>NC_069454.1:21084092-21136592 GCF_026875155.1 Cherax quadricarinatus | reverse complement strand
AATATAATAAGATGAACATTATGCAGATTTTTTATATATGTAGTACATTTTAGCCTAACTTTTCAGCTTGCCGAAGATGTCTTAAGTGTGATACCACAGTACGTGTTACTGTAATTATCTTTAATCATCATCTCCATGTGGATTTGCTATATGTTTAATGTTATAGCACATATTTACATTATGGAATGTTCCAATCCTGCAGCAGGCCTAATATGTAACTACTGTAATTACCCATGATTATTTGCTCACTTCCTTAAGCATTTTCTGCAACAGTTTTCCTGTTGGTGCCTCTGATCAAGGTACTGTTCCTTGTCAAGTGCCTCCAACAGCACATCCCACGATACTTCCCCTTTGTCTCCAAACTGTATCTTCATTGTCCCACTCTACCATGAAGACTGCTTCCTTACTTCACTCTCACTCACTCACTGAAAAAAAAAATGTACATATAGAATAACATAACGTCATAAAAATTATCCATCTAATAAACTTTTGTAATAAAACAAGGTACAGCACTGTATATAGGTAGGCACTGCATATCATAATTATTTATATGTACATTAGTATTATTATTTTTATTATTTTATTTCAACATGTGAGCCATCTCCCACCGAGGCAGGGTGACCCAAAAAAGAAAGAAACACTTTCACCATCATTCACAAAGACCTAATCATTGTCTTTGCAGAGGTCCCCAGATACAATTTTCAGATGTCACTCCAAACAGCCAATACCCCAAAACCCACCCTTTTAAAGGCAGGCTTTGTACTTTCCCCCCCCAGGACCAAGCGGCAAACCCATTTTCCCTAAATCCTCTGCTCACATCTTATAACCATAAAGCCCCAAAAAAACCATTTTTTCCCCATTCATCCTATCTAACATGCTCAATTTTGCCTGCGTATGTTTTTTAATCCCCTTGCATACAAAACCCTTTCAAACCCCTCCATCCTTTTCTAGGAGACCCCCACCCCTTTCCCCTCCCCTACAGATTTAACACTTCTAAGTCACCTATTTTGCTCCATCCTCTTTTAAAAACCAAACCACCTCAACAACCCTCCTCACCCCCTGAATAAAATTTTTTGTAACTCCCCACCTCTTCCAACTTCCACACTATGGGGTTTTCTTCAAATATTTTTCAAACACATTATTTATTTATCATTATTATTATAAATTTTAAAGGGTAAAACCCTAAAGGTTAACAATGAATTGACAAATAAAATTTGTCTATACCTGTAACAAAATAAATTTCTGTACTGTATAAAATGAGTAATGTTTTCCAAAACATTTTAGACTTTAATTCGAAAAGGTACGTATCCTGATGTGTGTGACGCAACTAATAGGGACTGTTTTTTTCAGCAACCCCCAAACAGTCAACCTAAAGGGGGCCACAAGGTAGTGTTTTTAGGCTCTCACTATTTATCTACTTTAATGACCTTCCCAATGCTTTACGGGACTTAAATCAATTTTTGCAGAAATACAACTTTTATCACTTTAAAAGCCAATTGGCTGCACTCACCCAAAACTGTAAACGTCAAATCAAAAAATATCTACCTGGATCACAACTAAGAAACTCACTCTAAATATTAATAACACCTAACAATTCTCATTTAAGCATAAAAATTAACTATACATGAATCGATAGGCAGGCCAAGGGTAAACTCTTGGCAATAAAATAGAGTTGAATTTTAGTACACTGTCCAGGTGTATACTCCAGGTAGTAAACACCTGGACAGCAAACCAAAATTTAACTTACATAAATACATTATTAGAAAATAGTTATTACAGACCAAATATGAGACACAAGTTAAAAGTATGACAACTTCATCCTGTGCAATGGAATATGACAGGAAAATCTATGTTATATGAGGGAGAATAATAAGAAACTCATTCTGTAGCCCATGGCCTGGTAGGCAATGCTCTCGTTTCACACACTCGAGTGTTCGTGGTTCAATCCCTGGCAAGGGTGGAAACACTGGGCATGGTTCTTTAAACCTGTTGTCCTGCTGACCTAGCAAGCAAGTAGGTACCTGGGTGTTAGTCAACTGGTGTGGGTCGCATCCTGGGGACAAGACTGGGAACCCCAATGGAAATATGACAGACAGTCCCTCGATGAAGCACTGCCTTTCTTGGGTTATCCTGGGTGGCTAGCCCTCTGGGGTTAAAACAAAATCTTATCTTACCTCTTATCTTCTGTGATGGACTATTCTGAATGGCTTATTACTGTGGACATACAAATACAAGTTTAATTCAACATAATACATTGTTTATAAAAAATGAGTGATGCTAGAGTGCATGCTGAAAGCCCATGGTTATGCAAAGCATTTTGGGCAAGCTTAATTAACTCCTGGGCAATCCATTGGGGGTCTGTAGTCTACCCTTGGACTAACAGTACAATGTAATGGTATCTGGGTATTAGCCAACTGCTGTGGTTTACATCCTAGAACCACAACAAAATAAGACATCGTGAGTTTCTTGAGTAGGACTTGCGCATGAGTTAATAGGGTTATCAAAGCTTATTCCTTGGGTGGCATTGAAAATGGGTTTGGGTTTGAGGAAGACCTGCCAAGTATGGGCTAGTAGGCCTGCTGCATTGTTCCTCCTTTTTATGTTATACTGGATTACTTCCTTGCTGGGTTAATAATTCGAATAAAAAATTTATTCCCACATTTCTAACTCTCCTACGTCAGCGAGTTATCCTGCTTAAAGTCGGTGACTTCGTAAAATATATCGATGTGTTATCCAACAACATAAATACATGTATACTATTTATATTCAATTACACCATAGTCATCATAAATATAAAACATAAACAGAACTTACACTTGCAAATTATACAACTGATTGTATATGCATATAATCTGGTCACTATGCTAAGAACTATAATTAAGTAAATTGTTATTTAAGTATATATATTTTTTTTCAATAAGCTTCAAAGCAAACTGGTTAACGCCATTATATAATACATTATGTAGATTTAAAATCAATGTAACTTATTTTCACTGGCTGCTGTTTATTTAATAGACGTGCACCAAAAACCACACAAATGAAAGACTCTAAAGTTAATCCCCTGTCAGAACTCTTTTTCTATAATGATTAACTAAGAAAATAAAACTTACAGTACATGAGCTGTGCATCAACCCCTGCAACTACATATAGGAGAGTACACTGTATATTATTAAGGCGTAGAATGTTCATAAAAATAAATATTGTGTAATTGAAGGGCACATACGGCCCTAGAACCGTGTGTGCCCTTTAGTATTTATTTAATCTTAACCTAGAACTAATAACTAAGTTTATTTAAGTACAGGTACACATAATACAGTTATATAAATTATCACACATAGCAGCATTTGTGTAGATTACCTAGGATAACCCCCCAAAAATCAAACTTGATTTTGTCTTTAATGTTATTAGTTACAAGACAGTGCGGGGGTATCTTTTACTTAAAACTTCCCATTGGCATTTTTTTTCCTAATTTGACTCACAGCTTTCCGTATCCATGGGCTTTCCTGAGTAATATATACTGTACTGTAAGGACATGTCTGACCTCTTTTGGATTTACACGTACTCACCTATTTGCGGCTGCAGGGGTCGAGTCTTAGCTCCTGGCCCCGCCTCTTCACTGGTTGCTACTGGGTCCTCTCACTCCCTGCTCCATGAGCTTTATCAAACCTCGTCTTAAAACTATATATGGTTCCTGCCTCCACTACGTCACTTTCTAGGCTATTCCATTGCCTGACAATTCTATGACTGAAGAAATACTTCCTAACATCCCCTTGACTCATCTGAGTCTTCAGCTTCCGATTGTGACCTCTTGTTTCTGTGTCCCATCTCTGGAACATCCTGTCTTTGTCCACCTTGTCTATTCCGCGCAGTATCTTGTATGTCATTGTTAACTGTCATGCCCAATTATTATTATAATCACAGGGAAGCGCTTAACTCGTAGGATTATACAGCGCATGTGGGGGGGATGGAAGGTATTCAGGCTCAGTTCAGGGAACTGGAGCACAGATCCAATTCCCTAGATCAATTATTATTATTATAATCAAGGGGAAGCGCTAAACCCGTAGGATTATACAGCGCCTGGGGGGGGATGTGGAAGGCATTCAGGCTTAATTCCGGGAACTGGAGCACAGATCCAATTCCCTAAATCAAGAGCCCCTCACCAACATCAAGGAACCTTCCCTGAGGGGTCCCTAGATCAAGAGCCCCTCACCAGCGTCAAGGAACCTCCCTTGAGGGGTGTCATGCCAAGCATAGATTAGAAATACCAACACTCATGTACCACAACGTATAAGCAGGTGATACTGTGCTCATTATGGATGTATAGACATGTACTCACCTAATTGTGGTTGCAGGGGTCGAGACTCGGCTCCTGGCCCCGCCTCTTCACCGACCGCTACTAGGTCCTCTCTCCCCCTGCTCCATGAGCTTTATCATACCTCGTCTTAAAACTATATATAGTTCCTGACTCTACTACATCGCTTGCCAGACTATTCCACTTCCTAACTACTCTATGACTGAAGATTATTATTATTATTATTATAATCAAGGGGGAAGCGCTAAACCCGGAGGATTATACAGCGCCTGGGGGGGGGGATGTGGAAGGCATTCAGGCTTAATTCGGGGAACTGGAGCACAGATCCAATTCCCTAAATCAAGAGCCCCTCACCAACATCAAGGAACCTTCCCTGAGGGGTACGATGGTACAAGTATTAACTTCACCATGGTAACCGTCACTTACCATGACCTGATTTTCGACACATGCAGTGTTGCTGCATGACCCAATATGCATGTGGTTAGGGGCAGGCAAGGTTAAGGGGGTACCCGTACCTTCACAACCCTCCAGTGTTATATTCACTGGGAAACGCAAAACCCTTAAGGGTTATACAGAATTTTGGTAATGGTAAAGGGAAAGGTTGCTCTAATTTCTTGGACCAGGAGCCCTCTATCAGAATTAAGGGATCTCCCGCTTGAGAGAATAGTGTATTGAATTGCTATCATCCTAAGATGATAATATCCATATTTCGGAATTGGAGTTCCACTTCAGTTTTTTTTATATCAAACCTGATTATATCCCAAAGCAGTCCCATGACCGTTGTGGGATCAGCGCTTCCCCATGAATATTATCAGTTGAAGAGCTGGACCTATAGGGGCCATATGGGGTGTGGAAAATTGCATTTATCTGAATGTAACTAATTATGTACATAACAGTAAATGATAACAAAGATAATTATTATTTATCAATGTTACATAGATAAGTAGGAATTTGGGACACCTAGGTCGCAAAAAATGTCCCCCTTCGATACCTACCACTGTCATAACCACAAGTTGCTCTGGACCTATTAATTAAATGAAATATACATACACCAGGAATACTGGTAAATATATAAATTTGTGGATTGTATATTAAAAATAATAAATGGTTATATATATACACACAATTGCATAACAGAAGGAAAATATATCTTAATATCACTCACCAATTTGACTGGAGATTGATGTGTATCATACTCAGAAAACCTCACTCTAACTAAATCTATGAAAATAATGCTGGCCAGAATTACACACAAATCTAGAGAGCTTATCTGAGGTTCCTGGACTGTCTTGTCCAGTCGTCTGATATCTCAAGTTACGCAGGAATGCACATCCACCAATTTCGCCTCCTATTTGAGAGGTGTCAACACAATTTTAACCTCTAGAGCACGAAAAATTCTTCCCATTACACCAACGTTTGTACAAAATTCAAAACCAAGATGGCGAGTCTCGTCTGCGCAGACGCAGGCTTTCCGTTTTCTATGACAAATATTATTAAATACAGTATGGCCATCTATTTACATATAAATACTGAATTTCTGGAAAATATATACAGTATTTTCCACATAGGGCCTAGGGAATGAAACAATCAGGTCTGATCCAAGGAAGGTGAGGATACGCCCAGTTCCTTGGATCAAGAGCCCCTCACTGGCATCAAGGCATTCCCGAGGAACCCCATGACTATAATACACAATATTACATAACAATGAAGATGCTAAGCATTTGTTTAACATTCTTTTAAATTACATAAAGTTAAAAATACTTTAATCATGTGTCAGATATCTATGAACATATTGTCATGCGTCTCTATTGTGCCATGTTAAAAATTTATCCCTTATTCCTTGACAGCCTAACAAAGTAGTTTTTCTAAGCAAAAAAATTCAAATCTACAAAATATTGAATTTCATACTATAAATAATTAAAACTAGTATTGGGTAAATTTATTAAGTTCCTGTGGCCGTGACTTATATAACTTAAATATTTGAGTCATCGATCTTTATTACATATAGTCATGTGGTCAGATAATGCCGCCTTTAGACATTCGATTGGTGAAGCAGGATAAAAAATATTAGTGGAATTGACGGAAGTGCGGTAAATTAATGGCGGGGGTCCCATGGGTTCTGGAAACTCTTTAATGGATCATATTAGTATAGCTGGATAACATTATTTACCTCATACCCATCTTGTGGGCGGTAATCAAAATATTAAAGAGGCACATAATGAATCAAGAAATTGGGTTCTAGCATTATGTTAGCCAAAGTAATTTACAGAAGAAATACAGTTTATAATGGCAATAATCCATAAAATCAAGTTAGAAGTAATTCTTACAATAATAGCCTTTTGCACAAGGAATATACTAGGCTTAAGAGAACTGGGTCCCAAACTTGTGGGTAGTAAGTTTATTTAGGTACAGGTACACATAAGTACAATTATAATGCCTAAATAAACTTACATAGCAAGAGAGTAAGTCAAAAATAAGTGAGATCATCATGGTGAGCTTTGGGATGCTGCAGGGAGTGTAGGGAGACCTTCTGCTTCAGGTCCTTGTATACACGTACATGAACCACATCCTCTTCTCCAATGTCAATCTGAACACAGTTAATGTGCTGATCAGACTATATACAAATAAAAAAAATGGGTTCATATTAAATAACTAATTTTGTCATAATTTGATCTTAATCTGTCATTTTTTATTAAGACAAAAACAAGACGAGTCAACAAGCAGGAAAGCTTCTAGATTCAAAATGCACTGGGGACTAATTAAAAAAATAAAATGTATTCCAACATGTCATACCAGAGGAACGAAAATCGTAAAATGAAAAAAAAATGAGGAAAATACCAGATAATGTGATACACTTTTATCACATTAAGTGTAAGAGGTTAATTTTTTAATTGAAGTATCTACCTTAGCGAAGTAGTTCATTCCTGCCACAACTTGGGTCTTGTAGGAGAGAAGTTTAAACTGCGATACAGACCGTCCCAGTTTCTCCTCAACCTGTCAAGTGATTAGGCCTAATAATTAGCAGGCCTAGTTATAACTATTAGGCCTATATCTTTTGGGATAGAAACAGTAAGGCTTTTGGCTATGTGTCACGGGTAATGTAATATACCGCTGCCTTTTATTTTCTTAATCTTCCAGAACGATGAGTCTTATCAGGTGTAAGTGAGGGAAGATAAAGATACAGTCACAGCTGCTGATTACAACGGATATTCTTACACCTGTCTAACTTCCTAGAGACGGAGATACAGCCTATGTGCCTGTGTATAATGTTTGTCAGATAACAGGACAAGAGTTTCCTGATGCGGGTCTTAGTCATATGATGACCCGCAGCTGGAGATTTTGGTCATCTGACCGAGGCCTTCCGCTGGCTTACCGGTTCACCCCTTTAAAAATTATGGTTCAGCCTGTGTGCTTTACACCAATGCCTTTAATGAAAATTCCTAGCTTTAAAATATTAGAAAAACGTATCTTCTTATTAATAAAATATAAATGCACAGATAGTAGTTTTCTCCGTAAGCTCGCAAAAATGTATATTATTATTATTATTTTTAGCTAAGATATAAATGCATAAATTACTTTTTTTGTAAGCTCAGCTCAAAAACCTATATGTAACTAAATTCCTGCTAGGAAGACTGCCAGCGTCGTGGGTTGGCTTATGTAGGAACTCTCCTCATTATTTTTAACATATAGTAGTATAACTGATAAGTTAAACATACTCTCACAAACTAAAAAGCCTTGATAAACAGCACCGTAAGGGTGCCTAGTCATACATGAATGTGTTCACTATCTTAACAAATATTTGCTCAAGTCTAAAAATAACTGCCTGAAATTTTACCAAGGTCTCACAGAGAAGGGCTGACAGCATTTCAGCAAATTATATATTAATCTAAATACTGTATCTACATTAAATTAAACATAAAAACCATATCGAAATAAGAACAAAGGCTATGAATAACCTCAAAACACTACTGGAACATTTAAATGAGAGATGTAAAGAGTATTGCCACCCCCACCTGATCCTTGACGGAAAGCAGGAGCTGCTGAACTTCCTCATTCGGAGGCTTAACTTCCGATGTTCCTCCAGGCATCGTGATGCACTGATGTACTATGTATTCCCTGTGTCACTACCTGTAAAAATTAAATTAAATATTAGTATCCTGAGAGAATACGTGGAAAAAAGATAGATAACTTTTTATCTGCTGAGAAAAGGTAAGCCAAGAACCTGAAAGGTTCAAAATACATTATTATTATTATTATTATTATTATTATATTAGTATTATTGTACTTAAGGAGATGCGTGAAACCCACAGGAGTTATACAGCGCCTGTGGAATGAGAAATAGTAGGCAATCAAGACTGATTCAGGAAAGTAGTGGGTAGCTCCAATTTCTTGGATTAAGAGCTCTTCACTGGCAACAATGAACCCCTTACTTATATAGATTTTATAAGAAAGAAGAATGTTGGGGGAGGGGGGGAATGAGGGACGAACATAACCAGGGGTTCGAGGTGAACAGAAACGGGTAAAAGAGACGAGCAGGAAAGATATACGAAGAGGAAAGATACGATGAGCAGATTTATACAGAGTAGAGGAGAGATACAATAAGCAGGAGAGATATATGAAGAGCAGGGAAAAGGCGAAGAGAAGGGAAGATATGAAGAGCAGGGAAAGGGTGGTAGATAAGACACATAGGCAACTTGATTCCGAAACGTTTCGCCTACACAGTAGGCTTCAGTCAAGTACAGAAAGTAGGCAGGAGCAGTAGAGATGTGAAGACGATGTAATCAGTCCGTCACCCATGAAGTCTGATTACATCGTCTTCACATCTCTACTGTTCCTGCCTACTTTCTGTACTTGACTGAAGAAGCCTACTGTGTAGGCGAAACGTTTCGGAATAATGTTGCCTATGTGTCTTATCTACCAACCTGTCGGTATTGTATACCATTTGATACTCACTCAGCAGGGAAAGAGTAAAGAAAAGGGAAGCGGGGTGAAAAGTTGCAACGGGGAATGGAGAGAAGCAAGGTTGGGAGTGACGAGGAGAATCGGTAGATGGGTGAAGAATAAGCAAGTTTATTCAGGTATACACAAATAGTAAATAGATCATCATACATAGCAGCATATGTGTAGAGAACCTGGGATAACCCAAAAAAGTCAGTGACTTATTTCCATTGGGGTCCTTTTACCTTATTATTATTATTATTATTATTATTATTATTATTATTATTATTATTATTATTATTATTATTATATAAAGGTTATAATATCTTATTATTATTCTATAATGGAGATAACATCTTATTATCATACTAAAGACTATCTACAACACGAGGGTTATTACTATGAATAAGAAAGTCAAAGAAACGGATAAAGTACATGGAGAAAGAGGAGCAGAGGTTATACTGGAGAAATTAAGATTAAAAATAAAATAAGGTTGTAATCCTGAGTGGGCCATACCTGGAGTTTACCTGGAGAGAGTTCCGGGGGTCAACGCCCCCGCGGCCCGGTCTGTGACCAGGCCTCCTGGTGGATCAGCGCCTGATCAACCAGGCTGTTGCTGCTGGCTGCACGCAAACCAACGTACGAGCCACAGCCCGGCTGATCAGGAACTGACTTTAGGTGCTTGTCCAGTGCCAGCTTGAAGACTGCCAGGGGTCTGTTGGTAATCCCCCTTATGTGTGCTGGGAGGCAGTTGAACAGTCTCGGGCCCCTGACACTTATTGTATGGTCTCTTAACGTGCTAGTGACACCCCTGCTTTTCATTGGGGGGGTGGTGCATCGTCTGCCAAGTCTTTTGCTTTCGTAGTGAGTGATTTTCGTGTGCAAGTTCGGTACTAGTCCCTCTAGGATTTTCCAGGTGTATATAATCATGTATCTCTCCCTCCTGCGTTCCAGGGAATACAGGTTTAGGAACCTCAAGCGCTCCCAGTAATTGAGGTGTTTTATCTCCGTTATGCGCGCCGTGAAAGTTCTCTGTACATTTTCTAGGTCGGCAATTTCACCTGCCTTGAAAGGTGCTGTTAGTGTGCAGCAATATTCCAGCCTAGATAGAACAAGTGACCTGAAGAGTGTCATCATGGGCTTGGCCTCCCTAGTTTTGAAGGTTCTCATTATCCATCCTGTCATTTTTCTAGCAGATGCGATTGATACAATGTTATGGTCCTTGAAGGTGAGATCCTCCGACATGATCACTCCCAGGTCTTTGACGTTGGTGTTTCGCTCTATTTTGTGGCCAGAATTTGTTTTGTACTCTGATGAAGATTTAATTTCCTCATGTTTACCATATCTGAGTAATTGAAATTTCTCATCGTTGAACTTCATATTGTTTTCTGCAGCCCACTGAAAGATTTGGTTGATGTCCGCCTGGAGCTTTGCAGTGTCTGCAATGGAAGACACTGTCATGCAGATTCGGGTGTCATCTGCAAAGGAAGACAGTGCTGTGGCTGACATCCTTGTCTATGTCGGATATGAGGATGAGGAACAAGATGGGAGCGATGGAGGATAACTCATGACGAGTTACTAAATACCTCATATGAATTTATTATTTTAAATCTGGAGAAGCGCCAAACCCATAGGAGTCATATAGTGCCTGGGGAATGGAAGGCCTTCATCTCTCTCCAAGAGAAGAATCTAATTCCTTAGATCAAGGTACCTTCCTGGAAGGGTTTTCAGTTGAGAGATTATATAATCTGGTTGCTCATATGAGCACCATATGAAAGCTGGTATGTAACGATTATAATCATGAAGATAGTAGTAGGAACAATGAGTCCTAACCATAATTTTTAAAGGGGTGGACCGGTAAGCCAGCTGAAGGCCTCGGTCAGGCGACCAAAAGCTCCAGCTGCGGGTCATCACATGAGACCCACGTCAAGAAACACTTGTCCTGTTTCCTGACAAACCATACCTAACCTATAGTCAGTGTAGTGCTAATCCCACAGGGTTCACACAGCACCTGGGAAAACGGGAGGTATTCAGGTTTATTACCAGGAAAGGAATGAGCTACAATTCCCTGAACCAAGATCCCCTCACTGGCGCCAAGGAACCTCGCTGGAGGGGATGTAGCTGTTGCTGTCAGCATCAACAGTCAGTCGCTACTCCAACACTTCATTAACATTTATTTTTAACAATTTACCGCAAGAATATGAATAATATCAGATTTGCTTCATTGTTTTGTTTTATGCAAGCTTAAAGTGCCACCATTAGAATACATTAGTATTTGTTTTAAATGCAGAAATACAGTAATGGAACGTGAGAAATAAAATAATAAAACTATATATACACATAAAAGTTACTTACCAGCAAAATCAGATTGATGTACACCACCCCACGTGTCAAATAACACTGATGCTTCTGTCATGTGTTGCCAGTTCTTCATGGAACACCCACCTAGTACGACACTTTCGGTCATTCCAGTCTTATTCCTTCTTGCCTGGCTTTCATTCTCATTATACATACATAAAACACATAATAACGTTTGTTATTTTCTAATAGAAAACAACAATAAGGATATATAATAGAATATCTAAATAATTGGCCTAATAAAGCAAGGTCCCGCTACCCCATTGCCAAGCATAAGACGAATTTGAGCTATACCCTCATGTTCAATATATCTGTTGTTCTTTTTACTTTCGATTATGCTAGTCCAGTTTATCTCTGCAATAATAATAATAATAATCTTAATTTCTACAACGTATATAATACAAGTGATACAGACCTACATGATATTATTTTATTTTTCATTTACAATTTAATGACATACTTATAGAAGCCCCTGGTTATTCAGAGCACTTCGGGCAGCCTAAGTTAATCTTGTCCCTCATGATGCGACCCACAACGGTGGACTAACACTCAGGTACCTACTTACTGCTAAGTGAACAGGGACAGCAGGTGAAAGGAAACGTACCCAATGTTTCACTAATTCCGGGGATCGATCCCGAACCGAGGGTTCGGAATCGATCTCCGGCTCAGGATGGGTGTTGAATGATTAACATCCACAGTATGGTTACGAAGTGACTATCATCCACAATATGATTATGGAGTGACTATCGTCCACAGGATAGACTGGGTGACTACCCACATGGTGAGTATGGTGTTACTATATAACGTCAATGATTTGCCAGTGAAACTACCAGGTGTTGATCCACTAGGAAAATAAAATCTCACCTCCCGATCTAATAAGGACGCTTTGTTGAGGGAATAATAATAATAATAATGTAATAATATCTTTATTTACTACAAGTACATGTACAAGGTATACAGGTCTAGCTGACAACAATGACATACTATATAGAAAGCCCCTTGTTATGCTCCGCATGTTGGGCAAATTAGGTCAGTGTCCCAGGATGCGACCCACACCTGTCGACTAACACCCATGTACCCATTTTACTGACGGGGAACATAGACAACAGGTGGAAAGAAACACGCCCAATGTTTCTACTCTGGCTGGGAATTGAACCCAGGCCCTCGCCGTGTGAAGCGAGACCTTTAGCCACCAGTGAATTTCTCCACTGGAAATCAAGGAACCTAATGATAGTGCATGACAGTGGCTTTCTTTGTGTGTACCAATACCTTCTTACACGTAACCTGCAGCTTGTATGCAACACAAAGAAATAAAAATTTGAATTTGAATCAATCCTCTGATAAATTGATTCGGGCGCCATACATCAGGTCCTTGTAAGACTCCGGAAAGCCTGATGCCTTTGACTCAGAAAAAAAGGCTACCGGGGTTTATGCAAGGTAGTCCACCTAACCTAATCGGGAGCATTTTGTTCCCATTTCTCCTTCCCATATTAAACTTAGTTTCCTTAATAATTCCCACCCATATTTGGGTAACATATTTTTACCTTATAAAAACCAACACTCAGACGTCAGCTTTGGTGGCCCTCACCAACTACAGCATCAAGCAAGATGGTGATGGCGACCTCGTGGGCGCACGGAGAAATGTTATTCTATGTCACAACTCGTGCAGTCCTCGGGAGGAATGAACTTCTTAAGCAAACTGTATGTATCCTGAAGACGAGACAGAAGGAAAAAGAAAAACACGTATCGTGATAAAAGTTGTGAGAGCGTGTAGGAGAAACAGCATCAGATGTGGAACACGAGGATGCTAGTGCAGCATCCCTAGACCTGTGTCCATGGAGACACTGTCTTTACGTAAGCATTTATTTAAACCATCTATATATAATGCAAACTTATTTTTTTTTATAATGGTCATGAGGCATCAACACTTAATATATCTTACATTTAAGATTTTTTTTTTCATATCAATTTTACAGGCTAAGAGCTGTTATCCTACCTTATTTTATTCCAAAAATATAATATTTGCAGTCTTTGTCTGCAGTAAATTGGCTCTTATAGAGATAATGGACTAATGTGCCAATAAGGAATTAGTTTTAGGGAAGAGTTCAAGTTATGTAATACTATTCTTCAAATAATGATTGCAATAATTATTAAAATATGATATTAATATATTAATTTCTAGTACCAATGCAATACAGATTTTTATTTCTTTGCAAAGGTTACAATGTGTGATTTACGTTTTATAAAATGTTGTTAAGTACAAAGAAATCCACTAACAATAATTACAGTAGTAATTATTATATAAAGAATAGCAATATTATTCAAGATAATATGCAAAACACATGATAATGTTTAGTATATAAAACAGAATATACAAAAGAAAAGGATACGTATATTCAAAACTGGGTATTGAACAAGACAATAGTGTTTTATATAAACCAGTATACTCTAGCAGATTTCAGAAATTACATGTGAATAGCTGCATTGTAAAAGTTTTACCAAGAAAAAGTAGGACACAGATTCTTATATAAAATAATGGAGAGGGGGGGATAAGTCTTAACTGTTTTTTTTTTTTTTTTAGTTAAACTTTGGGTTTTTGAGTGATGTATGTGTATGTTATGCAGGCTTGGAAAACAATGGTTACTTGCTGTGGTCACATCTGTTTGTTGAGATGAAAAAACTTGTTTCCTTATGAGTGGAAGGGGCTGGGTTTGATTGGTGTTAAGGGGTACGGGAGTTTTTTCTTGAGTAGCTTTAGGTAGATGTCGTTTTGATAAGGACCTGCCTCGTATGGGCCAGTAGGCCTTCTGCAGTGTTCCTACATTCTTATGTTCTTATGTTCTTACACTGAGTTTTAGGTCACTTTGTTTTTTCATGTAATGTGGTGTACCAAAGTATCAGCATCGGTGGGTATTGTCAAATTTTGATGGTGTCAGTATTGGCCTAAGATTGAGTATTGGTATCAGCAATAATTTTGGTGTTGTCTCATCACTATCATGTACTTTACTGATGTAATTGTAGTTTTACATGATTTGTGGTAACTAGTTAGGCCAGGAAATTGAATTAGATTTTGCATTCATGTGTCACTTCCAAGGCAACAAATTTTATTTCTTTTTTTGCAGCATTACAAAATATAGTTTACATGTAATTAAATATTGTTGAACAGAAAAAAAAAAGTCACTAGCATGATGTGCATTTCAGGCAGACTAATCTTAATGCTTACAGACTACAAAAGTGAGATAACTAGTACCAGTAGTACAATTTTAATGTATACTTAAAATTGTATTATTGTTCACTTAGCTACCTCACTTTTTTAGCATGTAGTATGTAAACATTAGAGTTAGTCTGCATGAAATACACTGCATGCTAGTACCTTTCTTTTGTGTTTAACAATACACAGTACAGTAGACACCAGTATGTAAATATGTACTGTACATTGTATATCCTTTATACAGTATGCACTTTGTATATTTGTGTGCTATATTTATATAAATATAAATGTGTGCACCATATTATTTATAGCTTAATTATGCAATATTAGTTATTAAAATTAGCAGAATTTTAAATTTCTGTTCCTAAAATTCTTTTCCTTGAGTGAATTCTCTATTAACAATTTGTGGCCCTTGAATTCAAGAGGTGTATCACAGTGGTACTTCTCCTACCACAAGGGCCAGAGTAAATTGCTACTGGTTTTGTTGATACATCTAATGCTGATGAATCTCAAGCCTTAGCCAAACAGTTCAACTACATTCATGAACTAGCACTAAACCTGCAGGGGCCAGGTAAATATAAGCAGTTTTTATATATGTTTTGGGTACATAACATATAAATGGTCCTGTGGGCAAACATTCTGTAAGCACCTAGAAGTGCATGATTATGTACATAGATGTAATCTAGCATAACCCAATAAAGCAAAACATTGTGACTGATTTAAATCAGGTAATCAAATTTGAATCAAGGAAATAGAGGATAATACCAATTAATTGAATCAAGTGCCTTCGATTACACTTTTTTTTTTTAAATTGAGCTAAACAGATGCAGTAACTTTAAATTAGTCTATGGATATAACCAGCAGTGTACCAAGTAGGTAATAATTTTCTAATTATTATATTTATTGTTATTACATTACAAGAAAGCACTAAACCCATGTGGGTCATACAGTGCTGATGTTTTTCTAAGGAATGTATTTATCTTGCTAACTAATTCTTTTGCTTTCATCAGGTGCTGTATCCCAAGAGCTCTTCAAATAGGATGGTGGATGCTTAATCATTGAAGAAGTAAAAATCGTACACATTACTTGTGCCTTTACAAGAAGCACTCGAACGTTTGTAAGTGTTTAGTTTTTTCTCCATTAGATGCTGTTTAGAAATCTAGTGAAGTAAACTTGCAGTACCATTGAATAATGTGAGGAATTTTATTATGATTATTATTATTAAAATCATAACTAAGTGCTAAACCCACGAGGGTCATACACCGTGACGAATTTTAAAAACATTAGATATAACTGATAACTTACAATATTCTTATCAAAATTAGTTTGTTATATAGCAGGGTATAAATGGAATATGATTATTAAGGCTCATATTGGAGTACAGTATTATCTATACTGTACTGTCATAGTCCGTTGTGGAGCATAGGATTGCATGGGTAAAGGAAAGTGTAATTTGGTCTGTCTTGTATTTGGTTAACTGTAATGGGAGTTATCCAGGATGGGTGTCATTTGAGTTTATTTAGAAAGATTGGCTATAATATCAGCATTATCTGTGACAGAGGTTTTTATACCATAACTACCTTATCATGGAAATCTTAATATGTGACCATACTTAATTTATTTTTTCATACGAGTTTACATTAGTACTAGTACGATAATTAAACTCTCCAAACGAAGGGTTCGATCCCTCTGTTTGGTGAGTTGTTTACAATCATGCCATTACAATTTTGCAGGTTATTCATAAGAGAAATTATGTTTCATTCATTGTAAATTGAAGAGTTTATTATGAAATAATAGTGCTTTGAATAGTAAAAATTTATACTGTAGGTATTACCATTACTGTTTGATCTTGATTGATGTACTGTATAGAAAAAGTTTAATTGTGGTACAGTACTATGTATGCATACAAATTTATGTATGTACTTAAATTATTGTAAAAGTGTATAAAATGCAGTATTGTAAATTCATGTTCATAAATTTGTAGTGAATACTGGATCAACAAATTGTGGCCCTTGAATTCAAGAGGTGTATTATAATGATACTTCTCCTACCACAAAGGCCAGAGTAAGTAGGTACAGGCTATGTTACGTCTGAAGTTGATGAATTTCAAGCTTTGGCCAAATGAATTTGAGGTAGTTTAAAAATCATTTATTACATAAATGGAATAGCATTGAACCCATAGATGCCATACAAATCAGTGAGAGGGGGGCTGGCATGTTTATTAAATTTTATTAACATTTTTAGTACATAGCTTAGAAACAGTCCCAAGGGCACACATAAGCACATAAAACATGCATTATTTAGATTTAACTTCGGATAATCCAATACAGCCAGGAAGTGTGACTGATTTCCATCAGGTAATCAGGTTTGATCCAAGGAAAGAGCAGATAGCCCCAATTCTTCGAATCAAGTGCCTTAAGTTACACAAATATTATTATTTGTGAGTTAATTGGTGCAAGATAATGGAAAGATATGTCAAGCTTTATCTTGCCAAATAATTCTTTTGCTTTCATCAGGTGTTATATCCCAAGTATTTTTCTCCATTAGATGCTGTTTAGAAATATAGTGTAGTAAAGTTGCAGTACCATTGAATAATGTGAGGATTTTAAAAACATTAGATATGACATAATTGTTTACTTAAAATTTTCTTTTTATCAAGATTGTTTTGCTGAATAGTAGGATATAGCCAGACTTGCATTCTGGATGTGAGAATTACAATGCCTGCACTTTAAAGGAGGGGGTTTGGGAAATTGGCTGTTTGGAGTGACATCTAATCTGTCATATCTGGGTGCCTCTGCAAAGACAGTGATTATGTGTGAGTGCTGGTGAAAGTGTTTCTTTTTTTGGATCACCCTGCCTCGGTGGGAAATGGCCGACGTGTTAAAAAAAAAACTGGAAATGTGATTATTAACCCTTAAACTGTTCAAACATAGATCTTTGTTCACATGCGTAGTGCTCCGAATGTAGATCTACGTTTTTTTTTACATAAAGCATGTAAAATAGAAAGTTCGGAGTGCTACGCACATGAACGTAGATCTACGTTTGGACAGTTTAAGGGTTAAAGTTTTATTAGAGCACAGTATTATTTGTACTGTGATACTCTGTCATTCCCCTGTGCCATGTAGGCGTTGACCCCCAAATCACCTTCCAGATCGAGGGTCGAGCCTAGTATTGCAAGAGTAAGGGAAGTGCAATTAGGTCTTGTCTTCTGTTCAGTTAATTGTAACAGAAGTTATCCAGAATGGTTGATGTTAGAGCTTGTGCAGAAAGGTGTGATGTATATGCAAGAAAGATTTCTGTTGCAGAATTGTTTTATCATGGGAATCTTAATTTATGGCCATAATTTACTTTTACATAAGTTAACAGTATTGTACTGTTGCTTAACTGAGAGTTTGAACTCTGTTCAGCGAGTTTTTTTTTTACAATCGTCATTACAATTTCATAGAGTTATTAATAACAAAAGTAATGTTTTATTTATTATAAATCCAGCACTGAGTTTATTATGCAGCAATAACAAGGTACTGCTTAAACAATGTAACAATATAGGAATTGCCAATACTGCCTGTTCTATATTTAAGTATATGCATGGTATATAAAATACTTAACAATGTTCAGCATGTCTGTCCTCATACATTACAGTAAAACCTCTATTTAATGGGTTTTGGCAATTGCAGATAAAATCAGTGGCTGAATCAACATGGAAAGCATTGTACAAAATGGCAGAAAGTCCATAATTCTGGATTTTGTTCGTAGCAAAAGCGTCCAGTTGTCTTTCGAATCATCAGACCAAGTCTGACAGATCCAACGTTTGTCCAGTACAGGCTAGAACGACTACGGATTTGTCTCTTTTGATAGTTCCTGAATCACAGGCCACCTGCACCAGTTTATTGCGTGGGCTCACTCTCACCTACACCATCATTCAGTTGCCAGTTTTCCCTGAATTTATAATTTTTTACAATAAATGAACAGTGACTTCTGTAACATGTTTTTTAGGCTGTCTTGTCAATTTACTTTTATCTCTGTTTTCTTTTGGGTTCCAACAATGAGAAATTCTCAGCCTCAGAGCATACATGATGAATTAGTTTAAGAGCCTTGTGGCTGCTACATCACCACTTTTTTTGTGCATAACAATGGTTTATTACGTGTAAAGTACATTATTGTTCATACTGCAGAAAACAGTAGCGATGTACTCATTTACTGACAACTCAGAGTTACGATGGGCTCTCCAACGAGTCTGTATTGTATGCTGTATGAGAACTTGGGTCATGGAAACGAGCAGCGCGATGTCTCAGCATCAAGCATCTCAGTCTGGTTCCCACAGCCACTCAATACACTAGCTTTCACAGTCACGATGTTTCAGCATCAAGCATCTCAGTGTGGTTCCCACAGCCACTCAGTACACTAGCTTTCACAGTCACCAAGACTACATTTTTTTTTTTTTTAACAAGTCGGCCGTCTCTCACCGAGGCAGGGTGACCCAAGAAGAATGAAAATCCCGAAAAAAGAAAATACTACCGTCATTCAACACTTTCACCTCACTCACACATAATCACTGTCTTTGCAGAGGTGCCCAGATACAACAAATTTGTACTTTATTGTGCAGCAAAAAAGGAAAATCTTGACTTCTCCTGAAGGAAGCACCAAGAAACAAAGGAAGAAAGTGCAAGTGGTAGCCGATGACTTGAAGCTGGCGCATTCTACCATTTAATAATTCAAGCCAAGGCACACAGTATCTTTGAGACTCTGAAGGCATGTGAAGGTGAAGAGTCAATGGAAACATTTATGGCAAGCCATGGATGGTTTCAACGGTTTCATCGGAGATTCAACTTGCATAATAGGATTGTCAGTGGTAAGGCGGCAAGTGCAGATGCAGAAGCAGCGGAAAGATTTGTCGACTACTTTGATAAAATTAAAATCATCGAGAAAGGCAGATAGTGTCCAGAACAGATCTTTAATGTGGGTGAAACTGGACTTTTTTGGAAGAAAATGCCTGAAAGGTCCTACATACATGAAGAAGATAAAACATTGCCTGGTTTCAAGGCTTTTAAGGGCAGGGTCACGTTATTGGGAGAAAATGTTGTTGGGTTCAAGTTAAAGCCTTTCCTCATCTATCTCTCCAACAACCAACATGCATTGAAGCAGGTTAGTAAACACATGCTGCCTGTTTACTATCATGCAAATAACAAAGTGTGGATGATGCAAGATTTATTTGAGGATTGGTTCAGCAACTGCTTCATACCCTCCGTCAAACATTATTGTCTAGAAAAGGGCATTCCCTTTAAAATTATCCTCCTGCTTGATAATGCCCCGGGCCACCCGACTACTATCCTACAGCCACTGGACCAGGGAGCTATAGCTATGTTCAAGGCATACTATTTGCACACAACTTTTTCCAAAGCTGTAGCAGCAACAGAAAATGATGAAATAATCTTTCATGTTTTTTGGAAATCATACAACATTTTACAGTGTATAAGGAACATTGCATCAGCTTCAGAGGGAGTGACAAAACAGTGTATGCAAGGCATATGGAAAAAATGCCTAAAAGTTTTTGTGAATATTTTCGAAGGGTTTGAACAAGTCAAACTTCTTGATGTCACAAATAAAAAAAAACTGCAGAACTTGCTAATGTGCTTAATTTAGATGTTGACATGAAAGATATTGAATAATTAGTGGAATATGTCGAGGGAGAGCTAACTAACGATGATTTAATAGAGTTGGAAGTGCAGCAGCACTTTATAGAGGAAGAAGAGGAAAGATTGGAAGTACAAAAGTTTACTATAAAGGGGTTAGCCAATGTGGAAGCGAAAGTGAATGTAGCTATATTAGAACTGGAGGCTATGGATCCACAATGTTGAACGGTTCACAGAAGTGGAAGGGCAAATGAATGAACTCTTACAATGCTGTCATGAACTTTATGATGAAAAAAAGAAAATTACAAAGCAGACCACATTAATGAAATTCTTCTCACCATCTACACCCAGGACCCCTACCCCAACCCCAACAAGTTCTTCCATTTCCTCGCCATCATCTCCCGGGCCCTCTACAGCTCCTGATAACCTTGATGATGACCCCGAACCAGTACTCTGAAGGATTCCATGATTAAAATGTTAATCTAAATATCTCTTTTTATACTGTAATTTGAATTTTTTTCGTATATCATTTTTATACTTTACAGTAATTACAATTTTCTGCAATATGTAAGAGTTATGCAAATTAAAACAAACTTATCAAGTTGGAGTTTCTTTGTTTATTATTTTCTATTTTTCTTTCAATTTAATTCACCATTTGGCATTTCTAAAAAGTGGGTGGAGCTACAGCAGAGAGGGAGATACAGCTAGCAGAGCATCTCAGTAACTGATGATTCACCATGATGAACAGAGATGTGCCTCACGGTACTATAAAATACACATTGTATAATTATACTATTACTATCAATAAAGGTTATCTAAGAATCATATTTATTCCAGAATAATATTAGATATAACATAAATAACACAGAAGCTTGATAAAGAGGCCAAAATTAATAAAAACTGACATTGTGGAGAGGTATAGGTGCAGTGGGGATACAAAAAAAAAAAAAGTGACCGTGACGATTACAGAAAATGTTATGTGCCTGAAGGGTAACTATAGACGATCGCTCTTTTGTGAAGACTGAAAAAAGTGCGATTCTCCCCCCAAGTAATCGGCTATGCGCACATTTCCTGGAATATCTCAGAAGTAAGTCATTGACTTATTTCAAGTTGTATTACCGTTAACAGTGAAGGTTTTAATATCAGGTGGTGACATCTTTGAGGTATCGGTAAGGGGTGATTCCTCGCTTAGCGACGAATTTGTTTACAGACATGGTCTTGGAGACAGAACTCCATCATTGAGTGAAGAGAGACTGTGTTTTCATACAAGGATGCATACCCTCTAAAGCTCATTTGACCTATAATTAAAGATTAGACTTTAGAATTATATTTCCCTCAAGCTGGTGAGGGACTTTTCATTCAAGGAATTGAGCCTCCCCTTCTCTACCTTGGATCAAACTTGAATGCTTTCCATTCCAAGAGTGACTCCCTACAGGTTTATTAGTCCTTGAATGTAATAAAAATTTGATGAATCATCACAGTCTCCCATTTTAAATACCCTTTCACAAAATGAATGCATTGTTCACTGTTGGGTTGTAACTCCATGGTCAGGTCTAATTTCTAGGCAAAGTAACAGGATGTAGCAGGTTTCAATGCATAACACATGGGGGCTATCCATGTCTGCAGCCACAGCCTTGTTGGCATTTAAAGCCATATCTTTTAATGACCTCTCTTAAGCAAGGGTCCTTGAAGTAGGTGTGGGCTTATGTTTCAAGGATTTGGACCTGCCTCCCCTTTCATGTGAACCTGAATGCCTCGTTTCTTTAGGCACCATATGGCCCCTACAGGTTTAGTGCACCTCCCCCTTAGTGTATATATATATATGAAGCATTTTCTGGTTTACAGAATTTATCAGACTATGCAAACCATTTTCAATAAATGCCTTGATGATGACTGACTGCCCTTGGAATACCACTATTGCAAATTACAGTTCTGTGGTTATGTTTTCATGGGAAAATGCTAAACCCTTAGGTCACTGATTCTGTGGTTAACTACAGTATCATCCAATACTGTATCAGTGTTTCCTTTACACTTTCCCATTATCCCTTTGCTGTGAACTGTTAAATAGCCCTTGGGGGATTTAACGTTGCACTTGCTCATCTACCCCCCGTTCCTTGATGTTAGTGAGGCTCTAGATCCAAGGAACTAGACCTACCTCTGCTTCCTTGGATCAAACCTGAATGCTTTCCAGTCCTCTAAGTGCTGTATGACCCTTGTGGGTTTAACACTTAGTTTTGATTGACCCCTATGAGTTTAGCACTCCCATGAATGCAACTTTGATCATTAATACCCATCTTACCTCCTTAATCCTCTCTGCACATGAGCTGTTGACATTGAGAAGTTGCAAGGGTTGGATGAATTTGGGAGGGCATATAAAAGGAAAACAGGAAAGAGCAAGATGAGGATAAATTTAGGAAATGAAAGACTGGATATCAGATTGAGAGAAGGAAGTGAATGTGTTCAGGTATTTGGGAATGAACTTGTCAGATGGGTCCATAAAAAAGTGAACCATAGAACTGACGAGGGGAAAAGCGGGCGATGCATCAAGGCATTTGTGGTAACAGTTATCCATGGAGGCAAAAAGAGGTATGGACGAGAGTACCAACACTTCTCTGGATGTGAAGCATGAGTTTTGAATGTTTGTAGATGACAGTGGTTCAGAGAACCGAATAGAATTCTATTCAAGATTGATGGACTGACCACATCGACTCAAGGTTGAGGGACTGATTACCTCATTCTCCTCCTGTTCTTCAAGATTCTCCTTTGTATGGACTGATGAAGCCACTGTGTGGCGAAACGTTTCCTCAATAAAGATACCCAAGAGTTGCACATGTGTCTAATTTATCAGTTTTGAATGTTGCTGTGAGAAAGAGGGTGGAGATGTCAGATTTCAAAAAGTACTATCCAGAGGGCTGAGTTTGGGTGGTTTGACAGTTAAGAGGGTGGAGCAAAACAGGATGACCTGGGTGTATATGTAGTGGAGGAAAGGCAGGGTAAGAGTCACCCTAGGAAAGGTTGGAGGGAGGGGTTTTGATGTCCAGCAGGCATGTGTGAGGATGTTAAATATGAGCAAGCAGAGGTGAATGGTTTTTGGAGTGAGAGCACTAGGGTGGGGATATGTGCAGTTTGGAGAGGCACCTAACTATAGCATTGGTGTACCTCTGGCAAGACAATAAGGAGTGAATGATGGTGAGTCCTTTTTTTTTTGCGTCACCCTACCTCGGTGGGAGATGGCTGGTGCAAAATGAAAATTATGTATTGCTTTCATAAACACTGTTTGGTGCCTAAGTGTTTACAATAAGGCTAACAGATAAGTACAAGTAAGAGAAGTAAAATGATTTACTGTATAAGGAATCTTCCCGTATGAAGATAGAGCCTTGACTCTTCACTCTCTGGAGAGACGTAGAACTGAGGGGAGATATCATTGAAGTGTACAAGTGGATGATGGGCATAAACAAAGGTGATGATAAAGTACCGAGGATGTTGAACTAGGTAAGAACCAGAAATAAATTTAAGTTGGATAAGTTTAGATTTAGAAAGGACATAGATAATAAGTACTGGTTTTCAAGCAGAGTTGTGGATGCATGGAACAGTCTTCTGAGTAGGGTGATAAGAGGCTAGAACCTTGAGTAGCTTTAAAGAGATTGGACAAATATGAGTCGGAGGGGCTGGGTTTGATTGGTGTTGTGGGTACGGGAGTAAGTTCTTGGGTAGTGGTAGTTTTGAGAAGGACCTGCTTTGTATGGGCCAGTAGGCCTTTTGCAGTGTTCCTCCATTCTTATGTTTTAACGGTTTAGGATAGAATTTTTAAGGGCATTATTATTATTATTATAATCAAAAAGAAGCGCTAAGTCACAAGGGCTATACAGCGCTGCAGGGCAGGAAGGAAGCGAGGGTATCAGGTGGCAAAAGGGAGATGGATGAGTAATAGGTTACAGATAAAAGCGGGGCAGTGGATGGTGAAAGGGTAAAGGGCAGCAAGAGACTGAGCTAGAAAGGGCTGAGGGGAGTGCGAAAGGTATCATCATCAGAGTTTGTGGAGTAAATCAGTCGTTGTTAAGAAGTCAATGAGAGAGTCAGGATTAAAGGAAGGTCCATCAGCAAGAAGGGAAGGTAAAGAGAGAGTAGTAGAACGAAGACGACGTTGGAGGTAAATTCTGCGTGCTCGTTGATAGAGAGGGCAGTCTAACAGAATGTGGCTAATCGATACTGGAACTTGACACTGCTCACAGAGAGGAACAGGGTGCCTCTCCATGAGATACCCATGAGTAAGACGAGTGTGGCCAATGCGAAGGCGGGAGAGAGTGGTCTCCCAACCTCGGCACTGATGACAAGAAGACGGCCAGTAACCTAGGTTTAATAGAATGAAGTTTGTTACCAAGCAGAGTTGACCAACGTTGTTGCCAACGGGTGTGAAGGTGGGTAGCTATTGCAGCAAAATAGTCCAGAAATGGAACACCTCTATAGGAAATTGGTAGGTCATGTACTGCTAATCGCGCAGCAGTGTCTGCCTGTTCATTGCCCTGTACGTCGACATGACCAGGGACCCAACAAAAAACAATATCTTTATGCTTGGTAGAGATACGGCGTAGCCAAAGTTGGATACGGAGAACTAGGGGGTGAGATGTATCAAATTTTCGTATAGCCTGTAGAGCACTAAGGGAGTCTGAGACTACCACAAATGATGACACAGGCATAGATGCGATACGAATAAGTGCTGCAAGAATGGCATACAATTCAGCAGTAAAAATGCTAGCCGAAGATAGTAAATGCCCCCGCACGACGCTGTCCGGAAACACTGCTGCGAATCCAACGCCGTCTGAAGACTTAGAGCCATCTGTGTACACAGCGATGGCATGAGAATGAGAGTGGAAGTGATCAACAAAAAGAGAGCGGGAAGTCACCATAGGCAGTTGGGCTTTCGAGCAAGGGAGTGAGAAAAAACAGACCCGAACAGCTGGAACTTCCCAGGGGGGTAGGGAAAAGTGAGATGCTACATGAACATATAAAGGTGGTAACTGAAGGGAAGACGAGTGAATGTAGGCGAAGAGAAAAGGAATTGAGCAAACAGGGGCGGCGAACAAATAAAGAATGTCTACTAATATCGGTGACTGTTCTATAAATGGAAGGATTGTGAGAGCGTACATAGTAGCGAAGGCAGTGGGCATCACGGTGATCAGACAAGGATGGAACATTCGCTTCTGCATAGAGACTCTCTACAGGGGAAGAGTGAAAAGCACCAAGGCATAAACGTAATCCTTGGTGATGGATGGGGTTAAGGCTAGAGAGAGTAGCAGGAGAGGCCGCTGAATAAATCTGGTCACCATAATTGAGTTTCGATAAAACAAGGGCTGAATGTAGGCGAAGCAGAGTTCGACGATCAGCTCCCCAGGAAAGATGAGCAAGGGTTTTAAGAAGGTTTAGCCGGCTTGACAAGTTGCCTTCAGAGAGGTAATGTGAGGTTTCCAGGATAACCTACGGTCAAAGAGAAGGCCTAGAAACCTGACTATCACGTTCGGGGATACGGGAGCCATAGAGATACAAAGGATGATCGGAGATGACAGAGCGTCTAGTGAAAGTAATTTGGTGAGTTTTGGTACTGGAAAATTTAAACCCATGCGCGGTGGTCCAAGTGGAAACACGGGTGACCACATGCTGGAGAGAAACTGCAATGAGATGACAGTCAGCGCCTGTACAAGCAATAGCGAAGTCATCAACATAGAATGATGACCAAATATTGGGTGGAAGAACAGAGGCCAAATCATTTATAGCAAGGAGAAAAAGTGGCCCGGTGGTCTGGTGGCTAAAGCTCTCGCTTCACACACAGAGGGCCCAGGTTCGATTCACGGCGGGTGGAAACATTTCGACACGTTTCCTTACACCTGTTGTCCTGTTCACTTAGCAGCAAATAGGTACCTGGGTGTTAGTCGACTGGTGTGGGTCGCATCCTGGGGGACAAGATTAAGGACCCCAATGGAAATAAATTAGACAGTCCTCGATGACGCACCGACTTTCTTGGATTATCCTGGGTGGCTAACCCTCCGGAGTTAAAAATCCAAACGAAATCTTATCTTATCTTAACACATCCCTGAGGGACACCTTCAGCTTGGATGAAGTCCGGGGAAAGCACATTATTGACTCGAACACGGAAGTGTCTGTCAGTTAAAAAGTTCTTAAGGAAGGATGATAGATTGCCTCGGAGGCCTAAGGAGTGGGCTTGGGCCAAAATATTATACCTCCAAGTTGTGTCATATGCCTTCTCAAGGTCAAAAAATATGGCAATAACTGAGTGATTATTCGCAAAGGCATTACGAACATACGTATCCAAGCGTAGTAAGGGGTCTATGGTAGAACGGCCCTTACGAAAGCCATATTGACTAGCGGAGAGACTGTTGTGTGTCTCTAAATACCACATTAAACGTCGATTTACCAGACGTTCCATCACTTTGCAAACTGCACTAGTAAGAGCGATGGGACGATAGTGGGAGGCATCATGTCCTATAGTACCCGGCTTGCGGAAAGGGAGAACAATGGCCGATTTCCACAGCTGGGGAAGAACTCCTTGTGCCCAAATAAGATTGAAGAGGTGTACGAGGACTACAAGGGCTGACTGATGTAAATGTTGTAACATACGAATATGAATGTCGTCAGGCCGAGCTGCCGATGATTGGCAAGCTGAGAGTGTTGCCTCCAGTTCCTGAAGTGTAAAAGGCACATTATACTGTTCTTCTCGGAGAGAAGAAAAGTCCAAGGGTACTAACTCTCTGGCAGATTTTGAAGAAAGAAACGAGGGGCATAGATGGAGCCCCCGGGAAATACGGACCAGATGAGTGCCAATTTCAATGGCAACGTCAAGAGGGTTTGCTACATCAATACCGGCGACCCGTAGAACAGGAGCCGGGTCAGGAGAGTATTTACCACTCAATTTCCTCACTTTTTTCCAGACTGCACTCATAGAGGAAGCAGAGGTGATGGTGGAAACATAGTCTCGCCAGCAAGTGCATTTAGCATCACGGATGACACGGCGAGCGATCGCACGCTTCTGCTTAAAATCAAGAAGTCTCTCATTGGTTCTATTGTATCAGTACCTGCCCCATGCAGCACGTTTCAAACGTACTGCACGAGCACAAGCAGGAGACCACCAACGCACGCACTTCTGAGAATGCTTGCCTGAGGTTTGGGCTATAGAATGATAAGCTGCGGTTTTAAACTGACGTCGAGAAGGGTTGTAGGAGCTCATCAATGGGGGAAAGAAGAAGGAACCTCTCAAAAGCAGTGATTTGGAGTAAAGGCCCAATTGGGCCCGATCAAAATTGCCGCGAGGGCTACGAAAGTGGTGAATAGAAGAAGTAAGAATGTTGGAAAAAAAAAACGTGTCTTTGTAAATCCGGCAGAACAGACCGGGTAAATCTAGTGCAGTGGAGGAAGAGCAGACTGAAGATCGATGCAGAGATGTATGAGTGCGAGGATAAAAAATGGTGGGAGAGAGTAGACCCGTATTTAAAACATGGGGGAGGGGGAGGGGGGAAAAGAAAAGCCTTAACTGGATCCCACGGGGAGTCACAATGAGACCCCCCCCCCCCCCCCAGAGGAAATGGTGATCATTAAAATCACCAAGTAACAGAAGTGGTGGTGGCAAGGATGAAACTAGAAAGGCAAAATCTGGGATAGAAAATGCTCGAGGAGAGAGATATAAAGAACATATTGTAAACCAGTTATTCAAGTGGATACGGGCTGCAGTGTAATGCAGCGAGGTATGGACAAATAGTTGACAGTACGGAATATCATTGCGTAGAAGGGGACTTTCATTAAAGGTCCCATCTGAGAAAGGATCCGAAGAATACAATAAATTATAGCCTGAGAGAGGTTGGAAAACAGCCGAGTGTAATTTTGGTTCTTGTAAGCAAGCACCAACGGGAAAACCTGGAAAGCAACATCTGAAGCTCGCCCCGATTACCCCTGAGGCCGCGGATATTCCACTGTAAATAGGCCATGATTGGCAATGAAGAAAATACCAGGTATCCGTAGGGAAGGGCACCTACGGGCTAGAGGGGTTAGAAAAGTCAACGTGTGGTGGCATTGGAAGACGTTCAAGCAGCGAAGGAACGGAGCGTTGCGAAGAATGGGGTTCTGAAGATGGAGGAGAGGGAAGAGAAGGAACAGGAGGTGAATCAGTGTCCATTGAAGGTTTAGTCTCTGCAATATATTCTGAAATGGCTTCAAGTGTTTCTGAATTCAAAGATGTATGGGAGACCACATTGGAGGTAGGAGGAGGAGGGTGAGTAAAGATTGGGACAGTAATGGACTGTACCAAAGTAGAGGGGGATGAAAGAGTGTAGGGGACTGGAGATGAAGTGTGGGGGGAGACAGAAGAGGCAGAAACCTGGGAGGTGGCAGAAGAGGGAGAAACTTGGGAGGGGACGGGGGTGGAAGGCATAGTACGAGGAGGAGGGTGAACCTCCACACTTGTAATAGAGCCAGAGAGAGGGGAAGAACTAGGCACAGAGACTGGAAGGGTAAAGTGTGGAGGTGGAAGAAGGGAAGGAAGGAGCAAAGAAGAATTGAGCAATGTGGATTTTTTGGACTTCTGAGAAGTAGAGGGGCGATTGGTATAAGGTGTCGTACGAGGTTTTGTCGATACTGGGGTTTGTGAGGAAGGACGCGAAGATGTGAGAACAGACCAAGTCGTAGTCGGAACGTCAGAGCCAAGGACAGCAAAAGGATTAGATGCCAGAGTGGCTATGGGAGGGGTAATAACAGAGGAGGCTACAGAAGATGGAACCCCAGAAGTGGGGGGATGTTTTGAAACACGAGAATAAGAAACATGGAGTAGTCCCCCTTGGAGGCGGAGACGAGTAACTGCCATAGCATAAGGGAGACCTTCTGCCTCTTTGAGGCAACAGATTTCACGTTCATTTAAGTAGACCTGGCAACGGCGGGAGTACGAAGGGCGAGCTTCATTACAATTAAGGCAAGATGGAGGTTGACTGCAAGATGTATTAGAATGGTCATCGGCACCACAGACTGGGCATTCGGCTATAGATCTGCAACATTTTGCTGGGTGACCAAAACGCCAGCAATTTCTACACTGTTGAGGTGTAGGTATTACCTTTCAAACTTGTAACCGATGTCCCGCGACGTATACAGAGGACGGGAGTTCTCGGCTGTCAAAAGTTAATCGAGCCACATTGCAAGGGTAACGTCTCCTCCCACGGGCAGGAAGGACATAAGTGTCTACTTTGAGGATTGGGAGATCCTAGAGTTCCAGCTGTTCAAGAATGTCATTGCCACATGACTGGAAATTCTGTTGGACTATGGTATGGGGCAGAATGACAGTACCATTACAAGAATTGAGAGAAAGATGTTTTTCAATTGTGATAGTAGCAGCATCAATATTCGAAAGGAGAGAAAGATCATGAGCTTGGGTAGCATTCTGGACAGTGATGATGCACGTACCGCTCTTGAGAGCATGAAATGAAATACAGTGGACCCCCGGTTAACGATTTTAATCCGTGCAAGAGGGCTCATCGTTATGCGAAATAATCGTTATGCGAATGAATTTTCCCCATAAGAAATAATGGAAATAAAATTAATCCGTGCAAGACGGCCAAAAGTATGAAAAAAAATTTTTTTTACCACATGAAATGTTAATTTTAATACACACAAACTGAAAAAGGCATGCACAATTAAATGACACTTACTTTTATTGAAGATCTGGTGATGATTGATGGGATGGGAGGAGGGGAGAGCATTATCTTCTTACTGTTTAGAAGGGGAATCCCCTTCCCCTTACGACTTGAGGTAGCAAGTCCTTTTCCGGGGTTACTTCCCTTCTTTTAATGCCACTAGGACCAGCTTGAGAGTCACTGGACCTCTGTCGCACAACAAATCTGTCCATAGAGCTCTGTACCTCCCGTTCCTTTACGATTTGTCTAAAATGGGCCATTAACATTGTCATTGAAATAGTCACCAGCACGGCTTGCAACAGCTGTGTCAGGGTGATTTTCATCTATAAAGGTTTGCAGTTCAACCCACTGTGCACACATTTCCTTAATCTCTGAAGTAGGCACAGTGGATTCCACAACTGGCATAGGCTTCTCAGGGTTAGCCCCAAACCCTTCAAAATCTTTCTTAATTTCCATACTAATTCTCACCCTTTTTACCACAGGGTTGGCACTAGAAGCTTTCTTGGGCCCATGGTCACTTATTTTCCAGAAACAGCACCGAAAATACTGTAATAATACGAAATATTCCGAGTGTATGCTTGGATGTTACCGCGGAGGCTGGCTGGTAAACAATGGGACGGAGCGGCACATGTGAGGCTGGCTGAGGGCACATTGGACGCGTCTCGGACGAAAATCGGTATGCGGGTTTTTAATCGGTATGCGCGGCAAAAATTTTGCGATAAAAGTAATCGTTATGCGGAAAAATCGCTATGCGATGCCATCGTTATGCGGGGGTCCACTGTATCTCTACCAACATGACGCAGGAGCGCTTTGCCAATACTATGGTCAGAAAGATAGGCAGAAGAAGTCGGTCTTAAAGTAAAGAATTTAGTCCATTGTGTGGTGCGAAACAGCATGGAGAGGGAGTGCATGACGTGTCGGTCTTTTCCGAGTAGGATGGGAAGGTAACGAAGGAGCATCATCAGGAGGTTGACGTTGGCGTTTAGGAGTAGGACCGAAGTTGGTCCGGCGTGAAACAGGCTGGCGATTTGAAAATTGCCGTACCGTAGAGGGAGAGGCCGGAAGCATAGTCAAAGGAGAGCGGAGGTCAGACAAATCGAAGGAGTCAGTCCAAGCCCCGGTACCTGAAGCGGGTGAGGAAACAGCACCAGCAAGAGGTACAGGGGCATCAGGAGTGTCCGAAGTGGTCTAAAAACAAGGCAGGGTCAGAATGGGGTGCGGTATCAAAAGGGGCCTGGGGGTAGTGGGTTCATGGATTGGGTTCTCCATGGTTAGGTTACTCCTTTGCTTTTTGTTTTTAAGAAAAAAAAAGAAAAAAGAAAAATTAAAAAAAGGGGGGAGCGGGGAGGAATAGTTCCCAGGAGGAATGAAAGGGCCGGAAATCTCCCTCCGCGCCCAAGAGGACCTCAGCACCGCTAGTAGCGCAGATGCAGCATGGAACCCGTGCCATACCCTACCCTTCATGCCAGTAAACCAGCAATCTGGGATAGCAACCTCACATCTGCCGAGCTACCTCGGTGGACAAAAGAGAGGGCGGCCGGGTATCTGCCACAAAGCATACCTCCTTCGGCCACCACTCCTGGAATCCGGAAGGTGGCTTCCAGAGATACACCCATCACTCGAAAGACACCCAAAGCTACACTCCGGGATGCTGGAGAGGGATCGGGACATCCCCAGGCGATCCAGATTCCACGGCAAACTACGCCACCGCCAAGAACCTCAACGGAATGGAATGGACCCCGGTATCCTTTCCCCAACCTAGGAACTAGCGCACCTGTGGGAGAAATCCCAAAGGCCAAAAAGAGGAAGGGCAAAAGGGAGGGGTGGGGAGGAGGAGGAGGAGGAGGAAAGGAAAAAGGGGAGGATGGGATAGGGAAGAGGGAATTGGGGGGTAATTAGGTTCGGTCTGAGGAAGGAGACCGACAGGTCTGATTCCTCAGACCAATAGCCTCTTCACTGCGACAAGGAGCCCCCCTTGAAGAGGATTTTTAAGGGCAAAATTATCAACTATTTAGTTTGATGTCCATGGTAGAAGGTGACTGCTGTAGTGTAATATGCACTGTGTTCTTTTTAATAAACTACAAACTATAAGTCCACTTGAGATGTTAAATAATGCAGTTGCCAAGTATGTGTAATGAAAAAAAAAAATTGTCAGAAAAAACAGCCACAGATATCTGCTTATTTTCTTGAACTGATTTTTCTTGTTTCTCAAGTTTTCTGGATATGAAAAAAACATCTTTTCTTTCTTTTATTGTCAACAAAACATTATATTTACAACCTCAAAAGATCTTCCTTAAAGTGAAGCCGGGGGTAATCTATGCCATGTAAAGATATACAGTAAATACAATGCCTATGTAAGAAGCTGAATATTCTATATGCAGTTGTGCTTCTGTACCATAAGTTCACACCAGGGTCCTCATAAATCTTCATATACAAATTATATAAACAATGTAACCAGTGAATATTTCTATTAAATTCAATTACGTGTAAAGCTGAGATATCTTTAAAGATAAAAAAATTTAATATACATAAATTCAATTTACAATAAAAAATAAGAGCGCAAGTTTACAAGGCAGCAACAAAATCTTCACCTTTCTTGATACTACCTTTCAACTCTGCAATTGCATTCTCTATAAGCTTGCTTTCAAATGGTGTCAATTTTCCAAGACCTAGGTTCTTCTCCAGGCCATTAGGACCCAAAACGAGTGGTGTTGAGAAGTAAGCAGCTTCTGTCACATTAGATCTATAAAAAAAAAAAAGATGTACTGAAATCTTAAATATCGTAACATGTAATGTACAATAAAATAAACACAAACTATGTTAAACCAGCTGTAACAAAGTCAATACCAACCTGATAAAGGCACATTCCACGACACCAGCCTCTCCATTCATGGCACGTATCATGGAGAATGCAAAGCGGGCACCAGCATATGCCATAGACAGAGTTGCCGAGCCAGCTCCAGCTTTTGCCTTTACTACTTCAGTGCCAGCATCCTGGGTATTTGAATATAAACACTAGAAATATGTACTAAATAATGTTAATATGTACTTGTTTCCTATATTCTGATTTATCCAGAGCTTACAAACTGAGCTTATATTAACAATTTTGCAGTTTTATAAGCAAAATGCATACACTACATTTACATCACCCTTACCCGATAAAAACATTTACAGTCAAGATCAAATAAAGATATCTGATCAATCTGAGCCTACAATAAAATTTAATAAGCTTTAAAACATTTGCTCAGATATACACACCTGAATCCTTTCAGTGAGTGCCTTGAGCTGGTCTTCTGGGAATGATACTGAAGGTGTGGCTTGAGAGATGAGGGGGATGATTGTGATGCCTGCATGGCCACCAATAACGGGTACATTCACTGTGCTGGGGTTTAAACCCTACATATCAAACAAGAGATTAATAATTATATACATGTACACAATAGGTTAAAGTACAAAAAAAATGTACTATGCCTATTAGACTAAAATATATGTATCTGCAACACTGATACGCTAAACTTAAGATAGAAGAATGCGGTAATACCTTAAGTTCTGCAACAAATGTGTTTGCTCGAACAATGTCAAGAGTGGTAACTCCAAAAATGCGGCCGGTATCAACACCAGCCTTCTTGTATACCTCTGCTGCTATTGGCACTGTGCTGTTTACCTAAAAAAAAAAAAAAATCATTTTTGTTTTGATTGAGTCTTCAAAATATGTGGAATAAAATAAATTGTTAATACAAAAAATTATGGAACTTGTTACATTTACATCAAGCACTAAAAATTATTCAACACTGAATTGCAAAAGGCTTCTACTGTTAGAGGGCACAAAGTAAGTGTAGATCGTGAACAAAAGTTAGGAGTAAATCAATAGAGTATATTAAAAAGTTAAGAGTGACTCTTGTATTAAAAGGGAAGGCTTGTGAAATGTATGCATTGTATGAGTATCCTGGGTTCAGCATTTTCCATGAAAATAACCCAAGAGGGCAGAGCACAGCAATATGGTTGTCTTATTAGTTTATTAAACCAATAATAAAAATTTTTAAAGAGTGTTGCCTATGTATTTTTCACCTTAATAAAAATAGTGTATGAAGAAAATAAAATTTCAGTTTTATAATTACCACTTTTAAACAAAATTTAGCCAAATAATTCAGTTTAAACTTACAGGGTTAGAGATTATACAAATCATAGCCTTGGGGCAGTTCTCTGCACAGGCCTTAGCAAGATTGGCAACAATGGAAGCATTTGTGTTGAACAGGTCATCACGGGTCATGCCAGGCTTGCGGGGCACTCCAGCAGGAACCACTACTACCTCGCATCCTTTCAGAGAGTCCTGCAAAACATTATTCCTTTACTTTAAGTCAGTGAGAATCATACCTATATCCACTGATTAATGCATATAATTAATACAAGGAAGGTGGTAAAAATATTTTAAATTTACACAACAGATTTAAGCAGATTTGTTAAAAACAGTAAATGCATCACTGTTGAAATGTAAAATGTGTAAATTTTTGCCAACTATAAAGCATATATATAACTTACAGCAAGCTGGTCAGGTCCAACATAGCCAGTGACCTTGGCTGGAGACTCAATGTGAGAGAGATCAGCTGCAACTCCTGGTGTGTGTACAATATCATAAAGGGAGAGCTCAGTCACCAGTGGAGAGTTCTTTAACAAGAGTGAAAGTGGCTGACCGATGCCTCCACTGGCACCCATTACTCCAACTTTCCTGTTAACCTGTATATAACAATTGGCTTATTAGAGTATTAAACATCAGTGTATGCTTGTGTACATTTTTATCAAAATAAAATACGTATCAAAAAGCTAATATCGAAGTGAATCTGGAAAGATCACTGAACCGACTCTGGAGGTGGAGTGGGAAGGAAACTATGTTCAGTTAGTTACAATACAGTACAGTAGTACCTTGGTATATGTCTGCTTTGGAATAAGTCCAACATGATATATATCCTGTTTGGATGTGAAAACTTGCTTGGTATACAGCCTTTGTTTGGAATACAACTGGCATACTAGAACTTCTTTGGGTCAAAATGAGTCAACACCGCATGCTACCCTTGTTTATCCCGCTTTCGAGACAAAGCCACGACTGCCCACTAGTGTCAGTACGCCCGTTACTAACACTCTGTGAACAACCCGCACTAACTGAATTTTCACGCGATTGTGTTTTTTCGTATAAATTTTTAGTAGTAAATTCATTAACCCACAAATTCTAAGAAAGTTAATGAGAAGAGCCAAGCAACGAAGAAAATGGTTAGGATCACCATGGAGGTGAAAAAGAGATTGTTGACAAGTATGAAGGTGGCATGCGTATCCGAGACTTGGCTGCTGCATACTGTATACGATAGCATATCAGAGGCAATGATTTGCGAAAAGGCAAGCTGATGCATGCCAATCTTTTGAAAAATAAGGCAGGAACAAGCCAAGAAAGTGAAGTGTTTAAAGTCAGCCATGGCTGGTTTGATAATTTTAAGGAAAGGACTGGCATTCAGTGTTGAGAGGCATGGAGAGGGAGCCAGTGCTGATAAAGATGCCACCAATGATTTTGTTACAGAGTTTGGGGAATTTGTGGAGGCTGAGGGTTTTGTTCCCCAACAAGTTTTTAACTGACGAAACAGGCCTGTTTTGGAGAAGGCAGAAGCAAAGTTCTTTAGACAGAATTTTAGTAAAAGTCAAACCTGGTGAGCTTCAACCAGGTCCAAATAGGGAAAATGAGACAGAAAAGAGAAGGGGACTCTCCTTCCAAACAATAACATTTCCTCCTCCTCCCTTCTCAGCACTATCCTAGGAGGCACTCGACTCTCTTCAGCAAAGCAAACCGAGGCTAAATTTGCATTTGTTTTATCGAATTCTTTTGTATTTATATATGTACGTATTTTAGTATTAAGCAGTGTTTAAATTACATATTTTATATTAAGCAGTGTTTAAATTATTTTCTACAACCCCATCAATGTATAATATGCCAATAAAAATAGGATTTTTTTTTCATTGGAACGGATTAATCGTTTTCCCTATATTTCTTATGGGAAAATTCGTCTGGTATACATTCTGCTTGGTACAAGTCTACAATATATATAAAAGTGCTTTCCTCCCTTTCTGCAGCTTCATTAATTAGGCAGTTTACACACATGTTAAATTATGTATGATAATTTTACTTATGTGTACCTGTACCTAAATAAACTTGCATACTTCTTTCCTTATTTAGCTTCAGTCAAAGATAAATATTATTTAGATTCACTATACTACAGTGAAAAATTGAATACAATATACAATTGTTTAGACAAATTATATATTGTTATATTTATGAGGGAAAGGGGAGAACAAACCCCTAAGGTTATATAGTACCTGAGCAAATGGAAAACTAAGTCTTGATCCAACAAAGGAGACATCAGGTACCATTCACTGGATCGAACCCTTCACTGGTGTCCAGGAGCCTCCCTCAAGAGGTTATAGGTACAAAGATAGCACTGGTGACTCATGGGTCATGTGATTAGTGCCTTCAGCTCACATCTGAAGGCTTAGAATCAATCCCAGAATGAGCTGGTCATATTTCTACACCTGCTGCCCCTTTTACCTAGCAATAAGTAGGAACCTGGAAGTTAGCCAACTTTTGTGGGGTGCATCCTGGGTAAAAGGATCAAAGGACCCAAGTGGAAACAAGCCTTGCCTTTTTTTTTTTTTTGTTTTATTTTATCTTGAGTTGCTAACTTTCTGGGTTAATAATACTATTCAAACCAATTACATAACCTAGGATAACCCCAAAATATCAGTTTGCCTTATTGCCAAAGAAGTCTTTAAATTTTAAGATTTAAGAAATTATTGATCTGGATTACATTTCCTTGACTTTTAACAACCGAATGGCTCTAAGGTTCTTAATGCGACCATTGTTAATATAAATGCAACAGGACTGGTAAATCAGTGAAAGATATACAGCATTTTGAACACTGCAAATAGCATAGGCAGCGCTGTATGGATCTTGTGGTTAGCGCTTTTTTTTTTATTATAATATGCAAATAGCATAAATTCCAGTTTTCACCAGTAATGTAGTACCAGAAATTTAATCTTGTAGTTTAAATTTACACCATATGTAATATATTTTTGTTACACATCAGTTTTATAGGCTAAGAGTTGTTATCCTACCTCAGCTCACTTCAAAGCCCAGCCCTATCTAAGGATTACTACCCTCCCCCAGGATGCCACCCACATCTACTTACCAGTGGGTGAACAGGGACAGCAAGTGTAAGGAAACAATGCCATTTCCACTCGGCGAGGATCGAACCACGGACACTCGGTATGTGAGCCGAGTGCGCTACCAACTGAGCCAGAGGCACATGATACAACCTATACAGTCCTAGGTGACATAACCAACATAACATATAGAAAACCCCTGATTATACAGAGCATTTCTGTCAACTTACAGCAATCGTGGCCCCCAGGTTGCAACCCACAACAGTGGACTAACACCAGGTACCTACTTACTGTTAGGTGAACAGAGACAGCAGGTGTGAGGAAAACATTTCACCCTTGCCGGGAAACTATCCTGGACCCTTATTGTGTGAGCTGAGTACTCTACCAACCAAGCCATGAACACCTACATTACACAGGTACGGTCTACCTACCTACCTGAGTAGGTAGACTGTACCTGTAGAGCTAACTACATTATTATAATAAAAAGAAGCGCTAAACCACAAGGGCTATACAGCAGCTAAACTACAAAATGCCAAATTCAATATCTTAAGAACTGTAATATCCTAGGTTAAGTCATTTTCTCAATACGTAGACTTAAACTACAAAATTATTTATATGTTTTATTATAACTGCATGTGACTTACACACCTAAATAAATGTATATTGTTTGTATAAAGTCTTATTGCAATAATGCAATCGATAAGGGCAAGTCCTCCACCACCATTATTTTCAATTAGAACTGATTTAAATAGTTTGGTTTATCTTACCACATTGCTAGTGGAGAAGTTCTTGGCTAACTGGCCAAGAGTGCTGGCTGTCTGGGTCTTGCAAGTCTGGAAAACATTTTAAAACAGGACTCGATGGACTGTCTTTGACACCTCAGAGCAGACTGCGACACCGGCAGAGTCACCGACGTTGCCACATCTCGTAACCTTCACCTACATTAAATATAAATTTAAATGTATGTACGCCCTTTTCCATATTATGTAACTATATATATATCAAACTTCTAAATTACAAGTAATTAGTGGACATAATAATAAAGGTGTTTACTATAGATTTTTGTGAAGTACGGGTGATGCGTGACAACTGTTTTCACAAAGATAGCACAAGTCCGAAATACACATTGACTGTGGAGACAGTCGAAATATTCTCATTCTCATAAGATGTGTACAAACCCTGTATTGGTAAAGGTGTATATAAGACATCTCTACATACATTTTTCATTGTACAATGCAAGGTATATACCCAATGGAAACAAGTCACTCTGACTTTTTCTTGGGTTATCCCAGGTACTTGACACATCTGCTGCTATGTATGATAATCTATGTAACTGTACTTGTGTATACCTGAATAAACTTATTTTACCCTGTCGTATGTACAGAATAGATACTTCTCGTGTCTCTCATATATGAATACTGTATATTATACATATCATTAAAATATTACTTGCTATTATTGGTGAATCTGCCATTTTTTTTTTTTTACCCATGGGGATCACGTATTGAAGAACGGCAGTGATTAATTTAACAAAAAGGAGGCTAGCTCAAGTTCCTTGGATCAAGAGTGGTTGGTCAGCATCAAGGGTGCTGTGGAAGGAACATCAAGATTCAGCTTGAACTTGATGCAATTAAAAAATGTACGAGGTAAATATAGCTTTGGCTCCAACCTTTTGAAATGTCACATAGTTCAGGACACTCGCACGATGCACAACATATAATACTTGATTTACCTGAAGGGTATTTGGGGGTCAACGCCCCCGCGGCCCGGTCCATGATCAGGCCTCGTAGTGGATCAGGACCTGGTCAACCAGGCTGTTACTGCTGGTCGTACGCAGATAGATGTACGAGCCACAGCCCGGCTGATCAGGCACCAGCTTTAGGTGCCTGTCCATTGTCTACTTGAAGACATCCAGGGGGGGTCTATTGGTAATCTCCCTTATGTATGCTGGGAGGCAGTTGAACAATCTTGGGCCCCTGACACTTAGTGTGTTGCCTTTAGGGTACTCGTGGCTCCTCTGGTGTTAGCTGTGAGATGTTATATCTCCTGCCGAGTCTTGCTTGTGTAGGGAGTTATTTCCGTGTGCAGATTTGGGACTAATCCATCTAAGATTTTCCAAGTAATTTAGGTGCTTTATTGTACTTATACGTGCAGTAAAAGTTCTTTGTATATTCTGTATACTTTCTTCCGTAACTTTTAACTCTTATCAACTTGCGTATTCTTTATATTCAGAGGCCACTGACTCACCTGCCTCTCTTTCTCTCTCAAAAAAAAAAAAAAAAAAAAAACAGACGGCAATCAATATTATTATTATACATTACTTCCCTTAACATAATGACGAACATAACTTTGTTCTCCTTGACAATATATACACACAAAAAAAGTGTATTTCTGTGTATGTATGCAGAGTTTACTTGAATCATTATATTAGTCCTTAAACCCCTACTAATCAACCAGTTCCCGTTGTAACACGGTCAAGTGTATGGCTCAGAGACAATAATTTTTATTTAGATCTCATTATTATTATTATTAAAGATTCGCCGGTATTCTCCCGGCCCGGCCTTGGCTCCCTCTCTAGGGAGTGTCTGAGACCTAAGTCTCCCATGGGAGGAGGCACAAGTACCCCCTCATCTTTGGGACCAACTGTCCCCAGGCCTAACTTCTAGTAAGAAGCTAGGCCTCTCTGGTCTGCCATCCCCGCACCAAGGAGGCTAATGGGAATGACAGGCTTGTGAGCTGCAAGCTCTGGCTCAGGCACCTACCCTGCCCTAGAAGGGCTGGGCATGGTGTACATCATTTTAGATCTCATAATTTTAAACTTCTTACAATGGTTTTAAATAAATTATACAAAATTTAGGATGATATGTTAATGCCATTAACAAAATATATAATTTATTCTTTCATTATTATTATTATTATTATTATTATTATTATTATTATCACGGGGAGCGCTAAAGCTGTAGGTCCATTTATTCTTCCAGATTATATTTAAGGACAAATTTAATAATTTACTGTATTTATATGATTTAAACAAAAGTGTTCATTAATGAATGAGTTAGACAATCGGTCTTGTAAAAATATATAAAGCTTGGTAAGTGAAAAATAATATTTATTCCTGTAATATTTTTATTAAATACTTGATTTGCATTAAAAAAATATGGATTATTAAAATCTATTATACACACCATAAAAGTTAATTACAAAAGTTAGTTTAAAATATTTATTATGCACCCATACTTATCCTGTGAGTAGTAACTGGTTATAATTATAACCATACTTTTTATAGGGTGGACCGGTAAGCCAGCGGAAGGCCTCGGTCAGATGATCTACAGCTCCAGCTGCGGGTCGTCATGAGTAAAACCTTCGTCAAGAAACACTTCTCTTGTTAATATAATATCTTTATTTCTACAAGTACATGTACAAGGTATACAGTCCTAGCTGACATCAATGACATACTACTATATAAAAAGTTGCTTGTTATGCTGAGCATTTCGGGTAAATTAGGTAAATTTTGTCCCAGGATGCGACCCACACCAGTCCATTAACACCCAGGTACCCATTTTATACTGATGGGTGAACATGGACAGCAGGTGTCATGGGAATATATCGTAATATTGTCCAGCCTCACCGGGCAGACCTTACCTAACTTGCGATCCTGTTTGTGAAAATTATTTATCTAGTCGATACAAAATGTGGATAAAACTTTAATATTTCATATATCTTATTATTAATATCTTATTAGTAACATATGTGTAAATTGCCTATAATAACTCCCACTAAAATAAGGTTAGTGACTTATTGCCATTGTGGACTCCAGTGGGAATAAGTCACTTAGACTTTTGGGGGGAATTATTCTAGGTAATTTACACTATATATGATAACTGTACTTGTGTGTACTTGTGCCTAAATAAACTTATTTATTATTCCAGGAAACAATGTTTGAATTATAATTCGCGCAATAATTGCCAAGTTTTAGAGTCCCTTAAGAACACCAACAACAGCCGGGTGTGTCTCCCAGCTGCTCTCAACAACTTATACAATGGTAACTTTTTCCATCTCTCTCACAGTTTTCAACATATTTACTCCTATAAGATGTTACTGTTACACTCTTAACAACGGTGATCTATCATAGTTATGAAGGGACTGCAAACATTAGGAATTTTGATGAGTAATGTTATGAAAGCCGACTTATCTTCATATGATTGTTATTCTTTCTTTTGTACTTATCATTGTTTGATTACATGCAAATTACATTACTTTTGTACTGCATTAATCCAGATCAAAATTGTATTAAATGGTGGGTTCCCCTTTATATAATTTACTATGCAAAACCACTGTAAAAGATTAAAATTGTATATTGAGTTGTAAATAAACACTTCATAATGGGAGTATTTTATCTGTGTATTATATAGTAATAAATTTTAATTTTTGTTACTGGGGGTTAAGATCAAATTTGTTGGGATTTTTAACATGTAAACTACACTGTATACTACACAGAGAAATAAAGTTGTTTTATTGTTTCTGATGGCCAGCCACCCAGGATAACCCAAGAAAGTGCAGAATTTAACCCAGTGGCTTTCTGATATCCTTAGTGTCTTTGATGAATAATTAATGAATGTATAACTGTGGTATTGAGTTCAACATATTTATTATTAGGATAATAAATAATGAGTGATAATGATTAGGTTACTAACCATCCAAATTAATAATCTGGATAAAATTCTTCATCCGATGGGTACTTATAGCCAATTATGACTATTTATAGAAAAATTTAACTATTCTTATTATTCATAGGAGTTAGTGCACTTCAAATAATAATAATAATAATAATAATAATAGTTATGGTAACACAGGAGGTTAAGTATGAACCCAGAAAGCCTAACAGGTTCATTTCTTCTCAGGTCTTTTTTAGGTCAATTGACTTCTTTGTAGAACTAATTCTAGTTTCTTTAAATTATATTCCTCACAGCATGGACGTTTGAAAATAAAGACAACAGCTGAGCAAGCAGCAGAGAAGCAGAAAGAGAGGGCAGAAAAAAGGAAGTTATATCTTGCAGGACTCACAAAGGCTTTTGCAAAGGTAAAGTGCAATCTAAGAGTTGAAAGAAGAGCGAGTTCTGTATATTTTGCATTATTGCTAACTTTTTTTCCCTTTCATTGTGAACTCTGAATACCTACTCTTGATGCTATTGCTTGAATGTGTTTACCAAGCTATTATTCTTGGAGTGATAGATTTAAAATACTTTTACTAGTTAGAAACATCTGATTGTGATAATTATTTACTGTATTTCAGAGAACATCAGGAATTCACGATGAAGAAGGACTGAAGATAACTGCACAGCTTTTAATAGTAAACCCAGATGTTAGCACACTTTGGAACTTTCGGCGAGAGATTCTCTTAGCCATGAAGGGGTTAGTGGTGTATCAGATACTGTGGGTAGGTAAGACACATAGGCAACAGTTAGGCAACTTTATTCCGAAACGTTTCGCCTACACAGTAGGCTTCTTCGGTCAAATACAGAAAGTAGACAGGAACAGTAGAGATGTGAAGACGATGTAATCAGTCCATCACCCTTGAAGTCGTTGCTTAACTGTTGCCTGTGTGTCTTACCTACCAACCTGTCGGTATTGTATACCATTTTGATGTTCATCAGATACTGTATTCAGATATTAACACTCTTCTTTTTATATTGGATATATACTCATTTTATTACCAAATGTAAAAAGAACCTTCTTTTTGGGTCATCCTGCCTCAGTGGGAGATGACCATTGTAGGAAGGGATCTTTTACATAAATGTTTTAAGTATCTGTACTACATTCACTGTTTCACTGTATACACTGCCTGTATTTCCTCTGACCAAACCTTGTAGAATTCTGGACTAAATGCTGTACTTGGTATTGTTGGTTACTGCTTATGTTATGAGCAATAAGCTTTGCTCATCAAGTACTTTGCTTCTGGAAAGATTTTTGCTTCACTATGTTATTAATAAATATTATGAGATCATAACATTATGATTAACTGATGATACTGCTTTCAGAGAAGATCAAGAGTCATGGGAGAAAAGTCTTACTGGGGAAATGACAATGGTAGAAAATTGTCTAATGAAGAATCACAAAAGTTATGGAGCATGGCACCACCGCTGCTGGGTAATGGAAAACTTCTCCTCGCCACCTTGGACAGCTGAACTAGCACTTTGTGACAAGTACTTGAAAGTAGATGAAAGAAATTGTAAGCATTAATTATGGTGAATTTGATATTAATCATGTAGGCATTAATGAGTTCAGTAGAGGCTTGCTGTAGCTAGTTGTCAGCGTACTTGCATTCAAAGGAGTACTTTACGTGCATAAAATTTGATCTACAACTTGCTAATTTCTCTGTACTATATAAACTTAATTAATGCCTAGTGTGTACTGAAATCCTTAAATAATTTTGATATACAGTATATTCATTCATTCAAATACTAACTAAATGGATTGGATCATATGAACTAACTTTATAAAACTGAATATGTTCATTCAATTTGTACAGGTTGGCATAAGGTATATAAAACCATCCATCAGTATTTTTGTTTGAGATAAATTGTCAGGGAAAAGTTACTGATTCGTTCACTTTCATGCCTACAGTGTCCAGAATATCTGTTCTATTTTGTACCTAGTGTTTCCTGCACTTATCTTCTGACCCCCCAGAATCATGATATCAATTTGTATTCTACTTTTGCTAATCTTAAATGTTTTTTTTTTTTTCTCAAGAAATACTTTCATCATTCAACACTTTCACCTCACTCACACATAATCACTGTTTTTGCAGAGGTGCCAGAATACAACAGTTTAGAAGTACATACGTATAAAAAATACACAATATATCCCTCTGAACTGCCATTATCCAAACCCCCCCTTTAGAGTGCAGGCATTTACTTCCCATTTCCAGGACTAGGTCCGGTTATATAAAATAACCGGTTTTTCCCTGAATCCCTTCTACTAAATATTGTCCCTGCTCACACTCCAACAGCTCGTCAGGTCCCAAATACCATTTCTTCCATTCACTCCTATCTAATGCGCTCACGCACGCTTGCTTGCTTGAAATCCAAACCCTCGCCACAACACCTCCTTTACCCCTCCCTCCAACCTTTTCGAGGACGACCTCTACCCCACCTTCCTTCCCTTCAGATTTATACACACTCCATGTCATTCTACTTCGATCCATTCTCTCTAAATGATCAAACCACCTCAACAACCCTCTTCAGCCTCTGGCTAATACTTTTATTAACTGCACACCTTCTCCTAATTTCCACACTCCGAATTTTCTGCATAATATTTACACCACACATTGCCCTTAGACAGGACATCTCCACTGCTCCAACCGCCTCCTCGCTGCAGCATTTACAACCTAAGCTTCACACCCATATAAGAGTATTGGTACTACTATACTTTCATACATTCCCTTCTTTACCTCCATAGATAACATTTTTTGCCTCCACATATACCTCAATGCACCACTCACCTTTTTTCCTTCATCAATTCTATGATTAACCTCATCCTTCATAACTCCATCGCGACACGTCAACTGCCAAATATCTGAAAACATTCACTTCTTCCATACTCCTCTTCTCCAATTTGATATCCAATTTTTCTTTATCTAAATCACTTGATACTCTCATCACCTTACTCTTTTCTATGTTCACTTTCAACTTTCTACCTTTACACACACACTATTCATCCACTAACCTTTGCAATTTTTCTTTAGAATCTCCCATAAGCACAGTATCATCAGCAAAAAGTAACTGTCACTTCCCATTTTGTATTTAATTCAACATAATTTAATCTCACCCCTCTCCCGAACACCCTAGCATTTACTTCTCTTACAACCCCATTTATAAATATATTAAATATATTAAATATATATTAAATATATTAAATATATTAAATATATTAGTAGGTTGGTAAACAGCAACCACCCAGGGAGGTACTACCGTCCTGTCAAGTGAGTGTAAAACGAAAGCCTGTGATTGTTTTACATGATGGTAGGATTGCTGATGTCTTTTGTCTGTCTCATAAATATGCAAGATTACAGGCATGTCTTGCTACTTCTACTTACACTTAGGTCACACTATACATACATGTACACATTTATTTATACACACTCATCTGAGTTTTCTTTGATTTTTATCTTAATAGTTCTTGGTCTTATTAATTTTCCTTTTATATCCATGGGGAAGTGGAATAAGAATCTTTCCTCCATAAGCCATGCGTGTTGTAAAAGTCAACTAAAATGCCGGGAACAATGGGCTAGTAACCCCTTTCCTGTAAAGATTACTAAAAAGAATAAGAAGAAGAAAATTGTCAAAGTGGGAAGTCTGAATGTGCGTGGATGTTGTGCAGATGATAAGAAAGAGATGATTGTGGATGTTATGAATGAGAAGAAGCTGATGTCCTGGCTTTAAGTGAAACAAAGCTGAAGGGGGTGGGAGAGTTTCAGTGGAGAGGAATAAATGGGATTAGGTCAGGGGTTTCAAATAGAGTTAGAGCTAAAGAAGGAGTAGCAATAATGTTGAAGGATAAGCTATGGCAGGAAAAGAGGGACTACAAATGTATAAATTCAAGGATTATGTGGAGTAAAATAAAGATTGGATGTGAAAAGTGGGTTATAATAAGCGTGTATGCACCTGGAGAAGAGAGAAGTGTAGAGGAGAGAGAGAGATTTTGGGAAATGTTGAGTGAATGCGTGGGGAGTTTTGAATCAAGTGTGAGAGTAATGGTGGTTGGGGATTTCAATGCTAAAGTGGGTAAAAATGTTATGGAGGGAGTAGTAGGTAAATTTGGGGTGCCAGGGTAAATGTAAATGGGGAGCCTTAATTGAGCTATGTGTAGAAAGAAATTTGGTAATAAGTAATACATATTTTATGAAAAAGAGGATAAATAAATATACAAGGTATGATGTAGCACGTAATGAAAGTAGTTTATTAGATTATGTATTGGTGGATAAAAGGTTGATGGGTAGGCTCCAGGATGTACATGTTTATAGAGGGGCAACTGATATATCGGATCATTATTTAGTTGTAGCTACAGTTAGAGTAAGAGGTAGATGGGAAAAGAGGAAGGTGGCAACAACAAGTAAGAGGGAGGTGAAAGTGTATAAACTAAGGGAGGAGGAAGTTCGGGTGAGATATAAGCGACTATTGGCAGAAAGGTGGGCTAGTGCAAAGATGAGTAGTGGGGGGGTTGAAGAGGGTTGGAATAGTTTTAAAAATGCAGTATTAGAATGTGGGGCAGAAGTTTGTGGTTATAGGAGGGTGGGGGCAGGAGGAAAGAGGAGTGATTGGTGGAATGATGAAGTAAAGGGTGTGATAAAAGAGAAAAAGGTAGCTTATGAGAGGTTTTTACAAAGCAGAAGTGTTATAAGAAGAGCAAAGTATATGGAGAGTAAAAGAAAGGTAAAGAGATGGTGAGAGAGTGCAAAAGGAGAGCAGATGATAGAGTGGGAGAGGCACTGTCAAGAAATTTTAATGAAAATAAGAAAAAATTTTGGAGTGAGTTAAACAAGTTAAGAAAGCCTAGGGAAAATATGGATTTGTCAGTTAAAAACAGAGTAGGGGAGTTAGTAGATGGGGAGATGGAGGTATTGGGTAGATGGCGAGAATATTTTGAGGAACTTTTAAATGTTAAGGAAGAAACAGAGGTAGTAATTTCATGCACTGGTCAGGGAGGTATACCATCTTTTAGGAGTGAAGAAGAGCAGAATGTAAGTGTGGGGGAGGTACGTGAGGCATTACGTAAAATGAAAGGGGGTAAAGCAGCTGGAACTGATGGGATCATGACAGAAATGTTAAAAGCAGGGGGGGATATAGTGTTGGAGTGGTTGGTACTTTTGTTTAATAAATGTATGAAGAGGGAAGGTACCTAGGGATTGGCGGAGAGCATGTATAGTCCCTTTATATAAAGGGAAAGGGGACAAGAGAGACTGTAAAAATTATAGAGGAATAAGCTTATTGAGTATACCAGGAAAAGTGTATGGTAGGGTTATAATTGAAAGAATTAGAGGTAAGACAGAATGTAGGATTGCGGATGAGCAAGGAGGTTTCAGAGTGGGTAGGGATGTGTAGATCAAGTGTTTACATTGAAGCATATATGTGAACAGTATTTAGATAAGGTAGGGAAGTTTTTATTGCATTTATGGATTTAGAAAAGGCATATGATAGAGTGGATAGAGGAGCAATGTGGCAGATGTTGCAAGTATATGGAATAGGTGGTAAGTTATTAAATGTTGTAAAGAGTTTTTATGAGGATAGTGAGGCTCAGGTTAGGGTGTGTAGAAGAGGGGAGACTACTTCCCGGTAAAAGTAGGTCTTAGACAGGGATGTGTAATGTCACCATGGTTGTTTATATATATTTATAGATGGGTTGTAAAGGAAGTAAAAAGCTAGGGTGTTCGGGAGAGGGGTGGGATTAAATTTTGGGGAATCAAATTCAAAATGGGAATTAACACAGTTACTTTTTGCTGATGATATACTGTGCTTATGGAGATTCTAAAGAAAAATTGCAAAGGTTAGTGGATGAGTTTGGGAATGTGTGTAAAGGTAGAAAGTTGAAAGTGAACATAGAAAAGAGTAAGGTGATGAGGGTGTCAAATGATTTAGATAAAGAAAAATTGGATATCAAATTGGGGAGGAGTAGTATGGAAGAAGTGAATGTTTTCAGATACTTGGGAGTTGATGTGTCGGCGGATGGATTTATGAAGGATGAGGTTAATCATAGAATTGATGAGGGAAAAAAGGTGAGTGGTGCGTTGAGGTATATGTGGAGTCAAAAAACGTTATCTATGGAGGCAAAGAAGGGAATGTATGAAAGTATAGTAGTACCAACACTCTTATATGGGTGTGAAGCTTGGGTGGTAAATGCAGTAGCGAGGAGACGGTTGGAGGCAGTGGAGATGTCCTGTTTAAGGGCAATGTGTGGTGTAAATATTATGCAGAAAATTCGGAGTGTGGAAATTAGGAGAAGGTGTGGAGTTAATAAAAGTATTAGTCAGAGGGCAGAGAAGGGGTTGTTGAGGTGTTTGGTCATTTAGAGAGAATGGATCAAAGTAGAATGACATGGAAAGCATATAAATCTATAGGGGAAGGAAGGCGGAGTAGGGGTCATCCTCGAAAGGGTTGGAGAGAGGGGGGTAAAGGAGGTTTTGTGGGCAAGGGGCTTGGACTTCCAGCAAGCGTGCGTGAGCGTGTAGATAGGAGTGAATGGAGACGAATGGTACTTGGGACCTGACGATCTGTTGGAGTTGTGACAGGTAATATTTAGTGAAGGGATTCAGGGAAACGGTTATTTTCATATAGTCGGACTTGAGTCCTAGAAATGGGAAGTACAATGCCTGCACTTTAAAGGAGGGGTTTGGGATATTGGCAGTTTGGAGGGATATGTTGTGTATCTTTATATGTGTATGCTTCTAGACTATTGTATTCTGAGCACCTCTGCAAAAACAGTGATAATGTGCGAGTGTGGTGAAAGTGTTGAATGATGATGAAAGTATTTTCTTTTTGGGGATTTTCTTTCTTTTTTGGGTCACCCTGCCTCGGTGGGAGACGGCCGACTTGTTGAAAAAAAAAAAAAAAATTAAACAACCATGGTGACATTACACATCCCTGTCTAAGACCTACTTTTACCGGGAAGTAGTCTCCCTCTCTTCTACGCACCCTAACTTGAGCCTCACTATCCTCATAAAAACTCTTTACAGCATTTAGTAACTTACCACCTATTCCATATACTTGCAACATCTCCCACATTGCTTCCCTATCCACTCTATCATATGCCTTTTCTAAATCCATAAATGCAATAAAAACTTCCCTATCTTTATCTAAATACTGCTCACATATATGCTTCAATGTAAACACTTGATTGACACATCCCCTACCCACTCTAAAACCTCCTTGCTCATCTGCAATTTACATTCTGTCTTACCTCTAATTCTTTCAATTATAACCCTACTGTACACTTTTCCTGGTATACTCAGTAAACTTCTTCTTTCAACAAACTGGCCGTATCCCACTGAGGCAGGGTGGCCCAAAAAGGAAAACAAAAGTTTCTCTTTTTAAATTTAGTAATTTATACAGAAGAGGGGGTTACTAGCCCCTTGCTCCCGGCATTTTAGTCGTCTCTTACAACAGGCATGGCTTACGGAGGAAGAATTCTGTTCCACTTCCCCATGGAGATAAGAGGAAATAAACAAGAACTAGAAAGAAAATAGAAAACCCAGAGGGATGTGTATATATATTTTTTTTTTTTTTCAACAAACCGGCCGTATCCCACCAAGGCAGGGTGGCCCAAAAAGAAAAACGAAAGTTTCTCTTTTTAAATTTAGTAATTTATACAGGAGAAGGGGTTACTAGCCCCTTGCTCCTGGCATTTTAGTCTCCGCTTACAACACGCATGGCTTACGGAGGAAGAATTCTGTTCCACTTCCCCATGGAGATAAGAGTAAATAAACAACAACAAGAACTAGAAAGAAAATAGAAAAAACCCAGAGGGATGTGTATATATACATATATATGCTTGTACATGCATGTGTAGTGTGTCCTAAGTGTAAGTAGAAGTAGCAAGACGTACCTGAAATCTTGCATGTTTATGAGACAGAAAAAAAGGACACCAGCAATCCTACCATCATGTAAAACAATTACAGGCTTTCGTTTTACACTCACTTGGCAGGACGGTAGTACCTCCCTGGGCGGTTGCTGTCTACCAACCTACTACCTAGAACTCAGTAAACTTATTCCTCTATAATTTTTACAATCTCTTTTGTCCCCCTTCCCTTTATATAAAGGGACTATACACGCTCTCCGCCAATCCCTAGGTACCTTCCCTTTTTTATACATTTATTAAACAAAAATACCAACCACTCCACTATGTCCTCCCCTGCTTTTAACATTTCTGTCATGATCTCATCAGTTCCAGGTGCTTTACCCCCTTTCATTCTACGTAATGCCTCATGCACCCTCCCCACACTCACATCCTGCTCTTCTTCACTCCTAAAAGATGGTATACCTCCCTGGCCAGTGCATGAAATTACCGCCTCCCTTTCTTCGTCGATATTTAAAAGTTCCTCAAAATATTCTCGCCATCTACCCAAAACCTCTATCTCCCCATCTACTAACTCCCCTACTCTGTTTTTAACTGACAAATCCATTTGTTCCCTAGGCTTTCTTAACTTGTTTAACTCACTCCAAAATTTTTTTCTTATTTTCATTAAAATTTCCTGACAGTACCTCTCCCACTCTATCATCCACTCTCCTTTTGCACTCTCTCGCCACTCTCTTCACCTTTCTTTTACTCTCCATATACTCTACTCTTCTTATAACACTTCTGTTTTGTAAATACCTCTCATAAGCTACCTTTTTCTCTTTTATCACACCCTTTATTTCATCATTCCACCAATCACTCCTCTTTCCTCCTGCACTCACCCTCCTATAACCACAAACTTCTGCCCCACATTTTTAAAACCATTCCAACCCTCTTCAACACCCCCCCCCCCCACTACTCATACCTGCACCAGCCCACCTTTCTGCCAATAGTTGCTTATATTTCACCTGAACTTCCTCCTCCCTAAGTTTATTCACTTTCACCTCCCTCTTACTTGTTGCTGCCATTTTCCTCTTATCCCATCTACCTCTTACTCTAGCTGTAGCTACAACGATATATCAGTTGCCCCTCTATAAACGTGTACATCCTGGAGCCTACCCATCAACCTTTTATCCACCAATACATAATCTAACAAACTATTTTCATTACGTGCTACATCATACCTTGTATATTTATTTATCTCTTCATAAAATATGTATTACTTATTACCAAACCTCTTTCTACACATAGCTCATTTACCCCGGCACCCCAAATTTACCTACTACTCCCTCCACAACATTTTTATCCACTTTAGCATTAAAATCCCCAACCACAAGTACTCTCACACTTGGTTCAAAACCACGTATTCACTCAACATTTCCCAAAATCTCTCTCTCTCTCCTCTATACTTCTCTCTTCCCCAGGTGCATATACGTTTACTATAACCCACTTTTCACATCCAACTTCTATTTTACTCCACATAATCCTTGAATTAATACATTTATAGTCCCTCTTTTCCTGCCATAGCTTATCCTTCAACATTACTGCTACTCCTTTAGCTCTAACTCTATTAGAAACCCCTGACCTAATCCCATTTATTGTTCTCCACTGAAACTCTCCCACCCCCTTCAGCTTTGTTTCACTTAAAGCCAGGACATCCAGCTGCTTCTCATTCATAACATCCACAATCATCACTTTCTTATCATTCGCACAACATCCACGCACATTCAGACTTCCGACGTTGACAGTTTTCTTCTTCTTATTCTTTTTAGTAATTATTAAAGGAAAAGGGGTTGCTAGCCCATTGTTCCCGGCATTTTAGTTGACTCTTACAACACGCATGGCTTATGGAGGAAAGATTCTTATTCCACTTCCCCATGGATATAAAAGGAAGAGTACTAAGAACAAGAACTAAGATAAAATCGAAGAAAACTCAGATGAATGTGTATAAATAAACGTGTACATGTATGTTTAGTGTGACCTAAGTGTAAGTAGAAGTAGCAAGACATACCTGTAGCCTTGCATATTTATGAGACAGACAAAAGACACCAGCAATCCTACCATCATGTAAAACAATTACAGGCTTTCGTTTTACACTCGCTTAGCAGGACGGTAGTACCTCCCTGGGTGGTTGCTGTCTACCAACCTACTACCTACACTACTACCTACTTAAATATTTTATGTATTTTGAGATAGTTTCCCTAATTTCCTTGCCATTTTATTTTTTTTATTATTTTGTTAGTTATCTTCAATGAACAATATACCATATCTATCAGTCTTCTTCATTTATTTTTAATTCCATGCCAACATTATTATCATAAACCATAACCCCTCCCACCATTGAGTGGCTACATAGAGCACATACTCATTGATATCAGTGTAAAGGAAATATTTCTATTATTTTGACTCGCTCATTCTCTTTTGCATTTGGAGGGTAGTCAAGAAGTAGGCAGATTGGTCGATAGTACATTTGTGTCATGGTTGTAGAAGGGAAAAAAATAGTCTCTGCCATCCCTTGCACTGAATGACCCATACAGGTTTAGCTTTTCACATCATAAC
>NC_069454.1:21064562-21083592 GCF_026875155.1 Cherax quadricarinatus | reverse complement strand
AACAGATTTAAGCAGATTTGTTAAAAACAGTAAATGCATCACTGTTGAAATGTAAAATGTGTAAATTTTTGCCAACTATAAAGCATATATATAACTTACAGCAAGCTGGTCAGGTCCAACATAGCCAGTGACCTTGGCTGGAGACTCAATGTGAGAGAGATCAGCTGCAACTCCTGGTGTGTGTACAATATCATAAAGGGAGAGCTCAGTCACCAGTGGAGAGTTCTTTAACAAGAGTGAAAGTGGCTGACCGATGCCTCCACTGGCACCCATTACTCCAACTTTCCTGTTAACCTGTATATAACAATTGGCTTATTAGAGTATTAAACATCAGTGTATGCTTGTGTACATTTTTATCAAAATAAAATAGTATCAAAAAGCTAATATCGAAGTGAATCTGGAAAGATCACTGAACCGACTCTGGAGGTGGAGTGGGAAGGAAACTATGTTCAGTTAGTTACAATACAGTACAGTAGTACCTTGGTATATGTCTGCTTTGGAATAAGTCCAACATGATATATATCCTGTTTGGATGTGAAAACTTGCTTGGTATACGGCCTTTGTTTGGAATACAACTGGCATACTAGAACTTCTTTGGGTCAAAATGAGTCAACACCGCATGCTACCCTTGTTTATCCCGCTTTCGAGACAAAGCCACGACTGCCCACTAGTGTCAGTACGCCCGTTACTAACACTCTGTAAAACAACCCGCACTAACTGAATTTTCACGCGATGTGTTTTTTCGTATAAATTTTAGTAGTAAATTCATTAACCCACAAATTCTAAGAAAGTTAATGAGAAGAGCCAAGCAACGAAGAAAATGGTTAGGATCACCATGGAGGTGAAAAAGAGATTGTTGACAAGTATGAAGGTGGCATGCGTATCCGAGACTTGGCTGCTGCATACTGTATACGATAGCATATCAGAGGCAATGATTTGCGAAAAGGCAAGCTGATGCATGCCAATCTTTTGAAAAATAAGGCAGGAACAAGCCAAGAAAGTGAAGTGTTTAAAGTCAGCCATGGCGGGTTTTGATAATTTTAAGGAAAGGACTGGCATTCAGTGTTGAGAGGCATGGAGAGGGAGCCAGTGCTGATAAAGATGCCACCAATGATTTTGTTACAGAGTTTGGGGAATTTGTGGAGGCTGAGGGTTTGTTCCCAACAAGTTTTTAACTGACGAAACAGGCCTGGTTTTGGAGAAGGCAGAAGCAAAGTTCTTTAGACAGAATTTTAGTAAAAGTCAAACCTGGTGAGCTTAAACCCAGGTCCAAATAGGGAAAATGAGACAGAAAAGAAAAGGGGGGACCTCCTTCCAAACAAAAACATTTCCTCCTCCTCCATTCTCAGCACTATCCTAGGAGGCACTCGACTCTCTTCAGCAAGCAAACCGAGGCTAAATTTGCATTTGTTTTATCGAATTCTTTTGTATTTATATATGTACGTATTTTAGTATTAAGCAGTGTTTAAATTACATATTTTATATTAAGCAGTGTTTAAATTATTTTCTACAACCCCATCAATGTATAATATGCCAATAAAAATAGGATTTTTTTTCATTGGAACGGATTAATCGTTTTCCCTATATTTCTTATGGGAAAATTCGTCTGGTATACATTCTGCTTGGTACAAGTCTACAATATATATAAAAGTGCTTTCCTCCCTTTCTGCAGCTTCATTAATTAGGCAGTTTACACACATGTTAAATTATGTATGATAATTTTACTTATGTGTACCGTACCTAAATAAATTGCATACTTCTTTCCTTATTTAGCTTCAGTCAAAGATAAATATTATTTAGATTCACTATACTACAGTGAAAAATTGAATACAATATACAATTGTTTAGACAAATTATATATTGTTATATTTATGAGGGAAAGGGGAGAACAAACCCATAAGGTTATATAGTACCTGAGCAAATGGAAAACTAAGTCTTGATCCAACAAAGGAGACATCAGGTACCATTCACTGGATCGAACCCTTCACTGGTGTCCAGGAGCCTCCCTCAAGAGGTTATAGGTACAAAGATAGCACTGGTGACTCATGGGTCATGTGATAGTGCCTTCAGCTCACATCTGAAGGCTCTAGAATCAATCCCAGAATGAGCTGGTCATATATCTACACCTGCTGCCCCTTTTACCTAGCAATAAGTAGGAACCTGGAAGTTAGCCAACTTTTGTGGGGTGCATCCTGGGTAAAAGGATCAAAGGACCCAAGTGGAAACAAGCCTTGCCTTTTTTTTTTTTTTTGTTTTATTTTATCTTGAGTTGCTAACTTTCTGGGTTAATAATACTATTCAAACCAATTACATAACCTAGGATAACCCCAAAATATCAGTTTGCCTTATTGCCAAAGAAGTCTTTAAATTTTAAGATTTAAGAAATTATTGATCTGGATTACATTTCCTTGACTTTTAACAACCGAATGGCTCTAAGGTTCTTAATGCGACCATTGTTAATATAAATGCAACAGGACTGGTAAATCAGTGAAAGATATACAGCATTTTGAACACTGCAAATAGCATAGGCAGCGCTGTATGGATCTTGTGGTTTAGCGCTTTTTTTTTATTATAATAATGCAAATAGCATAAATTCCAGTTTTCACCAGTAATGTAGTACCAGAAATTTAATCATTGTAGTTTAAATTTTACACCATATGTAATATATTTTTGTTACACATCAGTTTTATAGGCTAAGAGTTGTTATCCTACCTCAGCTCACTTCAAAGCCCAGCCCTATCTAAGGATTACTACCCTCCCCCAGGATGCCACCCACATCTACTTACCAGTGGGTGAACAGGGACAGCAAGTGTAAGGAAACAATGCCCATTTCCACTCGGCGAGGATCGAACCACGGACACTCGGTATGTGAGCCGAGTGCGCTACCAACTGAGCCAGAGGCACATGATACAACCTATACAGTCCTAGGTGACATAACCAACATAACATATAGAAAACCCCTGATTATACAGAGCATTTCTGTCAACTTACAGCAATCGTGGCCCCCAGGTTGCAACCCACAACAGTGGACTAACACCCAGGTACCTACTTACTGTTAGGTGAACAGAGACAGCAGGTGTGAGGAAACATTTCACCCTTGCCGGGAAACTATCCTGGACCCTTATTGTGTGAGCTGAGTACTCTACCAACCAAGCCATGAACACCTACATACACAGGTACGGTCTACCTACCTACCTGAGTAGGTAGACTGTACCTGTAGAGCTAAACTACATTATTATAATAAAAAGAAGCGCTAAACCACAAGGGCTATACAGCAGCTAAACTACAAAATGCCAAATTTCAATATCTTAAGAACTGTACATATCCTAGGTTAAGTCATTTTCTCAATACGTAGACTTAAACTACAAATTATTTATATGTTTTATTATAACTGCATGTGACTTACACACCTAAATAAATGTATATTGTTTGTATAAAGTCTTATTGCAATAATGCAATCGATAAGGGCAAGTCCTCCACCACCATTATTTTCAATTAGAACTGATTTAAATAGTTTGGTTTATCTTACCACATTGCTAGTGGAGAAGTTCTTGGCTAACTGGCCAAGAGTGCTGGCTGTCTGGGGTCTTGCAAGTCTGGAAAACATTTTAAAACAGGACTCGATGGACTGTCTTTGACACCTCAGAGCAGACTGCGACACCGGCAGAGTCACCGACGTTGCCACATCTCGTAACCTTCACCTACATTAAATATAATTTAAAATGTATGTACGCCCTTTTCCATATTATGTAACTATATATATATCAAACTTCTAAATTACAAGTAATTAGTGGACATAATAATAAAGGTGTTTACTATAGATTTTTGTGAAGTACGGGTGATGCGTGACAACTGTTTTCACAAAGATAGCACAAGTCCGAAATACACATTGACTGTGGAGACAGTCGAAATATTCTCATTCTCATAAGATGTGTACAAACCCTGTATTGGTAAAGGTGTATATAAGACATCTCTACATACATTTTTCATTGTACAATGCAAGGTATATACCCAATGGAAACAAGTCACTCTGACTTTTTCTTGGGTTATCCCAGGTACTTGACACATCTGCTGCTATGTATGATAATCTATGTAACTGTACTTGTGTATACCTGAATAAACTTATTTACCCTGTCGTATGTACAGAATAGATACTTCTCGTGTCTCTCATATACTGAATACTGTATATTATACATATCATTAAAATATACTTGCTATTATTGGTGAATCTGCCATTTTTTTTTTTATACCCATGGGGATCACGTATTGAAGAACGGCAGGTGATTAATTTAACAAAAAGGAGGCTAGCTCAAGTTCCTTGGATCAAGAGTGGTTGGTCAGCATCAAGGGTGCTGTGGAAGGAACATCAAGATTCAGCTTGAACTTGATGCAATTAAAAAATGTACGAGGTAAATATAGCTTTGGCTCCAACCTTTTGAAATGTCACATAGTTCAGGACACTCGCACGATGCACAACATATAATACTTGATTTACCTGAAGGGTATTCTGGGGGTCAACGCCCCCGCGGCCCGGTCCATGATCAGGCCTCGTAGTGGATCAGGACCTGGTCAACCAGGCTGTTACTGCTGGTCGTACGCAGATAGATGTACGAGCCACAGCCCGGCTGATCAGGCACCAGCTTTAGGTGCCTGTCCATTGTCTACTTGAAGACATCCAGGGGGGTCTATTGGTAATCTCCCTTATGTATGCTGGGAGGCAGTTGAACAATCTTGGGCCCCTGACACTTAGTGTGTTGCCTTTAGGGTACTCGTGCTCCTCTGGTGTTAGCTGTGAGATGTTATATCTCCTGCCGAGTCTTGCTTGTGTAGGGAGTTATTTCCGTGTGCAGATTTGGGACTAATCCATCTAAGATTTTCCAAGTAATTTAGGTGCTTTATTGTACTTATACGTGCAGTAAAAGTTCTTTGTATATTCTGTATACTTTCTTCCGTAACTTTTAACTCTTATCAACTTGCGTATTCTTTATATTCAGAGGCCACTGACTCACCTGCCTCTCTTTCTCTCTCAAAAAAAAAAAAAAAAAAAAAAAAACAGACGGCAATCAATATTATTATTATACATTACTTCCCTTAACATAATGACGAACATAACTTTGTTCTCCTTGACAATATATACACACAAAAAAAGTGTATTTCTGTGTATGTATGCAGAGTTTACTTGAATCATTATATTAGTCCTTAAACCCTACTAATCAACCAGTTCCCGTTGTAACACGGTCAAGTGTAGGGGCTCAGGGGGACAAAAATTTTTTTATTTAGATTCTTTATTATTATTTTTAAAAGGGATTCGCCGGTATTCCCCCGGGCCCCGGGCCTTGGCTCCCTCTCTAGGGAGTGTCTGAGACCTAAGTCTCCCGGGAGGGAGGCACAAGTCCCCCCCTCATCTTTGGGCCCAAACTGCCCCCGGGGCCAAACTTCTAGAAAGGGAAAAGTTTGGCCTCTCTGGTTGCCTTTCCCCGCCCCAAGGAGGCTAATGGGAATACAGGCTTGTGAGCTGCAAGCTCTGGCTCAGGCCCCTCCCCTGCCTAAAAGGGGGCTGGGCATGGTGTATTTCATTTTAAATCTCAAAATTTTTTAAAATTTTCTTACAATGGTTTTAAATAAATTATCCCAAAAATTTAGGATGTATGTTAATGCCATTAACAAAATTATAATTTATTCTTTCATTATTATTATTTTATTATTTTTTATTATTATTTTTATTATTATTATCACGGGGAGCGCTAAAGCTGTAGGTCCATTTATTTTTTTCCAGATTATATTTTTAAAGGGCAAAATTTAAAAAATTTTCTTTTATTTATATGATTTAAACCAAAAAATGTTCATTAATGAAAGAGGGTTTGACAATCGGGTTTTTAAAAAAATAAAACTTTGGTTTAAATTTAAAAAAAAATATTTTTTTCCCTTTAAAATTTTTAAATTTAAAAACTTGATATTTCATTTAAAAAAAAAATTTGGGTTATTAAAAAACTTTAAAACACACCATAAAAATTAATTACAAAAGTTAGTTTAAAATATTTATTATGCCCCCCATACTTATCCGTGAGTAGTAAAAATGGTTATAAATTTAACCCTACTTTTTTAAGGGTGGACCCGGGAAACCCGGGGGGGAAAGGGCCCCGGGCAGATGATCTACAAACTCCCGTGCGGGGGTTTGTCATGAGTAAAACCTTCGTCCCAAAAACATAAGAAAAAAGAACATAAGAACGAAAGGGAAAACCCGGGAAAAAGGCCTACTGGCCATGCGCCAAAGGGAGGGGCCAAGGTTTCCCCAAACCCGGGTTTTAAGGGCCCAAAGCACCCCAACCCAGTCAGGTCAGGTCACAAATTTATCAAGGGAGGGGAACCCCGGGAACCCCCCCCGTTAGCAAAGTATCAGGTTCCCAATCACACCCACCCACTCTATCATGTATTTTTCCAACCCATTTTTTAAAACTACACAACGTTCTGGCTCTTATAACGGTACTTGGGAGTTTGTTCCACTCATCCCAATCTATTACCAAACCAGTACTTTCCTATATCCCTCCTGAATCTGAATTTTTCCCAACTTAAAACCATTGCTGCGAGTCCTGTCTAGGCTAGATATTTTTCAGCACACTATTTACATCCCTTTATTTATTCCGTCTTCCACTTATAAAACCCCCAATCATATCCCCCTAATTCTACGTCTTTCTAGAGAGTGCAGTTTCAGGGCCCTTAGTCTATCCTCATAGGGAAGGTTTCTGATACATGGGATCATCTTTGTCATCCTCCTTTGTACATTTTCCAGAGAATTTATATCCATTCTGTAATACGGTGACCAAAACTGTGCGCATAATCTAATGAGGCCTAACCCAAGGATGTATAGAGTTGAAGAACAACCTGAGGACTCCTATTATTTATGCTTCTTGATATGAAGCCAAGGATTCTATTAGCTTTATTGCGAACACTTATGCACTGTTGTCTTGGTTTCAGATTACTGCTAACCAGAAACTCCTAAATCTTTTTCGCAATCCGTAATATTAAGATCTACATTATTTAGTTTTATATGTGGCATGGTTATTGTCCTGTCCAACATTTAGAACTTTGCATTTGTCTATATTAAACTGATCTGCCACTTCTCCGACCACTGCATCAGTCTATTCAAATCTTCCCGGAGTGCTCGAATGTCCTCGTCAGAATGAATTCGACGGCCTATTTTGGTGTCATCGGCAAACTTGCCGATGTCGCTCTTTATGCCCTCATCTATGTCGTTTATGTAGATTGTGAACAGCAGGGGGCCCAACACTGACCCCTGTGGAACACCGCTCGTGACGCTTCCCCACTCTGTTTTTCTCCCATTTATGAAAAACTCTCTGCTGGCCTATTTGTCAACCTGCCTCTATCCAGGAAAAAATTCTCCTCCTATTCCATTGCTTTAATTTTCCTCAAATCCTCTGATGTGGGACCCTGTCAAAAGCCTTACTGAAGTCCATATACACAATACATATTCGTTACCATATCTACCTCCTCAAATACCTTAGTGAAAAAAGTTAATAAATTCGTAAGGCAGGAACGTCCCTTTGTAAAACCATGCTGAGATTCGTTTATTAATTTATGCTTTTCAAGGTGGCTACGAACTGCCTCGGCAATTATTGATTCCATAAATTTTCCCACTATGGAGGTTAGGCTTATTGGCTATAGTTCGAAGCTAAGGACCTGCCCACCTGTTTTAAAAATAGGTATCACATTTGCCATTTTCCACTTATCTGGCACCATGCCAGTTTGTAGTGATATGTTGAAAAGATTACCAAAGGTGTGCTAAGCTCCTCTTTACATTCCTTTAGAACCCTTGCATACAGTTCATCAGGGCCGGGGGATTTGTTAGGTTTTAATTTATCTATTGCCTAAGGACCATGTCACTTGTGACCCTAATAGTGCACAGTTTATTATCGTCCTGTTCTACATAATTTATCATTACTGGAATATCACTGGTATCCTCCTGTGTAAAACTGGAGGAAGTATGTGTTAAAAATTCTACACATTTCCTTATCACTGTCAGTGAGCTGACCCGAGGAACTTTTGAGTGGGCCTATCTTGTCCCTGATCTTATTTCTGTATACCTGAAAGAACCCTTTGGGTTAGTCTTCGATTCTCTTGCAATTTTTAACCTCATAATCTTTTTTTGCTTTTCTAATTCCCTTTTTTATTTCTCTCTTTAACTGAATATTCGATTTCTTAATTGCCCCTCTCCTCTTTTGATTTGCCTATATATGCCTCTCTTTTGACCAATCAGATATTTTAATCTATTGTTCATCCATTTAGGATCATTTTTGTTTGATCTGATTTCCCTATTTGGAACTTTAATTTGACTGAGCAGCTAGAACTATGCCCTGGAAAGCATCATATCGGCAACCACACCACCTACCTGACCCTAGTCAGGTCATTCCAGTTCAGCCCACCTAAGTAATTTTTCAGTCCTATGAAATCAGCCAAGCGAAAGTCAGGGACGGAGACTTGATTGCCATTATTAGGGGAATTCCATGATATGTTAAAACTGAGTGATTTGTGATCACTCTCCCCAAGCTCATCATTAACCTCAAATTTTTAAAATTATGTTTCCCTACTGGCAAGAACCAAGTCAAGGAGGTTATTTCCCCTAGTTGGCTCTGTCACAAACTGTTTTAAAAAACAATCCTGGATCGTATAAAGAAAGTCACCCACTCTAAATTTCCTGTCAAATTGCTCCAGTCAATCTGTCTATAGTTGAAATCTCCCATTAGCACAACATTTTCGTATGTAAAATGTCCTTACGAATTCTTTCCCCATAGAAGTTTACTGCACTCCTAAAAAGATTTGGGGCCCTGAAAATAAACACCCCAAAATTAGTTTTTCTCGGCCTCGAGAAGCTGTAAACCAAACAATTCAGTGGCTGACGCTTCTAATTTAATATCTTGTCTAACACAACAATTTAAATTGTCTCTGACATACATCGCTACTCCACCACCTTTTCCCGTTGACCCTGTCAGTGTGGAATAATTTATAGCCTTGTATGTGACATTCAGATGGCATCTCTCTATCTTTCAGATTGAGCCAGGTCTCTGTTATAGCAATAATATCTATGTTTCCTGCACTTGCAATTAATCTTAGCTCATCCCATCTTATTTCTAACACTCCTGCTATTAGTATAGTAAACCCTTTAAAGGGGGCTAGTCCCTTGCTGCCCTCTGCGTCCCCCTTTGTTTTCTGACCTGTTCTATTGTCTTTATTTTATAACTTCATGCTGAATGCCTTTTATACATTTACTGTTTCCAACCCTAGTGTTGCAACCTGCTTGTTTCCCACACAACACCCATACCTCTATCTTCCATCAGTTTAAAAATCATAGGCATTTCACCAATGGCCCTTCTCAATCGAGTCTGCAAGTGCTACCACCCCTGCCCCAGAGAGATGAACCCCATCCCTTGCATACAATCATGTTTGCCAAAAAAAGTTGTTCCAGTTGTCAATGAATGGGATTGCAAGTTCCTTGCAGTATCTGTCTAGCCAGCAATTTACACCAAATTGCCCTAGACAACCATTCATTTCCTACTCCCCCCTTTTAGGCAAGATGCTACATATGATTGGGATCCCTCCCTTAGACTTAATGAAATCTATAGCTGACCTGTACTTATCTAGCAGCTCTTCTCTCCTACCCTTCCCAATATCATTTCCCCAGCACTGAGACAGATAATGGCTTGTTCCCATTACCTGACATGATATTATCCAGTCTGTTGACAATGTCCCCAACACCAGCTCCAGGGAAGCACACTCTATCTCTCATCTTCTTATTCCTATTACAAAAAAAACACGGTCAACATATCTTACCTGAGAGTACCAACCACAAGAATGCGCTTACCTTCATTAGCAGGGGGAGTAGTACCCTTACCTTCACTGGGCCCCTGAAGTACATTCATCCTGAGAACAGAGAACGATTTCCTACCTTCAGATCTTCACTCTTAACTTTCCTTACTCTGATGCGCCTCCCATTACTGTGAACAACCGCCACTTGTAGCAGGTGCTGGGCTGCACCTCACTGCTGGTACCCGTTGCTACCTCCCCACCTACAGCCTCCTCACAGTGAGAGACAGACTGCACCTCACTGCTAGAAGCCTCATTCCCCACATCTCCAACCACCTCACACTCTCTCCCAGGCCCATTGAGGTGGACCTTCAGCCTCCTAATCTCCTCCTGGAGAAGCAAGACCTCCTCCTTCAACTCTCCAAACTCAGTTTTTAAAACACTGCAGAAGCAAGCCATGCTTTGTAACCGTCCACGCTAATCCTTCCATTGGGGTCCTTAATCTTGTCCCCCAGGATGCGACCCACACCAGTCGACTAACACCCAGGTACCTATTTGCTGCTAGGTGAACAGGACAACAGGTGTAAGGAAATGCGTCGAAATGTTTCCACCCGCCGGGAATCGAACCCGGGCCCTCCCTGTGTGAAACGAGAGCTTTAGCCGAAACACTTCTCTTGTTAATATAATATCTTTATTTCTACAAGTACATGTACAAGGTATACAGTCCTAGCTGACATCAATGACATACTACTATATAAAAAGTTGCTTGTTATGCTGAGCATTTCGGGTAAATTAGGTAAATTTTGTCCCAGGATGCGACCCACACCAGTCCATTAACACCCAGGTACCCAGTGCCAACAACAACATAACTATCTTTAACTACAATATCAGATCTTTAAGCAAGCATTATGATGACCTCATAGCATTACTAAATTCCTTACATGCCAATATGTCCATCATTACACTAACTGAAACCTGGCTAAAGCCTGATAGTACAGATGTCTATGCCATTCCTGGTTACACAGCCATACACAACTGTAGGCCAGACCAACAAGGGGGTGGCACAGCCATATACTACTCAGACCAACTAGAATGTATCACTAAAAACTTGCCCCAAGGGATGAACATGGGGGAAAATATAATAGCTAAATTCAAAACCAAAATACCTACAAAAACCTCTCACATTGATAAACATCAAAGAGTTCCACAGTCAAACATTAGCCAATTTAGTCAAAATCCCAGGAAGTAAAGATAAATGATGCACGCATGAACAAAAATCACTTACTACTCTCAGGTGACTTCAATATAAATCTCCTGCAAGACCAGGACCCACACGTTACTGAAATTCACAAACACAATGAGTAACTGTATGTTACTACCAACAGTAACAAACCTACAAGAGTTACAGAGACTAGTGTTTCCCTACTTGACCACATCTGGACCAACACCATATCCCCTTTAAAATCAGGCATAATTACAGATAATACCACAGACCACTACCCTCTTTCCTCATAACAACTCTTGGTAAACCCACCCCAAGACACTACTAAAGTCACCTTCAGACTTTACAAAGAGGCAGCCATTAATAACTTCGCAACAGCATTAGCAAACATTGACTGGCACACTGAGCTAGAAATCTATACAGATATTGACGAATGTATTAATAATTTTCTAAAAAAGACCCAATACCTCTATAACAAGCACTGCCCTAAAAAAACTAAACAGATGACAGCAAAGAGACTGAACAGTCCCTGGCTAACACCCAGCATTCTCAAATCCATAAATACAAAACACCAATATGAAAAACAGTACAGAATGGTCACATAACCAAGACCAAACAAAACTTTTACTCGTCAATCCTAACCAGCCTGATAAGAAGGGCAAAAAAATTGTATTATGAAACAGATTATCCAACTTACGAGGTGATATAAAAAAGACCTGGAAAACACTATCTGAAATTCGGGGAACAAAAAAGATATCACGAAATAGCGAAATAAAATTAGCAAAATCAGATAAACCCCAACTCCCACCAACAGAAACAGCAAACAACTCAATGATTTCTTCTCCACTATAGACAAAACCTTGCCCATAAAATCCCAAGCTCAGATACCCCACCAAATAACTACCTCACCGGCAACTACCCGAACACACTGTTCCTAGCTCCGACTAACCCATACGAATTTCTCCCTTTTATCAATGCACTAAAAAACAAGGCAGGAGATTTAAGTACCTTACCACCCTTTATATATAAAAAAGTTCACAAGTGCTATCTCCAATCATTGCAACACTCTTTAACAAATCCATTGAATCCTCCACCTTCCCTACAGTACCAAAATAGCAAGGTCACCCGATCCAAAAAGGGAGGAGACCAACAAGTTGAATAACTATAGGCCAATATCCAACTTACACCCTCTCTCAAAAATCTTTGAAAAACTAATTCATAAACGAATCTACTCCTACCTTATCTCCCAAAACATTTCTCAACCCCGCCAATTTGGATTCAGGCCTAATAAAAATACTAATATGCTAAATTTTACACATGCAGAACATATATACACTGCAATAGAAAAAAAGAAGTCCCACTGGGGATCTTCATTGACTTACGTAAAGCTTTTGATACAGTTGACCATGACTTCTCCACGTAAAATTGTCACACTATGTATAGAGGCACTCCCTCAAATTACCTCAAGTCATACCTCAGCAACAGAAGCCAATATGTGTACGCCCAAAAGGGCAAAATCTTCTGCGCAAAACCCAAATTTCAGTTGGGGTCCCACAGGGGAAGTGTCCTTTTGGCCCTCTTCTCTTTCTCCTAACATAAATGACCTTCCAAATGCTTCGCAATTACTCAAACCCCCACTATTTTCAGTGACACTACATACGTCTTCTCTCACCCGAGCCCAGTCACACTAGCCAATACTGTAAATACCGAATTACAGAAAAATATCTACCTGGATGAGGATAACAAAAATTTCACTAAACCTTGACAAAACCAAATTCATTCAGTTGGTAACAGAGCTACAGATGCCCCTTAACATAAAGATAAACGGATCACCTATCACAAAGCAAAAAAGGGAAATTCTTAGGAATCCACCTTGATAATAGACTCAAATTTCATACACATATACAACAAATTTCTAAGAAAATTTCCAAGACTGTAGGGATACTATCGAAGATACGGTACTAGTTTCCCCATCAGCCCTCCCGGCCCTATATCACTCTCTTATTTACCCCCATCTCACCTATGGAATTTGTGGGATGGGCTCAACAACAGTTAACCATCTCAGACCACTAAATTACCCAACAAAAGGCTGCAGTTAGAATGATAACAAAATTTTCACTACAGGCAGACAACTCCACCAATATTCAATACACTAAACCTACTCACCATACAAAACATCCATACTTTTACTGCACCTATTACATACATAGAACACTTAACTCTGTAAAACCCCCCCTCAAACAATTCCTTGCCAACCTCAACAGAACACATGACCATAACACAAGCACAGATCACTCTTTGATGTTCCTCGTGTTCATCTCACACTATGCAAAACCAATGCACATAAAAGGCCCAAAAAATCTGGAATTCATTACCTGTAAATATAAAAAGAAACACTACCTGTTTATAAATTCAAGTCTTACTCAAAGATCACTTACTCACCCAAAACCAAATAAATACTGAAAAAACTGAACCTTATAAATTGAAATTTTCTTAAATGTTTCTCACAATTAATCCCCATAAATTTTTAAACCTAAACCCCAATCTAACTTTATTATTTTTTAAAATACACTACCTAAACAGAATCCTCATATGACCTGTCTTTGTAATACTCACTTGTGCTTTATAGTAATCTGTTTACATTAATGTTTTATCACTGACTTCATCATTGCTTAGTTAATCTTAAGTTAATTTTAAGCCAGCCCGTAATGCTATGCATAGTATAAGTGGCTTTGGCATACTGCTCTTATCTGTATTTTTTTGTACCTCTGTATGTGTGCACAAATTTAAAATAAATAAATAAATAAATAAATAAACATGGACAGCAGGTGTCATGGGAATATATCGTAATATTGTCCAGCCTCACCGGGCAGACCTTACCTAACTTGCGATCCTGTTTGTGAAAATTATTTATCTAGTCGATACAAAATGTGGATAAAACTTTAATATTTCATATATCTTATTATTAATATCTTATTAGTAACATATGTGTAAATTGCCTATAATAACTCCCACTAAAATAAGGTTAGTGACTTATTGCCATTGTGGACTCCAGTGGGAATAAGTCACTTAGACTTTTGGGGGGGAAATTTTTCTAGGTAATTTTCACTATATATGATAACTGTACTTGTGTGTACTTGTGCCTAAATAAACTTATTTATTATTCCAGGAAACAATGTTTGAATTATAATTCGCGCAATAATTTCCAAGTTTTAGAGTCCCTTAAGAACCAACAACAGCCGGGTGGTGTCTCCCAGCTGCTCTCAACAACAACTTATACAATGGTAACTTTTTCCATCTCTCTCACAGTTTTCAACATATTTACTCCTATAAGATGTTACTGTTACACTCTTAACAACGGTGATCTATCATAGTTATGAAGGGACTGCAAACATTAGGAATTTTGATGAGTAATGTTATGAAAGCCGACTTATCTTCATATGATTGTTATTCTTTCTTTTGTACTTAACATTGTTTGATTACATGCAAATTACATTACTTTTGTACTGCATTAATCCAGATCAAAATTGTATTAAATGGTGGGTTCCCCTTTATATAATTTACTATGCAAAACCACTGTAAAATATTAAAATTGTATATTGAGTTGTAAATAAACACTTCATAATGGGAGTATTTTATCTGTGTATTATATAGTAATAAATTTTAATTTTTGTTACTGGGGGTTAAGATCAAATTTGTTGGGATTTTTAACATGTAAACTACACTGTATACTACACAGAGAAATAAAGTTGTTTTATTGTTTCTGATGGTCAGCCACCCAGGATAACCCAAGAAAGTGCAGAATTTAACCCAGTGGCTTTCTGATATCCTTAGTGTCTTTGATGAATAATTAATGAATGTATAACTGTGGTATTGAGTTCAACATATTTATTATTAGGATAATAAATAATGAGTGATAATGATTAGGTTACTAACCATCCAAATTAATAATCTGGATAAAATTCTTCATCCGATGGGTACTTATAGCCAATTATGACTATTTATAGAAAAATTTAACTATTCTTATTATTCATAGGAGTTAGTGCACTTCAAATAATAATAATAATAATAATAATAGTTATGGTAACACAGGAGGGTAAGTATGAACCCAGAAAGCCTAACAGGTTCATTTCTTCTCAGGTCTTTTTTAGGTCAATTGACTTCTTTGTAGAACTAATTCTAGTTTCTTTAAATTATATTCCTCACAGCATGGACGTTTGAAAATAAAGACAACAGCTGAGCAAGCAGCAGAGAAGCAGAAAGAGAGGGCAGAAAAAAGGAAGTTATATCTTGCAGGACTCACAAAGGCTTTTGCAAAGGTAAAGTGCAATCTAAGAGTTGAAAGAAGAGCGAGTTCTGTATATTTTGCATTATTGCTAACTTTTTTTCCCTTTCATTGTGAACTCTGAATACCTACTCTTGATGCTATTGCTTGAATGTGTTTACCAAGCTATTATTCTTGGAGTGATAGATTTAAAATACTTTTACTAGTTAGAAACATCTGATTGTGATAATTATTTACTGTATTTCAGAGAACATCAGGAATTCACGATGAAGAAGGACTGAAGATAACTGCACAGCTTTTAATAGTAAACCCAGATGTTAGCACACTTTGGAACTTTCGGCGAGAGATTCTCTTAGCCATGAAGGGGTTAGTGGTGTATCCGATACTGTGGGTAGGTAAGACACATAGGCAACAGTTAGGCAACTTTATTCCGAAACGTTTCGCCTACACAGTAGGCTTCTTCGGTCAAATACAGAAAGTAGACAGGAACAGTAGAGATGTGAAGACGATTGTAATCAGTCATCACCCTTGAAGTCGTTGCTTAACTGTTGCCTATGTGTCTTACCTACCAACCTGTCGGTATTGTATACCATTTTGATGTTCATCAGATACTGTATTCAGATATTAACACTCTTCTTTTTATATTGGATATATACTCATTTTATTACCAAATGTAAAAAGAACCTTCTTTTTGGGTCATCCTGCCTCAGTGGGAGATGACCATTGTAGGAAGGGATCTTTTACATAAATGTTTTAAGTATCTGTACTACATTCACTGTTTCACTGTATACACTGCCTGTATTTCCTCTGACCAAACCTTGTAGAATTCTGGACTAAATGCTGTACTTGGTATTGTTGGTTACTGCTTATGTTATGAGCAATAAGCTTTGCTCATCAAGTACTTTGCTTCTGGAAAGATTTTTGCTTCACTATGTTATTAATAAATATTATGAGATCATAACATTATGATTAACTGATGATACTGCTTTCAGAGAAGATCAAGAGTCATGGGAGAAAAGTCTTACTGGGGAAATGACAATGGTAGAAAATTGTCTAATGAAGAATCACAAAAGTTATGGAGCATGCACCACCGCTGCTGGGTAATGGAAAACTTCTCCTCGCCACCTTGGACAGCTGAACTAGCACTTTGTGACAAGTACTTGAAAGTAGATGAAAGAAATTGTAAGCATTAATTATGGTGAATTTGATATTAATCATGTAGGCATTAATGAGTTCAGTAGAGGCTTGCTGTAGCTAGTTGTCAGCGTACTGCATTCAAAGGAGTACTTTACGTGCATAAAATTTGATCTACAACTTGCTAATTTCTCTGTACTATATAAACTTAATTAATGCCTAGTGTGTACTGAAATCCTTAAATAATTTTGATATACAGTATATTCATTCATTCAAATACTAACTAAATGGATTGGATCATATGAACTAACTTTATAAAACTGAATATGTTCATTCAATTTGTACAGGTTGGCATAAGGTATATAAAACCATCCATCAGTATTTTTGTTTGAGATAAATTGTCAGGGAATAGTTACTGATTCGTTCACTTTCATGCCTACAGTGTCCAGAATATCTGTTCTATTTTGTACCCTAGTGTTTCCTGCACTTATCTTCTGACCCCCCAGAATCATGAATATCAATTTGTATTCTACCTTTTGCTAATCTTAAATGTTTTTTTTTTTTTTTCTCAAGAAAATACTTTCATCATTCAACACTTTCACCTCACTCACACATAATCACTGTTTTTGCAGAGGTGCCCAGAATACAACAGTTTAGAAGTACATACGTATAAAAAATACACAATATATCCCTCTGAACTGCCAATATCCCAAACCCCCTCCTTTAGAGTGCAGGCATTGTACTTCCCATTTCCAGGACTCAGGTCCGGTTATATAAAATAACCGGTTTCCCTGAATCCCTTCACTAAATATTACCCTGCTCACACTCCAACAGCTCGTCAGGTCCCAAATACCATTTCTCCATTCACTCCTATCTAATGCGCTCACGCACGCTTGCTTGCTTGAAATCCAAACCCCTCGCCCACAACACCTCCTTTACCCCCTCCCTCCAACCTTTTCGAGGACGACCTCTACCCCACCTTCCTTCCCTTTCAGATTTATACACGCTCCATGTCATTCTACTTCGATCCATTCTCTCTAAATGATCAAACCACCTCAACAAACCCTCTTCAGCCCTCTGGCTAATACTTTTATTAACTGCACACCTTCTCCTAATTTCCACACTCCGAATTTTCTGCATAATATTTACACCACACATTGCCCTTAGACAGGACATCTCCACTGCCTCCAACCGCCTCCTCGCTGCAGCATTTACAACCTAAGCTTCACACCCATATAAGAGTATTGGTACTACTATACTTTCATACATTCCCTTCTTTACCTCCATAGATAACATTTTTTGCCTCCACATATACCTCAATGCACCACTCACCTTTTTTCCTTCATCAATTCTATGATTAACCTCATCCTTCATAACTCCATCCGCCGACACGTCAACTGCCAAATATCTGAAAACATTCACTTCTTCCATACTCCTCTTCTCCAATTTGATATCCAATTTTTCTTTATCTAAATCACTTGATACTCTCATCACCTTACTCTTTTCTATGTTCACTTTCAACTTTCTACCTTTACACACACACTATTCATCCACTAACCTTTGCAATTTTTCTTTAGAATCTCCCATAAGCACAGTATCATCAGCAAAAAGTAACTGTCACTTCCCATTTTGTATTTAATTCAACATAATTTAATCTCACCCCTCTCCCGAACACCCTAGCATTTACTTCTCTTACAACCGATTATAAATATATTAAATATATTAAATATATTAAATATATTAAATATATTAAATATATTAAATATATTAATATATTAAATATATTAGTAGGTTGGTAAACAGCAACCACCCGGGAGGTACTACCGTCCTGTCAAGTGAGTGTAAAACGAAAGCCTGTGATTGTTTTACATGATGGTAGGATTGCTGATGTCTTTTGTCTGTCTCATAAATATGCAAGATTACAGGCATGTCTTGCTACTTCTACTTACACTTAGGTCACACTATACATACATGTACACATTTATTTATACACACTCATCTGAGTTTTCTTTGATTTTTATCTTAATAGTTCTTGGTCTTATTAATTTTCCTTTATATATCATGGGGAAGTGGAATAAGAATCTTTCCTCCATAAGCCATGCGTGTTGTAAAAGTCAACTAAAATGCCGGGAACAATGGGCTAGTAACCCCTTTTCCTGTAAAGATTACTAAAAAGAATAAGAAGAAAATTGTCAAAGTGGGAAGTCTGAATGTGCGTGGATGTTGTGCAGATGATAAGAAAGAGATGATTGTGGATGTTATGAATGAGAAGAAGCTGGATGTCCTGGCTTTAAGTGAAACAAAGCTGAAGGGGGTGGGAGAGTTTCAGTGGAGAGGAATAAATGGGATTAGGTCAGGGGTTTCAAATAGAGTTAGAGCTAAAGAAGGAGTAGCAATAATGTTGAAGGATAAGCTATGGCAGGAAAAGAGGGACTACAAATGTATAAATTCAAGGATTATGTGGAGTAAAATAAGATTGGAAAAAGTGGGGTTTAAAAAAAGCGGTATGCACCTGGGGAAGAAAAAAGAAATGTAAGGGGAGAGAGGATTTTGGGGAAAAGTTGGTGAAT
>NC_069454.1:21040640-21064062 GCF_026875155.1 Cherax quadricarinatus | reverse complement strand
AAAAATTTGTTTTTCCTGACAACTCTTACCTAGGGGAATACTCTCTGGGTAAGAAGGGCTTGGGGGGGTCAACATCCCCGCAGCCCCCCATGACCAGGCCTCAAGTGGAAAGGGGGCCTAATAAACCCAGGTTTTACTACGGGCTTGCACACAAACATAAAAACCCACCCCTGGGGTCGTAATGACTTTAGTCCTGTCCATGCCTTCTAGAAGACACCCCGGGGGTCACTGTTTTCCCCCCTTAAGGGGAGGCTTTTAAACGTCTTGGGCATTTGCACTTACTGTGTTGCCCCCTTGGGTTTGTAATTGAGTGGGATAGGAAAAGTTATAAGTTGAATAACCAGTGAGTCAGATGGAAACTAAACTGAGATGGCTACAAGGATTTTAAGAAAAATGTTCTATCTTGGGCAGAAAGTAGAACAAGCCAGATCAAGAGGTGGGAGGTTAAATACAATAACACTTTGGGAAACTGTCATTAATTTAAAAAGAAGGAGGCCCAAGAGCTGTTCTTGACTGGGTAAACACACAACACAAAACCAATACCTCACCTCCCGCCCAAAATAAGTCATGTGGCATGAAGAAAGCTTAGTCCCCCTGGGAGCCCCAAAAGACCTCTCCCTGAAGGGTTAAGAGGGGTCCCAGGATGATAGGGATGTCAGTGGTGTCACCCATTTCCTGTAAAACAAACAATAAATAAAAATTAATGAAATTTAAATGTTTTATTTTCCATGGAGGAACATAATTTAAAAATACTGCCATCCCTGGGGGTTGGTGGATGAAGAGGAGTCAAAAAGAGTAGAGTGTGAGATGGGGAAATAAACTACACTAAACAGTGAACTTTCAGCAAAAACGGCATCACTACGTTCCCCATAGAGAAAAGTTAAATCAAACAAAAACTGCCAAAAAAATATACACCAAAAAGCATGTAGAAATCCAGTTATAATCCCCTAATCTTACTTTTTTAAGGAGTGGGTTGGGTAACAGCAACCGCCCAGGGAGGTACTACCGTCCTGAAAGCGAGTGTAAAACGAAAGCCTGTAATATTTTTTTTCCCGAGGGTGGGGATTGCGGTGCCCTTTTTTCGTGCCCAAATTTTTCTGTTCATAAACAGAAAAGGTTTAGGTACGTCTTGTACTTTACTTACCTTAGGCCCCCCTTTACATATCAGTACAAGCATAATATATATAACCCCCCTCGGGTTTTTTTTATTTTCTCTAGTTCTTTTTTTCTGTTTTTTCCCTTACCTCAGGGGAAAAGGGGAAACAGAATTCTTCCTCCGAAGCCATGCGTGTTGTAAGAGGCAAACTAAAATGCCAGGGAAGGGGTGTCCCCCCTTCTTCGGGTTTTTAAATTACAAATTAAAAAGGAGAAACTTCGTTTTCCTTTTTGGGCCACCCCCCCTTCGGGGATCGGTGGTGTGTTGAAAAGAAAGAAAGAATCTTACTTAGTATTCAGAATACAAATGTGTTCAATGTTCATTCAGTGAAAAATAAATCATTGCTATTTTTTCACTCTTAACTGGTAAATTTTTATTGAAGACACAAATTTAAGGAAATATATCGACATATACCTACATATATGTGAAAATTTTATTCCAAAATGTTTCTGTATGCAGTAGGCTTCTTCATGACAGCAGCTGTATAATTACGGTTTAGCGTTCCCCCTTTTTTAAAATAATAAAAATAAAAATTAGACAGCAGAGATGTAAAAAAAGACATAATCGTCTCCCCCCTTAAAGACTTTTTTTGGGGGTGGTCAGCCCCTCACCCTAAAGCAAAGTTCTTTTTTGGTCTGGAACAATGTCTTGGGGGTTGATGGACTCTTACTTTTGTCTTTACATCTTTGCTGTTCTGCTGCCTCCTCTGCATTCTAATGGGAAACCTCTGTGTAGGCAAAATTTTTTTTAAAAAAAGATAACTAACTGTTGCTGTGTCTAATGGTCAACTTGTCTTAAAACACACTTGTGCAGAGCGGGGTTGGAAATGGAAGAAAGATATAATGCATCATTGTTTATTTTTAAAAAAACAAAATAAAATATCATAATATATATAATAATAATATAAAAAAAGAAAATACATGTAACACAGAAGAAAAAAATCATGCAACACTTATGAAAGTGGTCAGTCCTGGGTAGTAGACAAGTTGAGAGAGACAGGGGGATGAGTCAAAGTAGGAGCGGGGAAGACTAACAAAAGAAGGAAAAAGGGGGGAGGGGGAAGGAGGGGAAAGGCAAAAGGAAAAGGCAAAAGGGGGGGAAAAAAGGGGAGACCAAAAGCAAAAATAGAAGAAAGGGCCCACAAGAAGAATCATAGAAAGAAAATACATAGCAAGACAAGGACCCAAGCAGAATACTAGTAAAAAAGGATTACAAGCAAATCATAGCAAGAAAAGGATCACAAGCAGAATAAAAAGAGAAAAAAAAATCAAAAGCAGAAACATAGAAAACAAGGCAAAAGCAAATACAAGCAAAAAAGGGCCACAAAATCAGAGCAAGACAAGGACCACATAAAAAATAAAGGCAAGACAAGGACCACAAATATACTCAAGTCTGACGGGGACCACAATCACATTCCAAAACACCCCCCTGGAGTTTGGGAGCTGTTTTCAAAGTTGTATGAAAGAAGGTCCCCTCAAGCGGGAGAAGGCCACAATTGCCGCCTGTCAATGGAAAGGATGTTGAGAACTGGGAGGTTTGAGGGGGCCGGAGTTGTATTTTCCCTGAATGGGTTTTAGAGTTGGGTTGCCAAGGTGTTCGCGGAAATGGCGCTGTAAGAGAGGTCCGTAGTCATGCTGAGATTACAAGTGACCCCCTTAGTCAAAAAAATACAATGCTTGTTTCAAGCCAGGCTTGGGATAGAACCTTTGTAACCATGAACGGGGATAAGACAAATGAATGTGAGTTCTGGTCGGAAAAAACAACAATTACTCAATGTCATTGAACCACATAAAATGTATATAATTACCCAGCTGGATATATCTTATTTAGGCCGCAGGGTTCAAACCCATCTGTTCCTGATTTAATTGTGTTTTTATTCAAATCTTGTAGTATATAACACTGATCCCCCGATGGGTATCTGGATTAAAAAATAGGGAAAAATTAGAAAAAAAAAAAATAAAAAAAAAACACCCAAAAAAAAAAAAGTTAAAAAAAACCCAAAACCCCCCAAAAAAAACCCCAGGTTTAAATTACACCCCCCAAATGAAATATTGTTTTCCCTTTCCCCTTACACCCCTACCCCGTTTCATCCCCCCCAATTTTGGGTTTTTAGAGTTTCCCTTTCTTTTTTTTATTTCAATTATTTGTACAGTACACTATGTATACTTTTAAAAATACCAAAAAAAGGCTTAAATGGTGCAAAAAGGGGAATTTAAAAAAATATCAAAGATGTTGCACAATCCTCCATGTGTATGCTCCTCACTTGGGGAAATTTTGTTAATGATGTGGTCTAGGGAAAGAAAAATCCGTTGTTTTAAAAATGAGGGCAGGCCCGTACTCGCCGCCAATGTTAAGGTATTTAAAAAACTGCAGCCTTTGGGGTCTCTTCTGTTCTTTTACAATGTTTTTTTTTAGTCCAGAAAAAACTGGTGTTTAAATTTTAAAATTTTAATGAAGAATGAAAGCCACATTACCAGGGTGAAAAAGTTCACTTTTTTCCCCAAATGAAAAATGAAACCCCAGTGAGTCCATCACAGCCCCATTAAGTGAACTCATGATTGTTTATGTTTTTGTAGAAAATTTTCCCCCCGAGCCCATCTCAGACCAGGGCCTCCTAGGTTGGAAAGGAAATGTTAAAGAATAAAGAACTAAAGAAGCACACAGGGGAAATAGAGGTATTGAACAGTGAACATAAGAAAGTTTTTAAGATTTACTTGTATCATACATGTCCTGGGAAAAATAAATATCCCAAAACCTTCGAGTGCAACAAAAAAGAACAAGTTTCCTCTCACCTAATTTGAAGGATAATAGTTCCTTCAGGATGGGTTTCTGTTTCCCCCTTTTAAGATAGGATAAACCCAAGATTGGGGTTGTCATCCAGTTTTTATTTTTTCCTTTAAAATAATTTTCCTTGCATACCTTCATTTTAAAAACAGGGGGGGCTGTGAGGGTATAAAAGATGACTGTATCAACTTCCCTTTTTCCCAGACTTTTTAAAATGATTTTCCAAAATAATACAAAAACCTGGAGACAAGGAAAGTCTTAAAGGAAATTTAAAGTTCTCTTCCAAGTAAAAATCAACCACTTAGGCTTGGCCCGCAAAACCCCACAGAAAAACCGGGGGGAAAAACTTGAACATTTTCAATATTTTAGGGGGAAAATGTTTCGCCACAACGGGGATAACAACTGATTATCACTCACGGAAACCCCTTTTTTAAATGTCTGAACGCACGTGGGTTTTTTTTTTTTGGTTCACCCGCAACGCAACAGCCTGGTTGACCCCGCCCCAAAAAAAGCCTGTCCCGGGGGCCGGGCGGGAAGTTTCTTAAACCCCCTCTGGTATAAAAAACAGTACACTTTAACAATTGTTCAGAAATAAAAAGACTCTAAGGTTAAAAATTAACAATTATTTATGGAGCAAAAAACATGGGGCAAAAGCCCGGAAAAATGGGTGGGTTAAAATTTATAATTAAGGGAATTGTGCCCACTTTGGGATCTTTTTTTAAACATTTAGCCCAATATGGGCTTTTTCCTCAGTCCCAATACGTGCAATGTGTTTTCCATAATGTTGATAAGATACACTAATGGGGAAAAGCAAAAATGCAGGGAGGTGAGGTTTGCAGGGTAAAACCTTCAAATCAAGGTGGAAAAAGGTTTAGCAAAAATTTGCAAGTTTTATTGAGTATTTTAAGTTGAAAATTAAATTCCTTGTATCAAGATCCCACATGTTGTTGGAGTCTGATGGGAATGTAGATAAAAAAATTTTGGCCTGAGGAAAAAGGACACTTCATTCTTTTGACAATTAGAACCTTGCGGTGAGAGTAGCGGTAGAAAAGCATTTGGACAAGTTTATGCCTTTGTTTATACCTTGATGGGTTTTGAGTTTTTCCTACTCCTGCAATCCAGCCTTGGGCCAGGTTCCCTTTTGATCCCCTTTGTCAACAGGGTGTGTGTGTCTAGCAGCCCATTGGCCCATCAGCCCTCACAACCCGCCTGATCAAACACCTGAAACAGATTAACTTGAGGAAGGTCCCTGTACAAGGGAAACATAGTCAACTTAACAAAGTTCACGTGTAAGGAACACATGGTTGACGGGGACAAAGTTCCGTGTGAAGATAAAGATGGTTAATCTTAAGTTAATAGTCACCTGTAGTACTGGTAGGGTGTCCACCCCTCGTCTTCTGTGCCACGCTTGAAGTTAGCGAAGGACTGGGGGTCTAGGAGAGTGGAAGAACAGCCGCACATACGTGATGTCGAACGCCTTGCCTGCCGGACCACACATCATAAGTTGCAGAATAATAATAATAATATCTTTGTAATAAAGTTGGTAGAATTACCGACAATATGTAAAGTAAAAGGACACAAGTGCAACTAATGTGACATTTTAAATTGTGGCAACGTTTCGTCTCCAGGAGCTTTATCAAGCCGTTACAAACATACATGGACACATAGGGGATATATAGGCTCAGAGTGAGGTGCAATACTAGTGGTAGTAGTAGTAGTAGTAGTGTCAAAAGTTGTAGTAGTAGTAATACAATATGGTAGAGCAATTAATTCGTACATGAGTAAAAGGATAAAAGCCATTACTTAGGTAACATAAAAAAGGTTGACAAATATAGACTGGATAGAGGCAGCCTGTTTCAGTGTTCACTCTCTGTAATGTGCTTTGTGTAGATAACAGGAGAGACTAAGTGATGGCAGGGTTTACTGTTTTCAGGAGGATTCTTGCTAAGACTTCAGAGATGGTGAAGCTGCCGTTGTTTTGTTTAATTGTATTCGAAACAGCGATCAGTGCTGATTCGAGGCACTTGCGTCTGTGGAAATTAGTTTCTTTGATCCACTAATTGGACGTCCCTGAATTTCATGAGATGATTGGTGGAATTTAGGTGTTGTACACAGGCGTTGTTCAAGTTATCGTTCCTACATGCGTAATGTGTTCATTGAGGCGGGTTGTCGAGGTTTCTTGCTGTTTCACCTACGTAAATCCTGTCCACAGCTCCACAGGGTATAGTGTAAACTCCTGCGTTGACTGGTTCGTGGTGCTTTGATTTTGCCCCTGGTTAGATCCTTTATTGAAGTGCAGAAGCATGGCGACTCTGGTGTTAGCTTGTGAAAGTTACTTTAGAAACGTTCAGTGCAACCTGGCTGTTGGGAAGAATTATAACTTTGTTGGGAGTGGTGTTGGTGCATGGAGAATTACTACTACTACTACTACTACAACTTTTGACACTACTACCACTAGTATTGCACCTCACTCTGAGCCTATATATACCCTCTGTGTCCATGTATTGTTTGTAATGGCTTGATAAAGCTCCTGGAGAGCGAAATGTTGCCACAATAAAATGTCACATTAGAATAATATCTTTATTTCTACAAGTACAGGTATACAGGCCTAGCTGACATCAATGACATACTAATATATAGTGTAAAGCCCTTTGTTATGCAGTGCATTTCGAGTAAATTAGGTCAATTTTGTCCAAGGATGCGACCCACACCAGTCGACTAACACCCAGGTACAAATTTTACTGATGGGTTAACAAGGATAGCAGGTGTTTTCGGGGAAATACGTCCTAATGTTTCCAGCTGTCATCGAGGATCGACCTCCCGACCTAACTCATGGAAATAAGTCACTGACTTTTTTGGGGGGTTATCCTAGGTAATCTACACATATGCTGCTATGTATGATAATTTATGTAACTATATTTATGTGTACTGTACCTGAATAAACTTAGCTCATTGTCATATGTAACTAACACACCAGCTATCTGTTAAGGGGTCTGGGAATTATCTTTTCCCCAGAGCCCGGTCTCAGACCAAGCGTCCTGGGTTGGAAAGGAAATAATGCAAGATTACAGAATTCTTAAGCATCACACCGAACGTAAGTACCATATTTTTCTGCATATAAGGCGGGGCCTTTACCCCACAAAACCTTGAAAATTAGATTGTGCCTTATATGCTTTGGTTTATGCTTTAGCAAAAAAGTAAGAGGCAATTACCCCTTCAATATGATTACTGATTTACCGTTATGATACTTCTGTCGTGCGCCTTTATGTCGGAAATACAATAGATGTTTGTAAGATTTGCCTGTCATCTTACTGCTCACAAGACAGGAGTTTACCTGGAGAGGGTTTCGGGGGTCAACGCCCCTGCTGCCCAGTCTGAGACCAGATAAGGTAACCCAAGAAAGTCAGTGCGTCATCGAGGACTGTCTGTCTCATTTCCATTGTGGTCCTTTAATCTTGTCCCCCAGGATGTCACCCACACCCGTCAACTAACACCCAGGTACCTACTTACTGCTAGGTGAGCAGGGACAGCAAGTGTTTACCTACCTTACCTGTAAGGAAACATGCTCAACATTTCCACCTGAGTCGGGGAGTCGAACCACGAACACTCAGGGTGAGGCTAAAGCGTTACCCAACCAAGCCATAGGACACAAATAAAAGCTCAACAACCCTGCTAGTTTGACACGATGACAGTACATCCCTGGACGGCTGCTGTCTACCAATCTGCTACCATGATAGTGTTAGGTTTAAAAAAACCTAACATTTTGTTGGCAATTCTACCAATTCACAACATATCGAGATAGTAACACCTTTTTATCCATCTAAAATGGGAGGCCTTGACGCCAGTGAAGCGAGTCGTAAAAACTCCAGGCCAGTGCGTAAGCCAGTTGGCCCAGTGGCTTATGCACTAGACTGGAGTTTTTAGGACTCATTCGCTACAGCTAGGCGACAGGTTAAATAAGTAAGCTGCAAGCTACATGTAAGCCACAGGCTACAGGTTAGCTACAACCTACAAGTAGGTTACAGGCTACAGGTACACATCAACTTTCACTCACTGACTCTCACAATACCATGGCTGCAACAATTCCAAATAAACATTCCAAATAAACCCACAAGCTGCAAAAGAAAATTTTTATGTGCCCACATCATCTCTGTGCCAAGACCATCGCAAAAACATTGCATGTTATGCACTCAAACCCTCAATAAAAAGTTACGTCTTCAACATTCAGAAATTAAGAACACTACCAAAGTTACTCTTCAAATATGACAACCACATCGTTTTCTATAACAAACAAATACATCATTTTCTATCATCCCAGTGACACCTTTATGAGGGATAACTATAGAAAGTATAGTAATAGCGTAAGTTTATTTATTTATTTTTTTTATTTTTATTTTATAAAACAATTTGAGCACAATACAGAGGTACAAAAAAAATACAGATAAGAGCAGCATGCCAAAGCCACTTATACTATGCATAGCATTACGGGCTGGCTTAAAATTTAACTTAAGATTAACTAAGCAATGATGAATCAGTGATAAAAACATTAATGTAAACAGTTTAACTATAAAACACAAGTGAGTATTACAAAGACAGGTCATATGGTTGCATGCATTGTTGTACATTCAGTCGTATGGAGAATTCTGTTAGGTAGTTTATTTAAAAAAATAGTAAAGTTTAGATTGGGTTTTAGGTTTAACATTTATGTGATATAATTGTGAGAAACATTTAAGATATACAATTTATAAGGTTGAGTTATTCAGTATTTATTTGGTTTTGGGTGAGTAAGTGATCTTTGAGAAGAGACTTGAATTTATAAACAGGTAGTGTTTCTTTATATTTACAGGTAATGAATTCCAGATTTTAGGGCCTTTTATGTGCATTGAGTTTTTGCATAGCGTGAGATGGACACGAGGATCAAAGAGTGATCTGTGCCTTGTGTTATGGTCATGTGTTCTGTTGAGGTTGGCAAGGAGATGTTTGAGGGGAGGGTTAATATCAGAGTTAAGTGTTCTATGTATGTAATAGGTGCAGTAATAAGTATGGATGTTTTGTATGGTGAGTAGGTTTAGTGTATTGAATATTGGTTTGGAGTGTGCTGCCTGTAGTGAGAATTTGTTATCATTCTAACTGCAGCCTTTTGTTGGGTAATTAGTGGTCTGAGATGGTTAATTGTTGTTGAGCCCCATGCACAAATTCCATAGGGTGAGATAGGGGTAAATAAGTGAGTAATATAGGGCCAGGAGGGCTGACTGTGGAGCATAGTACCGTATCTTCGATAGTATGCCTACAGTCTTGGAATTCTTTTAGAAATTTGTTGTATATGTGTATGAAATTTGAGTCTATTATCAAGGTGGATTCCTAAGAATTTTCCCTCTGTTAGCTTTGTGATAGGTGATCCGTTTATCTTTAAATGTTAAGAGGGACATCTGTAGCTCTGTACCAAACTGAATGAAGTAGATTTGTCAATGTTTAGTGTAAGTTTGTTAGTCCTCATCCGGGTAGATATTTTCTGTAATTCGGTATTTACAGTATTGGCTAGCGTGACTGGGCTCGGGTGGGAGAAGACGTATGTAGTGTCATCTGCAAATAGTGTGGGTTTGAGTAATTGCGAAGCATTTGGTAGGTCATTTATGTATAGGAGAAAGAGAAGAGGGCCAAGGACACTTCCCTGTGGGACACCAACTGTAATTGGTTGTGCAGAAGAGTTTGCCCCATTTGCGTACACATTATTGGCTTCTGTTGCTGGAGGTATGACTTGAGGTAGTTGAAAGGGGGTGCCCTCTTATACCATAGTGTGACAATTTTACGTGGGGCAAGTCATGGTCAACTGTATCAAAGCTTTACGTAAGTCAATGAAGATCCCCAGTGGACTTCTTTTTTCTCTATTGCAGTGTATATATGTTCTAGCATGTGTATAATAGCATCATTAGTATTTTTATTAGGCCTGAATCCAAATTGGCAGGGGTTGAGTATGTTTTGGGAGATAAGGTAGGAGTAGATTCGTTTATGAATTAATTTTTCTAAGATTTTTGAGAGGGTGTAAGTTGGATATTGGCCTATAGTTATTCAACTCTGTTTGGTCTCCTCCTTTATGGATCGGGGTGACCCTTGCTATTTTGAGTACTGTAGGGAAGGTGGTGGATTCAATGGATTTGTAAGTAAGTAAGTTTATTCAGGTATACACAAATACAGTTACATAGAATTATCATACATAGCAGCATATGTGTAGAGAACCTAGGATAACCCAAAAAAGTCAGACAGAGTGTAAGATAAGATAAGATTTCGTTAGGATTTTTAACCCAGGAGGGTTAGCCACCCAGGATAACCCAAGAAAGTCAGTGCGTCATCGAGGACTGTCTAACTTATTTCCATTGGGGTCCTTAATCTTGTCCCCCAGGATGCGACCCACACCAGTCGACTAACACCCAGGTACCTATTTGCTGCTAGGTGAACAGGACAACAGATGTAAGGAAACGTGTCGAAATGTTTCAACCCGACAGGAATCGAACCGGCCCTCCGTGTGTGAAGCGGGAGCTTAGCCACCAGGCCACCGGGCCGCCCACATATAAGTGCAGTTACACATATTTACACATACAAAAATGCAAGAACCTCCTCCAGTAATGGACCTCTACTCATAGAAGATTCATACACAAATGGCAACAAAGAAATGAGCAAACTCCTGCTGAACAGTAGGTATTAATGTTCAGTGATCCTACCCATGCCATGACAGTTGAAGAGCCTAAAGAACAAAAAGGCACAATACCGTGACTGGAACAATACACAAGTAACCCGCACATAGGAAAGAGGAGCTTAACGACGACGCTTCGGTGCGACTTGGACCATTTACAAGTCACAAACTGTGACTCTGTGCGGGTTATTTGTGTAGAGTCGAAGAGCCTGATATCTTTCTATATATTCGGTCCACCTTACAAACTCTACGTGTCTTTATATACAACGCACTATTTTCAGATTTCGCAAGGAAACAGACAGCATACCCACAGGTGCAGCACTGGGCTTGATTACTGCAGCACAGGTGCAGCACCTGGGATTTGCTTACTGCAGCACAGGTGCAGCACCTGGGGCTTGATGACTGGCCCACAGATGCAACACCTGGGGCGTGATTACTGCCGCACAGGTGCAACACCTGGATTCTTACTGCAAAGCAAGGTGCCAAACACCGGGCTTGATTACTGCAGGCAACAAGTGCAGCAACGAGGATTTGCTTACTGCAGCACGGCTGCAGCCCTGGGGCTGATTACTGGCTGCAATAGTGCAACACCTGGGGTTTGCTTACTGCAACACAGGTGCAGCACCTGGGGCTTGATTACTGAGCAAAGTGCAAAACCTGCTGTTTGATTACTTTAGTGTTATATTATATTTTATATATTTATATATAAATATATTATTATAAAATTTACATATATTTATATTATATAAAATATATATATACAGGGTCACCCGCTTTTGTAGTTCCGGCAATGTAAAATTCACATAGAGGTATTTCGTATAAACTGGACTCGCTTTCAGATGGCTTGACTTGCTGAGTCGTAGATGCACCGGGGCGTTACCCACGGCGTGAGCCATGGGCGGCATGCCAGTGCATGGGCATTGTTACAGTGAGCGACAGGTACCCCTATTCGTGACTCCAGCGAAATATTTCATAATATCTCATGTTAATTTAGTGCTTTGCAAGTACTAATAAGCACCCTGTTCTCCAAAGAAAGCTCTATGTGCCATAGCCTGTGGTAAAGAAGTTGAGAAATAGACTGAATTATAAAAACATTCATTGAACAATATATAAATGGTACATAATGTGCGAAATGTCATGTATGTATAAGAACCCCGCTTCACAACTAATGTTCCATAGTGGCCAAGAAAAATGAAAATAAGGATGCTGTTGTTGCAAAGGGATGTAACTATTCTGGACAAAATGAGTATCACCATACTGGAGAGGTTGAGAAGTTATTATTGGTGTGGATAAATGAGAAACCAATAGCTAGAGAAGATACTCTATGACTTCCGTTTATTTGGCAAGCAAGTTGCTATAGAAGATTTGGTAAAGAAATTGTGCCAAATAGTGGGAAGTAGATGATGAATTTAAGGCCAGCAATAGGTGGTTTGAGAGATTAAGAACCGAACTGCATACACAGGTGATAAGGCATGTGACCTCCATTTCAGACCACAGGGACAGAAAAATATGTGCATGAATTCCAGGCTGAAGGACTGAACAATGAGACAAGTTTCATGTGACGAAACAGGCCTTTTTTGGAATGGAAAATGCAACAATAGAGGACCTTCATTACACAAGAGGAAAGAAAGCAATTGCCAGCACAATAGTATATGAATAAGACAGGCTGACGTTAATGTTCTGACGCTAATGTCAGTTCTGATCAGCGTGGCTGGGCTGCATTACGTTGGTATTGCATGCAGGCACAGCAGCAACAGCCTGTTTGTAGCAGGTTTTGAGATCCACAGAGGCCTGGTCACAGACCAGGGACGCGGGGGCCGTTGACCCCAAACTCTCTCAGGTAAACTCATGTTCCAGTTAATGCTAGTGGGGATTTCAAAGTGAAGCCATTACTAGTGTACCATTCTGAAAATCCCAGAGTGTTCAGGAAAAACAATGTTATGAAGAGTAAATTGTGTGTGTTTTGGAAATCTAATAGTAAGGCATGGGTCACGAGGGAAATTTTCGTCGAGTGGTTCAATGAAGTGTTTGGCCCTAGTGTGAAGGAGTATCTCCTGGAAAAGAAATTGGATCTCAAGTGCCTGCTAGTAATGGACAATGCACCTGCTCATCCTCCAAACTTGGATGACCTAATTTTCGAGGAGTTTGGGTTCATCACAGTAAAGTTCTTGCCCCCCAAATACCACTCCTCTCCTCCAACCCATGGACCAGCAGGTTATTGCAAACTTTAAAAAACTCTACACAAAAGCAATGTTTCACAGGTGCTTGACTGTGACCACAGACACTCACTTGACCCTAAGGGAATTTGGAGAGAACACTTCAGCATCCTCCAACTGCATAACCCTTATAGGTATGGCTTGGGAGGGAGTGACTACCAGGACTTTGAACTCTGCCTGGAGAAAATTGTGGCCTGATTGTGTCAACAAGAGGGATTTTGAAGAATTTGGGACTGACCCTAATGAGCCTATGTCTGTTGTAAAATCAATTGTGGCACTGGGGAGTTCCATGGGGTTGGATGTGAGTTTGGAGGATGTGGAAGAATTGGTGGAAGACCACAATGAAGAGCTCACCACTGAGGAGCTGCAAGAGCTTCAGCAGGAAGAGCAACACATCGCAGCTCAGAATCTTGCTGCAGAGGAGGAGGGAAGAGAGATGGAGAAGGTGCCTTCTTCAAGAAATTAAAGAGATTTTTACTATGTGGGGTAAGATGGAAAGCTTTATGGAGAAACATCACCCTAACAAGGGTTGTTGCAAGCCAGGTTGGCAACATGTACAGTGACAAAGTCTTGGGCCATTTTAGGGAAGTGTTAAAGAGACGCCAGAAACAGAGCTCTCTCCACAGTTATTTTGTGAGACAGGACTCCAGTGACTCTCAAGGTGGTCCTAGTGGCATTAAGAAACAGAGAAGAGAAGCAACCCAGAAAAGCAAATGGAACCTGAGGTGTTGATGGAAGGGGATTCCCCTTCCAAACTATAAACAATCACTCCTCTCCTCCTCCAGTTCTCCCATACACTAAGAAGAATCTCCAATAAAGTAAGTGTTATGTTGTTAATGTTTCATTCATCATTTCCCATTGTATTGTTTATGTACTACATGCATATTTCATGTTAAAATTTTTTTTGTTTTAATACTTCTGGGTGTCAAGAACGGATTAATTGTATTTACATTATTTCTTATGGAGAAATTTATTCGTAAATCGCAAATTTCGTTTATAGTAACGGCTCCAGGAAACGGATTAATTACGAACAACGAGGGACCACTGTACATAATATATATATATATATATAATTATTATATATATATATATATATATTATATATATATATATATATATATATATATATATATATATATATATATGGTCCAATAGTGGAAAATATAGCCTCAACAATGCTTCAGAGTGTGTCAGGGAAGGATAGAGCCCGCCTCCTGGCAGTGAGAGCACATCATGCAGGGGATTTTCTGTTGGCTGTTCCCAACTCCAGCCTTGGCACACGCCTCGACCCACAGACCATCCGCATCGGTGTTGCCCTTCGACTTGCCGCCCCTATTCTCGCCGAACACAGGTATATTTGTGGCAGTGAAGCAGCAGACCGATTCGGGTACCACGGTCTTGTGTGCGTAAATCCGAGGGAAGATTGCAAGACATGAGGAAGTTAATTACATTATCAAGAGGGCCTCACAACAGCGGATGCCCAGCAGTAAGGGAGCCACCCAGCTATGCAGATCTGATGGCATGCCAGAAGCGTCCAGATGGTATCACCCTTCAAGCCTGGATAGATGGGAAGCAGGTGGTGTGGGACTATACATGTGCATCTACCTTGGCTAATACCTATCTCCAATACACCAGGGAGGAAGGAGGGGCAGCTGCCAGCTTCAGGAGTCCCAAAAGTCTAGAAAATATGGAGAACTTGCCCATCATTATATGTTTGTTCCCATAGGCTCAGAGACCCTTGGCTCATGGGGAAAGAATGCATCTAAATTCCTTAAGGAGCTGGGAAAAAGACTCATCAGGGTAACTAGGGATCCCAGGGCAGCTAGTTTTCTGTTCCAGCGGCTCAGTGCAGCTGTTCAAAGGGGTAATGCCTGCTGTATTTTGGCACACGCCCCAGCTCTGAGGAGCTGGATGAGATTTTCGCCTTATAATCGGTGATACACACGTAACAACATGTACCGTATATGCCACCTTTATATCAACAATGTATCTCTTAAATCTTCTGTACCATATTATGTAATAAAATATTCCTACTGGTAAAAAAAAATATATGAAAAGATGGGGTGGTAGGGAAAGTAGAATATTCAAACGGCTTCAGGAAGAAATCCAAATATTCATACTTGAAGCCTTTTTATTCACTTTTCCGAGGCTATGATTCCCACAATTTACACCAGAAGTGGACCCCATCTATATTAACATATATATATATATATATATATATATATATAATATATATATATATATATATATATATATATATATATATATATATGTAGATGAATGGTTCAGAGAACCGACATGTTGATAAATTAGAAATTAGACACATGTGCAACTCTTGGGTATCTTATTGAGGAAACCTCATTCTCCTCCTGTTCTTCAAGTTTCTCGTACGTATGGACTGATGAAGCCACTGTGTGGCGAAACGTTTCCTCAATAAAGATACCCAGAGTTGCACATGTGTCTAATTTATCACCATATAATATAATTATATATATATATATAATATATATAAATATATATATATATATTTATATATATATATATATATATATATATATAGATAGATAGATAGATAGATAGATATATATATACAGAGATTCACAAAGAAAAACCAAGAGCTATGCTGCCTGTTACAACCATAACAAAATTATGGAGTCTTTCATGGGAAAGAAAATGCTGATGTAATCTACATGATTTTTGCAAAGCATAAATTTGAGAATTGCGACCATGGAAAAATAACTCATAAAACAGGTCAATAAGTCATAACGGGCAGAGTGGTTACACGGATATTCAAACTTCTAACAAACAGATCACAAAGAGTGACAGCGAGCAAACTAAGCTCGGCCCTAATGCCATTACTGTTTGTCATCGTCTTAGCAGACACAGACAAGAAAACTAACCACAATTTCGTATAATCTTTGCCTGTCGATAACAAAATAAGACACATGTGCAACAGTTAGCATTTCGCCAGCGGAGTTGTTTACCTTCAAAAGAACCTGGTTTGGAAGGCGTTTCACAGGGCCGGTCAAAAGACCTGGATGGGCCACAAGACTTGGAGAATCTACAGGGCTTGTTGAAAGACCTACATAGATTAGTGTTGTTAGGATCTGGATAAGAAACAGAATTGGTCAAAGGAATTAGAAGTTTTAGAAGGCTTGTCGAAGGACCTAGATAGATTACAGTGCTGGTAGGACCTGAACAAAAATACAGGACTCGTCAAAAGACAGATTTTGGATAGGTTGCATGACTGGTAAAAAGTACGTATACAGTCTGTAACGCTGGATGAAGGACCTACACATTATCACATGAATACAAAATACAACCTACACTTGGGCTGTATCTAAGATGACAAAGATAATCTCTACCAAGAGAGGATCCAGAGACAGGACATGGATGGAAGTTAAACAGAATCAATAGTGGCATTAAGTGGCATTCCTTTAACACAAGAGCACTTAGAAGTATATCAGTTGCACGGTGACACAACACATGCATCACAATGTAAAATGGGACCTGCCCTTCGAGCAATTAAATCCCTCGTCACAGTTTTGCAGCACATTCCTAGGTTAGGTTAAATTAGATTAAGTAAGGCTAGGTTTGGTTGTCCTATACATAAAAATAACACACACACACACAGCTGATGTGCATTTCCACTGACATTCATTACTGCTCTCCCACACATTCCTCACTGTCTGGTACACCCACTCACACCCTCGCCCACCTGCCCACACCATCGCCCACCCACCCACACCCTCATCCATCCGCGACTTCTCCCACACCACCAATTCTCACAATACCCACACCACAACCCACACCAACCTTACTACACCATCACCCACGCCTACACCAAGCACACCTACTCCACCACTCACACCCACAGCACCCACGCCCACACCACACACCCACATTGGCCACTGTCCTCCTCCATCTTCATTATTCCATTATTCTTCCCACCCACACTCCTTCCTTTCCTCCCTCTCTTGTGTGTGTTCACTCGTATGTGTTGTGGGGGTCGAGTCTTGGACCCTGGCCCCGTCCGGCCGACTGGCACTATTTTTGATCAGAGACTTGTCACCAGGAGTGGATCTACTATGAAACTAATGAAGCTTAAACTTGAGGGCCCCTAATCCCGGAGGGGCCCCAAGAGCGAATTTAGTCCACATTGCTTTAAAAATCTGGGTCTACTGTATGAGAAGGAGTTTTTAAAATAATAATGTAAATAATAATATAGGGCAATTGAATACAAAATAATAGTTAAAATAAAAATTAAAAGGTTATTAATGTATAATGTAGGCTAGCTGTTGGTGGTTGCCATGGTGACCCCAAAAATGTAGGTTCGCCACTGCCTGTCATACTTATTCTTCAAACTGTGTAGTGACCTGCCTCCAACACTACCTGCTACAATGATAGAAAAATTTACACACTGGGTGCCCCAGATGCTATACCCAAGTGCCCGTAACATGCCTGCCACAGTTCTGAGAGCTGTTCTAACTCGGAAGTCCAACTTAACTATCATGATAAATTAGACACATCCTGTAAATCCTTCAGGGGCCTAGTTCCCCGATGAGTGAGGTTAGCAATATTAGTTTGTATGTCTATTGCTCTATTGTCACCTTTATGAAGAGAATGAGAGTCTGAGTTTTTCAAGGCCTCTGGGATTTCACCTAAATCTAACTTTTTTCTCGAAAAACACTGAGCCGGGAAACTTCAGTAATGCAATGTGGAAATTTGGAACATTTGGGAATCTTTATTGTGTAAACGTTTCGCCAGCAAGTGGCCTCCTCAGTCCGGTACAGATATGAATTTTGAAAGATGGGGAGTTTGAGATAATCAGTCCCTCAGCCTGGAGTCGATGTATTCAATCCTTGAAGATTGATGGACTGAACACATCAACTCCAGGCTGAGGGACTGATTATCTCAAACTTCTTATCTTCCGCCATTCATCTCTGTACCGGACTGAGGAAGCCACTGGCTGGCGAAACGTTTCCACAATAAAGATTCCCAAATGTTGCACAAGTGTCTAATTCTTCAACTCGTCGGTTTCTAGACCATTCACATCATAAATGTGGATATCACAGCCCTGAGTGTGATGATCCTTCAAGTATGGTTACCTGGAGGTTATTCCGGGGATCAACGCCCCCGCGGCCCGGTCCATGACCAGGCCTCCCGGTGGATCAGGGCCTGTTCAACCAGGCTGTTACTGCTGGCCGCACGCAGTCCAACGTACGAGCCACAGCCCGGCTGATCCGGCACTGACTTTAGGTATCTGTCCAGCTCTCTCTTGAAGGCAGCCAGGGGTTTATTGGTAATTCCCCTAATGCTTGATGGGAGGCTGTTGAACAGTCTTGGGCCCCGGACACTAATGGTGTTTTCTCTTAGTGTACCAATGGCGCCCCTACTTTTAATTGGGGGCATTTTGCATCGCCTGCCCAATCTTTTACTGTGTGCAGATTTGGGACCATTCCTTCCAGGATTTTCCAAGTGTAGATTATGATATATCTCTCCCTCCTGCGTTCCAACGAGTACAAGTCAAGTGCTTCCAAGCGTTCCCAGTAGTTAAGGTGCTTGACAGAACTTATACGTGCAGCAAAGGATCTCTGTACACTCTCTAGATCTGCAATTTCACCTGCTTTGAATGGAGATGTTAATGTACAGCAGTATTCCAGCCTAGAGAGAACAAGTGATTTGGCTACTCACCGAGCCTGAGTGTGATGTTGACCTGATTGGGGAACTGGATACCCTCGTGCATGGTCTCTGACTGCCACCACGTGTGGTTGTCATTGTTGTTGAAGTCAGTAAGGTAGTAGGAAGGGTGGGCCAGCTCGGGAACATAAGCATCGCAGATTTCACACGCCTTCTTAGAGCCATCGTAGCCACCGGTCTGCAAGCAGTACTCCTGTGGTCTCAGTACCCCGCAGGTGTTCGTTACTTCCACTGGACGATTGTACGCTGCGTTCACGAACTCCGGCACGCATTTCTGTGAGGCGAAAAAAAAATATATATCAATAACAGTAAGAAATCCTTCATCACCTGATGGAATGTTGTGTCTTGTGTAAGAAACTCCAGTACCTGCTGGAATGTCCTGTGTAAGAAACTCCAGTACCTGCTGGAATGTCCTGTGTAAGAAACTCCAGTACCTGCTGGAATGTTATGTGTAAGAAACTCCAGTACCTTCTGGAATGTCCTGTGTAAGAAACTCCAGTACCTGCTGGAATGTCCTGTGTAAGAAACTCCAGTATCTGCTGGAATGTCCTGTGTAAGAAACTCCAGTACCTGCTGGAATGTCCTGTGTAAGAAACTCCAATACCTGCTGGAATGTCCTGTGTAAGAAACTCCAGTACCTACTGGAATGTCCTGTGTAAGAAACTCCAGTACCTACTGGAATGTCCTGTGTAAGAAACTCCAGTACCTGCTGGAATGTCCTGTGTAAGAAACTCCAGTACCTGCTGGAATGTCCTGTGTAAGAAACTCCAGTACCTGCTGGAATGTCCCGTGTAAGAAACTCCAGCACCTACTTGAATGTCCTGTGTATGAAACTCCAGTACCTGCTGGAATGTCCTGTGTAAGAAACTCCAGTACCTGCTGGAATGTCCTGTGTAAGAAACTCCGTACCTGCTGGAATGTCCTGTGTAAGAAACTCCAGTACCTGCTGGAATTGCCTGTGTAAGAAACTCCAGTACCTGCTGGAATGTCCTGTGTAAGAAACTTCAATACCTGCTGGAATGTCCTGTGTAAGAAACTCCAGTACCTACTGGAATGTCCTGTGTAAGAAACTCCAGTACCTACTGGAATGTCCTGTGTAAGAAACTCCAGTACCTGCTGGAATGTCCTGTGTAAGAAACTCCAGTACCTGCTGGAATGTCCTGTGTAAGAAACTCCAGTACCTGCTGGAATGCCCCGTGTAAGAAACTCCAGTACCTACTTGAATGTCCTGTGTAAGAAACTCCAGTACCTGCTGGAATGTCCTGTGTAAGAAACTCCAGTACCTGCTGGAATGTCCTGTGTAAGAAACTCCAGTACCTGCTGGAATGTCCTGTGTAAGAAACTCCAGTACCTGCTGGAATGATTCAGGTGTTGGGTAGAATGTATCCATGCGTGTGAGGGTAGGTGGGCGAGGAGGGTGCCTGGCACCGCCCCTTGTAGTACCCCAGGCCGAAGTGTGCTATCCGTGCCCCCTCCTGTGTACCCCCACTATTCTTCCTCTCTCCCCCACACTGTGTACCCTTGCTGTGATAACCCGGACCCGCCTCTCACACTCAAACCCATAAATTCTTTTCCCTTTTACTTAATTCTAAAGCAACCTTAATTAATTTTGCAGGACCTTAACACTAATTCTGCAGGATCCTTAACACTGTAATTATTCAGGACCCTTAACACTGTAATTATTCAGGACCCTTAACACTGTAATTATTCAGGATCCTTAACACATGTAATTAAATTCAGGACCCTTAACACTGTAATTATTCAGGATCCTTAACACTGTAATTATTCAGGACCCTTAACACTGTAATTATTCAGGACCCTTAACACTGTAATTATTCAGGACCCTTAATCACATATTATCAACATTTTTCGAAACAATTCTGAGAATTCATATTGCTAAATACATAGAATTATGACATTTACAATATCCAGGGGAAACTAGACCAGGACAGACGCTCATATGCCTCTCGCAAGTCGTGGTCGTGGACCACTTCACGGTCATGGACCACTACATGGTGGTGGACCAGTTTATGGTCTTGCACTACATGGTGGTGGACCGCTTCATAGTCTTGTACTACATGGTGGTGGACCATTTCATGGTCTTAGACCAGCTGAAAGTCAAATTGCAGGAGCAATCTACACAGACTTAATGAGTCTCCGACAAGTGTTATCATGAGATAAATGAGACACTTGTGCAATATTTGGGTATATTTATTCTGGAAACGTTTCGCCAGTCACTGGCGTCTTCAGTCCAATGCAGAGAAAAGTGGAAGATGAGGAGGTAATCAGTCCCTCAGCCTGGAGTCGATATGTTCAGTCCAGTATCAACCGTAGACAACCAAATCACAATCCTGGGGCGCCAAATCATTCCCGCCTTTCCCTCAATCTGTTTTATCATCAAAGAGACGGAAGGGGAAGTGAGGGGAGAGGAGGGGAAAGAAACACGACCGGGACAGCGTCTGGTGTCAGTGAGAGAGAAAGGAGGGGAGTAGAGGGAGGGTGAGGATGGAGGGAGAGAGGGAGGGTGAGGATGGAGGGAGAGAGGAGGGGAAGAGGGAGGTGAGAGAGGGAGGGTGAGGGGCGGGAGAAAGGGGGAGAGGGTGACAAAGGGCGAGTAATAAAAGGTCACCTCAGTCAACTGAATACCAACAATCTTGGTGGCATCCTCGGCTCACACACTGAGTGTCTGGGGTCGATCCCCGGCACGGGTGGAAACGTTGGGCATGTTTCCTTAGAAACACCTGTTTCTCCTGTTCACCTAGCAGTAAACAGGTTCCTGGGTCGCATCCTGGGGACAAAATTAACCCAATTTGCCCGAAATGCTCTGCATAACCAGGGGCTTTCTATATAGTATGTCACTGATGTCAGCTGCGGTCTGTATAAGTTGTGTCATGTACTTGTAGAAATATAGATTATCATTATTATTATTATTATTATTATTATTATTATTATTATTATTATTATTATTATTATCTTTGTAAGAAAGGTTTCTGATACATGGGATCAACTTCGTCATCCATTTCTGTATATTTTCCAGTCCATTTCTATCTCTTCTATAATATACAGACTAGACAATGAGAAACCTCTGCAAAATGTGACCTGAGAACTTCTATTACTTATACTTCTCGATATAAAGCCAAGAATTCTTTTAACTTTATTGCCAACACTTGTGCACTGTTGCCATCATGGGAGATTTGTGCAACACAGTGGCTTCTTCAGTCCAATGCAGAGAAAGGTGGAAGATGAGGAGGAGTTTGAGGTAATCAGTCCCTCAGCCTAGAGTCGATGTGTTCAGTCCATCAAGATTGATGGACTGAACACATCGACTTGAGTCTCGACTCAAGGCTGTATATAGTTCTACATTCTTCACATTATGTCCTTGTATTGTATTGATAAAGCCACTGGATGCCGAAATGTCTACAAATAGACCCAGATGTTGCACATGTGTCTAATTCTTCATCTTGTCGGTGTTGCACACCATTCATGTACAATATATCCAGATCATCCTGTAGCTCTATAGTGTTCTTATCACAAACTATTTTACGGGCCTATTTCAGTGTCATCGGCAAACTTATGTCGCTATTTATTCTATTAATTACATAGATTATATAAACTGTTAGGTAAAAGGACACAAGTGCAACTAATGTGATCTTTTATTGTGGCAGCTTTTCGCTCTCCAGGAGCTTTGTCAAGCCGTTACGGCTTAACGAAGCTACTGGAGAAGACTATATAAGCCTTTTGCAGTAGCAACTGCTACCGCAAGGAAAATTACAGGCTGGATAACTAGAACCTTCAAGACAGAGATGCTGAGCCAATGATGATGTATGCTAACGGCTTCCTTCAAGCCGAGGAAGACTGGTGATGGTGAACTAGAAAACAGTTTTTTCCTTACCCATATATGTACATTCAATTAAACATGTGAGCTACTGGCAACACGTGAAGTCTCTTCAACTACATTCCTTTTACTGTAGGTGACAACGGTACATCATAATTTACACCTGGAAAATCCTGGAAGAACTGGTCTCAAACCTGCACCCCTAAATCAGAGTGAAAACAGACTTGGCAGATGATGCTTGAAATGCATTTGCATAATTAATGGCTTTCTCAAGACTTTAATATTGCATCAAATTATATTGAAATTATAATAAGATGAAACTCGCCACTTAATCATTTCGAAAGTATAACTACTGTAATCGTTTAGATCTTCAGAAATAAACATTTTAATTAATTTAATTTTAATAAAAAAATGGGCGTGATGAGTACACTAAAGAGAGAATTCGAAGTGTCAGAAGTACCCGACTCTTTCAGTGCCCTCCCTTCCTACATAAGTGATAATTACCAACGAACCTATGGCTGTCTTCAAGAGAGGGGGAACTTGACAAGCTAATCAAATCAGTTCCTGATCAGATGGGCTGTGGTTTATACACTAGACTACATGCAGCCAGCAATAACAACCTTGTTGACAAGGCCTTGATCTGCCAGTAGGCCTGATCTGGGACCAGAAGTATCCTTCGTATGTCCTGGGGATAATCCCCGGGACCACTAACAGATAGCAGCTTTCACTGTGGAAGATAACTTGTACAAGCAGATATTTGGCATGTCCATGGGATAAACTCTTTCCCTAATCTTTTTAAAATAGTACATTAAGCTGTCAGTAGCTATAAACCCCCAAGATGACTAAGGTACGGTGTAAGCTGTCAGTAGCCCTATAAACCCCCAACAAGATGATCAAGGTACGGTGTAAGCTGTCAGTAGCCCTATAAACCCCCAACAAGATGATCAAGGTACGGTGTAAGCTGTCAGTAGCCCTATAAACCGTAGTAGCTAAGAGACTCCTGTGGGATCTCCATCAGAAGATTCCCGTGGTTAAATACG
>NC_069454.1:20946713-21040140 GCF_026875155.1 Cherax quadricarinatus | reverse complement strand
GGTTCGGACATGTAGAGAGAATGGAGCGAAACAGAATGACTTCAAGAGTGTATCAGTCTGTAGTGGAAGGAAGGCGGGGTAGGGGTCGGCCTAGGAAGGGTTGGAGGGAGGGGGTAAAGGAGGTTTTGTGTGCGAGGGGCTTGGACTTCCAGCAGGCATGCGTGAGCGTGTTTGATAGGAGTGAATGGAGACAAATGGTTTTTAATACTTGACGTGCTGTTGGAGTGTGAGCAAAGTAACATTTATGAAGGGATTCAGGGAAACCGGCAGGCCGGACTTGAGTCCTGGAGATGGGAAGTACAGTGCCTGCACTCTGAAGGAGGGGTGTTAATGTTGCAGTTTAAAAACTGTAGTGTAGAGCACCCTTCTGGCAAGACAGTGATGGAGTGAATGATGGTGAAAGTTTTTCTTTTTCGGGCCACCCTGCCTTGGTGGGAATCGGCCAGTGTGATAATAAAAAAAAAAAAAAAAATAACCCAGTAGTCCTTAAGGTTGCACGTGGGCAATTTTCTGCACGCGCTCAACCAAAAATAAAAAAATTATGGAAATTGATTTATATATACCGAAAAATAGCTTAACTCTTTGGCAACACAATGGTACAAGAATCTATGTTCTAAGACGTTTCTACAATAAATTAGTCATTTATATTAGGAGGCCTGGTCTCAGACCGGGCCGCGGGGGCGTTGACCCCGGAACACTCTCCAGGTAAACTCCAGGTAATGGTAACGGCGATGTAGGTAGCGCGTCTGTTCTCAACCCATGTATTTTTTTGGAATTTTTTCCTTGTTTTTTATTGCTTTTTCTTTGCATTATTCTTTCTAATATAATACAGTGGACCCCCGCATAACGATCACCTCCGAATGCGACCAATTATGTAAATGTATTTATGTAAGTGCATTTGTACGTGTATGTTTGGGGGTCTGAAATGGACTAATCTACTTCACAATATTTCTTATGGGAACAAATTCGGTCAGTACTGGCACCTGAACATACTTCTGGAGTGAAAAAATATCGTTAACCGGGGGTCCACTGTAATTGATTATTTGGCATCATATAAGAGTAGGTGGAGCTTATCAGTAGAGTGCCAGCCAATCGGGAGCCATCTGAGAACACTCGGCAGTACTCCCCCTCCAGATGGTGCCAGGTGAAATCACTTCATTATTACGTTTATATCAGCTTATATATCAACTATACGGCTTATTTGTCTATCAGAATTGATCTAATATGATATAATACACACTATAAATAACAAACAAACATGTTATATACTCTAGACTGATTAAAATAGGCCATAATATGGCGAGAGTCCACCAGCAATATTTCGATGTAAATGAGTTACTCCTAGTCTACTTGTTGTATTGTTTGGTCTGTGAGTGATAGAAAACGGTATTTTGAAGAGGATAACTGCACTAGAACATCAGTTTACTTTGAAAACCACTGAAACAAATGCGATTTTCGCGAAAAAAAAAATTTTTTGGAGACGGCGGGCCGGCCGGCGTTCCAGGCCTATATCTCGGAAGTAACTTTTTCACTTATTTCGCTAAAGTACACCATTATTAATGATTGTATTGAAATGATTTTCACTGACAATATAAAACAGTGTTTAAATATGTGCTGATTCTTTTTTTGGAATATATCAAATATTTTTGATTTTGTGGGAGGTAAAGGGCAGATATTTTGGTGAATGCCAAAAAGTCTATCAAATGTATTTTTTTTCCATGATAATAAGATATATTAGATGAAACATGTGCATCCAAAATTAGTGTCAGATGTATTCTAACGGTTGGGATTGTCGGAAGTGCCACTCGAAGTGCCATTTTGTCATGCCTTGCTGCCATATATTACCTGGAGAGAGTTTCGGGGGTCAACGCCCCCGCGGCCCGGTCTGTGACCAGGCGGCCTGGTGGATCAGCGCCTGATCAACCAGGCTGTTGCTGCTGGCTGCACGCAAACCAACGTACGAGCCACAGCCCGGCTGATCTGGAACTGACTTTAGGTGCTTGTCCAGTGCCAGCTTGAAGACTGCCAGGGGTCTGTTGGTAATCCCCCTTGTGTGCTGGGAGGCAGTTGAACAGTCTCGGGCCCCTGACACTTATTGTATGGTCTCTTAACGTGCTAGTGACACCCCTGCTTTTCATTGGGGGGATGGTGCATCGTCTGCCAAGTCTTTTGCTTTCGTAGTGAGTGATTTTCGTGTGCAAGTTCGGTACTAGTCCCTCTAGGATTTTCCAGGTGTATATAATCATGTATCTCTCCCTCCCTCATTAAATATTTTTTTTCTGTTTGTTGGCCAATCATACTGAAACTTTGTCACATTCTTCTACATATGAACCTCTAAATGTACACCAAAAATAAAAAAAATTGGTTGAAAAATAAGAGTTGGCCGAAACATGGAGTCACACCCTTAATGTGCATACCATTTAGGGTTCTCAACCCATCAGTCAGCTACTATATTCTGTATAATTCTTTCTTTCAACAAACTGGCCGTATCCCACCAAGGCAGTATGGCCCAAAAAGAAAAACGAAAGTTTCTCTTTTCAAGTTTAGTAATTTATACAGAAGGGGTTACTAACCCCTTGCTCCCAGCATTTTAGTCGCCTCTTGCAACACTCATGGCTTACGGAGGAAGAATTCTGTTCCACTTCCCCATGGAGACGAGGAAATAAACAAGAACAAGAACTAGAAAGAAAATAGAAGAAAACCCAGAGGGGCAATTTTGGTAAAGTATTTTTGTACATGATGGGGAGTGGGGACCTAAGTGTAAGTAAAGTACCCAAGACATACCTGAAACCCTTGCATGTTTGAGAACAAAAAAAAGGACACCAGCAACCCAAAACCATGGGGGAAAACCCTTTACAGGTTTTAGTTTTGCACTCACTTGGCGGGAAAACAGTATACCTCCCTGGGGTTGTGTCAAACCAACCTACTACCTGCATTCTGTATAATTTTTGGGAATTTATTGACAAAAAACTGAAAATTCTCCAAATTACTATTAGAAAAAAATATTTTTAAGGGTTTTAAGCTCAGTCAAATTTGTTTTTTAATTTTTTCAGGAAAAGGGGGAAAAGGGAAAAGGGAAAAAAATTTAAGAAGTGGGCAGAAACCCCCTTGGTTTTTAAAAAAAATGGTAGCCCCCAAAGAAGGTTGTCAACCCCCCTTTGAAAAGAGGCCTAGGAATTTTTGGTTTTTGGGGTTAAGTAATATTGCATTTTGGAAGTTTCTTGGGGAAAAAATAAAAAGTAACCCCCGTAATATTATGTGGAATTTGTACCCGTATAATAAAAAAGGAAAATCATGAATTCTTCCTTAAATAATGGTGTACTTGATAGCTTTTTTTCCCTAAGTTGATAAATTTTTTTCCCAAAACCGGGTTTTTTCCATGTCCTTTTAATTTAATTTTTTTCCAGCTATATCCATTATTTATTTTTCTGTTAGATTTTTTTCAGTACTTTTCACTATATTCCTTTGGGGGGGGTTTTTTATAAAATTTTTATATAATAACCTTAAAATTCTATAATTTAATTTGAAAATTTAGTCCCCTTCAACCCATTTTTTGGGAAAACCCGGGAAAAAATTTTCTTTATGTTCTCCCTTTTAAAAAACTATTTAATTCCCAAAATTATTTAAAAAATTTGGGGTACAAACTGAAAAAGGGTAAATCAAATGTTTTCCAAACCCTTATTTTTAAAAACGTTAAAAAGATTTTGTATTGAGTTTGGGTTAGGAGACTCCAAAATTTGGGCTTTGAAATTTGAAAAGTGCATAAATTTTCCACATATAGGAATTTCTGGTGCAGGAATTTGGGTTTGAAATCAAAATGTATTTTCCTCTTAGTTCGGTTTTTTGTGGAAACAAATGTCATCAACAGACCTTGCTTGTATCTTTTTTTTAAATTTTTGGAATTTTTTATTGTTTTAGCTTTTGCACAAATATTGTTGCACACGCAAAAAATTTGCTTAAAGGGTTTTGACGGGGGCCTTTTTTTGGGCATGGGGTACCCATTCCAAGGTTAATTTTTTTTTTAAAGCTCTTAAATTTTTTTTTAATTTTTTCGGGGTTTCCCCAAGGGCCAAAATTTGGGGGGGGTGCCTCAGTGCCAAAAACTTTTGAAAAAAAAAAAAAAATATTTTTTTTTGGGCAGAATTAAAGATAATATTTTGTAAAGGTAATAAAATAAAAAAAAAAAAAAATTCTGATCAGTACTTACCGAGATAGATACAGGGCTGGAAGTTGCCCCAAAGCGACCCGGGTTTGGGGCAACATCATTGATTTCCCGCAAAATCGCATTTTTTTTTTTTACGTTTTTTATATTTTTTTCTTCTTTCTGTAACATTTGTGACCTGGGGAGACCAATTATAATGTATATTGTAAATGTAAAATTTAAATTGATTAAACACAATAACTGTACTAATTTTTTTTATCATTAAAATTTCTTAAAAAACTTGAAAACAAGTTTTTTTGAAAAACAAAATGATAAAAATTTTAAAGGGCGGTTTTTGTTGAATACAACGGACCATAGGGTAAAATGGTGCCATAGGGTACAGTTTTACCCAAAATAGTACAATTGTACATAGGGTTACAATGACACATGATCCAATGGTACCTTATCGTAAAATGGCAAAATAATACCAATTACCAAAATGGAAAATAGGGAAAAATGGCACAAATCTGGTAAAAGGGGTACCATGAACATATACCATATGGTGCAATGGTAAAAATTAATGGACTATAGGGTACATTAAAAACCATACAATACAAACCATATGGTTCATTGTCCCATAGGGGTACGGGTTGGGTTATTCAAAAAAAAATAACTCTAATTTTTTCATCATTTTTTTGTTTACAATTGGTTTACAACAAAAAATTTTGCAAAAATGTTGTATATTAAATTTTCTCTTATTTTAACAAATATCCCGGAACTCTAAAATTTTCCCTTAAAGGTGGATGAAAAAGGGGCCAAAAAACTGGGGATTCAGTAAAAAGGGGAAAGTCTGTAGCTAGTTTCCTCGGGTCTTGGCGGGTTCTCTCCTGCCACCAACACCTTTTTACCTTTTTGGGTACACCATTTATCAAAAATGGTATGGGTATCATGTAGTTAGGATAACATATGGGCGGGTTTAAATTTTAGGGTACAGGAAAACCGATGGAAACATTTAACAGGGCCCCCAAAGGAAAAATAAGTCACCCGTTTTTTTTTGGGGTTATCCTGGGATTTTAAAACAAAAGCTGCTATGAATGATAATCTATGAAATTGAATTTTCCTGTACACCTGAATAAACTTCCCAAAGGGTGCAGTGGCATCTAAAGAAAATTTTATTTGGGGTATACAAAAATAGTTACATAGAATATCATACTTTGCAGCATATTTTTGGGAAAAACCAGGAAAACCCCAAAAAAAAGTCACTTTTTCCTTTTAGGGACCCTGAAATCATATGGTGCAATGTACTATGTGGTGCAGTGTACAGTGGGGGGCAATGTACTATGGGGTTGAAATTACTATTTTGGTGAAATGTACTAGTGGTGCAATTACTAGTGGTGCAATGTACTTATGGGTGCAATGTACTTGTGGTGAAAATGTATTTAAATGGTGAAATTGAAACTAAAATGGTGCAATGTTACTATATGGTGCAATGACAAATAAGGGGACTTTGTAACCAAATGAAACCATTAACCAAGGGGGCACAAAGGTACCATAAATTTTTTCAAAAAAAAAATACCCTTCCTTTCAGCTCCACTTCCATCACCCTTAAGAGCTGAAAAGTTGTTAAGAGGGGGGAGAGAAAATTTCCCCCGGAGAGTGAGTGGGGAGTGAGAGCTTCTTCCCGCCGGGAAAGGGGGAGCAAAGCTACTTTCCCGGGCGTTCCCAAAATTTGGAAATGCGGGCTCCAATTTTTTTTTTATGGGTTTTGCACACTGACCACCCGGGCCCCTTTTCTCTCAAGGGTAGGCCCCCCACCCCTCTCGCCCCAAAATTTTTTGGGGGCCCCCCCCTAAAAATTTTTTTGGCGTAGATCTACTTTTGGACCCTAAAACCCTAAAGCCGTACATCTACGGGGGACCCTAAAAAGAGTTAATTTTCCGCAAATATCTCCATAATTGATGATAATAACTTCCATGGTATTACCTGAGATAGTATTATAGAAAAAACCCTGCGGATTTTTGAAATTTAAATTCACAAAAGATTGTAAATACGTTACCCCTTGAACTAAGTTTTAAACTGGGCGGCCCCCTTTAACCCTTAAATGGCCCAAAAACTTAAATGTACGCTTTTTAAACATCTGAAAGTAGTAAAAAAAAAGGGTAGAATTTTTTTTTTTTTTTACATTTGAAAACTGTAAAAAAAAAATTTTGCCTACTTTTTTTTTTACATTTGAAAACTTTAAAAAAAAGTAGATCTACTTTTGTACACTACAAATTTTAAATTTCCCCGTTTTGTTTGGCCCCTTTTTAAGGGGTTAAACGGGGTTTTTTTTTTAAATGAATTTTTTATAGCGACTTAAATTTTTTATAGAAATTAAATGTCATGAATGCAAAAAATTTTACTTTGAACAAGTTCCTTTTGCTACCAAAAATTAACACAAATCTGTTATGCAGTAAATAAAACAGAAAGATAAATCAAATATGCAGAACAACTACTGTAAAAGAATAGTGAACTTCCAAGTGTTTTTGTGATTTCTCTTTAAATATTATAAAAGGAACTGAAAAAAAAAAAGATAAAGGAAAGGCCATAGAGATTGCATTTTTGCGGTCAGCTTCCCAACCCAACCCTGCCCTTTTTTATGGGAAGAAGGTTTTTTGGGGGACCAGTAAAATTGAGCTTATTTTTCTACCTTGGTTTTAAACCCTTTTTTGGGGGTCAAAAACCCCTGCTCCCCAAAACTTGCTCTGAGTCGAAAAATTTTAAAAAAAAAAAAAAAAACTTATAAAGGTAAGAATCTTTTTTCTGAAGGTAATAACACAAAAGTAAAAAATTTTTGGTGGAAAATGGCAAAATTTACTTTCTAAATTTTTTTGCTGTCATGATAGGGTACCTCGATTACGAACTTAATTAAATTCTAGAAGACGTAGGAGTGCTGATACCGAACAAATTTTTTCCCCAAATCCCCGAAAACGTAAGTTATTTAGTCCGTTTCAGACACCCAAAAAGTTTTTGCAAAAAACACTTACAAAAAAAACATTTAAAAAATTTGGCCGATTGGGATTTGTTTGAAAACTCGAGTACCACTGAAATTTACCCATAAAAGTTTTTCTCCACTTTTGAGTCTAATTTTAGGCCAAATGAAAATTGTTCTAGTTGCCCAAAATCCTTAGTTATTTTTCCTAGTACTTATGCAAATTTTTTTAAATTGAGCACAAAAATCACCCAGTCACCCTTTTTAAACTACCCAAAAAATGATCACAAATTGGAAAATTTTTGGCCCTTTTTTTCAACGGGCCTTTTTCCTGGCACTAAAATAAAAATTGCTCTGTTCATTATTTTTATTTAAAGGCTTTAAAACATCATTCCTTTTTTAATTTTTTTTTTACACAAAAATAAAATATTTCCCTGTTATGCATTATTGTAATAATTTATAAAAAACGCTCCTTTCATGGGTGCACATTAGCCCCCAAAACGCATTTGACATGTATTTGGAAAAGGGGATTTAAATTTTTTTCCCCGCGACTTGAGGTCCTAAAATCAATCGAATGATCTATTTCGGGAAAATTTGCCCCTTCCCCATTCTGTAAAATGAACCAAGAAACAACAAAAAAAAACAAATAGGAGGATACACCCAAATTTGTTTTTTTAAATAAAAAATGGTCGGGTTTTTTCCCCAATTTTAAATGAAAAACTGCTTGCTGTAGGTTTTTAAATATAGTGAAATACTTGCTGCATAGCCCCCTTTCCCCTTTTAAACCTAGACCCCTTTTAAACCATTCATGCTTAGCTAAACTCATCATGTAGAAGGGAGACCCCCCCGGGTGCTTAAAAAGCTGTAGTAAAGCGGGACCCCCCCCAAAAAGGGGAAAATTAAGCATTTTCTCCCTTTTTGGTGGGCGTCCTTATTTGGGGGAAGGGGGGAAAGATTTTTTGTAGGGTTTTGAGGGAAATTTTGGAAAGTGCCTTTTATTTTTTAAAAGCAACCATATAAAGAAAAGCAGTGGTAGAAATGGGCCAACATCGTATAAAAAAAAAAAAAACCCCCCCCTTTGCCCTTGTTTGTACATATATTTTTATAACCTTATCTGAATTAGGAGACTTTAAAAAAAGTGTAGGGGGCACTTAAATTATATTTACAGGCCCAGTGTTGGGGGGGGGATTTTTTTGGGTTCCCTATTTAAAATTTAATCAATTTCACTTCAAAAAGTATTTTACCCTTCCATTTAAAAATTTAAAATACTGTACTAATGTAGGGAAATTTCAGCCCCAAGGGGTTTAAATTGAGAGGACCCCTCCCCCCACATCCTTCAGTCATGTTTTGGAAATAGATAGAATGATCAAACATTTATCAAAAAAAAGAGATGAAATCTTAATTTACAAATGTAAAAATGTAACTAATGAATATTTATTTTCCGGGTGGTGACATAAAACCCCAAAGCGTGATTTGAGTCGCTTTGTGAGATGGCCCAAGTACATACGTTTTGCAGCGTCAGAGGGAGTTCTTAAACAGCGTTTAAAGATACCCCCCCTATCCATAAAGTTCAAGCAAAACTCTTGACCGTCAAAAGGGGTATTAATCACCTAACGAAATGATCCTTGGGCTCATTAAGAGCGGTGCAGGTTTAAAAGAGATGTTCTTTTAAATCATAAATTTTTCCCCTGGTTCTTTGAACCATTTATCTTCAAGTGAAGGTAATTTTGGGGCATAAGTTTTCAAACACTTCAACTCTTACTCAGAATGTGATTTTTACATTGTTTTGGGGATAAATTAGTTTTTTTGCTAACAGAGGCTAATACTGAGAAAGCATTCCCAAACCTAATATATCCAAACTAAAGGGAAAAGATGGGGGGAAAATTTTTTTGAGGAATTGTTAAATGTTAAAATGAAGATGGGAAGCGTGTTTTCGGTAAAAGGACAAGGGGGAAAACGTCTTTAGGAGTGAGGAAGAGCCAGTTGGAGTGGGGGGGAAGTTCGGGGAGGCAGTAGGTAAAATGAAAGGGGGTAAGGCACCCGGGTTTGATGGGATAAAGATGAAATGTTTAAAAGCAGGGGGGGATATATTTTTTGAGGGGTTGGTGAATTTTTTAACCCTTTGGGGGTTTTCACGGGCCCCCTAAAAACTTCGTTCCCAGGGTGGGCCAAAAATTTCAAAAAAAAAAAAAAATTTTTTTTTTCTTTAAAAAAATTTTTTTTTTTTTTTTTTTCCCAAAACATTATAGGAAAAAACCCAAAAAAAATTTTAACCCCCAATAATTTCCCGGAGATATGGATCCCATGAAGTTTGCAAAAAAATGACCCGCGTAGGGAAACCCGGCGGCGACGCCGCCCCACCCGAAAAACTTTAGTTTACTTGTTTTTAAAGGGTTTGGGTGTTTTTTTAAACTTTTTTTTTTTCACATAACTTATGGGCCTATGAGACCAAAGAAAGGGTGAAATTTTGTACATATATACACTCGGTTTGTATACAACACAAAAAGGGCCCCACAAAAAATAATTATCAATATTTTTGGGTTTACAAAACTTGTTTTCCCAAAAAAAAAAATACAAAACATTGTTTTTTTAATTATTTTTTCCTAAATATATAAAACCAAATTTATACACCCACTGAACAAAATTTCCTTTTAAAGTTCTGCAGCTTGTGGAACCCTAAAAACAGGGTTTATACACAATGGTGTTTTTATCTTTCTCCCTCTTTTCTTTTCTCTTTAAAATCGCCCTTTTCCTTTCTATTTTTCTGTCAATCTTTTGTCTCACAGGTACACATAAATACAATATACATATAAAAATTACCTAGGATAACCCAAGAAACCCAGACAAAGTGCTAAACTCTGTTTTGAAGATTTTGAGAAAAAAGTGTGACACATCTTGTGGCTCTTTTGAGACAGGGGCCTAGAGGGGTTTAGACAGGGACTTGAAGACGGGCAAATAGACCAGAAATGTTATTTAAAAAAACCAGCAAAAAAAAAGGGGAGGAGTTTGTTTATCTCATCTTTTGGTATCACTCTACCTCTTTTTAACCCTCTCAAACATCAGCACTTATCAGATGTTATCCCCCCTTTAAATCTTGTTACTGTCATGGTGAACTTTTTATTATTAAAATTTTAAATTTTTATTTTTTAATTACCTATTATTATTATTATTTTTAAATTTATTATTATGTATTATTTTTAAACATTACTATTTTTCCCTTTTTCCCTTTCCTCTTTTTCCCCTCCCCCTTTTTTTTTTCCTCCTCCTCCCCCTCCTCCCCCTTCCTCCCCCTTTCCTTTTTTCCCTCCTCTGCCCCCTTTTCCCCCCCTCTTGCCTCCTCCTCCTTTTTTGCCCCCTTTTCCTTTTGGCCCCCTCCCCCTCCTCCATTTTTGGGAAAAAATTTTGAAGAGCTTGTAGTTCAAACACTATCATATCTTTACCAATGCTAAACATCTGAGTCTGGGTTTTTTGGAAAAAGGATTTTCCCCTCTTTGTTCTGGAAAACTGAACGTGAACAAGATGGCCCAGCCCCCAAAGGGTGGAAGGCTGGGGGGTTTGTCTTTTTTTTCCCACAAATTACCCAAAATTTGGGTCTTTTATTTTCCCGGTAAAAACCCCTCACCAAACCCTTAAAACCCAAAAACCCTTCCTGCCCATTTCCCACCCTGTATTAGAACTGTCACTGGGGAAAAAAAGTGTCCCAATTCGCCCGAGGATGGGAATTTCTTACCACAGGGCACGGGGGAAATTGTGTACTATTGAGGGCCCAATTCCCACAATGCACCACGGGGTCCCAGTTTTTTTTTCCTATTTTCCGCACACCCCCCCCAACACAGACCCTTTCTTTCACATCTGGCCTTATCACCCTTTTTCCCCTGTGAGTTTTGGGGCCCCGCTAGAATTTATGCGTACTATACAAAAAAAACCCCAAGCGAAGACTACTAGTACGACCCAAAACCCTCAAAGGGTTAAAAATGTATGGAAGAGGGAAATTACCAAAGGGTTTTGCAGGAGAAATTGCATATTTTCCTTTTGTAAAAAAGGCAAAGGGATAAAAGGGGTGAAAAAAATTATAGGGGGATAAGTCTCCCGATTATACCTGGAAAGGGGGGAAATGTAGGGGGTTGTTTTTTGAAAAAATTTAAAAAAGTAAGACGGAAATGGGAAATAGCGGGATGAAAAAGGGAAAGGCTTTGGGAAAAGGGTAGGGGGTTGGGGACCCAGGTGTTTACATTTAAAACCATATAAGTGAAACAGAAATTTAGATAAGGCTAAAAGGCCCCTTTGTGGCATTTATGGTTTTGGAAAAAGGCATATGAGGGGGTTTGAAAAGGGGCAATGGTGGCAGATTTTTGCAAGTGTAGGGTTTTAGGGGGTAGGTTACTAAAAAGCATGAAGATTTTTAAAAAACAGGATGTGAGGCTAAATTTAAAGGGGTATGTGGGAAAGGGGGAAAATTAAACCCCAGAAAAAAGTAGGCCTTAGAAAAGGGTTGGTGATGTCCCCGGTGGTTGTTTAATATTTTTAAATAGAGGGGGTTTTGTAAGAGAAGTAAATGCGAGGGCCCTTGGCAAAAAGGCGTGGAGTTAAAAGAAAAAGAACACACACAAAGGGGGGGAGTTTTTCACAGGCTGCTCCCTTTCTGATGACACTGTGCCTTGGGGGGATTCGGGAAAAAGAAGTTGCAGAGATTGGGGGATGAATTTGGTAGGGTTGCAAAAGAAGAAAAAATTAAAAAGGGGAATACAGGAAAGAGTAAGGTTATGAGGGTAACAAAAAAATTTTTTGGTGATGAAAATTGAATATCAGATTGGGGGGAAAGAGGGATGGAGGGTGAATTTTCATTTAGAATTTTGGGAAATTTGGGCGTGTCAGCGGATGGGTCAAAGAAGGATTTTAGGGAAAACAAAGAATTTATGAGGGGAAAAGGGTTAGGGGTGCACTTTGGACTGTGGAGACAAAGAAATTTGTCCTTGGAGGCAAAGAGGGGAAGTAAGGGAAATATAGGTTTTAAACCCAAAACCTTTAAATGGGGTGAAACCCTGGGGGATGAAAAGTTTTCAGCGAGGGGAAGGCTGAAACCCGTGGGGATGTCATGTCTGAGGCAATGGGGTGGGGTAAAATAATGCAGAAAATTTTATAGTTTTGGGAAATTAGAGGAGGGGCCCGGGGTTACCAAAACTGTTTTTTCCCCGAGGGGTGAGGGAAGGGGGGTTTAGGTGGTTCGGACATTAAAAGAAAGGAGGGGAAACAGAATGAATTATGTATCATTTTGGGAGTGGGAAAGGGAAAGGGGGGGTAAAGGGGGGGCCCCAGGGAAAAGGTTTGGAGGGGGGGGGTAAAGGAGTTTTTTTGTGTGGGGGGCTTGGACTTCCAGCAGGGAAAGCGTGACCGGGTTTTTTTAAAGGGGTGAATAAGGCAAATGGGTTTTTAAAACTTGACGTGCTGGTTTGTGTTGGGGCCAAAATAACATTAAGAAGGGGGTTTAGGGAAAAGGCAGGGCCCCCCTTGATCCCGGGGATTTAAATACAACCTGCACCCCTGAAGGGGGTGTTAATGTTGCAGTTTAAAAAATGTAGTTAAAAACACCCTCAGGCAAGACAGTGGAGTGAAAGATGGGAAAGTTTTTTCTTTTTTTGGGCCACCCCCTTTGGTGGGAATTTGGCCAAATGTAAAATAATTTTAAAAAAATAATAATAAAAAAAATTTAATTAAAGGGGGGAAATAATTTTTCATATTACATATTGTATGGGTTTGGGGGAAATGTTGAGTTTTTTTTCAAAGTTTAAATTTGCCACTGAGCTGTTTTGTTTGATGGACAAGTATCGCCCCAACAAAAACTGCTAGGGAAGGGGAAAGGGTGCGGGAGGCGTGCTGGGTGCAAAAAGCACTGGGGAAGGAGGGTGTCCCCAAAAAAGCGCAAGAAATTTGTTCGTCATGGTGTCAACCCCTGTCACAAAACTGGTTGAGCAAAAAAGGCTCGGCCTGGGTTTTCATTGCCAGTGATGTTTTAGCCAGTTGGGGGGTATTTTTTTCAGTGGTAAACAAAAATTTTTTTGATTTCCCTGGTCTTTTTAAAACGCTTTTAAACCGATTGTGTGATGTTTAATGATGATAGTACTGATTATATTTTTGAAGTCCACACTAGGGAATTAAAAATTTTAGCATTAAATTTTGACCTTTTTGTAGATTGTGGTTTTTTCATGGGGCCCGCTCTGTTTCCCCCAAGATGGGAGTGCCCTTTCTGTATTGGTTTAAAAAATAAGTCACGGGTGGGGGTTGTTGTAAGGAGGAAAAAAAACTTCCTGCATTGGGAAAAACACAGATGTAAGTATAAAATTGCCATATTTTTTTTTTGTAAAGGGATTTTAAATTGAATATTAGGGATGGGATCATACCAATTTTTTTTTTCAGATGCAAATACTTTCATTTTTCTTAAAATTATAACTTTGGGTTTTCTAAAAGGCCCAAAGATTATTACTCATGGTAATGTATTTGGTAACCTAGGGGGGTGCCCTTTTGTTTTCTCTGGTTACTAACATGGTTTCCCCTACAAGTCCTTTTAAATTTTAAAAAAAAATTTTCCCGAATATAGACATGTTAAGTAATTTTATGAAAATAAGAAGCCATTTTTTCATTTATTTTAAAGATCAAAAAAATTCAGGGTGTGTAAAGTTTTTAAAAGGGGTTTGGGAAAAATTGTAAAAATACATTACTGGTTAAAAGGAAAAAACTCTAAAATTTTAGTTTTCAAATTTAACAATCTCTTAAAAATGAATTAAAATGACCCTTTAAAAATTTAGGATTTTAAAAAATTTTTCTAATGCCAAAATTTTTGGTTTTTAAAATTTATTCTAATGCCCATTTAGGTTTTTTTTAAATTTTTTTCTAAGCCCTTTCGTTATCGCAAGTTGGGCCTTTGGGATGAGTAGTTTTCCCCCAGGTAAGCAGTCCCCTTTATTTTCTACTTGCTAAGGGTGGCCTAAGATATTTTTTTTTTTTCCCCCCCCCCCCCCCCTTTCCCCAAAAAGTCGCCATCTCCCACCGAGGCAAAAAAAAAAAAGGGCGACCCAAAAAAAAAAATACTTTCATTATCAATTTAACACTTTCACCCCACAACAAACAAATTTTTTTGCAGAGGTTCCCAGAATACAACAGGTTTTGAAGTATATACATATAAAAAAAAAAACACAATTATCCCTCGAAACTGCCCAAAATCCCAACCCCTTTCCCTTTTGAGTGCAGGGAAATTTCACTTCCCATTTTCCCGGGCCCCCGAGTCCGGTTTTTATAAAAAAAACCGGGTTTCCCGAATCCCTTCACTAAATATTACCCCTGCCTTTTCACTCCCAGCTATTCATTGGGAAAGTATTTTTTTAGGTTTGGTGGGTTTTCTTTAAAAACCCATTTTTTTAGATCCTCCCCAAAAAATTTGTTTCCTGGGAAAAATTTTTTAACTATGGTACCAAAATCACATGGGAAAGCAATCATTTTTCCATTCCATTACTTCATTCATATTTTGACTCCCCTTTAGCTCATGTTGGCAATTTTGGGAAAGAGGGGATCAGGCTCCTTTTTCATCCGTGGTTTTTTTTTTTTTTTTTTTTTTTTTTTTTTCTTTTTCTTTTCTTTTCTTTTCTTTTTTTTTTTTTCTTTTCTTTTTTTTTCTTTTTTTTGGGGGGGGGGGGGGGGGGGGGGTCGTCCGTTTCCCCAAGAGATGGTAAAGTTTCTAGTCCTGTTTTAGCTACAGCCCCAATGCAATTTTCCCCAAATCTCTGGAAAAAAATTCTTTTAAAGTTCCCTTTTTTGAAAAATCTGCAGTTGCCTGGGAAAATCCTGCATGGGAAACCCTTACTTTTTTAAAATAACCACAGAGTAGCTTCTTGATTTTTAAACCAGTGAGGGTTGGGCCTGGCCCATGTTATTGGGGGCCAAAAAGAATTTGGATTTACAGGAATTCCCTTCCCACAAATATTATAGCAATTTGGAAAAAAAAAATTAGAAAATTATGTGGCAGGCACTCTAACCCAGCTCCCCGTAAATTTTTGGGTTTCCAGCACACATTGCAGACCTAAGTTTTCTACAGAAATTGGGCAAAATCTTCCCCAAATATCCAAGGGTTCAACTGGGCCCCATATTTCTTTTTTCCCCCCCTGCCAGTTAAAGCTTAGAAATTTTTAAAAATAGCAGACTGTGCTTTCCATTGCCGGGCTGTCTGCCACTGGGGCCCGATGGCATCTATTTTGATGGGTTCAATATTTACAAACCTATGGGGACCCCAGTTTTATCTCTTTAAAACCCTTTTTTTGATCTCAGGTTTTTTCCTCTTCATAGAAAATTGCCTATTAATAAAAAGTTTGTTGTAGTATTGGGGGGTGGGAAAAATTCTTCGTATTTGTCAATTTTCTTTTTTTTGGGCTTTATCCCCCCTATCGACCCCTTTTGTCCCTTTGGGGAAAGGGCCCTTGCTAGCAAAAGCATGCTGGTTGTGTGGGGTCCATACCCCCCCCCCCCCCTTTCCCTTTTTGGAAAAAACTACCTGGGTTAAAACATTGGCCCAAGCTCATTTTTTAGGGGCCCTTTGGGGGCAGTCCTTATTTTTCTTTCCCCCCCCCTTGTGCATTTCCCCGTCTGGATTAAGTTTTCCCCTTACCGTCCAGGCTGAAGGGGCCTTTTGTTAGGAAAACCCCTTCCCGAATGCCCGTTGACATGGTTTCCCCCCCTGGGCACCAAATCATTTGGGGGAAATTTATTCCCAAAAAGCAGGTGGGCTACCTTTTTAGTTTAAACACTTTCCCCCAAATATAATTCTCCTTTCCCTTTTATTAAAATTTAAAAATAACTTCCCATAAAGTTTGTATTTTTTAAATTTTTAAAAGTTTTAATGAAAGAATTTAAAATTAAATTAAATGGGTTTTTTTATGATGCTCCCAAACGAGCTTTTTTAAAACGATGAGATTAAATTGTAAGTTACATCCTAATTCTTTTAAAAGTTTAAACCAAAATTTCCCTTTCCCCTTTTTAGGTGGGAAACTAATGATCGCACCAATCTAAAAAAGCTTCTTTAGTGGTGAAGACAAACACAATGACCGCTAGATGAATTCGTAAGAACTGGGGTGGTGGAATTCTGGTGCAAAATCGCCTCCCGGATCACAAAGCTTGAACGGCTAAGGGCCCGGGAAATTTCCCCAAAAAACCTTTTAAAAAAAATAGTTCTGGCGTTTTTTTTTTTTTTTCTCTTAAACCCCCTTTTAAAAAATTTAAAGTGAATTGCTTGCACCCCCAAAATCCCGCTTTCACTTTTTCTTCTCTTCTCTTCATTGGGAACCCCCCTCTTTTATGCAGAAACTTTAAACTAACCTCTGACAACCCATTTTACTTTTAAAATTTTACTTAAAAAAACCCCCAACCCAAATATTAAATATTTTTCATTTGGGTTTTGGGGGTTGGCACAGTTCTCTTTTCGATGCCCCTGTGCTCTTGGAGAAAGAAAGAAGTTGCAAAATTTGTGGATTTAAAATTTTTTTGGGTACCAAAAGAAAAAAAAGGGGAATACAAAAAGGGGGAAAGGGGGGGGAGGATAATTTTTAAACAAAAAAACGCTAAGCCACAAGGGGGAAACAGCGCTGCAAAGGGGAGGAAAGGGAAACGAGGGCATCAGGTGGCAAAAGGGAGATGGATGATAATAGGTTACGGATAACAGCTGGGCAGTGGAAAGGTGAAAAAAGGGAAGGGCAAAAAGAGATGGACCCAGAAGGGGGTGAAGGGGAAAACCCAAAGGTATCAAGGGTTTTTGGAAAAAAATCAGTCAAGAAGTAAGAGAGTCAATAAATTTAAAAGGTCCATCCGCAAGAAGGGAAGGTAAAGAGAGAGTAATTACGAAACGCCCTTGGAGGTAAAAATTTCTGCGGGGCCGTTTATAGGGCAGTCCAACAGAAAAGGGCCGGGCGATACTGGAATTTGACACTGCTCACAAAAGGGAAAAGGGTGCCCCCCTACAAACGACACCCAGAATTTTTCCTCCAACGTAGTCTTTTGTTTTTACTAAATATCTCTACCTTCCCTTCTTTTCGATGGACCCCCCTTTTAACCTGACTCTCTCCCCTTTTACTTCTTGCAAAGCCCGATTTACTCCACCCAAAATCGGATTATACTTTTTTGCACTCCCCTCAAACCCCTTTTTAGTTCAGTCTCTTGCTGCCCTTTATCCTTTTCCCCTCCCCCTACCCCCCTGTCATCCGTAACCTAATTCCCCATCCAACCCCCCTTTTCCCCCTGATGCCCTCTCTTTTTGCCCTGCAGCGCCTATAGTCCTTGTGGCTTTGCGCTTTTTTTTTGATTATAATAAAACCAAAGAGTAAAACGAGTGTGGGGAATGCGAAGGCGGGAGAGTGGGGGGCCCATCCCTCGGGACTGAAAGACAAGACGGCGGGCCCGTAACCAAGCTCTTTTTTTATAAATTGAAAAGTTTGTTACCCACAGGGTTGACCACGTTTTTGCCCACGGGTGTGAAGGTTTGGGGACTGTTGCGCAAAAAGTCCAGAAAAGGAACACCTCTGTAGGGAAAATTTCAGCGCTGGTTTGCCCTTGTGGGTTAGCCTTCCTTGGGGGGGGGGGGGTTTAATAATAATAATCTAGGAAATTTGGGAGGGGCTGTACGCTGACCGCACAGCATGTCTGCCCCGTACGTCGACATGACCCCGGGGCCCAACAAAAAAAATATATGTTTTGGGGAGAGACACGGGGTAGCCCCAAAATTGGATACGAAAAAAAACTAGGGGCAAGGTATCAAATTTTCCGGGACAGGGGGTGTAAATTATTATAATCAAAGGGGGGGAAACGCTAAAACCCGGGGGATTATACAGGGGCCCGGGGGGGGTGGGGGAAAGGGATTCAGGCTTAATTTTTGGGGAACTGGGGGCCCAATCCAATTTTCCCCAAATCAAGAGCCCCTCACCAACATCAAAGGGCAAACCTGTAAAAAGCACTAAGCGAGTCTGAACTACACAAATGAAAGAAAAGGCATAGATGCGATACGAAATTTAAAGCGCAAGAATGGGGATACAATTCACAGTAAACATGCTAAACCGAAGATAGTAAATGCCCTCTTCACGAAAGCTTTCCCAAACACTGCTGTGAATCCGACACCGGGCTGAAGACTTGAGCCATCTTTGTACAAAAGCGAGGCTAGAAATGAGTGGAAAATGATCAAGAAAAAAAAAGGCGGGAAACCACCGGGGGCTTTGGGGTTTTTTGAAACAAGGGGGTTTTGGGAAAAAACAGACCCCGAACCCGCTGGAACATCCCCCGGGGGGGGGGGGGGTAGGGAAAAAAAATGAGATTCTACATGAAACCCCTATAAAGGTGGGAACTGAAGGGGAAAACAAGAGCGAATGTGGGGAAGAGAAAAGGGGCGGCGAAAAAAAAAGAATTTATAAATAAAATCGGGGACCATTCATAAATGGAAGGATTGTGGGGATCGTGAAGCGACATAGTAGCGAAGAGAAAAGGAAACAAGGGGATCAACAAAGATGGAACATTCGCCTTTTGCATAGAGCTCTCAACAGGGGAAAAACGAAAAACACCCAAAGGATAAACGTAATCCCTTTGGGATGGGTGGGGTTAAGGCCCAGAGAGAGTAGCAGGGGAGGGCCGCTGAAAAAATCTGGTCCCCCATAAACCCGGGTTTTGATAAAAAAGGGGGGTGAAAGTAGGCGAAGCAGAGTTCGACGATCAGCTCCCCAGGAAAAATGAGCCAAAGGGGTTTTTAAGAAGGTTTAGCCGGCTTTGGGCCCAATTGCCTTCAAAGAGGAAAAAAGAGGTTTTTCCCGGATAAAACCCAAAGGTCAAAAGAAAGGCCCAGAAACCGACGTATCACTTTTGGGGTACGAGAGCCCAAAAGAGGGTAAGGAATTTGGAGATGACAGAGGGGTCCCAGTGAAAGTAATTTGGCGAGTTTTGGTTCTGGAAAATTTTTAAAAAAATGCGTGGTGGGCCCCCAAATGGAAACAAAAGGTCCCACCCCCAGCTGGAGAGGAAAAATGGGAATGAGATGAAACAGGGGCCTGCACAAAAAAAATAGCGAAGTCCTCAACCCGAGTGATGACCAAAAAATTTGGGGGAAGAACAGAGGCCAAATCAAATTTTTAGCAAGGAGAAAAAGTGTTGGGGCTTTAGAACACATCCCTGAGGCCCCCCTTTGCTTGGGCAAATCCGGGGGAAAACCCCATTAAAAGGAAAATCGAACACGGAAGTTTTCCCCTCAGTTAAAAAAATTTTTAAGGGAAAGGGTGGTAAATGCCTTTTGGGGGCCTAAGGAGTGGGGGGTTTGGGGCCCAAAAAATTATACCCCCAATTGTCATAAAACCCTTCCCCAAGGGCAAAAAATATGGCAATAACTGAGTGGGTTATTTGCAAAGGGGTTACGAACATACTTTTCCAAGCGTAGTAAGGGGGGCCATGGTAAAAAAAAGGCCCTTATTAAAGGGGGGGGGGGGTGTGTGTGTTTTGTGTGGTGTGTGTGTGTTTTTCTAACAAACAATATTTGCCCAATAACCCCCTTTTTTGTGAACCCGGGTGGGGGAGGTGAATTGCTCATTACACTATAATTTGTTCATAAATTTTAGCCATGTATAAACGTAAATAACCATTCTTACAGTTTCATTACCTTTTTAACTTGTTTAGTTTTTTTACCTTTGTACCCATTTTAGCCATCAAAAATCTTTTAGGGGCCCCGCCCTGGACCCATTACGTACCTCTGTAATCTGTAAATACCTTTGAAAAATTTTCATGATTTTGACTAACCTACCTGGAGTTCATTACCTTTTTAAATTGTGAGTTCATTTCCTTTGTAAAAATTTTGAATTCATTTCCTCTGTAACTTGCCAGCATCAAAAATTTTTAGTCCATCCCGGGGCCAAATTTTTACCTCTTTAAACTTTTGACTACCGCCCACAAAGGGTGGGGATGGGGGGCATAATAAACATTAAACTAACTGAAAGCCATGTTGCTAGCGGAGAGACTGTTTGTGTCCTAAATAACCCCATTAAATGTCGATTTTTCCAACGTTTTCATCCTTTGCATACTGCACTAGTAAGAGCGAGGGGCGATAGTGGGAGGCATCCAAAGTCCTGGGAGTTTCCTGGGTTGCGGAAAGGGAGAACAGGGAAAATTTTCCCCAGCTGGGGGAAAAACTCCTTGTGCCCAAATAAGATTGAAGGGGGTTAAAGGAAATACAAGGGCCGGAAATGATTTTTAAAAGAAAAAACCCAAAGAAAATGAAGTCGTTTTTTGGGCCCCGCTGCCGATTTATTTGGGAAGCTGGGGAGCGTTGCCTCCATTCCTAAGTTTAAAAGGACATTATACTGTTTTTCTCTGAGAGAAGAAAAACCCCCAAAGGGGACTAACTCCTGGGAGACTTTTTAGGGAAAAAAACGAGGGGCATAGATTTGGGGCCCTCGGGAAATACGGGGACCAAAATGATTGGGCCCAAATTTTAAGTTATGAGGATAACAAAAAAATTAGGTGATGAAAATTGGGTTTCAGATTGGAGGGAGTATGGAGGGGTGAATGTATTTTAAATAGGGATGGACTTGTCAGCGGATGGGGCTATGAAAGTGAGGTAAAACATAGAAATTGGGTGAGGGGAAAAGGGTTTAGTGGGGGCACTTAGGGTCTGGTTGGGGAACCCAAAAAACTTTGTCCTTGGAGGGAAAGAGGGGAATTTATGAAAGTATAGTTTTAAACCCAAAGGCCTCTTAATAAGGGTGGAAGCAGGGTGAAAGAATGTTTTCAGCGAGGAAAAAAGGCTGGGGCAGGAGATTTTCATTCTGAAAGGGCAATGTTGCTGGGAATATAAACAAAAAATTCGTAGTTTGGGGAAATTAGGAGGAGGAGCGGGATTTCCAAAAAATGTTGTCCAGAGGGCTGAGGAAGGGTTTTTTGAGATGGTTCGGACATGTTTAAAAGAAGGAAGGGGAAAAAGAAAGGGCTTCAAGAGGGGTATCAGTCTGTAGTGGAAGGGAAAGGGGGGGAAAGGGGTTTCCCCCCCAGGAAAGGTTGGGGGGGAGGGGGTAAAGGGGGCTTTGGGGGTGCGAGGGGGTTTTGGGCTTCCCAGCAGGCAAGAAAGGGCGTGTTTGATAGGGGTGAATGGGGACAAATGGTTTTTTAAAACTTAAAGTTCGTTGGGGTGTGACAAAGTAACATATATGAAGGGGTTCAGGGAAACCGGCCCGGCCGGGGCTTGAGTCCCCGGAGATGGGGAAATACAGTGCCTCCTCTGAAAGGGGGGGGTTAATGTTTTCAGTTTAAAAACTGTAGTGGAAAGCAAACCCCTTTTGGCAAGACAGTGATGGGGGTAATTATGGGTGAAAGTTTCTTTTTCGGCCCACCCTGCCTTGGTGGGAATAGGCCAGTGTGATAATAAAAAAAAAAATTTTGGGGGGGCATTTTTTGTAGATACATACTTGACTTTTTTCTGCTTAAGTTTTTTTGACCTAGAAAATGTACAGAGAACCTTCACGGCTCGCATAACGGAGATAAAACACCTCAATTACTGGGAGCGCTTGAGGTTCCTAAACCTGTATTCTCTGGAACGCAGCCAGGAGAGATACATGATTATATACACCTGGAAAATCCTAGAGGGACTAGTACCGAACTTGCACACGAAAATCACTTCACTATCGAAAGCAAAAGACTTGGCAGACGATGCAACATCATCCCCCTAAATGAAAAGTAGGGGTGTCACTAGCACGTTAAGAGACATACAATAAGTGTCAGGGGCCCAAGAACTGTTTCCAAAGACTGCCTCCCAGCATACATAAGGGGATTACCAACAGACTCCTGGCAGTCTCAAGCTGGCACTGGACAAGCAACCTAAAGTTGGTTCCTGACCAGCCGGGCGTGGCTCGTACGTTGGTTTGCGTGCAGCCAGCAGTAACAGCCCTGGTTGAATCAGGCTCTGAGCCACCAGGAGCCTGTCAGAACAGACTGGGCCCGGGGGCGTTGACCCCGGAACTCCTCTCCAGGTAAACTCCAGGAGGGCAATTCCTTGAGCTGGTGAGAACTGTTGACCCTTGTGGGTGTAGCACTTATGATTAAAATTGATCTGGGGGGGGGGGGGGGGGGGGTAGGGGGGGGGGGGGGGCCCCAATTCTTTTGCTTCATTTGCCATGTTTTTGGTTTTCCTATTATGCAGCCTCGAGGCACATGATACTAATGATTGGTTGATCCAAAGAAATTTACTATACTCGTCGGTTCAAACCTGGTTGTCTCCTTTACACAGACTAATTTAACCCCTATGGGCTTTTTTTCTTTTTTTTTTTTTTGGGGGGGGGGTATAGGGCCTGAGGGAATGCATGTCAGAACCCAAGGCAATCATTCTTTTGATCAAGAGTATGGTAATCTCCATTGAAGTGCCAAAATTCTAACATTGAACCCTGGTTCACTTTAGGCATCTATTGGCGTTAAAGAAGTTAGTGCAGCTTACAGTAGGATGAGTGGGTATGTTCACAGGATGCCAGTCTTCACCTCTCAGAACATTAATGTCCGGGCTGGCACACGGCTCTACATGAAAGCTGAAAACTTTCAGAAGACTGGATCATTCAAAACCAAAGGTGCCTGCAATACGGTCAGTCAACAAATTCATAAATGTTATCAGTGGCTCGGGTATGGGGGTAAGCAGATGTGGCTAAACACACTTGTAAATACTTTTTACTTTTTTTTTTTAGTTTGGTCTGGCCTGCAGTTGTGGATTGCTGTGCATCCTGGTAGAGGGTAAAAGGTAACAGTGTAACATTAAAAAATTTGGACATGTTTTCCCCTTGGAACTGGCTGTTACCCCTTTGTGGTTTGGGCGCTTTTTTTTTTTGATTATAATAAAAATTTGTCCGGGAACCTTAATCACTTTTTAATATACGGGGGTTTAAAAAAAAACGGTAATAAAGGCAGAGTGGGGGGTGGGGGTGAGGAAAGGGTAAAACCCAAAGAATGCAAAAATTGAAAAGACGGGTAGACACGGGACCTTTGGACCCTTTGTTGGGTTATGGTTTGCCCCAAGTGTACACTCCGGGTGTTAGGAATTTGCTTCTTTTTTTTGAACAATTTTGCCCAGAAATTTTGTTATCAAGGTTCATGCTGTCCAGCAGCCCCCCTTCCCTACAACCCCTTTGCCCACATTTTTGGCCCAAAATTCCACCAACCCCCCCTTCCACCCTGTCCTTACGGGTCCAAAAACCTTTTTTTAATTTTCCCCTTGCCCAAATTTTTCCAAAACCCACAATCCCCCCCCCCATATAAACCCACCTCTACAATTCCCCAATAGCTACATGCCATCCTTCCAAAAACCTACCCCCATAACATGCCCTTACAATTTCTCCCATGGCCACACACCTACACTATTCCCGCATGGCAAAGACCACACCTTGTCCAGCCCCCCACCATTTCTTTGACCTCATGCCCATACTTTACCTGATGTTTCACACTAACATGGTCTCCATATACCTATAACTGTAACAATCTTTATTTCACAGACCGGGCCGCGGGGGCGTTGACCCCCGGAACTCTCTCCAGGTAAACATATACAGACCTAGCTGATATTGACATATAAATAGAAGCCCCTGGTAATGGAGACCATTTTGGGAAAATTAGGTTTTCACCATCAGACACCATACTACACCTCTCACCATCACCACTTTAATCCCAATGAGAATATCTGGGCTATGATGAGATCTACAGGAAAAGGACATCAGCTCACTCCCATGGCTTGGGGGTCACCATCTGCGAGTCTTGGGAGAATTTATCCCAAGAATTTGTGAATCACTTCCAAGACCATTGAAGGATGTCCAAATGTGCAAGGGATAGCATACAAAATACTAAATCATTGGTAAGTACACCACTATATTTTTCTATATTTTGTAACCATAGTTTGAGTGGGCCAGCATGCTTGAATGACAAGTATTGTAACTTTTCTGAGCCTAGTGTACTCGACTCCAGTAGCCATTTAACGATTTTCTATTAGCGTTAGAATTATGCTAAAAAAAAAAAAAAAAAATGTTGGCAAATAAGGCATATAACAAAAACAATAGTTTTATTTTGACCACATTGTACAGTATAAAGAATTGGCACATTTTAATCAAGACTCACAATGCACTAAAATGGCAGTATAACAGAACAAAGGTTTCTGTTCACATTCTTGTAATATCTTTGGTTGAACCTGTGGAAGTTCTGGCCATACAGCCTCATGTCACTGCTGCCAAGTTTTATACAGCAAATTACCCAACACTTCTTAAATACAGAGTACTTACTGTGCAACTTTGAACACTTCAATTACATGTATACCATTGGAACTTCTCAGTGTGAAAAATACAACTTACAACAGTATTTTCATGTAATTTTTAAATTTCTAAACATCAAACATTTCAAAGTGTAATTTACACCAGTCTAAATATGTACAGTATAACATTCCAAATAAGCAGTGTTAACAAGGTATAACTTTCTTAATTGCCAGAACAATTACTTTTCACACAAATATACTGTGAAAATTATAAAATTTTAGAGTAAATTTCAATTTTCAGGTAGTTTTGGTACCGTAAGTTGAACATTTATGAAATGCTGAATAAAATTACCTTTCCCAAAGAACATTGTCACTAAAATTGCAGTTTTAAAAAAAGGAATGCGAGAGCAGAAGTTTATTAAGAATCCTGCATTATCTAGCTTACAGGAGTAAAGGAAAGAATGGAAGAATTGTGAGCACAGCAATTGGCAGTAATGCTAGACTAGTATATTAATTAGTATTTAAACCTATAAATTATTTTGTCTAGTGTACATTCTAATAACACATTTATGCACTGCTTCTGATTGTATACAACCATTAAAAGTATTATTCCTTAGGACTAATTTAAGGTTCTAATTTAGTTTGACTATAGCAGCCATCAGGAAGGGAAATCTTTATTTCTTCTATATTAACAACCTCAATTTGGAGTCTTCTAATCTCCTCTTCATACAGTGAAATCTGACGTTCTTGCCAACTACGAGCTTCTAGGAGCTCGGTAACTGTAGTTTCCAAGAGTGGGGGGGGGGGGGGGGGGGGGGAACAACCGCTTTGGTAGTAAGTTTGCCATGCCTCCTCTAGGTGCTGTTCTAAATTTTCCAGCTGTGATGGGTCAAGGTCTGGTGAACGCTCTAGTATATCCAAGATTTCTTGTACTACTTCATACGCTTCACGTACCTTAGCACTGGCAATATCTGTTCGATCCTTAGCTTGATTGGCTCTTTCCTGAGCTTCCATCACCTGCTGATGATCATCGTCTGCCTGAGACTCGTATGTGCTTACAGTTGAGTCTGTCCCTGCTACCCTACTTGCCAGCTGATCTGCTTCATCCTTCAGAGAACTAGCTTCATCTTTGGTAGCATCTGCTTTGATTCGCACATCACCAGCTTCTTTGCTAGCGTCACTCGCTGTCTTCTGTGCTTCCTTGGCAATATCACGTGCATTTTTTGCATCAGACTCGGCCCCCACTAGTGCTTCCTCAGCATCAAGAGTACGTGCTTCAGCTTCTCCAATTAGTTTCTCGATCTCTGCTACACGAACTAGAGCATTCAGTGCCTCGCCACGGCTCTCCTGTACTTGCTTGTCAAATCCTGAAATTTGAGTTGTAACAAAAATGTTAATTTTCCATAGAAATGAAATTGGACTGAATGTATCAATTCACATGCCATACATATGTTGAAGGCATAACCATCCTAAGGTAACATAACACTCCTAAGTTGATAGGAAAGGATACCAATAGTGAAGAGATAATGACATCTGCTGGGTAATACACCCCTGGCTGTCTTCCAGAAGGCACTGGACAGGCATCTAAAGTCAGTACCTGACCAGTCAGGATGTGGTTCAGCTGGTTGACTGACCTGATCCAACCACCAGGCCGTGGAGCATTGACCCCCAAGAACCTCAAGTATAACCAGGTCTCCTAGAGCAGCCACTACCACAACAGAATCAAATCTTCTATTGAAGATTTTAAAAAATGACATAATATAAACAAGAATAAAATTTTTACATTGAAGCACATGCACAAGATACTAAATTCGAAGCTGCAGTGTGTTTACAGATGACAAAAAGCAGATTGCAGTCATCAGCAACCAGATAGTGAAGCCCACTAAAATATCAGTCACAGTATTAGATATCAAGATAGTGATACTGCAGGATCAAGTATCTTGGGTTTTAAAAGAATGTTTAGAAAAACACAGATCTTTTCTGAAAAAAAAGTATTGTGCTGATATTCAAAAAATGATGGGAAGCAATAATCTTGAACCCTTTCACTTTTCAGCCCCTCAACTGAAACTTGTACACAATGTCCGAGACTTTAAAAAAAGAAAAATTTAGTCTTTCTTATGAAATGGTAGAGAATCGTTTATTTCTGAAGATAATAAAACAAAGTACGAAATTTGATAGAAAATCGATGAAATTAAGCTTTCACGAATTTTGCTGCATCAGCAATATTTACGCATTGGTGATTTTGTCCACTTCGAGTCCTATTTTAGGCCATTACGTAGTTCCAGTCGACCAAATACTTACCTGTTTCACTAGTATGTTGCCCAATCAACTATTTTCAACTACCCAATAATCACAATTAGTAATTTGGTCAATTTCAACATAGGGTGTAGAATTAACAATACAGGGATTCCTGGCACTAAAATAACATTTCCTCCATTAATTTTAAAAAGTCAGCGTCTCCCACTGAGCAGGGTGACCCAAAAGAAAGAAATACATTCATCATTCAACATTCACCAACAATCACTGTTTTTGCAGGGCACCAACAACAGTTAAAGAAATATAAAAATACTCAAATGCATTCCAAACCTTCCCTTAAGTCAACATTCTTCTATTTTCAGTACTCAAGTCTGGCTAGATAAAACAGTTTCCCTGAATCCCTATACTAAATATGGCCCCTCAAGGAAGGTTCCTTGATGTTGGTGAAGGGCTCTTGATTTAGGAATTGATCTGTGCTCCATTCCCCGAATTAAGCCTGAATGCTTCCCAATCCCCCCTCCCCAGGCGTGTATAAACCCCGGTTTAGCCTTCCCCTTGATTAAAATATAAATATACTAAATATTACCCTGCTCACACTCCAACAGCTTGTCAAGTCCCAAAAATCAATCGTCTCCATTTACTCCTATCATGCTTACACATGCCTGCTGGAAGTCCAAGCCCCTTGCCCACAAAACCTTTACCCCCTCCCTCCAACCTTTTCGAGGACAACCCCTTCCCCTACAGATTTATATGCTCTCCATGTCATTCTACTTTGATCCATTCTCTCTAAATGTCCAAACCACCTCAATAACCCCTCTTCAGACCTCTAATACTTTTAACTCCACACCTAATTTCCACACACCAAATTTTCTGAATATTTACACCACATTGCAGCATTTACAACCCAAGCTTCACACCCATATACAAATAACCTGCACATAGGAGAGAGGAGCTTATGACGACGTTTTGGTTCGACTTTGACCATTTATAAAGTCACCCTAACAGAAAGGAGAGGCAGAGCCAGTATACATATATAGGCAAGCTGGCGGGGATAGGACAAGAGAGATGGGAGTAGCTGCAGTAGTAGAGGTAAGGCAGATAGTGGAAAATGTAACAGTAGTGGTAGTGCATAGTAGGAAGAGTGATTGGTGGGACAAGAAATAGAAAGGTGAAAAGAAAAAGGAGGCAAAAGTGAAGGTCATAGTAGTAGTAGTGGAGTCAAAGGCCATGAAAGAGGAGCACTGCAGGAGAGTTAAGGGCCCACAAGGGGTAAGATAAAAAATGAAGGGGGTAAAAAAAAAGAAGTAAAGGATATGACACTCAAGGCAGAAAGAAACCCAAAACAAGAAAAAGAAAAAAATAGGAAAGAGAGTAAAAGAAAGGTTAAGTCATCTGTTCTTGTTTTGACATCTTGATACATAATAATGGAATTAAAAGTTCATTACAAGACAAGCTAGGCTAAGGATCAACAAGAAAGTTGTGAAAAGATTCACAACAGTACTGGTAAGGTAGGCAGTTTTAGTAGAAGAGCCGTCTATAGGATGACTGATCTCTAACAGAAAAGAGTACTGTTGGTGCCAGAAAGCCTAACACTTCTTTTGTACTCCTTGAGTCTGTCAAAAGAGAATGGTCAGTTTCTCCAACATAATGAAGGGGATGAGAGGAACTTGAAATAGAGTAGACATAAGGGCATCTATATGAGAGGAGAGGTACGAACCAGATTAGCGCGAAAGGTGTTAGTCTGGTGAAAAGTAAGTTTGGTGTCTAAGGAATGGAGAAAATTATTAGAGATTAGAAATACAGGGAAGGCAGAGAAACAAGAGATTTCCCAGGTCAACTTCTTCATCCAAGGAATTGAACTTGTCCTTTCCTTTCTTGGATTGAACCCAATTGCCTCCCATTCAACAGGTTAGGTGCTTTCCCCTAAATACAATAATAAAAGGTGGAATATTAGAATTTAGAAGACATGTAACCTAATCTAGTTGTCTAATGAGAAAGCAAGCAATAAGGAGCAGGACATTACCTATTCAAACCCCTCAGGTTACTTGTAATCTGAGTACAAAAACTTAATTATTTAAAACAACTCGTAGTATATAAATGAGCAAGTGCATATTAATGAAAAGTAATTTTGTTACATAAGCAGAGTACTGTAAGGAAAAATACCCTCAAGAACAGTAAGTGTGTTTTTGGCCTCTGTAAGTGTCTTTTCTGCCTTCTTGATAGCATTGCTTGCTTGGCCCTCTGCTGTGGAAGTATCTGAAAGGAGTTCAGCTGTAACTTGCTGCTGTGTCCATCCACGATTCTTCAGTTCTGAAGTTTCTTCAATCTGAGTCTGAACGTCCACGAGCAAATTGCTGCGATCATCCATTAACTGCTGTGTTTCAGTCTTCAGCCTTTCAGCCTCGCGGGTGATGGCCGTAGCTTTAGGAAAAAATAAGAGGTTATTATTCATAGGTCATTAAGCAAATAAAAAAAAATTTAATGAATGTGGAACAGTTATTAGTAAATCTTCTAAAATTTGTATAAATTACAGGAAATCCTCTTATAACAAAAAGTAGAAAGGGTTACCCTTAGCAATTAGATAATAAGGCAAGAAAGCAAAGTAGATACAACAATGTAAGTTGAATGCCAACTAGTTCAAGTTTTAGAAGCACAATACTCTTCAAAACAAACTTTACTGTGAGAATGAATCCCTCATCATGTAACCAGTGTGTGTTACCCTTCTGCTAATGAAATAGTTTATGTTTGAAGCATATGCTGTCCACTTACAAGTAGCAAGTAGGATCACTTCAGCTTGTTTCTGCATCCCTATGCAATGGGAGCTATCGAGTGCAAAGCTCATGCTTATTTGTAGTAATTTTAACCTGTACTCGCCAGTAATATTCTCAAGGCTACAGTGATAACTCATTTACTGCAAAAAAAAAATAACTGCCAAACATACGTGAAATATTTGTTGTGTTGATGAAAAATCAAAATCTGGGCAAAAGGGAAAACCCAAAAAGAAATTAACTGCCTTGATGTATGCTAATGTAAATGACACACGAAGTCAAACTAATTGTCACAGGAAAAAAAGTGCATGTCCCTATTTGTTTCAGTATTTTAAAATGTTACCAGGTGAAACAAGTATGCCTGGAATATAAAAGAAATTTCCAGTGACTGGTTTAACTCTTTTGCTACTTACCTTTTTAAACTTTTTATGCCATGACGAACATCAAAACATCATAACAGGTACTGAAGACAATTTTGTACAATGTACTATACCTAAGGTGAGTATATGTTCACTGAGGAGGAGGATACAGGTGCTACAAGTGGTCTGGAAGGGGTCACAGCAACACAGGCCTAACATTTCATTAATGAAATATGCCTCTAAGACATAACAACACATTATTCCAGATGTTAATAAAATATCTATTACTAGACTAAATATGACAGTAATTAATTAATGTTCCACCTGATCAAACTGAGTGACTGGAAATTAATGATCCTAAATGTTGCAAACAAACAAGATAATAAAGTTTAGGTAAAATAATCTTTATAGTACAGAAATTGTTATTCAGTGGGAATCATCCAGCTCAACAGGTTACATGACAAAATTTAAAAAAAAAAAAAAAAAAAAAAGTATTAAACACAAGAACTTAATATTTATTAAAGAGGCTTCAAAAGACTTTTGTGCATCCTCATACTAGATATTTAAAAAAAAGGTTCCTGTAAATAAACAAAAACAGTCATTTACCTTGATCCTTCAGCTGGGAAGCATCTATTACTGGATGGCAATACTAGATGCCTCTGTGCTGAAAGCCAGTGCTTCACCGTATTTGTCTTTGGCAAGTGCTCGTGATTCATTGGCCACTTGCATTGTCCTTTCATGTGAACTGAAAGGTCACGCACCTGACTGTTTAGACCCTGAAACAAGACAATCCAACAAGTTGTGATATTTGTTGTAACTTCAATGTTATATCACTACAGTACAGTATTATTTACAATATCATATATGTATTAAGATTCCAAAAAACCTTACACAGAAATTAACAAACTGCTTACCTTTATAATATCAGTTATGTTGCGCTGATCATCAAGTGCCTTGCGAGCTAATAAGTAAGCTTCATTGGAGATATTGCGAGCTTCATAAGAAATCCTCTCAAGACTTTCAGCTTCGTCTTCTTGTCTGTTGAAGTTGTGTGCTTTTATTTAAATGTTTACTTTCTGAAGATTTTACGAATACATACCTACATGTGCCAATTTAGAAATCGTTCTTTTGAAGCACAAAATATAACTAGTAAAAATAACAGGTAAAAATTAACATGATTTTGTAAATTTGAAGACTGATTTTTTTTTAAACATGTCAGCTGTTTCCCACTGAGGCAGGGTGACCCAAAAAGAAAGAAAAAAAAATTAATCATCATTATTGTGCATGTTAATAAAGCCAACAGGTTAAGTCATCCCCTCTTCATTTTTTGAGTTATTATTGGATTTATGTGATTTGCTGTAGCAGATCATCAGGTACAAATACCATAGATGAGGAAATAATGCTGCTTGAGGAACATAGTAATATATCTTGAATGTGTGTTGTAGTATGTGAGCATTGAACTTTAATTGCAGTCAAGGTGCAGACTTTAGAATTCCCCCCCCCCCTCATTATGTCTTACAATGAATCACTTATCATTCTGAGGTGCAAATTTTTAGCTCTGTTTCCTAACATCATGTAGAAAAATATTAAAAGTGAGTCCACTGGTAATCATCCAATGGATATCAGTGTTATTGAGAGTATGTAAATGGATCTGAATGCGAGATAATAAAAGTTGTCATGTGCAAACTGAACAGGTTTAGGTACCTAGGAAGCATTAGCGTAGATGAGGAAAAGAATAGGGCCAAGGACATTACCCTGAAGTACCCCTATGTTGATAGGTTAAACTGATGAGGTTAGTCCGCCATTAATTAAGGTAGGACTTCAAGTATGATCTCTGACATAATGTTCTAATTTAAGAAGCAAAATGTTGTGGTCTACTGTAGTGAAAACTTTCTAAGGTCTATGGAGACCCATAGGATACATCCCCACTCTGAAGGAGGGTGGAATGTTGTAGTTTGGAGAGTCACCTGAACTGTGATGCCAGCATCCTTCTAGTAAGATAGTGGTTGATTAAATGACAGTGAAAATGTTTTCTTTGTCAGGTCACCCTACCTTGGTGGGAGATGGCCAGTGTGTTTTAAAAAAAATTGAGTCAAATACTTTTATTATTGCATTCATACTTTTTCCTTGCCTGAAACCAAACTAACAAGGATTAAGTATATTGTAGAACACTAAAGTAAGAGTAAGCCAATTTGTAAATTAGTTTTTTCAAAGATTTTAGATAACAATGGCCTATAGTTACTGATATCAACTGGGTATCCACCTTTATGTAGTGAGATAATCCTTGACATCTTAAGTATGGGTGGAAAGGTTCCGGTTTCTAATGATGTGCTGAACAATGTTGTATAAGGCTGAACATTTTAGAAAAAGCAATACTATAAGATTTTATTTCATTAATAAAAAGCAGTATATGCCATACTTACTCATCAGCCAACAGACGAGCTTCCCTAGCAATTTCTGACATGCGTGCAGACTGCTGGCCAAATTGGTTGGAACGATCAAAAGCCTTGCCCAATGCATCATTTCCTTGCACATCTAGGTAAACTTGAGCATTCTGTGGAGGGTATTCATACATGCAATTATTTACTATTTGTTTTATTAATTGCCTTTTCATGTATTTTCAGCATTTTCTATTAGCACAGTCAGACCTTCAAGTTCAGAAAATTCACTTTAATCAACATTCTTTAGTAAAGGGCTTTTCAATAAGCATTGCCTATTTTTTTTTTTTTTTTGGCTTGGCACTTGACCCCTAAACTGAAAAGTAAACAGGATTTCATTCAAAATGCTCTTATGGTGGTCGCACTCCCAAAACTCTCTTCTTTCTGGACTTCATTTCTCATAAATGTCAATATAAATGAAGGTAAAGCAGTTTTTTAGGAGACACTGTTTCTAAAACAAAAATGAGATCAAACAAATGGAATTTGTGAATTTTGAACTTGAACCTGTAATAAACCTAATCTCTGCATGCTGGGAGGTCTGAGTGTACAGGTAGTGAAAGAATCTGGATGTGAGTTAAGTGTTCACATTTGGGACACGAGGGACTGAGAGAAAACCTGTGATACACTAAAAACCAGAAAATTCAGAGAACTCTGCACCTGCTTGAGTTTAATTTAAGATCAAAAAAATATTTTCTGCTTTCTAACTAAAATAATCAAGAGAGCCCAGGAAGCTGGAAAGCAGAATCAAAAGTAGGCAAAACAGGTTTAGATATGTAGGTCATTCAAATGAGTGAAGTAGTCGCTGATCGCCATGACACAATTCAATCCTTTCCCTGTAGTAATCCACCTTATGAGCCAACTGCTCTACAGGCTTCTACATAATCAAACCATGATCCACAAATATGCAATCTATGTCACCATCACACCAACCTGTGCAAATAAGGTATCTGTAATTACAAAATGATAGTATTTGCTAACAGGAAGGCAGCACTAAATATCAAGATTAAAAGTAATGACACTATGGTCAACATTAGTAATATAAGATAATATGTGTAGATGAATGGTTCAGAGAACCGACATGTTGATAAATAGACACATGTGCAACTCTTGGTATCTTTATTGAGGAAACGTTTTGCCACACAGTGGCTTCATCAGTCCACACAAAGGAGAATCTTGAAGAACAGGAGGAGAATGAGATAATCATCCCTCAACCTTGAGTCAATGTGGTCAGTCCCATCAATGTTGAATAGAATACGGCATACGTGCGGAGAAGGAGCTTATAAAACCGTTGGCAGGAGAGGTGCAGCAGTCATAGGTGGTGTCACATTTGTTCAATGTGGACTGGCCACATCGACTCAAGGTTGAGGGACTGATTACCTCATTCTCCTCCTGTTCTTCAAGATTCTCCTTTGTATGGACTGATGAAGCCACTGTGTGGCGAAACATTTCCTCAATAAAGATACCCAAGAGTTGCACATGTGTCTAATTTATCAAGATAATATATACATTAACATTTTTAATCTTTGAAGAATTGGCAACAGACAGAACCAAGTCCAATACAGTATATGTATTGCCACCAAGGTGGGTGGTTGATAATACATTCTCATTATTATTCAGATTTATCAGATCCAAAAACTCACCTAACCATGTCAGGGCTTCCATTGTGAACAATCAACCCAGAAACTTAAGTCTCCACATACAAAAAAGATTCAATATGACAACCAAATTCATCAACAAACAAGGAATCTGTGCCATTGGTTGTCAGGTAATAAACACCCATTAGTCTCATAATCTACCAATGATAACTAACTTGAATGACACAACAGGCTAACCAAGGGACATTTGATGAACACTCAATAAAAATGAATAAATGACTGCAACTCCACCACCCTGAGTAGCTATTGCTCTTGAAATGTGATAAACCGAAAAAGGATCTGCGAAGAGCAGCTGCAATTGCTGCTATGTTGTACTCCACCATCCATTCTTCTGTCAGTCATGGAATACCCAGAGAAAACTTTCAAAATTTCAATGACATGCAGAATTCTATTTCTTATTTGAGCACATATAGGTACCAGAGTGTTGTAACTATTAAGACAAGTACCTGAGAATACCATATTTATTAAAACATTCTCTGGAATATGCACAAGTACTAAAGTGTTTTAACCACAGTATTAAAAATCTCTGGAGCATACACAGTACCAAGAGTACTGTAACTATTTATAGACTCTGGAGTATACAAACTTAAGGATGCTATGCTGTACAGTATTTGTAACTTTTCTGGAAATAAATTACTTTGAGCCTTAGCACCTCTCTTAATTACCTTCCTCCCCATCACTGCAATAAATAATTTGTAGTATTAAAGGCAAAAGAAAAGAAATAAAATGAAGACAGCAGTTAGGCATTGCTGGAAATGTTTTGACTGTAGCTACTGACTAGACACCCGGTGGCCTGGTGGCTAAGGCTCCCGCTTCACACACGGAGGGCCCGGGTTCGATTCCCGGCGGGTGGAAACATTTCGACACGTTTCCTTACACCTGTTGTCCTGTTCGCCTAGCAGCAAATAGGTACCTGGGTGTTAGTCGACTGGTGTGGTCGCATCCTGCGGGACAAGATTAAGGACCCCAATGGAAATAAGTTAGACAGTCCTCGATAATGCACTGACTTTCTTGGTTATCCTGGGTGGCTAACCCTCTGGGGTTAAAAAAATCCGAACGAAATCTTATCTTAACTTATCACCTGAAGGGTACCCAGGTCCTTAATTTGGTTAACTCCTCTCAAGTAAATTCTAATTAAAAATTTCTTCTTCCTCTTAACAGAGATGGTGGTGGTAGAACTCAAAGTTATCATTCATGAAAGGTCAAAATTAGTTCCTGCCACCTAAAATTATCTTTCCCTTTATCCCAAAAAACTAACATGATTCCATACCTAATAATCTTAATAAACTTTTACTTAAGAATCAGGAAGTCATTAGGGGCATAATTATCTACATTAACAAATTTATTGTATACTGTATATAAAATTACAGCATTTCAAGAATATTACTACTTGAAGAGCCTCTCGAGCTCTCTGAATGATGTCCTCAGCTTGTGTGATGTTAAATTCTCCCAGTAACGCCAAGCCTGCACCACGACCCGCTGCCCGCCGTATTCCATTCAGCAATTCTTTTACATCATTGATACGTTTCTCTAGTTCCTCAATGTGTTGCGCTACAGTTTTGTCGCCTGTAAAGTTACCACAAGAAATGCGATGAAAGATTTGTTCCATTTCATATCATTAAGGATACACACACACACACACACACACACACACACAATAGCCAAAAGTTGAAAATGTAAAGAACTAGGTAACATACAATACACAGTTCTTTCTAGCCCTTTTACATTTTAACTTCATCAATACTATTTACTGATTTCCAATAATTTAACAAAGCATGTCACATCAGTTGCATATTTATCAATTTCAGAGTGCAGAAAATTGCACTATTATAAAAAAAATGTATTTTCTGAGAAAGTTTTCCAAAATCCCATCCTTATTAAATCTGTCTTGCTTATTTTGTACTAAATTAAAAAAAAAAAATAGGATGAATCAGTTTAGTAATCACAATGAAAGTAACACTGTGCCAGAACCTTTCTTTTCACTGTAGCATGCAAAAGTACAGCAAGTCTGAGCTTCAAGATTTTTTAAATAGGTTACTCTTGGTGAAATGTCTTCGTGAGGTAGAATCAATCAATGTGTCTTTAACACTCCTTTCTCTTTGCAACTCTAAGAGTCACATACCAGAGCCTAGGTTAATCATTTGAGTTTGCTGAACAAAGAGCTGGTGCAGCAAGTGTTGGTCATGAGATGCATCACAGCAGTGACTGTGCCTCCTCACCTACTACATAGTGTGACACAAAAAAAATAGGGCTGCAATAACATATGAAAGGAAAAGAGCTGAGACACCTCGCAACTTCCACAAATCAGCACTGGAAATTGCTGAACACCTTGTATGTCTATCTGTATATATAAATACAATCCCTATATTTACATTTGTGAATCTATACAGTACATCATGATCAATAATCCCCTTTCATATATCTGTCAATCTCTTGTGTTTTTTCATACCAACTCCCAAATTCCTGCCCTACTTTCCACCTATCTATTTTTTTTCCTCTCCACTCCCTCTTATCTCCATTCTCTCTCTCCTTACTTGCTCTCTCAATCCCACTTGCCCTCCAGTTCTCACTCTTACCTCACCCTTTCTCTTTTCACTCTTCCTCTTATCCCCACCCTTTATATCTCTCTCATTGTTCATCTTGACTCCTCATTCTTATCCCTACTTATCTCACTCTTCTCTTTCCTACTGTTGCACATTCTGCAGTCTTAGACACCAAAAAACTACCTTATACTCACCTCCAGAGCGAGCAGCTTCCCGAGCATCACCCATAATTGCTCCACTTGTGTCATGACCGTTGATAATGTTTTTTTCTCAAAGTCCTCATCATTCAACACAGTTGGATTGCTTACTATGTCTGCAAGGAGACGTTCCAGTTCCGCCAACCTCTCCCGATGTGCACTGACACTTCCAGGACGAGGTTGTAGCATGAGGGCAATCTGTAAAGCAATACATAAGTAAATATAGGACTTGTTTTCTTCAATTAATATCATTAGATACATGGCAATGGGTAGTGGAAACTATGCTCTCCTGAAGTAGATTAATGAGAACACCAGACAACAGATGGGGCAGATGAGAGACAACAGTGCAACACTTCCTCTCACCACGGCAGCCACGTGAGCAATGAAAAGTCACTGAAGTGTCGCGGGCGGGCCGTGACATAATGCTAATGGCTGCTACCCAGCAAAATGCACTAATGAAAAAAGACCCCCCCCTGTATGGTAGGCCTTCGATTTTCGTCACGGCATTATGCCGGGGCGCTTACCCGGCAAATTGATTTGACAAAGCACTGGTGTGTGTGTTTTGTGTGTGTATATATTAAATATATAGATATAATTATTATATTATATTTATATAATAATAAATATAATTTAATATTAAAAATTAATTATATATATAATTATATATTTATATATACTATAATATATATAAATATATATATATATATATATATATATTTATTTATTATCACACTGGCCGATTCCCATCAAGGCAGGGTGGCCCGAAAAAGAAAAACTTTCACCATCATTCACTACATCACTGTCTTGTCAGAAGGGTGCTTTACACTACAGTTTTTAAACTGCAACATTAACACCCCCTCTTCAGAGTGCAGGCACTGTACTTCCCCATCTCCAGGACTCAAGTCCGGCCTGCCGGTTTCCCTGAACCCCTTCATAAATGTTACTTTGCTCACACTCCAACAGCACGTCAAGTATTAAAAACCATTTGTCTCCATTCACTCCTATCAAACACGCTCACGCATGCCTGCTGGAAGTCCAAGCCCCTCGCACACAAAACCCCCTTTTACCCCCTCCCTCCAACCTTTCCTAGGCCGCCCCCTACCCCGCCTTCCTTCCACTACAGACTGATACACTCTTGAAGTCACTCTGTTTCGTTCCATTCTCTCTAACATGTCCGAACCACCTCAACAACCCTTCCTCAGCCCTCTGGGCAACAGTTTTGATAATCCCGCACCTCCTCCTAACTTCCAAACTACGAATTTCTGCATTATTCACACCACACATTGCCCTCAGACATGACATCTCCACTGCCTTCAGCCTTCTCCTCGCTGCAACATTCATCACCCATGCTTCACACCCATATAAGAGCGTTGTAAAACTATACTCTCATACATTCCCCTCTTTGCCTCCAAGGACAAAGTTCTTTGTCTCCACAGACTCCTAAGTGCACCACTCACCCTTTTCCCCTCATCAATTCTATGATTCACCTCATCTTTCATAGATCCATCCACTGACACTCCACTCCCAAATATCTGAATACATTCACCTCCTCCATACTCTCTCCTTCCAATCTGATATCCAATCTTTCATCACCTAATCTTTTTGTTACCCTCATAACCTTACTCTTTCTGTATTCACTTTTTAATTTTCTTATTTTGCACACCCTACCAAATTCATCCACCAATCTCTGCAACTTCTCTTCAGAATCTCCCAAGAGCACAGTGTCATCAGTAGAGAGCAACTGTGACAACTCCCACTTTATGTGTGATTCTTTATCTTTTAACTCCACGCCTCTTGCCAAGACCCTCGCATTTACTTCTCTTACAACCCCATCTATAAACATATTAAACAACCACGGTGACATCACACATCCTTGTCTAAGGCCTACTTTTACTGGGAAATAATTTCCCTCTTTCCTACATACTCTAATTTGAGCCTCACTATCCTCATAAAAACTCTTCACTGCTTTCAGTAACCTACCTCCTACACCATACACCTGCAACTCTGCCACATTGCCCCCCTATCCCCCCCTGTCATACGTCTTTTCCAAATCCATACATGCCACAAAGACCTCTTTAGCCTTATCTAAATACTGTTCCCCTTATATGTTTCAAATGAAACACCTGGTCCACACACCCCTACCTTTCCTAAAGCCTCCTTGTTCATCTGCTATCCTATCTCCGTTTTACTCTTAAAATTTTTTCAATAATAACTCTACCATACACTTTACCAGTTTTACTCAACAGACTTATCCCCCTATAATTTTTGCACTCTCTTTTGTCCCCTTTACCTTTATACAAAGGAACTATGCATGCTCTCTGCCAATCCCTAGGTACCTTACCCTCTTTTCCCTACATTTATTGAATAATTGCACCAACCACTCCAAAACTATACCCCTACCTGCTTTTAACATTCTATCTTTATCCCATCAATCCCGGCTGCCTTACCCCCCTTTCATTTTACCTACTGCCTCACGAACTTCCCCCACACTCACAACTGGCTCTTTCTCACTCCTACAAGATGTTATTCCTCCTTGCCCTATACACGAAATCACAGCTTCCCTATCTTCATCAACATTTAACAATTCCTCAAAATATTCCCTCCATCTTCCAATACCTCTAACTCTCCATTTAATAACTCTCCTCTCCTATTTTTAACTGATAATGTATGTATGTATGTATGTATGTATGTATGTATGTATGTATGTATGTATGTATGTATGTATGTATGTATGTATGTATTATGTGTGTATATATATATATATATATATAATATATATATATATATATAATTATATATATATATATATATATATATATATATATAATATATATGCAATAAGATCACAGTAAACAGGTGATTTCAAAATATGCAAAACAACCACTCTGAAAGAATAGAGAAATTCCAAGCGCTTTCGTGACAACTCCACATTATCAAGGAACTATGAAAGTGAAGCATCCAAGGAAGCTATATAAGGGGTCGGCCAGCACCTCACTATCAGATCCCACAACGGTTAAACAGTGACGCGCGGCGAGCCAACTTGGACAGGTCCTTTGCAAAACTCACCCCCAAGCTATTTATTTGTCCAGTGTATTATTAAATTCTACCCAAATTCTATTAATTATAAATGGATCTAATTTATATAAACCAAAGGAAATATTCATATTATTGTCAAAACTGCTTTTTATGAAACAAGATTCAATTATATTCCTGTCGACCATGGACTTGCTTGATACTACTTTCTCAACTTTTTGAAAATCAATTGGATGGTTAAAATCTCTTACATGAATAAATAGAGCATTGGAATCTTGTCCAGTTCTAATGCTATATTTATGTTGTTTTAATCTTAGTTCGAGATTTTTACCAGTTTGACCGTAATAAACTTTATCGCAAATTTTACAAGGAATCTTATAGACACATCCATCAGCATTTTGGGGGGAATTCTTAATCAAAGTTTTTTTACTGTATCAAGATTTTTGAATACAACTTTAATATTAAAAGTCTTAAGAAGAGAAGGCATATCAACCAAGTTTTCATGGTGAGGGAGAACCAACATATTTTTAGTTGAATAAGAAAAATTGGATATCAAATTGGGGAGGAGGAGTATGGAAGAAGTGAATGTTTTCAGATACTTGGGAGTTGACGTGTCGGCGGATGGATTTATGAAGGATGAGGTTAATCATAGAATTGATGAGGGAAAAAAGGTGAGTGGTGCGTTGAGGTATATGTGGAGTCAAAAAACGTTATCTATGGAGGCAAAGAAGGGAATGTATGAAAGTATAGTAGTACCAACACTCTTATATGGGTGTGAAGCTTGGGTGGTAAATGCAGCAGCGAGGAGACGGTTGGAGGCAGTGGAGATGTCCTGTTTAAGGGCAATGTGTGGTGTAAATATTATGCAGAAAATTCGGAGTGTGGAAATTAGGAGAAGGTGTGGAGTTAATAAAAAGTATTAGTCAGAGGGCAGAAGAGGGGTTGTTGAGGTGGTTTGGTCATTTAGAGAGAATGGATCAAAGTAGAATGACATGGAAAGCATATAAATCTATAGGGGAAGGAAGGCGGGTAGGGGTCGTCCTCGAAAGGGTTGGAGAGAGGGGGTAAAGGAGGTTTTGTGGGTAAGGGGCTTGGACTTCCAGCAAGCGTGCGTGAGCGTGTTAGATAGGAGTGAATGGAGACGAATGGTACTTGGGACCTGACGATCTGTTGGAGTGTGAGCAGGGTAATATTTAGTGAAGGGATTCAGGGAAACCGTTATTTTCATATAGTCGACTTGAGTCCTGGAAATGGGAAGTACAATGCCTGCACTTTAAAGGAGGGGTTTGGGATATTGGCAGTTTGGAGGGATATGTTGTGTATCTTTATATGTGTATGCTTCTAGACTGTTGTTATTCTGAGCACCTCTGCAAAAACAGTGATAATGTGCGAGTGTGGTGAAAGTGTTGAATGATGATGAAAGTATTTTCTTTTTGGGGATTTTCTTTCTTTTTTGGGTCACCCTGCCTCGGTGGAGACGGCCGACTTGTTGAAAAAAAAAAAATATATATATATATATATATATATATATTATATATATAATATATATATATAATATATATATATATATATATATTATATATTAAATATTATATATAAAAAGTAGGCCTTAGACAAGGATTGTTGATGTCACCGTGGTTGTTTAATATATTTATAGATGGGGTTTGTAAGAGAAGTAAATGCGAGGGTCTTGGCAAGAGGCGTGGAGTTAAAGATAAAGAATCACACACAAAGTGGGAGTTGTCACAGCTGCTCTTTGCTGATGACACTGTGCTCTTGGGAGATTCTGAAGAGAAGTTGCAGAGATTGGGGATGAATTTGGTAGGGTGTGCAAAAGAAGAAAATTAAAGGTGAATACAGGAAAGAGTAAGGTTATGAGGATAACAAAAAGATTAGGTGTGAAAGATTGAATATCAGATTGAGGGAGAGAGTATGGAGGAGGTGAACGTATTCAGATATTTGGGAGTGGACGTGTCAGCGGATGGGTCTATGAAGATGAGGTGAATCATAGAATTGATGAGGGAAAAAGAGTGAGTGGTGCACTTAGGAGTCTGTGGGAGACAAAGAACTTTGTCCTTGAGGCAGGGTCGCCTAGAAAGGTTGGAGGGAGGGGGTAAAGGAGGTTTTGTGTGCGAGGGGCTTGGACTTCCAGCAGGCATGCGTGAGCGTGTTTGATAGGAGTGAATGGAGACAAATGGTTTTTAATACTTGACGTGCTGTTGGAGTGTGAGCAAAGTAACATTTATGAAGGGGTTCAGGGAAACCGGCAGGCCGGACTTGAGTCCTGGAGATGGGAAGTACAGTGCTTGCACTCTGAAGGAGGGGTGTTAATGTTTGCAGTTTAAAAACTGTAGTGTAAAGCACCCTTCTGGCAAGACAGTGATGGAGTGAATGATGTGAAAGTTTTTCTTTTTCGGGCCACCCTGCCTTGGTGGGAATCGGCCAGTGTGATAATAATAAAAAAAATAATATATATATTTCTTTTCTTTCTTTCAACACACCGGCCATATCCCACCGAGGCAGGGTGGCCCAAAAGGAAAAACAAAGTTTCTCCTGTTACATTTAGTAATATATACATGGATGATGGGGTTACTAGCCCTTGTCTGGGCATTTTAGTCGCCTTTACAACACGCATAGCTTACGAGGAAGAATATCTGTTCCACTTCCCCATGGGGGATATATATATTATTTATATATATATATATATATATATATATATATATATATTATATATATATTCTATAATATATATAATATATATTTATATATAATATATATATTATATAATATATAATTATATATATATAAGTATATATATTTATATATTATTATTATATATATATATATTTAAATTAAATTTAAATTTACAAAAATATATATATATATACTATTATATTATATATATTATATTATTATCTCCGATATATATATATATATATATATATTATCAACATCTTTTTTTTTTTCCACTCAGAATACATTGTAAGTTCTCTGAGGCATTCCCAGTAGTTTAAATGCTTTATTGGCTCTTTGTATCCAGTAAAAGATCTCTATATATTTTCCAGCTCTGATATCTCTCTTACTTTGAATGAATCATCACAAATATTCTAAATGAGAGAGCACAAATGATTTAAGTAGCTTCACCATTGGTGTTGTCTCCTGTTGTGAAAGTTCTCATTATCCACCCTGTCATCTTTGTGGCTTTTGTAGAATTTGCCTTATTGAGTTCTCTAAACAATAGGTTATCTGACATTATGATAAAAGTCTTTATAAGAGTTTTGTATCCAGTGCTCATTTTAAATTCTTTCATTCTTTTCCATTCTTGCACCACCCCCCCCCCCCATGGGATTTGTCACCATTGTTAATCATTGTTATTTTCCATGCCAATGAAGGCTACCCCCCTTGCCCCACCCTATCCCTCTATTCCCCCCCCCCCCCCCCCCCCCACCCCCCCACAGCACGTTGATATTTGTTTTCCCAATACCACCCCCCATACACCCCCCACCCTCCCCCCCCCCCCACAATGTTTTCATGTTTATTCTCCAATCCCCCCACCCCCCCCCCCCCCCCCCCCCCCCCAGACCCCACCCCCCCCCTATGCGAAGGGAATTAACTAAAATAAGCACCCCCACACGCCAAACCCCCCCCCCCCCCCATTTCAGGGTTATTGTTTCTGATAGAACAAGATATACACAGTGTTAACTTGTTTTTTATAAGGTTCCTGTTATACCTAGTGACCTCATTGTAAGGATTATCACTCCATGATCACATTTGTCAAATGTCTGAGAAATAATGGAAGGATTGCCACTTAATTTGCATGCTGCAGTAACCTCATACAATAAGAATAAAAGAATGTGCAAAATACATACAGTAGGGCCCCACTTATGGTGGTGTTCTGTTTTCCGGTGATAGCCGGAAAACAGAACCCCCTATTTTTTTTAATTTATAAATGCATATAAATGCCAGACAACAAGTTTACATTAACTTATATTAAGTTAGTAATAGAACTAGGCATTAAAAACACAATAAAATGTAAAATACATACACAGTACATTCATTACTTACCTTAAAATATTTGTAGTCTTATTAATGTAGGGCGAGAGGTGAGTAATACTTATTTGTAGAAAGTCAGGTGTAGGTACACTGGCTCCCCATCCCAAACTTAATATATGATATTTAAAGCAGCCCAGAGAGATAAAATACACATACAGTACAATCATTATTTACCTTAAAATATGTGTAGTCTTAATGTTGGATGAGAGGTGAGTAGCATTTATTTGCAGGAAGTGCGTGTAGGTAGCCGGTAGGTGTAGCCTAGAATACACCTACCAGCTACCTATACTGCGGCCCAGAGCCATATTATTACCATCGACATACCTTGTTTCTAACAACTACCTTTAGATGCCATCATAAACAAAGGAAGAAGTAATGAATAATTCATGCTGAGAATTGTAAACAAAAGGGGAGTGACTAGGCCAAGCGCAGATTCATACACGTTTTCTTTGGTACTGGAACAGAGAAAACGTAATTTTTCCCTCAACCCGGCATATAAATATAGCATGTTTATATGCTATGTAACATGTTTCTTATATAATTTTTAAGAAAATATCATAGATCGATTAATGAAAATGTCTATATTGACGTAAAATAAGACATTTAATGTGCCCAAGAGTGATTATTATTATGTACTACATACTCTCCTCACTTAACAACGGAGACAGGGATCTAAGACCCCATCGGTAAATGAATTCATCTCTAAACGAGGAGCATACTATAATGGTAGTGGATCTGTGTCAACCATCTTTGATATTGTTTTAATGTCACCTTTACACCATTTATAACATTTCTGGTATATTTTTAAATATTTATACAGCAGTGTACTGTACGTATATGGTAATAAGCAGAATTGAGGAAATCGGCTCTAAAATACAGTGGTCCCTCGTTTTTCGTAATTAATCCGTTCCTGGAGCCGTTACTATAAACGAAATTTACGATTTACGAATCAATTTTCCCCATAAGAAATAATGTAAATACAATTAATCCGTTCCTGACACCCAGAAGTATTAAAACAAAAAAGTTTTTAACATGAAATATACATGTAGTACATAAACAATACAATGGGAAATGATGAATGAAACATTAACAGCATAACACTTACCTTTATTGGAGATTCTTCTTAGTGTATGGGAGACTGGAGGAGGAGAGTGGATTGTTTATAGTTTGGAAGGGGAATCCCCTTCCATCAACACCTCAGGTACCATTTGCTTTTCTGGGGTTGCTTCTCTTCTCTGTTTCTTAATGCCACTAGGACCACCTTGAGTCACTGGAGTCCTGTCTCACAAAATAACTGTGGAGAGAGCTCGGTTTCTGGCGTCTCTTTAACACTTCCCTAAAATGGCCCAAGACTTTGTCACTGTACATGTTGCCAACCTGGCTTGCAACAACCTTGTTTAGGGTGATGTTTCTCCATAAAGCTTTCCATCTTACCCCACATAGTAAAAATCTCTTTAATTTCTGAAGAAGGCACCTTCTTCTATCTCTCTTCCTCCTCCTCTGCAGCAAGATTCTGAGCTGCGATGTGTTGCTCTTCCTGCTGAAGCTCTTGCAGCTCCTCAGTGGTGAGCTCTTCATTGTGGTCTTCCACCAATTCTTCCACATCCTCCAAACTCACATCCAACCCCATGGAACTCCCCAGTGCCACAATTGATTTTACAACAGACATAGGCTCATTAGGGTCAGTCCCAAATCCTTCAAAAGCCCTCTTGTCGACACAATCTGGCCACAATTTTCTCCAGGCAGAGTTCAAAGTGACTCACGAAATCGTAATGACACGATTGCAAACAAACCATACCCCGGCCGGGATTGAACCCGCGGTCAGAGAGTTTTGAGACTCTCTGACAGCGGGTTCAATCCTGGCCGGGGTATGGAGAGTTCAAAGTCCTGGTAGTCACTCCCTCCCAAGCCATACCTATAAGGGTTATGCAGTGGAGGATGCTGAAGTGTTCTCTCCAAAATTCCCTTAGGGTCAAGTGAGTGTCTGTGGTCACAGTCAAGCACCTGTGAAACATTGCTTTTGTGTAGAGTTTTTTAAAGTTTGCAATAACCTGCTGGTCCAAGGGTTGGAGGAGAGGAGTGGTATTCAGGGGCAAGAACTTTACTGTGATGAACCCAAACTCCTCGAAAATTAGGTCATTCAAGTTTGGAGGATGAGCAGGTGCATTGTCCATTACTAGCACGCACTTGAGATCCAATTTCTTTTCCAGGAGATACTCCTTCACACTAGGGCCAAACACTTCATTGAACCACTCGACGAAAATTTCCCTCGTGACCCATGCCTTTACTATTAGATTTCCAAAACACACACAATTTACTCTTCATAACATTGTTTTTCCTGAACACTCTGGGATTTTCAGAATGGTACACTAGTAATGGCTTCACTTTGAAATCCCCACTAGCATTAGCGCAGAACAATAGCGTCAGCCTGTCTTTCATAGGCTTATGTCCTGGCATTACCTTTTCCTCTTGTGTAATGAAGGTCCTCTTTGGCATTTTCTTCCAAAAGAGGCCTGTTTCATCACAACTGAAAACTTGTTCAGGTTTCAGTCCTTCACTGTTTATGTACTCCTGGAATTCATGCACATATTTTTCAGCCGCCTTGTGGTCTGAACTGGCAGCCTCACCATGCCTTACCACACTGTGTATGCCAGTACGGTTCTTAAATCTCTCAAACCAGCCTTTGCTGGCCTTAAATTCACTCACTTCACCACTATTTGCAGGCAATTTCTTTACCAAATCTTCATGCAACTGTCTAGCCTTTTCACAAATAAACGAAGTCATAAGAGTATCTCCTGCTAATTGTTTCTCATTTATCCACACCAATAATAACTTCTCAACCTCTTCCAGTACTGGTGATCTCATTTTTGTCAGCATAGTTACTCCCTTTGCAACAACAGCATCCTTTATTTCATTTTTCTTGGCCACTATGGAACATAAGGTTGTGTAGGGTTTCTTATACATCCTGGACAGTTTGGCCACACTTGTACCACTTTCATATTGTTCAATGATGGTTTTCTTAAATTCAATTGTATTTCTCACCTTCTTTACCACAGGCTTGGCACTAGGAGCTTTCTTTGGAGCCATGGTAGCTTATTTAGTACTTGCAAGCACTAAAATAAATGGAATATTATGAAATATTTCGCTGGAGCACGCGAGGGGACCTTCGCTCACTGGTAAACAATGCCAGACTGGCTGCCGCCCTGGCCCACGCCGTGCGTACACGTCCCGGACGAACTACGACTCACGAGTCAACCTATGAAAAGCGAGTCCATGTTTATACGAAAATATCCCTATGATTGGCAAATTTTACGATTGCCGGGAACTACAAAAAGCGGGGGACCACTGTACATTATTTCAGTATAAATACTGGTCAGAGAGCCCGTCGTAAGTCCAAGGCGTCGGTAAATGAGTACATCGCTAAGTAAGGAGAGGCTGTATTAGTATTACTACTATGGCATTAAGACTAGAGGGACACTCTTAGTGATTTTAATGTGTACCTGTAAGCCAGCACAGTGTGTAAGTATATTTAGGTACAGGTACACAAGTATTATTATCATAACACATATAAAATACCTAGGTATTAGGTTGGTAGACAGCAACCACCCAGGGACGTACTACCATCCTGCCAAGTGAGTGTAAAACGCAAGCCTGTATTTGTTTTACATGATGGTAGGATTGCTGGTGTCTTTTTTCTGTCTCATAAACATGCAAGATTTCAGGTACGTCTTGCTACTTCTACTTACACTTAGGTCACACTACACATACATGTATACAAGCATATATATACATACCCCTCTGGGTTTTCTTCTATTTTCTTTCTAGTTCTTTTTTTTTTTTTCAACAAGTTGGCCGTCTCCCACCGAGGCAGGGTGACCCAAAAAAGAAAGAATATCTCCAAAATACTTTCTTCATCATTCAACACTTTCACCACACTCACACATTATCACTGCTTTTGCAGAGGTGCTCAGAATACAACAGTTTAGAAGCATATACGTATAAAGATACACAACATATCCCTCCAAACTGCCAATATCCCAAACCCCTCCTTTAAAGTGCAGGCATTGTACTTCCCATTTCCAGGACTCAAGTCCGACTATATGAAAATAACCGGTTTCCCTGAATCCCTTCACTAAATATTACCCTGCTCACATTCCAACAGATCGTCAGGTCCCAAGTATCATTCGTCTCCATTCACTCCTATCTAACACGCTCGTGCACGCTTGCTGGAAGTCCAAGCCCCTCCCCCACAAAACCTCCTTTACCCCCTCTTTCCAACCCTTTCGAGGACGAACCCTACCCCTCCTTCCTTCCCCTATAGATTTATATGCTTTCCATGTCATTCTACTTTCATCCATTCTCTCTAAATGACCAAACCACCTCAACAACCCCTCTTCTGCCCTCTGACTAATACTTTTATTACTCCACACCTTCTCCTAATTTCCACACTCCGAATTTTCTGCATAATATTTACACCACACATTGCCCTTAGACAGGACATCTCCACTGCCTCCAACCGTCTCCCTCGCTGCTGCATTTACAACCCAAGCTTCACATCCATTAAGAGTGTTGGTACTACTATACTTTCATACATTCCCTTCTTGCCTCCATAGATAACGTTTTTTGACTCCACATATACCTCAATGCACCACTCACCTTTTTCCTCATGAATTCTATGATTAACCTCATCCTTCATAAATCCATCCGCCGACACGTCAACTCCCAAGTATCTGAAAACATTCACTTCTTCCATACTCCTCCTCCCCAATTTGATATCCAATTTTTCTTTATCTAAATCATTTGATACCCTCATCACCTTACTCTTTTCTATGTTCACTTTCAACTTTCTACCTTTACACACATTCTCAAACTCATCCACTAACCTTTGCAATTTTTCTTTAGAATCTCCCATAATCACAGTATCATCAGCAAAAAGTATTTTTATTATTATTATTTTATTATCACACTGGCCGATTCCCACCAAGGCAGGGTTGCCCGAAAAAGAACAACTTTCACCATCATTCACTCCATCACTGTCTTGCCAGAAGGGTGCTTTACACTACAGTTTTTAAACTGCAACATTAACACCCCTCCTTCAGAGTGCAGGCACTGTACTTCCCATCTCCAGGACTCAAGTCCGGCCTGCCGGTTTCCCTGAATCCCTTCATAAATGTTACTTTGCGCAAAAAGTAACTGTGTCAATTCCCATTTTGAATTTGATTCCCCATAATTTAATCCCACCCCTCTCCCGAACACCCTAGCATTTACTTCTTTTACAACCCCATCTATAAATATATTAAACAACCATGGTGACATTACACATCCCTGTCTAAGACCTACTTTTACCGGGAAGTAATCTCCCTCTCTTCTACACGCCCTAACCTGAGCCTCACTATCCTCATAAAAGCTCTTTACAGCATATAGTAACTTACCACCTATTCCATATACTTGCAACATCTGCCACATTGCTCCTCTATCCACTCTATCATATGCCTTTTCTAAATCCATAAATGCAATAAAAACTTCCCTACCTTTATCTAAATACTGTTCACATATATGCTTCAATGTGAACACTTGATCTACACATCCCCTACCCACTCTAAAGCCTCCCTGCTCATCCTCAATCCTACATTCCGTCTTACCTCTAATTCTTTCAATTATAACCCTACCGTATACTTTTCCTGGTATACTCAGTAAACTTATTCCTCTATAATTTTTACAATCTCTTTTGTTCCCTTTCCCTTTATATAAAGGGACTATACATGCTCTCTGCCAATCCCTAGGTACCTTCCCCTCTTTCATACATTTATTAAACAAAAGTACCAACCAATCCAACACTATATCCCCCCCTGCTTTTAACATTTCTGTCATGATCCCATCAGTTCCAGCTGCTTTACCCCCTTTCATTCTACGTAATGCCTCACGTACCTCCACCACACTTACATTCTGCTCTTCTTCACTCCTAAAAGATGGTATACCTCCCTGGCCAGTGCATGAAATTACCGCCTCCCTTTCTTCCTCAACATTTAAAAGTTCCTCAAAATATTCTCGCCATCTACCTAATACCTCCCTCTCCCCATCTACTAACTCCCCTACTCTGTTTTTAACTGACAAATCCATACTTTCCCTAGGCTTCTTAACTTGTTTAACTCACTCCAAAATTTTTCTTATTTTCATTAAAATTTCTTGACATCCCTCTCCCACTCTATCACTACTCTCCTTTTGCATTCTCTCACCACTCTCTTCACCTTTCTTTTACTCTCCATATACTCTGCTCTTCTTATAACACTTCTGCTTTGTAAAAACCTCTCATAAGCTACCTTTTTCTCTTTTATCACACCCTTTACTTCATCATTCCACCAATCACTCCTCTTTTTCCTGCCCCCACCTCTCTATAACCACAAACTTCTGCCCACATTCTAATACTCCATTTTTAAAACTATTCCAACCCTCTTCAACCCCCCACTATTCATCTTTGCACTAGCCCACCTTTCTGCCAATAGTCGCTTATAATCTCGCCCGAACTTCCTCCTCCCTTAGTTTATACACTTTCACCTCTCTCTTACTTGTTGTTGCCACCTTCCTCTTTTCCCATCTACCTCTTACTCTAACTGTAGCTACAACTAAATAATGATCCGATATATCAGTTGCCCCTCTATAAACATGTACATCCTGGAGCCTACCCATCAACCTTTTATCCACCAATACATAATCTAACAAACTACTTTCATTACGTGCTACATCATACCTTGTTCTTGTTCTTGTTTATTTCCTCTTATCTCCATGGGGAAGTGGAACAGAATTCTTCCTCCATAAGCCATGTGTGTTGTAAGAGACGACGAAAATGCCGGGAGCAAGGAGCTAGTAACCCCTTCTCCTGTATATATTACTAAATGTAAAAGGAGAAACTTTCGTTTTTCCTTCTGGGCCACCCCGCCTCGGTGGGATACGGCCGGTGTGTTGAAAGAAGAAGAACATATAAAATATGCTATAACTTTAAAAAACTTGAAATTTTGGAAAGTTTCCAGACATAATAGAGAGAGGTGCTCATGGAGAAAGTAAACAAACTGGGTGGCGCCGCCATATTAAAAAGACAGGTTGCCGTATAGCGAGTTTTGGTCATAATTTGAAATCGCTGTATTAGCGGAACACCATAAGGCAAAATGCCATAAAGTGGGGCCCTACTGTACATATAAAAGCAGGGGTACAATAACTACACAAGAGAAAGCTTACTAAACAGAGAGGTGTTTAAGGTTTCTCAACACCCTTAATTAATATAAAAAAAAATTACCATCAGATAACAATCTGTCTTTAAGAGAGAGCTTACGGGTTCTTAATGTCAGTTCCTGTTGAGCCGAGCTATGGTGTGTACAACAAAGTACAGTGGACCCCCGCATAGCGAACTTAATCCGTGCAAGAGGGCTGGTCGTTATGCGAAATGTTCGCTATGCGAATTAATTTTCCCCATAAGAAATAATGGAAATAAAATTAATCCGTGCAAGACACCCAAAAGTATGAAAAAAAAATTTTTTTACCACAAAAAAATGTTAATTTTAGTACACACAAACTGAAAAAGGCATGCACAATTACATGACACTTACTTTTATTGAAGATCTGGTGATGATTGATGGGATGGGAGGAGGGGAGAGAGAGTGTTAGTGTTTAGAAGGGGAATCCCCTTCCATTAACACTTGAGGAGGCAAGTCCTTTTCCGGGGTTACTTCCCTTCTTCTTTTAATGCCACTAGGACCAGCTTGAGAGTCACTGGACTTCTTTCTGTCCATAGAGCTCTGTACCTCCCGTTCCTTTACGATTTGTCTAAAATGGGCCATAACATTGTCATTGAAATAGTCACCAGCACGCCTTGCAACAGCTGTGTCAGGGTGATTTTCATCCATAAAGGTTTGCAGTTCAACCCACTGTGCACACATTTCCTTAATTTTTGAAGTAGGCACAATGGATTCCACAACTGGCATAGGCTTCTCAGGGTTAGCCCCAAACCCTTCAAAATCTTTCTTAATTTCCATACTAATTCTCACCCTTTTTACCACAGGGTTGGCACTAGAAGCTTTCTTGGGGCCCATGGTCACTTATTTTCAACAAACAGAACCGAAAACACTGTAATAATACGAAATATTCCGAGTGTATGCTTGAATGTTACCGCGGAGGCTAGCTGGTAAACAATGGGACAGGCGGCACATGTGAGGCTGGCCGAGGCCGCACATTGGACGCGTCTCGGACGAAGTTCGCTGAGCGGGTTTTTGTCTACTATGCGGGGCAAAATTTTAGCGATCAAAGCGTTCGCTATGCGGAATGTTCGCTATGCAAGGCGTTCGCTATGCGGGGGTCCACTGTATTTCCAAGTCACTTACCTACACATCCTGCTTGTTTGTCGTAGGTGTTCTCCTCACAGCGGTCACATCTGCGACCGTCAACATTTTCTCGGCACTAAAATAAATAATTAAACATGAACCTCTGTTTCATTATATGAGAAATAAATGATAAATCCCATGGAATGCTAACAACTAATTTTGTTTTAAAAAATAGTGCATCATAAATACCTAAATGCATTTCATAATTAGTGACTTCCTTTTGTATCAAATCATATATACTAACTTTAACTTCTTTGTATGGCTCATGGGAAATAAAATAAACTTTAATTAAAAAATTTATTTTACCTACATTATCAGGTATGCAATTTTAAGAGCACAAAGAGGCTGCCCTGATGCTAGTAAGGGCTCCTGATCCAAAGAATCAAGTATACCCTCCTGTTATTAGGATCAAACCTGATTACCTTGAATTCCCCAGATGTATGAACCTTCTAGATCCAACAGCACCTCATGAATGTAATAAAATCATTAATAATATTTTTTTTTTTCAAATTATTGTCCAATATGAACATTTTCACTAACATTATAACACCAAAATAAGAACAAGTCTTATTAAACATTTATTTTTTCACAAGAGCTTAACAAATGTTTATGGTTCTTCCCATCAGATCCTATCAAATGTTGATCATTTGGCTGAATTAGTCACATCCTGATTGAACATTTTGTTATATTAACACTTTTTACTTAAAATAAAAGTGTCAATTACAGGTTTTCCTCAACATTCACGAGGGTTAGGGGATCAAGAACCTCGCGTATGTTGAAAAATCGAGTACTGATAGTACCCTTCTCTTCAAACAATAACAGGAAAATATTCACAATCCATAATAATATATCAAACAGTATGATAACATAATGTAACAAACTGTGAGCTAATATCCTATAAAATCTCAAAATGAGACTTATAATGCCAAAAAAATTTTAATATACCTACCGGACACTGGCCAGTAGCATCACACTGAAGAGAAACTGAGCCAATGGGGTCACACTCACAGGCTTGGCAGCCATTACGAGAAAAGCCGTAGTGATTGGGCTCACACATGTCACACTTGCGTCCTGTTACACCTACTTGACAAAAGCATTGACCGGACTGTAAATCACAAGTGCCATTTAGTGCCCCTGTTGAGTCACAACCACATGGTTCGCAACCCTGAAACAGAAATGCATCTTCAGCCAGTGACCAACTTTTAACATGGTACAAATGAATTTGATTCAGTTATTTAAACATGAGCAAAATAGGGCAGTACGGTGGTAGACAGTAACTACCCAGGGAGTTACTGTCATCCTGTCATGGGAGTGTGAAAAAGAAATGTGGCAGGTGTATGAGAAGACTTCTGGTTGTTCATGTCAAATCTTTATTAGAATCCCCCGACAGGTGAAGCCTATAATGATTGAACATAATAATGGTATACAATGCCAACAAGTTGATAAGTAAGACACATGTGCAACAATTAGGTATCTTCATTTTGAAATGTTTTGCCTGAGCAGTAGGCTTCTTCAGTCGAATAAAGAAGAAGCAGCAGAAGTAGTAGAGACATAATCAGCCCATCACCCTTGAAGACAGTTTTGAGGTGGTCAGTCCTTCAGCCTAGAAAAAGAGTTCTGCTCCATAGTCTGGAATAATGTGAAGCAACAGCAACAGATTTGCTACACTGCCTCTGAGTCAATGATAACCCTCTTACTTGTACTACTGGCCCCTGCCTTTTCTGCCATCAAGATTTTCTCCACCTTAACAGTGTATGTCCCCATTTTGTTGATACTGCTTCATACTGTTTCAGACTATGGAGCTGAACTCTTCTTCAGGCACTGAGGGACTGACCAACTCAAAACTATGACTTAAGAGGGTGATGGACTGATTACATCTCTATTACTTCTGCTGCCTACTCTATATTTAACTGAAGAAGCCTACTGTGTAGGAGAAGTGTTTCGATATAAAGATACGTAACTGTTGCACATGTGTCTTACTTATCATTGCCTACAGTGCTTGTTGGAATTTTTTACCCTCAAAGGTTTTTACTTATTGCTATGGAATGCCTGGTCCATTTGGATTTCAATGGTGATAATCTATAACAAAGGGAAGGCTAATATTACTACTGAAAAGGGAAGGTGCCCTTTTCTCATTTTATGAAGCCATTCCTGATTTTGGTTTCTGAGCAAAACTTTGAGAAAACTGATTGGCTTCAAAATTTCAACAGTGGTGTATCCTCCTTCAAAGGAGGTTCACAATGTCACTGCCAATTTTCTTTTAAAATGGTGTGGTAGTTTTTATTGAAATAACTTTAGTGTGCCTCAACTGAACTGCTTGAATCTTTAATGGCTGAAGCATCTTATGACAATGCACCCTTAAAGTTTAGGTTACATAAGTGAAAATTTGCCAATTTACTCAAATGTTAAAAAACTTGGAACATTGTATACTGTGTGATAAATGGTGAATGCCTTGTTTGATCACCTTCAAATTTTCAGCAATAGTAAATTTTCCTAAAAAGAAAGTTCATACTGTTATTGGGTTGTTTAATTTTTATTAAACAAACTGCTGGTGCATCTTAAAAAGAAAATTTTGGACTGATTTTGGGCCGAATAGGTGCCAGTTTTACTGAAGAAACGGGGTATTTTATATTAAGGGTGTACATGCGATAAGTTTCAAACTTTCAACACTTGCTTTATGTCAGCATTAATGATTGTACTGAGATACCATCAACTACGATGAAAACTAATTTTTAACACAACAGCCATCTCGCACTGAGGCACAGTGACCCCCAAAAAAAGAAGAGACTTTTTTTTAACTCAGTAATTTATACAGGAGAAGGGTTTACTAGCTCCTTGCTCCTGGCATTGTAGTTGCCTCTTATGACATGCATGGCTTACAAAGGAAGGATTCTTCTCCACTTCCCCATGGAGATGAAAAGAAATAAGAACCAGATTTATGAAGAATATAGAAGAAAACTCAGATGGGTGTGCATACATGGACATGCAAGAAAACTAAAAATAAGTAAAAAATATGTTATATAGCAAATTAATGAGTTGCAAGCAACAAATTTAGTAAAAAGAGCTTATAGTCTGAATTCACTAAAGAAATAAACAAATGTCATATAAATGAAAGCTGGTGAGCTTACCACTCCACTTGTAATATTCCAGAACCCTGCCTCACAGTCATTACACTTGAGACCCGTCACATGGGGCTTACACTGGCATTGTCCGGTAACCTGATCACACACAGGTGGCCCATAACGCTCAGCTACAGTGCCATACGAGTTACAGTGACATGGACGACAATCACCCTTTGGTAAAGCCAAGGCATCACCATAAAATCCTAAAAATATAAAAAGGAATTAGAGTACATAAAATTACTCATAAAAGTTATAAAAAATCTTGTATATCATGTGTGTTACCTGTTTTCCATGCTGTTTCTCAGATATGCAAACCTCTGTAGGTTAATTATTTACTCGGTGCCCATACACGAGATGTGTAGCAGAAGAGAATAAGTGCCATCATGGCGCCAAAATCTAGGTTAGTGAACAAATTGATTCCTTAACATTTCATTTGTGGAAATGTGTAGAGATTCTATTATGCATCTTTAAGTTAAACTCTGAGTCCCATAATAAAATATGGTAATTTAACCCTTAAGCTGTCCAAACATAGACCTACATTCACATGCGTAGCTCTCCGAACGTAGATCTATTTTTTTTTGAATGCTTTCAAATGTAAAAAAAACGTAGATCTACGTTTGGAGTGCTATGCACATGAACGTAGATCTACGTTTGGACAGTTTAAGGGTTAAGCTTCACAGCTTCAGTCTCTCCCATGCCAGCATATTTCTTTACATATCACTGCCTTACAAAGAACTACTTTACAGAGCACTGCTTTATAGATCACTGCTTTATAGATCACTGCTTTACAGAGCATTGCCTTACAGAACACTGTCTTACAAAACACTACCTAAGGTACCAATTGTCAAGAAGATAAGCTTCACTCTATACCAGGGCTTAACTTTCATAAAACCATCCTCAGCGCTCACCTGGCAGGCACTGGTCACAATAGAAGCCTCCAGTATTGTAGATGCATTTCAAACATTCTCCAGTTGTGCGGTTGCAGTTTGCTACAGCATTGGGATCAATGTTACCATTGCAGTCACATGCTTCACAGGGACGAGGAGGTCCATGACGACCCTTAGGGTCTCCGAAGAAACTATCCGTGCACAGTTCACAGCGAGGCCCTGGAAATCGTATGTTCACATGCTATGAATTAATTATTTTGGATAAACTTAAAAAAATTAGTATTCTAGGGTGAATTTCAGAATGGAATTAAGTCTATTATTACAGTTGTCTTGTAATGATAATTACTTTTGCTAATTCACTGTACTACTGGAACATATAATGGAAATATGTATTGTCAGTCACTGTGGTAGCAACTGTTTATGCAGCTGTAATGTTCCCACTGCAACAGAGGATAACTCTATCTGTATGTAACAAGAGTATGAAATCTATACATCTTTAATATATAACAGAAAGATTGAGAAAATCTCCAAGATTAATTTAGGACCCAAGTTGGGAACTGACCTGAAAATATTAACCTGACAATACTTGAGGCTTAAAAAACAGAGGTGCTATGATTACAACATACAAAATATTCAAAGGAAGTGGCAAGATGGGATGGAAATAAACTGAATGGAAGGAGTGAGAACAAAACAACAACACAGATGGGAACTGACAATCCACTGAGGGAAAGACAGATAAGAAGGCCCAAGAGCTGGAGTTGAAGTAGAGAAAAAAAAACAATAAATATAGAGGTTCTGTCTTCTGTATCCATGACTAATAAAATGTATTATCAGTATTCCGACGTGAATATATTTAATTTATTATCGAGGTTTGAGAAAATGAGAGGACAATGGGGTTTGTAATAAATATCTTGATTTGTGAAAAAAATTTAATGAAACTCTTCTTAAATGGCAAGATTATGAATATCACAATAATGGCTTTCATCAAATGAAGTTAATTTAATTTATATTAACTATCTGCTAACAATATAATATTTAAATATATACAATACCAGTAAAAACTTACCTGCATATCCGGTAGGACATTCAAGGCAAACAACAGTGTCATCAGGAAGCTGGATACATGCACCACCACTAGGACAAGGACATGACTGGCAATCACTCTGTGAGCCTCGCAGAGCATTGCCATAGTAACCTTTAGCACAGCGCTCACACTGGTCACCAGCTGTGTTGTGCTGACAGATGCAACGACCTGGCAGTGGTAAAAGCACAAATCCATCCATTTCGCCCTTTTGATGAAGTAAAATGAATACCATACAAAATAAATATGAACTTTTTAAATAGTTATTTCAAAGTTCTTTTAATATTTAAATATTATACCCTCTCAAAATGTATGTAATAAAGTAGAACATGTCTTATTGGAAAATACTCTATTAATGTTTCTGAGTTATTAATGTAACAAAGTAGTGGTCTGTTGTGAGGCATAGCTCAGTCAACTGATTAATGCTAGAGAAACATTTATTCATAACACCAAACTGATATTCAAAATACTGGATTGCTTTTGAGGGTAAACATTTAATTAAAGAGTAAACAGAGCTCGAGGCCCGTAGCATGTGCTACTAGAATAAACCAGCAATGATCAGAAAGAAAGGTGGTTGTTATTAGCAGCAACACGGTTTTGGTGTAAATATGGCTTTAAGTATTTTGTAATTACTGACACTGTGCAGTGTGGAATCTACATAAAAGCAAATTCATAATTTCATGTGAAGGCTGCATCCATTACCTAGAAGGGCCACATGCAGCCCTTGGGCCACAGGTTGGGGACCCCTGGTTTACACCATCTTGGGTAATCATGAGCCAACTGCAGAAAGTGCTGGTCATGCAAATCCTACACTACACAAATAACTTGCACATAGCAGAACTTATAAACATTTCGGTCTGACTTGGACCATTTACAAGTCAGATCAAAATGTTGTTACAAGTTGATCCTATCTACTTGCATACAACAGCATATTCTTCTATTCATTGGTACAAGGAACACAGCAATCTATTCAGCGAAGGTCCTACTGCTTGAGAAAATACCGCACATTAATACATGTATTTGATTACGTAAACTTACATAAATATATATATTAAAGATCTTTTATGGTCCTGCTCAGAAATCCTTGTGACTCTAATCCTAATTGTGACCTGAGGTTGAAAACCACTGCTATAATCCAAGGTCACTGTATCAGCACTAAAAAAGGGCAAAACAAAAACTTAGCTAACTTATTTTTCACTTCTGAATTTACACACTAATGCCACTCAGTATACTATAGTTCATCAAAATTTACACTGATGTTTTATAAGCTATTACTTGCATTCTATTTTGTCCATTATATTTTTTATGGATTCTTGCTTCTCTCCTTCAACTTTCTTACCTATATATGCCTGTTCTATTTTTTAGTTAAGTGGCAACTGCTACATTTTATAAAAGCCAATCAAGCAAGATACTCTGTTACATTTTATACATGCCAGTCAAGCACAGTGCTCTGCTACATTTTATAATAATAGCCAGTCAAGCACGGACCATGGTTCGAGTCTGCCATCCAGCCTTCCATTTATTCACTGACAGTCCATATGAAAGAGACTTTACATATACATAGAAGCAACAGGTCATTAGAAATAGTGATAAATGTAACAACACGATTGCAAACAAATCATGGAACAGGTTTCAGGACTTGCTTGCCATGGGTTGAAGCCCCACCCATTCTATTATTTGATTAAATAGTGATAATAAGATTTTTCCTAGGTAGTAGGTTGGTAGACAGCAACCGCCCAGGGAGGTATTACCGTCCTGCCAAGTGATTGTAAAACGAAAGCCTGTAACTGTTTTACATGATGGTAGGATTGCTGGTGTCCATTTTTCTGTCTCATAAACATGCAAGGTTTCAGGTATGTCTTGCTACTTCTACTTACACTTAGGTCACACTACACATACATGTACAAGCATATATATACACACCCCTCTGGGTTTTCTTCTATTTTCTTACTAGCTCTTGTTCTTGTTTATTTCCTCTTACCTCCACGGGGAAGTGGAACAGAATTCTTCCTCCGTAAGCTATGCGTGTTGTAAGAGGTGACTAAAACGCCAGGAGCAAAGGGCTAGTAACCCCTTCTGTATAAATTACTAAATTTAAAAAGAGAAACTTTCATTTTTCTTTTTGGGCCACCCTGCCTTGGTGGGATACGGCCGGTTTGTTAGAAAAAGAAGAAGAAGAAGAAGAAGAAGAAAAAGAAGAAGAAGAAGAAGATTTTTAGCATTTTTAAATGTACTTACCAGTCTCAGAATCACAAATGTCTGCATGATTGTTACAGTCACAAGGAATACAGGAGGCAAAGGGTCCTCCACTAGCAGGCTTGTGTCTGTACCCTGGAGCACAGGACTCGCAGTACTGGCCTACGTAACCTTCTGGACAGGTACACATCTCTATCCAACTTGCCATGACACCAAATACACCACGTCGAGCAGTGTCTAGCTTGATATCATCAAGAAAGCCTCGCCCTGAAATATATAATCCAAGCATTAATTATTCTATCTATAAAATATAATGGATTTTTATTATTTAAAATATTAATTCAAACCATTTACTGTACTTATATATACCACCTTTACCATATTCATGTCTTATCTATGCAATATATTATGTCAGTATCCAGCCACAGTGGCACTGACTTCCCTGGAACACCTTCTAGGTAGCACACTGGCAAGCACTGATATTGCTACAGGCATTTATGGTCCTACAAACTACAGCTCACAGGTTCATTCACACTATACTTTCACTTCATTCACTGCTATCTACTTCCAATGCTGTATTTATTTCATTCATTTACAGTCACCTCTACAAATTTGTGGGATTACAACTGTGGATAAACTACAAATACAAACCTGTGTCTTCATAACACATTATATTGGGTTTATTTTTGTGTTTCAGAGACCACATCACTAATGTATCACTCTAATATAGTTAATATTGACACTGATAAAAATAACAAGCAAAAAAAAAAAAGCAGATTTAAGGGTTGGAAAGCTCATTGGTAAAAACATTAGATAACTGATCAAGCCTCCACCATGTCTTGTGCTGAATGACCCACATGGGTTTAGCACTTAGCATGGCATAAACCTTGGTAATAAATACCGACAAGTTGGTTTAGAAAGACACGTAAGCAAACACTATGACATATTTATTAGAAAACGTTTCGGTCCTGGTTAGAAGTGATCAAGGTCCCAGGACCGAAACGTTTTCTAATAAATATGTCATAGTGTTTGCTTACGTGTCTTTCTAAACCAGCACTTAGCATGATTTATTTATTTATTTATTTACCTCTTCTTCCAATCATTCCTGGTATAACCCCTACTCCTCCTTCCTTCCAACCCAGATTTATATGCTTTTTTTTAGTGCATAAAGTTGCATGATGCCAGACTCACCTTCATAGGTGTAGGTTCCTCGTATCTTGATTGCCGTAAGATTGGACAAGAGAGAGATAAAGTCGCGTGATGCTAGACGTGGAGACCAACCAAACTGAGAATTCTCATGGAGACGGAATTTATATTCTTGCTTCTGTTGGTGTATAAATTATTATTGCTTTAGAAATGGTACAATGAATATGAAATTAAAAACAAAATAAACAATATATTTATTAGTGTATAACTGTCAAACATCCAAAAAACTGAGTATAATTTGGGTTTATTTTTAAATTGTACACAAACCTGCTCTCCCAGTAACATACATAAATGTACAATACTTTTAAATAATTCTTATTTTTACATCAAATCTATTATATTTTTGTTCTCTCAAGTCCTGTTTTTACAAAATACTCTTTACTGAAGTAAACAAATTAATTACCACAGTGCTTGGAAGACTATTGCCTTGTGCAAAGATGGGTGCAGCGATAGAGAGCCCAGCTCCCTCCAAGACGATATCTTCAGTGCTAGCCTGAGGACCCAGTTCTCCTACATGCAGGAAGAATGAGAGTTTATGGTTGTAGCTAGCCCGCTGGTCACCAAGGAAGCGATCTGAAAGTAACAAGAAACCCCAGTTAATTAGTCACTGACACACAGCATGCAATATGCAGGAGTTATGACTCAACCCCTGCAACCACATAAAGTCGCGTGAAATAAAGTATACTCTATGTTCATATAAGAACTAAGCACTGATTGCAATTATAGTTCACATATTTCTGTCTCAAAATAAAAAAAAACATTTTATACAGATACAAAAGCTAACCAAGAAAAATTAATAGAAAAACAGGTAAGATGACAGAAGAAATGGTGTGATTTCACTATTATAGGTAAATGTAGATTCAGCGCATGTAAACTTTACTACCAATAAACGTGTGAGAAATCATTAAATGTAAAAAAAATTTTATGCCAAAATTATGTCCTGCACTGCATATCAGAGGAACCATGCAAATCATGACTTACAAACACGCAAGCTACCACAGTTACACAACTACAACCATACATGTAAAAAAAGTGTTAATAATAAGAGGATGAGGATAACCAGGGCCGGATTAAGAAGTTTCCGGCCCTAGGCTATTCAGATTGGCGGGGCCCCTTTGAGTTACGGGTAAGCGAAGCAACCCCTTCCAGCTTGGGGGGGGGGGGTCGGTGTGAGCCTGTTTAAGGTCTAATTAAATACATTCTGGCTATTTAGATTAAATTTAATAGGGAAAGTACATCAAGACAACCAAAACCATTTACCAACAGCAATTATAACTATCTTGTTAAATCATGCATTTTAAAGAGAATAAACTCAAGACAGCATAGTATTACTAGATTAGGCTATTAAAGTAGTGACATCATGTACCTATTATATTCAGCATAACCACTACAGCACTATTATTCCCTTTATAAATCACTGACCATTATTGTTATCATTGCATCATGCATAAGACTATCAAATCATATAAAGTCAAGAAAGTAAAGAATTGTTTATATTCACAGGCACTTCTTAAATAAACTTTTTTCTGGATTTCATATTGGTAAAATCATCAATTATATTCTGAAAATCAATATTTCTTGTTAGATCAGACTCAATGGTCAACAAGGCTAGGTTACACAATTTGTCTTGGCTCACTGTTTAACGGGGCTGGTTTTTCACTCTTTTCAAAACAGAAAATGAACGTTCTCCTTCACAGTTAGTAGTGGGAAAACACAGCTGTTCTGATGTAAACAAAGGCGTGTTGAGTGTTGCCATCTATGGTTAGGTTTATTTAATTTTATTTTATTTTATTTCATTATTTATTTTTGTTTTGATTAATTTTTAAAAATTTTACTCTCCAAACACTTGAACTTTTTAGGTAGGGACCCCTTTGCACTTGCACCATGTGCGCAGTCTTGGATGAGCCCCTGAACCCCTTGGACCGTGGGGCCCCCAAATGCACGGGGCCCTAGGCAAATGCCTAGTTTGCTTATGCGGTAATCCGGCCCTGAGGATAACAGCAAGAAATATCTTAATTATAACACCATCTCAGTGCCATGATAGCCAGAACTCAACCTCAGTGACTTTCAAAAACCCAAAAGAAGGCACATGTCAATGCTCGACCACTGACACTGAGGCTAAATACTAATGCTGGGCCCTAACAGAAATTCAGGGAGCAACCTGGCCTTGGCTCAGACCAGGCTTCATAAATTTGAATAATTTTTTTGTGAACACATCAGCCATTTCCCACCAAGGCAAGGTGGCCTGAAAAAGGAAAACTTTCATCATCATTCACTCCATCAGTCTTGTCAGAGGCGAGCCCACACTATAGTTACAAAATTGCAACATTAACACCCCTCCTTCAGAGTACAGGCACTGTACTTCCTATCTCCAAGACTCAAGTCTGGTCTGTTGGTTTCCCTGAATCCCTTCATAAATGTTACACTGCTCACACTCCAACAGCACGTCAAGTTCTAAAAGTCATTTGTCTCCATTCGTTCCTATCTAACACGCTCACACACAAAACCTCCTTTACACATATTATGGTAAAGGCAAGTTTTCAGTATATCAAGTGTGAGTAAAAGTTAATAAAATTTACTTTTCATCTTACTTGTTCATAAGACACAAAGAAAAGATAAACAATCCTGCCAGCTTCCAACACTATTAATAGGTTTATGTTTCACAGAATGGTAATACTTCCCTGCCTGAATATATCCTGCTAGGATTGCTTAACCTAATTGGACTGATGTGGTAAAGCAAAGTACACATTACTAGTGCTGTAATGGTTTTGACTAAGAACAGTAAGAGATACAGCCAGTGGCTAAAAGAGATTTTAAACTGCCTGCAGATCTACTTAAAAATTTCAACAGACATATATTATGGGATACAAAGCCATCAAATATGCAACATGTTTAAAATTAATTCTTAGGCATTGAAGATATACAGGAAATGAAGAGAGGAATGATAAGATAGATAAAATACAATAATTAATGAGCTATTGAGAAAAATTTAAGACCAGTAACACAGGTAAATCTGATAAAGATAGGTAGAACATGACAGACACAAAAACAAAATCAAAGAACTATCAAACAAGACTGAAGAGTTAGAAACACAGGTAAATAAATGTGAGGGTAGACTTAGAGGTTACATGTAAGGACCTAAGTGGTACATAACAGAAAAAATACACTGGTCAAGACCTGATGAGCCAAGCAAAGCTCAGCAAAGGGAGTCGCAAATCTAAGGCAGATGAAAGCAATTCAAGTGTGGTATACAATAAGGAGCTGAAGAGAAATAAATAAGATAAAGGGAAATGACTATCTTAAGAATCATAAACAATAATTAAGAGGACAATTACAAATAAGCCAAGGGTATTGAAAGAAGTAGACTGGTTAACCTATGAGGCTGGAATGGTTAAATGTTAAACCAACTTATTGCTTTATTGTGAAGTGACTCATTAAAGAAGCAATACTAGAACAAAACAAGAACATAATTAAAAAGAACAGAGAGAGAAAACATAAGGATTCTTACTGAAAGTCAAAACAGAGCACAGAAATTTAATGAACAGGAGAGCACATAAAAATGTCATTACATGCATATGCAAATTTCTCTTACAGACTTACCTGGTGCTTTAAAGTAGACCTTGTTTCTTCCTGGGGCAGACACTGCTATACTCTGAGTGAAGGAGTTGTAGTTAAGTGGCACTGATCTGCCGATGGACTCTTCTGCTTGCCAACGCTCTTCACCACGCACAAAGCCACTCTCAATGACACCTGCACATGAGGAACATTCTCTAAGTAAACATTCAATATTTTTTTTTATTATTTCAACACACCGGTTGTCTACTACTAAAGCAGGATGACTTAAAAAAGAAGAAACCTTACAAGGCTTATCTTCTTTTCACATTTACTAGCTCTTTGCTCTGGCATTTTAGTTGCCTCTTATGACACGCCTGGCTTGCGGAAGAAAGATTCTTCTCCATTTTCCCAGGGAGATAATCATTCTATATTCTTCTTCTTCTTTCAACAAGCCAGCCACATCCAACCTAGGCAGGGTGGCCCAAAGAGAAAAACGAAAGTTTCTCTTTTTAAATTTAGTGATGTATACAGGAGAGGGGTTACAAGCCCTATGCTCCCGGCATTTTAGTCATCTCTTACGACATGCATGGCTTGTGGAGAAAGAATTCCATTCCACTTCCACATAAAGAAAACATCCTTTTTTCTTTTTTAACACGTCAACCATTTCCCAAGGAGGCAGGGGGACCCAAAAAGAAAGAAAAACTAAAAAAGAAAGAAAAAAACTTTCATAATCATTCAACACTCTCACCATCATTCATACATAATCACTGTCTTTGCAGAGACGCTCAGATACGACAGTTAAGATGTCAATCCAAACAGCTAATATCCCAAACCCGCTATAAACATGCACATCCTGAAGTCTACCTATCAACCTTTTATCCACCAATACATAATCTAAGAAACTACCTTCATATCTTGTATACTCATTTATCCTCTTTTTCTTAAGATATGCATTACTTATTATTAAACCTCTCTCTGGTGGCCTGGTGGTTAACGCTCTCGCTTCACACGGCGAGGGCCTGGGTTCGATTCCCAGCCAGAGTAGAAACATTGGACGTGTTTCTTTCCACCTGTTGTCTATGTTCCCCATCAGTAAAATGGGTACCTGGGTGTTAGTCGACTGGTGTGGGTCGCATCCTGGGACACTGACCTAAGGAGGCCTGGTCACAGACCGGGCCGCGGGGGCGTTGACCCCCGGAACTCTCTCCAGATAAACTCTCTCCAGATATACACAGTTCAATTAAAGGTCCCCCCCATTTTCATTTACCTCTGACACCCTAAACTTACATACTACTCCCTCCACAACAATTTTACCCACTTTAGCATTTAGGAATATTCAGTGTATAAAATTTTTAATCTTAGTAGCAAAGCAAGGGATATGTTGTGTATCTTTATATGTGTATGCTTCTAAGCTGTTGTATTCTGAGCACCTCTGCAAAAACAGTGATAATGTGCGAGTGTGGTGAAAGTGTTGAATGATGATGAAAGTATTTTCTTTTTGGGGATTTTCTTTCTTTTTTGGGTCACCCTGCCTCGGTGGGAGATGGCCGACTTGTTGGAAAAAAAAAAAAAATACATTTGCACTGTACTTTGGTAATTTAAAGATACTGAGGGTTATATAAGTTCTTGTAATACACAGAAGAGACAAAAATACTGTGAACTTTAGATGAAAACTTTGGAAAATCTTGTTTCTGCTTTCCTGTTAGCTTACAAGCACAGTATTGTCCTGTACATACACAGTATTTTGAAATATCTTCTATTCTTACTGTGTACCAGTCAGTACAGAGGAAGACATATACAGTTAATTGTCAAATTTCCGTGCATTAACAGTCTCACAGATGCACATTATGAATAAATAACCTCCAACAACTCAAGATAATTTAAAAGAGACAAACTTGCCTTGGGCATAACCATCAGCAGAGGAGCAAATGGAAGAATGACCATAGCAGAAGCAAGGAGTGCAGCCAAACTCATTTTCACTATCAAGGTTGAAGTAACCAGGTTTGCAGTGGTCACACTGCTGTCCTTCAACATGTTCCTTACACACACACACCCCTGTTGTGGGGTCACAACTTGCCTGATTATCGCGACTACCTGCGAGACTGCACCCACAGGCCTTACATCCCTATGGTATAAAATAGTAAGAGTATTGTAACTTATAAATTTTATAGTACAGCACTATTGCATGTATAAAAGTATATAAAACCTCTTACATTAATTACACAGTATTTCCAAATAACTAAAAATAAACATTATTTCTGTGCTACTACTGTACATGTTGCTTTACAGTAATGGTTTCCCAGAATCAACTTAAGCACTCTTAGACTAATTAATAGGAAATTATTGTATTAAATTTACAGTAATTAAACACTTTGCTCTATAATTTAAAACTGGCTCAAGTACACAAATGTATCAAACTATTTTCAGAGTAATTCCAGGACAATTTTATAATTCACTGCAAATTATTTTATTTTATCTATTTAACATTTACATGTAAACCAAGTCAAAAACAAAGAAGCACTGTATATTCTATATAAACACTACACAACTATTAAACAAACCATAATGTTTATTAAAACAAAAAGCACTACTGAAATTAAGTGTAAGAGTTAAACAGGTTTGAGCAAAAAGGATAATTTTAAAAGTGATCACTAGATAAACACTATTACAAGTAAATTAAAGTAGATAACATCACACTCATGCATCTGACCTTAATTCCAAAAGCTCTATCCTGAAAGATTAAAGTAATTACACTGATTAATTCATTATTATATCCATAACTTCTTCTCTCTCAGTATTCCCATACCTGTACCTAGCTAACAAAAATGTAAATGATCACTTAGTAAAACATTCACTGCAATACAGAGGATTACCATTTAAGAGAGAAATCAATGAACACCATACAAAATTAGAACCAACATTGTCAATTCAGTCAAAATTATTATACAGTATCTTCATTTTTTTTTTTCAACACGGCCATCTCCCACTGAGGCAGAGAGACCCAAAAATGAAAGAAACACTTTCACTATCATTTAACACTTTCACTCTCACACATTATATTAACTTAGGATTCTAGCAATCTAATCTTTACCTATTCAATATGAACTAGTGTTAAAACCCAGTATTAAGCAAGAGATCTTTGTCATCATTTAATATTTAGTTCTAACACTAGTTTAAATTTGAAATATCTTTTGTACAGTGCTAGCCGCCTGGACCATGAATGGCTCCATGAGTAGTAACACTCTCGAAACTCATCAAAGATAAGTTTTCCTAAAATGCTATGCATACTATGTGTGTTTCAATTCTTCAAGCTTTATTTCTGTATAATACTTTAAAAAATCTGATTATTGATACATTTCCCAGATAAAATTGTAAATATCAGAATATTAATTTACTTATGTGTTACGAACCATCTAACAGCAAGTACAAGTAACATGGCTACAGATGCTGCCAGGCATAACACATTGTTCTTCCTCACAGATCTGTATGCACTCACATTTGCCAATACAGCCAAACTTCAATACAGTGCTTTATGATCAGCGTAATTTAACTATAGCATACAATGTTTTCAATGAAAGCTAATTTGTGGACAGCTTCGATTATTCACATTTCTCACAGAGCTAATTTTTATTTTGCCTGGCACACCATCCCTAACATTGAAAATTAGCCACTGGGTTTTGATCAAAATGTGCTCCCTGGATTTCCCATCTTCTAATCTCCTTTTCTTTCCAGTACGTAATTAATTTTTTATCAATGTTAATACTGTATTTGTAAATTAATGTTTTTATGGATCTATAAATTCCAGTAAATATTTTTACTAATCAGTAGACAGCAACCACCCAGGGAGGTACTACCATCCGACCAAGTGAGTGTAAAATGGAAGCCTGTAATTGTTTTACATGATGGTAGGACTGCTGGTGTCTTTACTCTGTCTCATAAACATGCAAGATTTCATTTATGCCTTGCTATTTCTAAACTTGCATGTACAAGCATATACACACCCTTTAGGCTTTTCTTCTATTTTCTTACTAGTTCTTATTCTTCTTTATTTCCTCTTATCTCCATGGGAAAGTGAAACAGAATTCTTCCTCCGTAAGCAATGCGTGTTGTAAGAGGCGATTAACATACTGGGAGCAAAGGGCTAGTAACCCCTTCTCCTGTATACATTACTAAAGTTAAAAAAAGAGAAACTTTTGTTTTTCTTTTTGAGCCACCCTGCTTTGGTGGGATACAGCTAGTTTGTTGAAAAAATAAGATTTTTACTAACATCTCAGAAAATGGAACAAAATATTAAAAGATTCATCTGTAAGATATATATCAGCAAATCCATATCTTGCAGTCAGCTCTTTTATGGAGCTCCTATAGAGCAATTTTTCATAAATGCTACTGAAAAAGTGCACTGAAAATTGACCACCATGTATTAAGAAGACCCTTCTATGCACAACTCAGTTTTGGATGTACAGTAATTTTTCAATCACAATTACAAACAAATGCACTATATTGAGAAGTTTTGTACAAGTAACTGTACTCTTAATGCCATTTGCATTCAAAAGTAAAGCCCTTGATTTAGTGGACTAATAAGAGAGAATAGAGGTCAGCAATGGCAACTGTTATGGATGGAAGTAATACTGTTTTGTTGTAAGGGTAAGAATAAAACAATTCTGTAAACAATGGGCTCTGTCTGTTGTTTCTGAATCAACTGATCCAGAGGATTTTGTTCTGCATTTCTTATGTCTGTTAAATCAATGTCCATTAAATACAGGCTTTACTGCATAAGTATCTTGAGAAAACCAGTTCAAATATAACTCACCTGAGGTCCAAAATCAAAGTAGTTCAATGCACACTTGTCACACTTGTCCCCAGTCACTCCTGGTTTACACTGACATATGCCATTACTGGCACACTGAAGAATGCGCGAACCTGTAAAGTTATACACAATTTAAGTTTGTTCCTATCTAAGGAGTAAGGGTTAAAAATTGAACCTGTAGCTGATTTTAATTTAAATTTAAAATGGATATACAAACAGAGTACGTAATATTCAGATTTTCCATTGAATATACAATGTGTGAATTATGTAGAGTATCTCTTGAAATTAAACAAAAAGAAAGTCTATTAAATTGTAATACATAATATTGTAACACAGTCTATGTAGATATCTTTGGAGGCTACATATCTCCAACAGGAATCATGGTGGCCCACAATGGTGCATGTCATACCTATCTCTATTAATTGCTCACCACTCGGTTCCAGCAAGGTTTATGATGCTATATTAAGTCCTTATTCATTTATGCTCTATAGTCACTGCCCAAATGTTGTAGTGTACAGGTACTAGCTGAGAGCTATGTGACTCACCATAACTTATGTGGCATCCAGAAACAAGACAATTGGGTAAGAAGGTGGAAATGAGGTCTTCATAGCTTCTAGTGAAGCAAGATATCTTTCATACATTAAAAACTAGCTTTCTACTGTGGGATCATGAGGGCTTATTTTAAAATAATATTGGTAACACTCAAAATATATAGGAGGTAACTGAGTGGAGCCACATCCAAGCAGTCATGAACCCACTGGAGAACCAATAAGAGTGAAGAGTTATTTTAATGACACTGAAAGATGGTGCCAGAAATTGTGTAAAAAAAGGATCTCCATATTCAACCAATGTGAGAGATCCTATGAGGCCAGAAAACAATGACACTGCATATACACAGGAACCAAGACAGGTAAAAAACAAACAAGCAATCTAGAATAATCACAAACACATTGAAACTGCCAGCACATACTGAATGATCTACCAGTAACAGAGCCCAAATATTAATATGCCCAGGAGAAACAACTGCCTCCTCCCTCCACTCATCTGTAAAACAAGGTACTCCAAATATTCATAACAAGTGCTAAAACAGATCAGGCACAGACAAAGGAAAGTATTTTTTTGTAAACCCAGCCATGCTAGGCTTAAGTGCAAAGGATAAAGCAGCAACCTTGACTGAGAACCACAGTAAATGTCTGTGAAATGATCTGCAGAGAGAGAGAGAATATGAAACAGAAAATTAAGTTAACCTATGATGTTGGTATAAACATATGTACATGGGCAAATTACAAATTCCACGAAAGAGAGAATGCTGATAGGAATAATCCATTGTCAGCCAGCAATTTTGGTACTCCAGGAAGAGTGGAACACCAGTCAGACAATGGTAAAGAGAACACACAACAGACTGACTTCCCTCAATCTCATCGAAGAGGCAGAAAAAGACACCAGAGAAGAGAGGGGCAAGGTGTGCATGTAGTATGAGGAACAGCAATTAGTTGGAGAGCAGGAGGAGGGTTGTAGGATGCCCCAATGCACATGTCAACTCAAGGACCTGTGGATGGGAGACCAAAACTTGGAAGATCAATGGTGTGAAATGGAAAGGTTCCAGGTCAATGGAAGAGCAGCCAGCAGCAGATACAGCCACAAAGGAAACAGATGGGCCAGAGGCCTGGAAAAACAGATGGGCCCCACTGATCATCAACTGTAGACAGTGGGAGTGGGGAGACTCTACAAGGTGACATATAGAAACCCATGCCCTCTTGATGGATGCCAAGGCAATCAACAAAGCATTATCTTGTTTTTGGGCCACAGCACAAGGAGAAGCATGATCCAACACAACAGTGCCCACATGTGAAGAAATGGCATATGCCACATATATAAGAATCCCTGCATGCAAGCAGTCAACACAACAATCACAAGTCCTGTATGATAATCAAAGCCAATATCAATCTACCAGAGATAATCAGGAGCAGCAGGAGGGAATGACACAAATCTTAAAGACATATGAAGGGCCCATAGGGGCACAACCAAATGCATCACCAGTTGAAGTATCCATAAACTGAAGTGTCGGCACAGTCAATGCATAACAAACTGGGATCTCAGAACTTTCCACCTGTGGACTAAAACACTCTGGTAGGGATCATCGAGTGGTAATGAAGGAGGGCTTAATAGAGCATCACAAAGACAGATATGACAAAGTCCATTGTAGGACTTCCCACAGTTCAACAGCAAAAATTACTATAGGAATAAGCAAAATTATAATAGAAAACTGACTTATAAATACAAAAAGATTAAGCATATTTTTAATATTATAGTTGTAAATATCTTAAGTTTTAAAGTTTCTAATGGTCCTTAAACACAATAACATCCAAATGTTACTATTTTGAACAAGATTAAATGCATGTACTCAGAAGGCCTCTCCATGGGCTATTCAATTCTGGAAATATTTTTTTATTTGCATTTACAATAAATTGTAATACTATATAGTAACGAGCAGTTTTGTAAGAGTTTACAAAACATACAGTATAATAATAATCATGGAACATCTGAGGACCTTCCACATCTCCATTTCTATATATGTACTTAAGTAGTAATGAGTAGCACTTTTATTTTAACTAATACATTTACTCTTTATTTCAACTAATACATCTACACTCTCAATGATTAACTGTAAATCCCTGTATGATACTAAATGAAGATATGACCAAAATGTTGTGCATGTAATGGCCAATGAAATTATTATTATTATTATAATCAAGGGGAAGCGCTAAACCCGTAGGATTATACAGCGCCTGGGGGGGGGGGAATGTGGAAGGCATTCAGGCTTAATTCGGGGAACTGGAGCACAGATCCAATTCCCTAAACCAAGAGCCCCTCACCAACATCAAGGAACCTTCCCTGAGGGGGTGGCCAATGAAAGAAGTAGCTTCATTTCGCTAAATTAATGTTAGTTTGGCTTAAAGCCTATCGACACATAAGGGTCATCAAGGCCACACATCACCTATTCATCATAAATCAAAAATATTTTAACCCCAAATATAGGCTCATTGGGATTAAAATACACTTTAGGTGTATATAAACTGAGATCCATATCCCTTCATATATATATGCACTCTTACTCTCAGTGCACATGCATAGAGATTTACTGTACTTATCAGACTATATACAAGCTAAAACTTCCCTAATTAAAACTAATTTTTGAATTTTATTTATTATTCTTCAAGAGAATATACTAACATACCATTCATTACAGTTCAGCAATGCATTCATCTTACGTTCATATATTACTCTGCATCGCTCAAGTTGGACACACGGTTGCAGCACAGTCCAAGCAGTGTCCACCAAGGGACCATCTGTATACGCTCGGTCAAAGTCAGCGTTGGAATATCCATTGCAATACAAGCTGTAAGAGAATTGTAGAATACAATGTACGTATAGGAACTTAACAGTCAAACTACAGTGTGACTGACCACTGACCATTTACGAGGATGCAATATGATCTCCTATAAAAGTTTTAATGATGGGTGGATTTATCCCATTGCAATTCTAAGTTTATAGAAACAAACTTATAAAGAAACAAGAAGGCATATACCTTTGACTGGACAAAACACAATAACCTGCATATGAGATCAATATATTATCTATAATTCAGGAAGCGCTTAAACCTGGAGGATTTATACGCGCCTGGGGGATGTGAGAATTCAGGCTTAATTAAGGAACTGGAGCACAGATCATTTCCTAAATCAAGAGCCATCACCAACATCAAGGAACCTCCTTAGGCTGCATAGGAGAGAGGAGCCTATGACGATGTTTCAGTCCGACTTGGACCATTTACAAAGTGTGACTTAGTAAATGGTCCAAGTCGGATCGAAATGTCGTCATAAGTTCCTCTCTCAAACAAACTTTATTTTTATAAAGTGAAGTACAGCATATTATACGTATAATTAGGGTGATTAACATATATAAACCACTTTAAATAAAGCCCTTTATTATGTAAGGCATTTCAGGCAGTCTTACAACTAAATTATGATTACCAGTACGTATATGACAATAAAAATACATAGTTTTTATTATACTGGACGTATTTTGTAATTCAATAAATTTTTTACTTATGCTTCATAATCAGTAATCTCAACATATATTTTAAAGCTGCTTACCAGGAAACCAGATTAAAGAAATGAGTAAACTAAATAAATCTGATAACATTGTAGTTGGGCACAGTATTACCAGTCCTCACTTCCCTTACATCCTAGAAACTGGACATATACCATAACAAATGTTTCCATGCCTCTTCCCCTTTCTTACAACAAATGGCTAGCTATATGGAGGTATTTCAGTCACTGTGTTATCACAAAGGTATTGAACATTTCCAATAACCTCTGTCCCCTAACAATCCTTGAGCTGTAGTTTCAAACCAGAGGCCCAGGTGCAACCAGAATTTGTAGCTAAACACCCTTAAGAATCCCAGGAGCTAGTGCTCAACACCTTCGAGAAACCCAGGAGCTGTTGGTTTACACTATCAAGAGGACAAAACTGAATGTAGTATCCCATGGCTTGGTTCACAAAGCCATGCATTCACTTCACACACTGAGTGTCCATGGTTCAATCCCAGCACGGGTGAAAACACTGGGCATGTTTTCTTACACCTGCTGTCCCTGAACACCTAGCAATAATTAGATACCAGGGTGTTAGTCGACTGGTGTGGATCACATTCTGGGGCAGAGGCGTCGCTAGGGTTGGTGTCACCCAGGGTAGCATCTTGGGTGTTACCCGGGATGGCATCTTGGGTGTCACCCAGGATGGCATCTTGGGTGTCACCCGGGATGGCATCTTGGGGGTCACCCGGGATGGCAATTGGGTGTCACCTGGATGGCATCTTGGGTGTCACCCGGGGTGGCATCTTGGGTGTCCACCCGGGGTGGCATCTTGGGTGTCACCTGGGATGGCATCTTGGGTGTCACCCGGGGTGGCATCTTGGGTGTCACCCGGGGTGGCATCTTGGGTGTCACCTGGGATGGCATCTTGGGTGTCACCCGGGGTGGCATCTTGGGTGTCACCCGGGTGGCATCTTGGGTGTCACTCGGGATGGCATCTTGGTGTCACCCGGGATGGCATCTTGGTGTCACCCGGGGTGGCATCTTGGGTGTCACCCGGGGTGGCATCTTGGGTGTCACTCGGGATGGCATCTTGGGTGTCACCCCCATAAAATCCAAGGGTGGGGGATGGGGGGGTACTGCATGTTCAGTAACTAATGTTTAGCAATAAGAACATTTAAGGGCTATAAAATGAACAGGAGAATACTTCTCAACTTTATTAATGATAAAATAAATAATCGTAGTAATATTGAGGAAACAAACTCAAATACCACTTTGAGTACAGCCAACAGATCCTACATTTATTCATCTTCAACAATGCCGAAAAAAAAAACTTGAAAAATAAAGAAAAACATTGCAATATCAGAGAAACACTAGTTCCGATTTGACCTTGAGTACAGGTAACATCTCAGTGAATCTCATCTTACATTTCCTTGCCTTCAATCCTGCAAAATTGTCCATTACATCATCAAAATCAATGATTTTCCCTATATAGGCTATATAGAAACGAAGGATTCTTCTCTTATGTTGGTGCAGCACTGTTTTGGGCATTAGTGTCACCTTTAGAGGGTCTATGGTGTCACCCGGGGCGCCCCCCCCCTAAAACTTGTCCCCCAGGACAAGATTTAAGGACTTCAACAGAAATAAGCCAGACAGTCCCCGATGACACACCAGCTTTATTGGTTTATCCTGGATGGTTAAGCCTCCCTCAGGTAAAATATCTGAACAAATCTTATCTTAACACCTGCAAGAAGCTCAGAAACTGGACGTCAAACCTGTCAAACACTGCTAAATTATGAGGAATCGGACAAGGGATTGTGAAGATATCCTCAAGAGGTACAGGACTGTAGCCATTTTAAATAATATAAACATCTAAAATTTGAAATGATTTGGTAGAGGCACTTTTAAGATATCCAGAAATCCCCCTTCCCCCAGGAGCTGAATCACTAATATTTAAGATTAAGTTAATGGACCTTAAGAGGTCCAGAACTTGCAGCTCAGTGTCCTTACGTCTCTCATTTTGAAATTTCTCATTATCCACCCGCTGTATAGTCCTTGTGGCTTAGCGCTTCTTTTTGATTATTATAATAATAATAATAATAATAATAATAATAATAATAATAATAATAATAATAATAATAATCATTATCCACCACGTCATATTTCTGAATTGTTATTATTATTATTATTATTATAATCAAGGGGAGGCGCTAAACCCATAGGATTATACAGCGCCTGAGGGGGAATGTGGAAGGTATTCAGGTTTAATTCAGGGAACTGGAGAACAGATCCAATTCCTTATATCAAGAGCCCCTCACCAGCATCAGGGAACCTTCTTTGAGGGGTCACATATTTCTGGAATTTTGCTGTATTTATCTGATTGTGATCTCTAAAATACATACTTGCATGCATTCTGCAGCCTGTGTTAGCTTCCCGTACCTAAGCAACTGAAGTTTGTAACTATTGAACATGATGTTATATTCATTCATTTCGATACCTTACTATTTTTTATGTATCTTCGAGCGATGCGATTTTAAAAATTAATTTTGGTGTCGCTGGTGAAGGATACAACGCTGTGACTAGTGTTTTATTTGTCTACTACAAGTATGAGAAACAGTATAAGTGGCAAACTCAAGTGAACAGAGTTCTAAAAGAACAGTGGCAGCTTTACTGTGTGACTGAGGGAACACACAGTAGTCTTGAGACAAACTACACAGAATTTGTATAAAAGCAGTTTTATTACTAACTGGTATCCTCACTGCATCATACCACATATCACTATACTAATGTCACATTTCTTTACATCAGATTACCAGATGTCACTATCATCGTCACAATTCCATGTGACATATTTCTAGTTACTGTATAACCATCGCAAAACCACAGGAAATCACTAGGAATCATTCCCAGGTCCACATGATTCATCACTTTACCAATTCTACACAACACCTCACTAGTTATCATTAATTACCAATGTCGCAAATCAACATGGCACTTCACTAAGTGTTTCTAGGTAGGAAACTGTCATAATGCTGGTGTCTGGTGTTGGGTGCTTCCACTGACCAGAGCCAGGCAAGCACCAGACAAGCCTGGTCCAAAACCAGACTCCGGGAGCACGAAAACACTCAAAACTCAAAGGTAAGGGCCTAGTTACTCACTGGCCATGTCCTGGCTACCTAATAACCAGCCAGCCTGTATACCTTCTACATGTACTTGTAGAAATTTATTAGTATTATTATAACCAACTAAGTTACGATGCCCGTGGCCTGGTGGCAAAAGCTCTCGCAACACACGATGAGGGTCCGGGTTCGATTCCCGGCGAAGGGGTGGAAATATTGGACATGTTTTCTTACACCGGTTGTCTATGTTCACCCATCAGTAAAATGGGACCTGGGTATTAGTCGACTGGTGTGGGTCGCATCCTGGGACAAAACTGACCTAATTTACCCGAAATGCTCTGCATAACAAGGAGCATTCTATATAGTAGTATGTCATTGATGTCAGCTATGGTCTGTATACCTTGTACATGTACTTGTAGTAAATAAAGATATTATTATTATTATTATTATTATGATTATTATGTCCCGTGGCCTGGTAGGCAACGATTTCGCCTCACAATGAGTATCCGTGGGTCGACCCCGGTCGGATAGAAATATTGGGAATGTTTCCTTACACCTGCTGTCTCTGTTCACTTAGCAGTAAGTAGGTACCTGGATGTTAGTCGACTATTGTGGGTGGCATCCTGGGAGACAAGACTGAAGGACCACAATCGAAATAAGACAGACAGTGGATTCAAGTTTGGCAACAGAGTTGTGAATGAGTGGAATAAACTCCTAGGTAGTGTTTACGGTGTCCCGTAGCTCGATCACTTGGGCACTCAGCTCACACACTGAGGTCCGAGGATCAATCCCCTGGAGTTTACCTGGAGAGAGTTCCGGGGGTCAACGCCCCCGCGGCCCGGTCTGTGACCAGGCCACCTGGTGGATCAGAGCCTGATCAACCAGGTTGTTACTGCTGGCTGCACGCAAACCAACGTACGAGCCACAGCCCGGCTGGTCAGGTACCGACTTTAGGTGCTTGTCCAGTGCCAGCTTGAAGACTGCCAGGGGTCTGTTGGTAATCCCCCTTATGTATGCTGGGAGGCAGTTGAACAGTCTCGGGCCCCTGACACTTATTGTATGGTCTCTTAACGTGCTAGTGACACCCCTGCTTTTCATTGGGGGGGATGTTGCATCGTCTGCCAAGTCTTTTGCTTTCGTAGTGAGTGATTTTCGTGTGCAAGTTCGGTACTAGTCCCTCTAGGATTTTCCAGGTGTATATAATCATGTATCTCTCCCGCCTGCGTTCCAGGGAATACAGGTTCAGGAACCTCAAGCGCTCCCAGTAATTGAGGTGTTTTATCTCCGTTATGCGCGCCGTGAAGGTTCTCTGTACATTTTCTAGGTCAGCAATTTCACCTGCCTTGAAGGGCGGGAAAATAATAGGACGTGTTTCCATAAAACATCTGCTGTCCATATTCACTCATCAGTAAAATGGGTACCTGGGTGTCAGGCGACTGGCGTAGGTGGCATCCTGGGACAAAATTTACCTAATTTGCCCGAAATGTTCTGCATAACAAGGGGCTTCCTATACAGTAGTATGTCAGTGACGTCAACTAGGCATGTATACCTTGTACCTTGTACATGTACTTGTAGAAATAAAGATATTATTATTATTATTATTATTATTATTATTATTATTATTATTATTATTATTATTATTATTATTGAGGTAAGAACTTTGTGTAGTTTTAAATAAAGGTTGGACGGGTACACGAGTGGGTGTGGCAGGAAGGATCGAGATGAATGGTACAAAATACTGACACGGTGGAAAAATACACACAAATGTCCGTATTTTATATCATTTATCTCCATCGTGTCAGACACTGCAGCAGAAATGGATCCTTCATATGTTCACACAGCAATGATAAATCGCAATATACTGAATTTGTGCATTTTCCCACGGTAGATGGAAGGAGTTAGACCTGCCTAACATGGGCCAGCAGGCCTGCTGCAGTGTTGCTTCATTCTTGTATATGCTGGTCCCTAGGCGCGGTCATATATGTAAAGTAGGTGAGAGGCGGAATGGTGAAGGCAGGTGTGTCCCAGGCTGGCCGCCTGTAGTTACCTGCTGCAGGTTACACCTTATATGGTGATCACCAGTGTGTCCAGGGCGGTGGTCATGTGTGTACCCTCGCTCTCTGTATGCTGCCTTAATCCACTCCGTCACCATACTGCACCGCACAACCATCTATCACCATACTGTACCACACAACCATCCATCACCACACTGTACCACACAACCATCCACCACACTATACCACAACCATCCATCACCACACTATACCACAACCGTCCATCACCACACTATACCACAACCGTCCATCACCACACTATAACCACACAACCATCCATCACCATACCACACAACCATCCATCACCACACTATACCACACAACCATCCATCACACACACTATACCACACAACCATCCATCACCATACCACACAACCATCCATCACCACACTATACCACACAACCATCCATCACCACACTATACCACACAACCATCCATCACCACACTATACCACACAACCATCCATCACCATACCACACAACCATCCATCACCACACTATACCACACAACCATCCATCACCATACCACACAACCATCCATCACCACACTATACCACACAACCATCCATCACCACACTATACCACACAACCATCCATCACCACACTATACCACACAACCATCCATCACCACACTATACCACACAACCATCCATCACCACACTATACCACACAACCATCCATCACCACACTATACCACACAACCATCCATCACCACACTATACCACACAACCATCCATCACCACACTATACCACACAACCGTCCATCACCACACTATACCACACAACCATCCATCACCATACCACACAACCATCCATCACCACACTATACACACACAACCATCCATCACCACACTATACCACACAACCATCCATCACCACACTATACCACACAACCATCCATCACCACACTATACCACACAACCATCCATCACCACACTATACCACACAACCATCCATCACCACACTATACCACACAACCATCCATCACCACACTATACCACACAACCATCCATCACCACACTATACCACACAACCATCCATCACTACAATGTACCACACAATCTATCACTACACAAGTTGTGTGGTGGTTAACATACCACACAAGTTGTGTGGTACATTGTGGTGAGTATATACAAGACTTTCAAGCGTTCCCAATAATTTAAATGTTTTATTGGATCTATGTGGGCTGTAAATGATCTCTGTATCTGTTCCAGCTCTATCTCTCATGCCCTAAATAGAGCTACAAACACCAAACAAAACAAGCCATCTGAACATAAGAATTAAGGAACATTGCAGCAGGTGTACTGGCCCATACAGGGTAGGTCTTTCTCAAAACCAATTATTCCCACCCAACAGGGACGATATTGGACACTTCATGAAATTCAGTGAGGCTTGATTAGTCATTAAGGAAGAAGATTTAAGAGGGCGAAAATGTATAGAGGCTGTCCTAATTTCTGTCAGTAACACTATCCATCAAAAGTCCGGAAATTACAATATATGCAAACTTCTAATCAACAGGATATTACCCATTCTGGAGACCCCTGTAACACATGTTGACAGACCCTTCTCAAACCCATTTCACCACAGTCGTACTACTACTACAACTACTACCCCTCGCGGCTTTCCACCTGACTTTTACCACTATATAAACTCGTTGTCTTAGTTATCTCTGTATTAGGACTGAAGAAGCCACTCGTGGCGAAACGTTTCCTTTAATAAATATCCTGAACTGTACATGTCTTTTCCACGTTCATTTTCAATGAAATACAACAGTGTCCTATGATATATCTGTCACCCATTTCTAAGGTTCTACTACTCTCTGCAGTTCAGACTAAGGCCAGGCTTCCCTGCTGACTTGTTTGGTCAGTTTTATGGTAAGAATTTCTTCATTTTTTCAAGTAAACATTAGGTCTTGTATTCGCAGTCGGGGCACTTCTGGAAAGCAACCAATGGAAATACCATCACCTCTGATTCTGTGGAACCCAAGTTTACTCTAGTAGCTTATGGCTATAAAAAATAATTCAATTTTTTTTAGCAAGATCCACCTTGTAGGATGTATATCATTGGCGCTATTTCGCTTGTTTTGAAAGTTTCCATTATCCATCCCGTCACCTTCCTGGCTGTCGTGACCTTGGTCTTATTGTGTTCTTTGAAAAAAAAGGTCAGCTAACATAATTACTCCCAGGTCTTGCACGTGTTTCTTTCGTACTATTTGATGAGCCTCTCGAGTTTTGTATACAGTGTCCCTTTGGAGTTCTTTATTCTTTCCATGTATAAGCAACTGAAACTGATCACCACTGAGTGTCACATTATTCTCCGCTGCCCACTGGAAAAACGGTGTTTATATCTTTTACATTCTTTTCTGAATAGGCACAGCTGGGAGGCAGGATGCTGGATTTGTTTATTAAACAAAAACTGGATACATCAACATCAACTATATGATGGCTACCTTGACCTTTGATATACCTTTGACGCGTTCCGAGAGTTTTCCTACTCCAAATCCCGGCCTTGGGACAGGCTCGTCTGGTGCTTGCTACACAGCGGGAGCAAAGCTAGCTATGTTTCCCTGTCATACTCACCACGTAGGATGGTCTTCATACAGTGTTGAAATCTGTCAGGCTGAACCAGGAGATTTCAGTAGGACAATGAGAATATCGTCAAGTGTTCCAGTATGGGTTCGTCAGTTACGACAGCTTCATCAGTTACGACAGCTTCAAAAGTTTCCTTCCAGCATAACTAAGTTACTATTACTTGGGAATTAGGTGTCCAGTAGCTCAGTTGGTAGCGTACTAAGCTCACACTATGAAGTCCGTGGTTCGATCCCCGGTACGGGTGAAAACATTGGGGCACGTTTTCTTAAGACACCTGCTGTCCATGTTCACCTAGCAGTAAGTAGGTACCTGCGGTCCTTATTCATCTAGCAGTAGATAAGATACTTAAGTGTTTAGTCGATTGGTGTGGGTTGCATTTTTTAACAAAATTAACACAGGATGCTTTAAATAACCAGGAGCTTTCTATATAGTATGTTACTGATGTCAGCTATGGTCTGTATAAGTTGTGTCATGTACTTGTAGAAATAAATATTATTATTATTACCATCTCTTACGATAGTCTCTCCCGTACACAGGATGCTGCATTAAGGAGGGGGGGGGGAGGAAGAGATGGGAGGAGGAAGGTTAAAGGGAGGGGTATAGGGGGAGGAGGATGAAGGCAGAAGGGACGAGGGAGAAAAGGAGGAACAGGAAGGGAAGTGTAAGACTCTCCAAGGCGCTGGCACTGAAGACTCATTCAAAGCTTTGACGCAAAAAATGTACAATGCTTACCCACAACAACACATTGACACAACCTCTATGATGCAAGACACAACCACTATGATACAAGTCACAACCTCTATGATACAAGCCACAACCTCTATGATACAAGCACAACCTCTATGATACAAGCCACAACCTCTATGATACAAGACACAACCTCTATGATACAAGCCACAACCTCTATGATACAAGTCACAACCTCTATGATACAAGCCACAACCTCTATGATACAAGCCACAACCTCTATGATACAAGACACAACCTCTATGATACAAGTCACAACCTCTATGATACAAGCCACAACCTCTATGATACAAGTCACAACCTCTATGATACAAGTCACAACCTCTATGATACAAGTCACAACCTCTATGATACAAGTCACAACCTCTATGATACAAGTCACAACCTCTATGATACAAGCCACAACCTCTATGATACAAGTCACAACCTCTATGATACAAGTCACAACCTCTATGATACAAGTCACAACCTCTATGATACAAGTCACAACCTCTATGATACAAGTCACAACCTCTATGATACAAGTCACAACCTCAATGATACAAGTCACCTCTATAATACAAGTCACAACCTCTATGAAACAAGTCACAACCTCTATGATACAAGTCACAACCTCTATGATACAAGTCACAACCTCTATGATACAAACCACAACCTCAATGATACAAGTCACCTCTATAATACAAGTCACAACCTCTATGATACAAGTCACAACCTCCATGATACAAGTCACAACCTCTATGATACAAGTCACAACCTCTATGATACAAGACACAACCTCTATGATACAAGACACAACCTCTATGATACAATTCACAACCTCTATGATACAAGTCACAACCTCCATGATACAAGTCACAACCTCTATGATACAAGTCACAACCTCTATGATACAAGACACAACCTGAACATTAAAATGGTATAAAATACCGACAGATTGTTAGGTAAGACACATATGCAACAGTTAGGTATCTTTATTTCGAAACGTTTCGCCTACACAGTAGGCTTCTTCAGTCGAGTACAGAAAAGTTGATAGAAGCAGAAGATACTTGAAGACGATGTAATCAGTCCATCACCCTTAAAGTTTTGAGGTGGTCAGTCCCTCAGTCTGGAGAAGAGCATTGTTCCGTTGTCTGAAACAATATGAAGTTGAAGTGACAGGATGGAGCCTTTATATAGTGCCAGGAGGTGAGACGTAGGTTGCTTTGGGAGGGCAGGTCCCTCTCAAACCCAGCCGTTCTCACTAGTAGAGGTCGAAGTTGATGGTCTGTACCAAGATACCCTTGTGTTGCAGTGTCTGACAGAATGAACATTAAAATGGTATAAAATACCGACAGATTGTTAGGTAAGACACATATGCAACAGTTAGGTATCTTTATTTCGAAACGTTTCGCCTACACAGTAGGCTTCTTCAGTCGAGTACAGAAAGTTGATAGAAGCAGAAGATACTTGAAGACGATGTAATCAGTCCATCACCCTTAAAGTTTTGAGGTGGTCAGTCCCTCAGTCTGGAGAAGAGCATTGTTCCGTTGTCTGAAACAATATGAAGTTGAAGTGACAGGATGGAGCCTTTATATAGTGCCAGGAGGTGAGACGTAGGTTGCTTTGGGAGGGCAGGTCCCTTTTCTGTACTCGACTGAAGAAGCCTACTGTGTAGGCGAAACGTTTCGAAATAAAGATACCTAACTGTTGCATATGTGTCTTACCTAACAATCTGTCGGTATTTTATACCATTTTAATGTTCATTCTGTCAGACACTGCAACACAAGGGTATCTTGGTACAGACCATCAACTTCGACCTCTACTAGTGAGAACGGCTGGGTTTGAGAGGGACCTGCCCTCCCAAAGCAACCTACGTCTCACCTCCTGGCACTATATAAAGGCTCATCCTGTCACTTCAACTTCATATTGTTTCAGACAACGGAACAATGCTCTTCTCCAGATGAGGGACTGACCACCTCAAAACTTTAAGGGTGATGGACTGATTACATCGTCTTCAAGTATCTTCTGCTTCTATCAACTTTTCTGTACTCGACTGAAGAAGCCTACTGTGTAGGCGAAACGTTTCGAAATAAAGATACCTAACTGTTGCATATGTGTCTTACCTAACAAGACACAACCTCTATGATACAAGACACAACCTCTATGATACAAGACACAACCTCTATGATACAAGTCACAACCTCTATGATACAAGGCACAACCTCTATGATGCAAGTCACAACCTCTATGATACAAGTCACAACCTCTATGATACAAGTCACAACCTCTTTGATACAAGTCACAACCTCTATGATACAAGACACCTCTTTGATACAAGTCACAACTTCTATGATACAAGTCACAACCTCTATGATACAAGACACAACCTCTATGATACAAGACACAACCTCTATGATACAAGACACAACCTCTATGATACAAGTCACAACCTCTATGATACAAGTCACAACCTCTATGATACAAGTCACAACCTCTATGATACAAGTCACAACCTCTATGATACAAGACACAACCTCTATGATACAAGTCACAACCTCTATGATACAAGTCACAACTTTTATGATACAAGTCACAACCTCTATGATACAAGTGACAACCTCTATGATACAAGACACAACCTCTATGATACAAGACACAACCTCTATGATACAAGACACAACCTCTATGATACAAGTGACAACCTCTATGATACAAGTCACAACTTTTATGATACAAGTCACAACCTCTATGATACAAGTCACAACCTCTATGATACAAGACACAACCTCTATGATACAAGTCACAACCTCTATGATACAAGTCACAACTTTTATGATACAAGTCACAACCTCTATGATACAAGTCACAACCTCTATGATACAAGACACAACCTCTATGATACAAGACACAACCTCTATGATACAAGACACAACCTCTATGATACAAGTCACAACCTCTATGATACAAGTCATAACCTCTATGATACAAGCAACAACCTCTATGATACAAGTCACAACCTCTATGATACAAGCAACAACCTCTATGATAGAAGTGACAACCTCTATGATACAAGACACAACCTCTATGATACAAGACACAACCTCTATGATACAAGTCACAACCTCTATGATACAAGACACAACCTCTATGATACAAGTCACAACCTCTATGATACAAGTCACAACCTCTATGATACAAGACACAACCTCTATGATACAAGACACAACCTCTATGATACAAGTCACAACCTCTATGATACAAGACACAACCTCTATGATACAAGTCACAACCTCTATGATACAAGTCACAACTTTTATGATACAAGTCACAACCTCTATGATACAAGACACAACCTCTATGATACAAGACACAACCTCTATGATACAAGACACAACCTCTATGATACAAGACACAACCTCTATGATACAAGTCACAACCTCTATGATACAAGTCACAACCTCTATGATACAAGACACAACCTCTATGATACAAGTGACAACCTCTATGATACAAGACACAACCTCTATGATACAAGTCAGTAAACCCATGTTAAACCTCTGTGGACTATCTTATACATTAAGCTGATGAGGCAATATAAAATAAAAATATCTTGATGTTTGTTTGTTCAGTATCCAAGAAGATCAACTGTCAACTAGGCAACCAAATCAATAATAGCAGTTGTAGAAATAGATTGTTGTGGCAGCCATGGCAGCACTGGTGGTAGCCAGCATAAAAAACTACTGATCCGCAGAGCTGTGAGTGGTAGTGGAGTAATACGAGTAGTTTATGAAAGAAAAGTATTAATTTATTATAAGTTGTTCACGTCTTCCATCCAGTTCCACAATAAATGCCATGCCATTTTTTAAATATGTTATGGAGTATTTTTCCACCCATTTTCACGTGGGGAGTGATAGAGGGTGGGGAGACAGCCTTCTGCTTTTCTATTCATAACTCGTACACCTAGGTAATACAAAACAGTCGTTAATCTAGACAGAAGTACATAGTTCTTCTCAGCAGATTTTGCACCCGGGCCGGGATCATACCGGCGAGCCACTTAGAAATAGAACTAGGTGTAATTCAATGTACTTCCGTGTACGAGCCACATCATTTATACATGACACAAGCCTGATATTACAAGTGTTGAGTAACACCCACAAGTCACAAGTATGCAAGTCTTATAAGGAAGATGAAAATCAGCACCACCACCACTACTACTAGAAACATTCACGACTAATTTCAGAGTTAACTCGGAAACTAGTAGTGAATAAACGACGTTTCAAGAAGCAGTGCTAGTTTCATCACACACACACACACACACACACACACACACACACACACACACACACCACACACACACACACACACACCACACACACACACACAATGGATGAAACCTGGGGGGAAAATTTCACTGAAAAAAAGTGCTCAAAATCCAAATTGTATAATTTCCACACCGGCAGAAAACCGGGGGCCACTGTACTTGTGGTAACTAACGATGATATTATTATTATTAATCAACTGGCATGATCAAGTGTGCCAGGAGCTAATATTTCAGCTTGGCTATGCTAATGACACATACACACACACACACACACACACACACACACACACACACACACACACACACACACACACACACACACACGAGACGAGTCACAGGGACGTTAGGAAGTATTTCTTCAGTCATAGAGTCGTCAGGAAGTGGAATAGCCTAGCAAGTGAAGTAGTGGAGGCAGGAACCATACATAGTTTTAAGAAGAGGTATGACAAAGCTCAGGAAGCAGAGAGGGAGAGGACCTAGTAGCGATCAGTGAAGAGGCGGGGCCAGGAGCTGAGTCTCGACCCCTGCAACCACAATTAGGTGAGTACACACACACACACACCTACCTACACACAACAGGCCTAGTGTCTAATCGACATGTGCCTAGGACAAAATGGTAACTAACACACACACACACACACACACAACTCGCAAACGGGCGAACTTTTAACGAACATTATCTTTCAGTCCACAGCAGGATTTGAACCTGCACACACTGTATCATGGTACACAGTACTTTCTACACTCAGCCACATCCCAGATATATAGAGAATAATCGCAGTCAGCAGGATTCGAAGCCACATCACGAAGGTTGGCAAGGTTCCCAAGTGACGCTGTACACCACTCCGCTACAGATGCCTCAAAAGCTGGCCAGCCTTGTTTACAAGGCCGGAGGAAAACAATGAAATAGCTTGTAACCATGCTTGAGGCCCACTGGTGTGCCTGGGCTGGGGAGAAATATGGTTTTTAAACAAGGCTGTCCAGCTTTTGAAGCATCTATGACATGGCTTCGAATCCTGCTGACTACGATTATTCTCTGTATATACCCGCCTGTTTCTGGGCGGGTATATACACATGTATATTGTGCCTAATCAGCCAAACTTGCCGTATAGGCCGAACTCCCTTAAAAATTAACTTTTTCCAAAAAAATCTTTTACAGAAAGCAAAAGACTTGGTAGACGATGCACCATCCCCCCAATGAAAAGCAGGGGTGTCACTAGTACGTTAAGAGACCATACAATAAGTGTCAGGGGCCCGAGACTGTTCAACTGCCTCCCAGCACACATAAGGGGGATTACCAACAGACCCCTGGCAGTCTTCAAGCTGGCACTGGACAAGCACCTAAAGTCAGTTCCTGATCAGCCGGGCTGTGGCTCGTACGTTGGTTTGCGTGCAGCCAGCAGCAACAGCCTGGTTGATCAGGCGCTGATCCACCAGGAGGCCTGGTCACAGACCGGGCCGCGGGGGCGTTGACCCCCGAAACTCTCTCCAGGTAAACTCCAGGTAAACAGAATGATAATTTTTTTTCGTTGACAATGATATAAAAAAATTTATTTTTGGACTAGAACTGACTCAGAAGCTTCACCTAACCTCGCTTAAACTAACATATTGTTTTTCTTAACTAAGTTCTGCTTTATATATCATAGATCAAGTTAAATTCATTTAATATTACTTAAAATCAATTATACATATTTTTTGTCGTTATGTTCTGACTGATTTCCGCAGAGTTATACCAAAAACAAATGTTCATTCCCCGAATAAGCCAACCTCACCGGCTCGACTTAATCGGTCTCCTTCACGTCGTGTTGGTATCCGGTACCATGGCTGTATCTCCTTCACGTCGTGTTATCCGGTACCATGGTTGTATCTCCTTCAATTTGGTCTACTTCCCATTTGATCTGCTCCTATCTGGAGCAACTACAGTCCCAGGGCCGATATGTTTCCAATATAAAATCGTACTGTTTGTATTTAGCGTATTTTTTCCGACAACTTGCATGTATTAAAGAACAAGTGACAATACCGTGAAGGGAACAATACACAAATAACCCGCACATAGGAGAGAGAGAGAGAGAGAGAGAGAGAGAGAGAGAAGAGAGAGAGAGAGAGAGAGAGAGGAGAGAGAGAGAGAGAGAGAGAGAGGAGAGAGAGAGAGAGAGAGAGAGAGAGAGAGAGAGGAGAGAAGAGAGAGAGAGAGAGAGAGAGAGAGAGAGAGAGAGAAAGTTTATGATAATGCTTCGGTCCGACTTGGACCTGTCGATATCATACTATTTCTATCAAAAATATAGAGGACATTTACAGATTAGGTATAATGGGAGTAGACTAAACGGGAATAAATGGCTTGTGATAATGTTAGTGGCCAGCCACACCACTGGTGTACACTCGCCCTAGGTCACCTAGCAGAACTAGTTTGTGAGGGGTGGCCCTGCGGCGCTACCCCTACCACCACAACCACCAAACACCCAGAGCTCACAACCTTTCCCCACCAAAACACATTTTCCCTTGCAGATAAATGGTTCAGAGGGCCGACAGGATGACGAATCAAGACATATGTGCAACAATTGGGTATCTTTATTGTGGAAATGTTTTATCATCCAGTGGCTTTCTCAGTCCAATGCAGAGAAGGGGGGTTGAAGATCAGTAGGAGTTTGAGGTAATAATTCCTTCAGCCTGGAGTTGACTCCAGGCTGAATTACTGATTACGTCAAACTCCTTCTGATCTTCATCCCTTCTCTGTACTGGACTGAGGAAGCCATAGGTTGGCGAAACGTTTCCACAATAATGATACTCTAGTGTGGCACAAGTGTCTATAATTCCTCACTTTCCCTCATTTTTGAAACTGTAAATACATCATGTATTCTTGAGTGGTTGAGGATATCCTCATGTTGTCAGACACTGCAGCAACCTGGAATCTTGGTACAGAGACATCTGGCTGACTTCAAGAGAGCTGGACAGATACCTAAAGTCAGTACCTGACTAGTCGGACTGTGGTTCATACGTTGAATTGCGTGCGGCTAGCAGCAACAGCCTGGCTGATCAGGTCCTGATCCACTGTGAGGCTTTAAGGAGAGGGCCGCGGGGGCACTGACCCCCGGAACACCCTCCAGGTATGTAACTACTTGCTACCGTTGGCTCATCTGACTCCTGCCAGTGATTCAGATTCATCAAGACTGCGGTACTGAACACCTGCTTCTAGGCTGAGGGACTCGGTACTTCATCTTCTACCTTTTCAGTTTTCTGTATAATATTGATAAAGCCACTTGTTGGCGAAACGTCTACTTAATAAAGATACCTTGTTGGTATTATATACTACTGATATTTGGAGACATATGACGATGTTTAACATGATGTAACACTTAAGACAATGTTTAATATGATATAACACTTAAGACAATGTTTAACATGACATAACACTTAAGACTATGTTTAACATGATACATTGTAACACATGATACATCTCAACAAATTACTTATGTTGGATATTAGTATTGAAAGGCACTAAGGAGGGGTGGCACTAAGGAGTGCCAAGGGGTCAGGTTATGAAGGGGGAAGTGACAAGTGGCCCCAGATATAGCCTGGCACTCTGACAACCCATACTGCCACACCTGATCCACTCTCTCTCACTCTCACTTCCTCACTCTCTGGAAGTGTACGATCACACACACACACACACACACACACACAGGCCAGGAGCTGAGTCTCGACCCCCTGCAAGCACAAATAGACGAGTCCACACACACACACCGCAGACGGAGTACAGTCTAGGGGGCAATGACTACAAACCTCACTCAAGGAAAAGGATCTTGGGGTGAGTATAATACCGAGCACATCTCCTGAGGTGCACATCAACCAAATAACTGCTGCAGCATACGGGCGCCTAGCAAACCTAAGAACAGCATTCCGACATCTTAATAAGGAATCATTCAGGACCCTGTACACCGTGTATGTCAGGCTTCTGTGATACAGTTTGGAACTCACACCTAGCCAAGCATGTAATTAAATTAGAGAAAGTGCAAAGGTTTGCAACAAGACTAGTCCCGGAGCTAAGGGGCATGTCCTACGAGGAGAGGTTAAGGAAAATTGACCAGACTACACTGGAAGACAGGAGAGATAGGGGGGATATGATAACGACATATAAAATACTGAGAGTAATTGACAAGGTGGACAGAGACAGGATGTTCCAGAGATGGGACACAGCAACAAGGGGTCACAATTGGAAGTTGAAGACTCGGATGAATCACAGAGATGTTAAGAAGTATTTCTTCAGTCACAGAGTTGTCAGGAAGTGAAATAGTCTGGGAAGTGATGTAGTGGAGGCAGGATCCATACATAGCTTTAAGAAGCAGGGAGAGAGAGTGGACCTAGTAGCTACCAGTGAAGAGGTGGGGCCAGAAGCTGTGACTTGACCCCTGCAATTACAATTAGGTGAGAATACACACACACCACCAGATAACTGCTGCAGTATATGGGCGCCTGGCTAACCTGAGAATAGTTCCGGTACCTCAGTAGGAATCGTTCAAGACTCTGTACACCGTTTACGTCAGGCCCATATTGGAGTATGCTGCACCAGTTTGTAAAACACACCTGAACAAGCACTTCAAGGAATTAGAGAAAGTGCAAAGGTTTGCAACAAGACTAATCCCAGAGGTAAGGGGAGTATCCTACCAAGAAAGGTGGATAGAGACAGGATGTTCCAGAGAGGGGACACAGAAACAAGAGATCACAATTGAAGTTAAAGACTCAGATGAGTCAGATAGATATTAGGAAGTATTTCTTCAGTCATAGAGTTGTCAGGAAGTGGAATAGCCTGGGAAGTGACGTAATGGAGGTAGGAACCATACATAGTTTTAAGATGAGGTTTGATAAAGCTCATGGAACAGGGAGAGAGAGGACCTAGTACCGATCAGTGAAGAGGCGGGGCCAGGAGCTATAAACCGATCCCTGCAACTACAAATAAGTGAATACACACAAGTATCTGTCATACTGGACGTGTTTACAACATTAGCTTGCAACAAGATACTAGACTTCCACAAACACTACTCGTACAGGTCTGGATTTTAAAACATAAATACACAGAACAATATATTCATTCTAACAGCTACATAAAATAGCTCTAATTGAATAACCCTTACAGATTTAGCTATTTTACATTTATATAATTATACAATAAGAAAAAAAATGGGATGAGGGGAGGGGAATTACCGTATTTTCCGGCATACAAGACGCGCCTTTTTTCCCACAAAAAGTCTTGGATAATCAGCCTGCGCCTTATATGCTCAAGTTCAGGGACAAGGGTAGACTGTGTGTTACACTTTAGCGTAAAATAAGAGGGTCATTAACCCTTGTACATAATTACTAATACTTTTGTTTCGCGTCTTATATACCGGAAAAACAACTGCATATGAAGTTGAAGGTGTTTATGCTGCATCAGTACCTGCTGAGCAGCCAGGCAACCAGGGAACTGGGAAAATCAAGGAAAAAAAGATTCACAAACGAGATTTTCCCATTTTCCTATATACCAAGATGCTGATGAAGTGTTGGTACAGAGCCTTGAACTTCATAATTCCCAGCTGTGGTTATATATATATATATATATTTATATATATATATATATATATATATATATATATATATATATATATATATATATATATATAATATAATATATATATATATATAGGATGGGGTCCACCTCTGGTGTAAATTGTGGGAACCATAGCATGTGCATATACGAAAAAAATTATAAAATGAGAACTTACAGGAAGAATGGAACCATGCAGGCTGTCCATCCCAGTTTTGTGGTTGTTGGCTGTGCTGTTCTCTTGGTTGTGTGGTGTGGGCGGTAGTGGCAGCACGCTCCACCCACGCCACCACCACCACGCCCACCACCCACCACGCCCGCATCACCACCCACTTTTAACAAGCTTAACAGTTCACCTCACTTTCAACCACCAAGAAGTCTTTATCTTTTTTTCTATATAATTATTACTCAGATGAAAGATTGCAAACGTTGCAGCAGCATCAACTGACCTGTGCAACGCAACATCAATGTGTTGTCAACGTTGCATCAGGGAATTTTTAAGTGTTATCAAATGTTCTCTCATAAATATACTGAGGAGTTACCACATGCCACTGGTAACACCAGTCTGATCAGTTTCCAGGCAGCAACACAAGTATTTTCAACACACGTGTTCTCAAAACAAGTATTTCCAGCACATAAGTCAGTTTAAAAAAAATGGAAAATCCAGTCTATGACAAGTGAAAAAAAACACTGAGAACATCCGGTATATAAAACATAAAAAAAAAAAACTGAAACATTCACAGTCTATAAAAGTTGAAACAAATGAAAAATTACACTTCGATATTAAAAAAACATAATATTTTTGTTTTCATATTTCAGGGTCAGGCATTTTTACCATTGGTTTTGGTAACGTATCATTAGTACTATTAATTTAGGTTAAAATGAACTTCTCTTGTCATATTAATGTTTCACAATGACTACAAGTGGATAAGACACATGTGTAATATTTTGTATTGTTCATTAACATTAATAAGACTGACTGTGTGGTACAGAAACACTGATAAAGAGGACAGCTACAACTTTTTTGTCTAGATTAAGACATGTGCAAAAGTTGGGTGTCTTTATTGCTGAAACGTTCCGCCTACACAGTAGGTTTCTTCAGTCGAACAGAGGGAGCAGGTGTAGTAGTGAAACAAAGATGATCAGTCCATCAATCAGTAGGACACCTGTTTGTTGTGATTCAGTGAACAGACCGGGTAAGGGTTAAGCTTTCTCTTACATTATTGTAATACTCTTCAAAATATTTCGTCAAAACTCAGTGACCTGTTCGGTTTTAATCTGTTTGTCCTTTTATATTTGTACAGAAAGGAAAGGGTACGTATGTATGTAGGTAGGTAGGCAGGCAGGCAGGCAGGCAGGCAGGCAGGCAGGCAAGTGGATGGGTGCGCAGGTGGGCAGGAAAGTTGGCAGCAGGTAGGCAGGCAAGGTGATGGTGGGTGGGCAGGCAGGTAGGCTCTGGACTGACCATACCCGCCTATCAGTCACTGACTGGATACCTCCCTCCCTTCCATACCAACATCACCTATAACTCTAACCCACCCACCAAGACACACAAACACAGACACAGACAGACACAGACACAGACACAGACACACACACACACACACACACACACACACACACACACACACACACACACATATATACACACACACACACATACGACGACACTGGAAGACAGGAGGGTTAGGGGAGACATAACGACATAGAAAATACTGCATGGAATAGACGAGGTGGGCAGAGACAGGGTGTTCCAGAGAGGGGACACAGAAACAAGGGGTCACAATTGGAAGTTGAAGACCCAGATGAGTCAAAGGGATGTTTGGAAGTATTTCTTCAGTCATAGATTAGTCAGGAAGTGGAATAGCCTAGCAAGTGAAGTAGTGGAGGCAGGAACCATACATAGCTTTAAGATAAGGTATGATAAAGCTCATGGAGCAGGGAGAGAGAGGACCTAGTAGCACTCGGTGAAGAGGTGGGGCCAGGAGCTGAGTCTCGACCCCTGCAACCACAATTAGGTGAGTACAATTAG
>NC_069454.1:20761713-20941713 GCF_026875155.1 Cherax quadricarinatus | reverse complement strand
GCTCTTACTGTCACTATATAACTGCTCTTACTGTCACTATGTAACTGCTCTTACTGTCACTAGGTAACTGCTCTTACTGTCACTATGTAACCGCTCTTACTGTCACTATGTAACCGCTCTTACTGTCACTATGTAACCGCTCTTACTGTCACTATATAACTGCTCTTACTGTCACTATGTAACTGCTCTTACTGTCACTATGTAACTGCTCTTACTGTCACTATATAACTGCTCTTACTGTCACTATGTAACTGCTCTTACTGTCACTATGTAACTGCTCTTACTGTCACTATATAACTGCTCTTACTGTCACTATGTAACCGCTCTTACTGTCACTATGTAACCGCTCTTACTGTCACTATGTAACTGCTCTTACTGTCACTAGGTAACTGCTCTTACTGTCACTATATAACTGCTCTTACTGTCACTATGTAACCGCTCTTACTGTCACTATGTAACCGCTCTTACTGTCAGAAGCGAAGGTCATGTTTGAACTTTTACAGAAACACACAAGGGATGTTTTGGATTGTGAGATAGATAAAAAGCTATAACATGTATAGATGTAACAAAATTAATATGTCACAGGGAGGAGTAAGACTATATGTGAGACACTTTCTGCTGCTCAGAACTGATGAATCCATCGAATGATACAGTAGAAGTTCTAGGAATTGAAGTTGAAAATGAAAATCTGGTAATTATCAAATAGAAATGACCCAAAATGGATGAATAATATGCTCAAATATCTACTAGGGCATAAGAAAGGAATTTATAGGCGTATCAAAAGAGGTGAGGGTCATCTTATGAATCAGTATATTGACATTAAGAGGGACATTAAAAAGGGGATAAGAAAAGCTAAAAGGGACTATGAAATTAAAGTTGCTAGGGATTCTAAAACTAACCCAAAAAGTTTTTTCCAGGTCTATAGAACAAAAGTTAGAGATAAGATAGGTCCCCTTAAAAATAACTATGGGCACCTTACTGACAATGAGAATGAAATGTGCTTGATTTTAAATAATTATTTTCTCTCAGTTTTTACACAGGAAGACACTAACAATATTCCAGTAATTAATTTTTACAGTGGGCTAGAAGAAGATAAATTATGTAACATCACAGTCACTAGTGAGATGGTTGTGAGGCGATAGACAGACTGAAGCAAAATAAGTCGCCGGGTCCTGATGAGGTTTTTTCAAGGGTTCTTAAGGAATGCAAAATGGAACTCTGTGAACCATTAACTAATATTTTTAATTATCTCTTCAAACAGGTGTAGTGTCTGATATGTGGAAGATGGCTAATGTAATTCCTATTTTTAAAACAGGGGACAAGTCGTTACCGTCAAATTACCGCCCAATAAGCCTGACCTCAATTGTAGGCAAATTACTAGAGTCAATTATAGCTGAGATTATAAGAAGCCATCTCGATAAGCATAGCTTGATTAATGATACTCAGCATGGATTCACAAGAGGCCGGTCTTGTCTAACTAATTTATTAACTTTCTTCAGTAAAACTTTTGAGGCTGTTGACCACAATAAAGAATTTGATATTATTTCTTAGATTTTAAAAAGGTTTTTGATAGAGTTCGCCCCATAGACTGTTAAAGAAAGTGGCGCTCATGGCAGGGGGGAAAAAGTGCTCTCGGGATCATCAGGCTCACTGACGGAAGAGAGAGTGTCCTAAATGGGTTAAATCCGATGGGGATCTGAAACAAGTGGTTCCACGGGATCAGTTTTGGGCCCGTTGTTGTTTAAAATAATATCAATATCTTGATGAGGGAATTACTAGTGATATGAGCAAATTCGCCGAGACACAAAGATAGGTAGGTTTTGATTCAAACGTAGATGTTATTGAACTTCAGGGGATTTAAACAAACTCTATTCTTGTCAGAAAAGTGGCAGATGCAGTTCAATGTAGATAAGGCAAGGGTTCTGAAGCTGGGAGTCCCCCAAACCTAGTACTTATAAATTTAAATGATGTAAACTTAGCCATAAATTGCGAAAAGGATTTGGGGGGTTATGGTAGCAGCCCCTTTAAAACCAAGCAGCAATGCCAAAGGACTAATAAGGAAAATAGATTACGGGATTTAAACAAGAAGTGTAAGAAACAGAAGTCCAGAGGTCATACCAGCTTTATACATCATTATAAGGCCTCCCTGATTATCACTCATTTCTGGTCCCCCCGTATTAAAAAAATGGACATAAATTCGTTAGAAAACATTCAGCGAGGAGACTAAATTAATACATAGCATCAGAAATCTTCCTTATGAAGAAAGATTAAAGACCTTTAAGTTCATTCCTTTTTAGCGAAGAATGGGGGGAGACCTGATCAATGTATAAGGGAAAGATAGGTTTTAAAAAAGGGGTTTTAAATAAGTTTTGGGGATGTCTCCCAAGAGAAAACCCCGCAGAAAAGGATTTAAATTAGATAATTTTGATTTAAAAAAAACATAGGGAAAGTATTGGGTTTGGAAAAGGGGATTTTTTGAGTGGGAAAAGTCTCCTAGTTTGGTTATTGGGGCTAGGCTTTTGGGGAGTTTCAAATTAGTTGGATAAGTACAGAGTGGGGAAGGGGTTTGGGTTTGAGTGGGGGCTTTTCCCTCAGACTTATTTTTTGGGGGGCATTGAAAATTGGGTTGGGGAAATGTTTTTTTAGTGGGTGAATTGAAAAGACCGCCTAGTAGGGCCAGAGGCCTCCTGCATGTTCCCCCCTTTTTTATGTTTTTTTATGTAAATACTGTCAGCAACGGCTGAGGTATTCACAGATGAAATAGCTGTCCAAAGGCGGAAAATCCACCAAATATTATCCTCCCTGGAATTGAATCTCCCAATGTAAAAAGGAATAGGTTTATCAAAACGTTTAGTAAAACACTCTTGGAACACCCTTTGGGTTAACAGGGCACACCCCGGGAACTATTTTAGATTTTTGAAAGTTCACATTGAACCCAAAAATAATTGTCCCCGTAGAAAGAAAAACCAAACCAAAACAATATACCCCGACCAAAAGCATCATAAAGTACAAACGAGTATTTAAAAACAGGACCAGGGGGTTGGGAATAAGCAGTAATGTAAGAGAAGGCTCTTGCAAGTTTAACTCAAAAACCCTAGAATTGACTGGGGCAAAATAAACCAAGAAGTATCAGACATATCCTGGGGAAAAAGACAAAGCACCCTAAAAACCCCACCATGCCTGGAAAGTTAATACAGAAGCATACAAATATATACCATTATTAAGACCCAGATCAGATATAGAGAGAGCGCAGGAGATGCTACAAAATAAGAAAGCGGGTTAGCGAATTGCTTAAAAACATAAATATGTTGCAACGGAAGCAAGACAGTCTTAACCGAGAAATCACTGACTGTCTCAGCAAAAACTTTGGACGCCGTGCCAGACATTAGCACAAAGGGAGCAAAAGGCCATCCAGGATATTGCAAGAAACACAAAATATTTATATTTATATGCAAACCGAAGTTAAGAATTGGACCTTTAATGAGATGATACACAAGAAATGAGCGAAATTCGTACTGTTCTTTTAAGAACAGTACGAATCTGTGTTCAGCAACCCACTACTATATGACAACAGGGTAGAGAATGCAGAAACTTTTTTCATTCCATTGGAAGGCCGCGCAGACCAACTGACAGTACTAACCCCATAGAATTCGAAAGAGAAATTGAAAACATGCCCGCTCCCTCAGCACCTGTACCAGATTCATGAAATTCCCTATTTATATATATAAAAAAGTGCAAAGTACTACTAGCACGAGCACTTGGTATTCTTTGGGGAAAGAGCCTAGATTGAGGTGAAATACTAGAAACCTTAAAGAATGCAGACATAGCTCCTTTGCATAAAGGAGGTAGTAGAACACCAACTAAAAATTACAGACCAGTAGCCCTAACTTCCCGCATTATAAAAATCTTCGAGTAATGAGATGTCAGATTACAAAATTCATGGAACAGCAAAAGCGACATAATACAAACCCGCACAGTTTTTGAGCGGGACAATCATGCCTGTCACAACTACTGAACTGCTATGACAGAATTACGGAGGCGCTGAAAGACAACTAAATCGCATGTGAGATACACACAGACTTTGCAAAGGTGTTTGACAAATGCGATCATGGGGCGATTGCACACAAAATGAGGGTCATAGGCATTACGGGAAAGGTAGGTAGATGAATTTTCGGGTTCCTAATACACAGAACACAAAAAGTAGAAGTAAACAGAGCAAAATTCAGCACCAGCGAGGTAAAAAGCTCAGTTCCCCAAGTCACTGTTCTGGCACCTCTGTTGTTTCTCATCCTCATAGCAGACAGATAAAAACACATGTTACAGTTTTTTATCATTTGAGGATGACATTAAAATAAGCATGAAAGTCACTTTGGTAGAAGGCTCTGAAAAATTACAGGAAGATATAAGTAGGATTTTCCAGTGGGCAGTGGAGAAGAAGATGACTTTCAAGGGGGATAAGTTCTAGCTATTTAGGTATGGAAAGAATGAAGAACTTCGAAGGAACACTGTATACAAAACTCAAGAGAATCATCAAACAGAATGAAGAGAACACGTGAAAGACTTGGGAATAATTATGTCAGCTGACCTTTCTTTCAAAGAACATAGTAAGAGAAAGGTCACACCAGGAGGATGACGGGGTGGGTAACGTGAACCTTTAAAACAAAGGAAATATTGCCATTGATGACAGTTTTTAAATCTCTCGTGTTTCCTCATTTGGAATATTGCTCAGTGTTGACGGCCCCGTTCAGGGCAGGAAGAATATCAATAGACGACAGAGATACACAGAAATTTACATCTTGAACAGTCTGGAGGACTTGGTCCCATATATACACACACAAAAAATTATCCCATTAAGAGGAAGAGCTCGGAAGACGGTACAAAATAACTCCCCAATAAAAAGCAGGGGTACAAAGATTATTAATTATAATCAAATAATACAGCGCTAAACCGACAAAGGGTCATGCAGAGGGGTACAAAGAGTACGCTATAAGACAGCTCAGTAAGTGTAAACGAACCAAGACTCAACACCTTTCCTCTATCCATAAAGGGAATTACGAACAAACTCCTAGCTGTCTTCAAGAGAGAACCGATAAGTATTTAAAGTTTGTCCTTGATTATCTTGGCTGTGGTGTGTACGTTCCACTGCGAATGGCTAGCACCAAGAGCCTGCTTGATCAAGTCATCTAACAGGAGGCGCGGTGTGGGGCAAAGCTGAGGGGTTGTTGACCCCCGGAGTCATCTTGAGGTAACTATATTCACCTGTCACCACCATGTACACATGTACCTATCACCACGTACACGTGGAACCAACATCACGTAACACGTACAATCACCACACTCAGTTCAGGTCCAGCAGTGGTCCAGGATGGGCTGGGCCACTGATGGACCTCCGGTGGACCACATGAAGGCAGGAGGAGGCCTCATCTACACCAAATAAGGCTTAGAGCCTCCAGGCTGAGCCGCTTCACCATCCACCTTAATATATACACTACCTCAGCTTCTCTGACAACCATATCCACGTTGTCAGCCTCCCTGACAACCATTTTCACGTTGTCAGCCTCCCTGACAACCATCCTCACGTTGTCAGCCTCCCTGACAACCATCTCCACGTTGTCAGCCTCCCTGACAACCATCCTCACGTTGTCAGCCTCCCTGACAACCATTTTCACGTTGTCAGCCTCCCTGACAACCATCCTCACGTTGTCAGCCTCCCTGACAACCATTTTCACGTTGTCAGCCTCCCTGACAACCATCTCCATGTTGTCAGCCTCCCTGACAACCATCCTCACGTTGTCAGCCTCCCTGACAACCATCTCCACGTTGTCAGCCTCCCTGACAACCATCCTCACGTTGTCAGCCTCCCTGACAACCATCCTCACGTTGTCAGCCTCCCTGACAACCATCCTCACGTTGTCAGCCTCCCTGACAACCATCTCCACGTTGTCAGCCCTGACAACCATCCTCACGTTACAGCCTCCCTGACAACCATCCTCACGTTGTTAGCTTCCCTGACAACCATCCTCACGTTGTCAGCCTCCCTGACAACCATTCTCACGTTGTCAGCCTCCCTGACAACCATCCTCACGTTGTCAGCCTCCCTGACAACCATCCTCACGTTGTCAGACTCCCTGACAACCATCCTCACGTTGTCAGCCTCCCTGACAACCATCCACGTTATCAGCCTCCCTGACAACCATCTCCACGTTGTCAGCCTCTTAGAATTTCCTTATCCACCTTCGATATACCTGTGACACATTTTCAGAGTATTTGTCCTCTGGTAGTCCGGCCCTGGGCCAGGCTCGTCTGGTGCTTGCCTGGTCAACCAGGCCATTGCTGCTGGCAGCCCGCTGGCCCACACATCCATCACAGCGGTTCCTGACGCTGCTGGTCTCACTGACGAGAGGGCCGGTGGACCGGGACCAGCCCACCGGTCCATCCCAGAAGAGGTAAACCCGGTAGGATCACACAGCGCTTGGGGAACGACGTAATGGAAATATGATCCAATGTAAGGGTGGCTCCGCTTCCTGGGATCAAGGGCCACGGTACCTGGAGGCGTGCTGGTGACGTGTTCACAAAAATAACACTCCCAGAACGAGTTATGCCATAACTTTAATTTCAGTAACATCCGCTATCTCAGTGATTCTTCTGACATTATTTCTTGTAGAATATTAAAATCTTGTTCATTTTTAGCGTTAATGCAGAAGTTTAGAAGACAAATTTGATTTAAAATTACGATGATTTATGTGTCTACACAATCAACCAATCTCTCTCTCACATTATATGTATGTCGTGCCTAATAAGTAAAACTGGTCAATTAGCAAGAACTCGTTTAAAATTAAGCCCTTTCTAAAATTTTCTCTTATACGTTTAAAGATATATTTTTTTCATTAATGTTGATGTAAAAATTTATAATTTTGCACCAAAAGGAACTTAGAAAACTTACCTAACCTTATTATAACAAGCGCAATTTATTTTAGCCTAACCCAACTAAATATATTTTAGATTTGTTTACAATAATTTAATACTAAACAAACACAGTGAAATATATTTTTTTCGTTAGCTTCAGAATGATTTTGGCGAAATTATTGCATACACAAATTTTCACTTGTCCTATATGGCAAGATGAGCGTTGCTATTTAAGCCAAGATCGCAAGTTTTGCCTATTCGGCACGACATTATATATAATGTATATATATAATCTCAATCTATTGAGGATTAAGTTAGGTTGGTTTAAGATGTATTGTAGAGGTCAGTTTTGAGCCAGAAAAAGCAAATGTATACATATATACATGTGCACACACAAGTATACATATATACATGTGCACACACACATGTATACATATATACATGTGCACACACATGTATACATATATACATGTGCACACACATGTGTATATATATACGTGCAAATACATGTACACAAATGGGGAAATCTTGGTGTCCGTGGGGAGGAGTGGGATAAACTACTGGCACAGTTTAAGGTCCAACGCAGCATGAGATCCTCTACCGACGATGTTTCTGTTAGTGACTTTATGAAGTCCACTGTGCGAGCGAAACGTCATTAATGAATAAGCGCTGTACGCTACACTTATATCTGTGACCATGGTGGTGAAGTGCACTTTTCCACCACATAGCCGTAAGCAAGAACACTCAAGTAAGCGTCACACCAACAACACCCACACTTATCCTTCTCCTCCTTCACTACAAACACTGTTTAACACTCAGTCCTCGCCCTACCACCACTCAAGAAGCTTGAACAGTCACTCAGTAGTGGGTATTTCTGGTGGAAACAACCCAGCGGGGCACAAGACGGGGTATGGAGATGCGGGTAGAGAGAGGTGATGGCACGACCCACCCCACTCACCTGCCACACACACACTGACCTCTCGCCACAACACCCAGTCTTATATACCTGTCATCTACTGCTGCTTCCCACGTATACGTAAATATATACGCATACGCACATGTATACAAACATTATTACAGGATTAGACACTTGCAACATCTGGGAATCAATCAAGACTGACTCCAGGATGAGAGGGACTGATTACCTCAAACTCCTTTTCATCTTCCACGTCTCTCTCTCGGACTGAGGAAGCCACATGCTGACGAAAACGTTTCCTTAACAGATTCCAAAGTGTCTAATTCTTCAACTTGTCAGTTATGGAAACAATTTGCATGAAACATTATCACGTCAGAGGCGCGTGTATGACTGACTGGTTAATAGGGTTTAAAGCCTATCTGCTACAGTAAGGTGATAAAGGCTACATGTAACATTTTCGCCATCAGACACGAATACTTCGACTCCTAAAATAAGTATTAAACTCTCAGCATATACACGTTGAAATATACCTCTCGGTGTATATATCCTGTGAGTGTAAGGCTAACAATGTTGAAAAATATTTAAGAGCCTAGGACCTTGATCCAGGTATTTGCTTAAGTGTCTTTAAACCACTTTTAGGTATCAGTTACCAAGGTTTACACCAAGCCTCACACCACCAGTAGCCTGGTTAATTATCCTTAAAGCCTATCAATACTCAAAGAGACATTTAAGAAAGCATATCCCCTGTTATACACCACCATTCAAGAATACTTTAATCTCTATAGTAGTGATTAACCTCTTAACGAATACAGAGTGAGAGATATACACCTCTCTATGTATGCACAGTGTGTTGCCTGCCAGCAGGAACCTCATCCAGGGGTCGTCCAAGAAGTAACACATGACACAAGTCTGACCATCATGTAACACCAGTGTTGACCACTCACAACATACACAAGCTCGAGGAAACTTAAATTATTCTTTAATAGTTTGCAACAACAATGAAAAAGAGCCTGACCCTGCCAGGTAAAAATAAATAAAATTACGAAAATTTTAACCCAGAGCGAGGGAGAAAGCTTATACACGTTACGGCCGAACTGGACTTTTACAAACCCTTCTTAGGTAAAGGGAAAAGTCGACCCGAAACCCCGTCGTGTAAGTTTCTCTCTCCATTCGTGGTTAAATTTGTGTATTGATTCAGACTAAAAAGCGGCTTATTTTTGTAAATGCGGAAATAAGGCGTAAGAAACGAAGAGTTCTGGTAACTTCCCCATTCTAAAACTCGGGGGCGTTTATAATTGTTTAAGTTTGCACTCTAAGCTTCTGCCAGCAGTTTTGCGTCACATATGCGGGTAAATCCCGTGAACAGAAACTTCAAACAGATTTGGTCTTGTCACCTCAATCACACTGTTGTCTTAAAGTTTTGCCAACTGTAGATCACCCTACTGTCTGAATGTTGTTTTCCTCACATGCAACCTGTAACAATCTAAAACACTGACACATCGTATTGTTGCACTGAATACAATCTGAACCCCGTATTGATTGCCTGCAATACTTTAAGAAACACGCATGTCACTGTTTGTTGCACTGCAATAACAAAAGCACCTGTCACTGTTAAGTCCCTGAATAAAAAAAATTTAACACTGCACTGTATTGTCCCCTGAAATTCCCTTTAACAACATTTCCTGTATTGTTCACACTAATAACAATTAAGCAACACTGTCCTTTTTGTTGCCCCTGAATTACATAAATAATTTTCATGTTTGTTGCACCCTGCATTAACAAAACAACACGTCACTGTTTTGTTGCACCTGACAAACCTAATACACATTTAAGAACACTGTCCGTATTTTCTACCTTGCAATAACAAAATTTAACCTGTCTATTTATTGGCTGAAAGCAATTATAATTTAATTCTACCGTAGTTCTACCGACATAAAAACTAACTTAAAAAATCTCCATTTTATACCCTTTATTTTACTCACTACAATTATTACTACTTCTTATACTCACTACCTTTTGTATTATCCACAAATTTATCTTACTATTATATATACACTACCATTATACAACTACCATTTTTACTACACTCCCAAATTTATTACTACAATCTTTATTATATCAACTCCATTATTACTACCCTACCATTATTACTACACACCATTATTACACACTTCCATTATTACTACTTTTTACTACCTAATTTTAATACATACATTATTACTACACAAACCATTATTACTAAACTCATTATACTACTACTAATTATTATACACTACCATTATGACACTCCATTTTATACCTACATTATTACAAACACTAACATTATTATACAACCTAACTCATTATATTACTACCTACCATTATTTCTACAACTATACTCCTCCATTATTACTACCTCCCAATTTATTACTACACTACCATATTACTACACTACATTATTATACACTCCTTTATTACTACACTACCATTATACTACATACTATTATTATACATACATTATTATAACTAATTATTACTACACTACTTATTACTACACTACATTATTACTACCTACCATTATTACTACACTACCTTTATTCTACACTACCATTATTATACACTACCATTTTTATACACTAATTTTTACAACACTCCCATTATTAACTACACATTATTACTACACTACCATTATTACTACACCCATTATTACTACACTACCTTATTACACACTCAATTTTACTACACTACCTTATTAACATAAAATTTTTATTACACACATTATTACTACACAACCATTATTCCCACACTACCATTATTACTACACACATTATTACACACTAACCATTATTACTACACTTACAATTATTACTACACTACCATTATTACTAACACTACCTTTAAATTACACTACCATTATTACCACTACCATTATTACTACACTACCATTATTCTACACTACCAAATTTTACTACACTACCATTATTACTACACTACCATTATTACTACACTACCATTATTACTACACTACAATTATTACTACACAACAATTATTACTACACTACCATTATTACTACACTACCATTATTACTACACTACCATTATTACCACACTACCATTATTACTACCCATTATTACTACACTACCATTATTACTACACAAAACAATTAAAAACTACACTACCATTATTACTACACTCCATTATTACTACACTACCATTATTACCACACTACCATTATTACTACACCATTATTACTACACTACCATTATTACTACACTACAATTATTACTACACTACCATTATTACTACACTACCATTATTACCACATTACCATTATTACCACACTACCATTATTACCACACTACCATTATTACTGCACTACCATTATTACTACACTACCATTATTACCACACTACTATTATTACTACCTGGAGTTTACCTGGAGAGAGTTCCGGGGGTCAACGCCCCCGCGGCCCCGTCTGTGACCAGGCCTCCTGGTGGATCAGAGCCTGATCAACCAGGCTGTTACTGCTGGCTGCACGCAAACCAACGTACGAGCCACAGCCCGGCTGGTCAGGAACCGACTTTAGGTGCTTGTCCAGTGCCAGCTTGAAGACTGCCAGGGGTCTGTTGGTAATCCCCCTTATGTATGCTGGGAGGCAGCTGAACAGTCTTGGGCCCCTGACACTTATTGTATGGTCTCTTAACGTGCTAGTGACACCCCTGCTTTTCATTGGGGGGATGTTGCATCGTCTGCCAAGTCTTTTGCTTCGTAGTGAGTGTTTTTTCGTGTGCAAGTTCGGTACTAGTCCCCCCTAGGATTTTCCAGGTGTATATAATCATGTATCTCTCCCCCCTGCTTTCCCAACGAATACAGGTTGGGAAACCTCAAGCGCTCCCAGTAATTGAGGTGTTTTATCCCCGTTATGCGTGCCGTGAAGGTTCTCTGTACATTTTCTAGGTCAGCAATTTCACCTGCCTTGAAAGGTGCTGTTAGTGTGCAGCAATATTCCAGCCTAGATAGAACAAGTGGCCTGAAGAGTGTCATCATGGGCTTGGCCTCCCTAGTTTTGAAGGTTCTCATTATCCATCCTGTCATTTTTCTAGCAGATGCGATTGATACAATGTTATGGTCCTTGAAGGTGAGATCCTCCGACATGATCACTCCCAGGTCTTTGACGTTGGTGTTTCGCTCTATTTTGTGGCCAGAATTTGTTTTGTACTCTGATAAAGATTTAATTTCCTCGTGTTTACCATACTACACTACCATTATTACCACACTACCATTATTACTACACTTCCATTATTACACTACCATTATTACTACATTACCATTATTACTACACTACCATTACCACACTACCATTATTACTACACTACCATTATTACCACACTACCATTATTACTACACTTCCATTATTGCTACACTACCATTATTACCACACTACCATTTTTTACTACACTACCATTATTACCACACTACCACTTATTACTACAACTCCATTATTACTACACTACCATTACCACACCATTATTACCACACTACCATTATTACTACATTACCATAATTACTACACTGCCATTATTACTACACTGCCATTATTACTACACTACCAATATTATCACACTACCATTATTACTACACTGCCATTATCAAACAACCATTATTACTTCACTACCATTATTACCACACTACCATTATTACTACACTACCATAATTACTACACTGCCATTATTACTACACTGCCATTATTACTACACTGCCATTATTACTACACTGCCATTATTACTACACTACCAATATTACCACACTACCATTATTACTACACTGCCATTATCACACTACCATTATTATACACTGCCATTTACCCCTCCATTATTACTACACTACCATTATTACCACACTACCATTTATTCTACACTGCCATTATTATTACATTATTACCACACCACCATTATTACTACACTACCATTATTACTACACGACTATTATTACTACACTACCATTATTACACACTACCAAATTTTTAATGCACTACCATTATTACTACTACCATTATTACACTACCATATTAAAACACAACCATTTTTACTACAAATCCAATTATCACACTACCAATTATTATTAAAACTGCCATTATCACACAAAACCCTTATTACTACACTACCATTTTACTACACTACCATTATTACTACACTACATTATTACTACACTACAATTATTGCTACGCTAACATTTTTTTACTACACTCCATTATTACTACACTACCAATATTACTACACTACCATTATTACTACACTACCATTTACTACACTACTTTATTACTACACTACCATTATTACTTACACTACCCTTATTACTACACTACCATTATTACTACACTTATCATTATTACCAACTTCCATTATTTTCTACACTTCCATTATTACTACATTACCATTATTACTACACTACCATTATTACTACACTACCATTATTACTACACCATTATTACTACACTACCATTATTACTACACTACCATTAAAACATACAATTATTACACACTACCATTATTACTACACTACCCTTTACTACACTACAATTATTACTACATACATTATTAACAACTACCATTATAACAATTACCCTTATTACCACACTACCATTATTACCACTACCCATTATTACTACACTACCATTATTACTACACTACCATTATTAATGCACTACCATTATTACTACACTACCATTATTACTACACTACCATTATTACTACACTACCATTGTTAATGCACTACCATTATTTCTACACTACTTATTACTACACTACTATTATTACTACACTACCATTATTACAACACTACATTTTTTAATGCACTACCATTATTACTACCACCATTATTAATGCACTACCAAATTTTTACTACACTACCAAATTTAAAAACTACAAATTATTAATGCTAAACCCTTATTACTACACTACCATTATTACTACACTGCCAATTACACAAAACCCTTATTACTACACTACCATTATTACCTCCTACCATTATTACTAAAATACCATTATTAAACTACCTTTATTACTACCATTATTACCCACAACCAATATTACTAACTACCATTACCACACTACTATTATTATCACTCTACTATTATTGCTAAACTACCATTGTTTTCACACTACCATTTATTATTACACTACAATTATTACAAAACTACCATATACCACACTACTATTATTACCACACTACCATTATTACTATGCTACCATTATTACCACACTACTATTATTACCACACTATCATTATTACTACACTACCATTATTACCACACTACAATTATTACAGCATACCATATTACTACACTGCCACTACACCTACCATTATTAACAGTACCCTTATTACCACACTACAATTATTACTACACCACCGTTATTACCACACTACCATTATTTCTACACTACCATTATTACCACACTACCATTACTACACTACCATTATTACTACACTACCATTATTACCACATTACCATCATTACTACACTATTATTACCATTCTTTATTAACACAGTTTTTTAAACACTTTCATCGTCATTCACTTCATCACCGTCATGCAAGAAGAGTGTCTACACTACAGTTAAAGACTGCAACATCAATACCCCTCCTTCAGAGCACAGGCACTGTACCTCCCACCTCCAGAAATCATGTTGGCTAACTGGTTTCCGTGAATCCCTTCATAAATGTTACTTTGCTCACATTCCAACAACAAGCCATTTATCTCCACTCACTCCTATCTATGATGCTCACACACGCTTGCTGGAAGTCCAAGCCCCTGGCATGCAAAGCCTCCTTCCACTACAGATTTATATGCCCTCGAAGTCATTCTATTTTGTTCCATCCTCCCTAAATGTCCAAACCACCTCAACAACCCCTCCTCAGCCCTCTGGACAATACTTTAACAAACCCCTCACCTTCTAATATCCAAGCTACAGATTCTCTGCATTATATTCACACTGCACAGTGCCCTCAGGCACAACATCACTGCCTCCAGCCTTCTCGTTGTTGCAGCAGCCACCACCCATACTTCACACACATATAAGAGTGTGAGCTGAGTACGCTACCAACCGAGCTCTTCCATGATGTTTAGTCACGTTATCAACAATTCTACCAAGCTGGCCCCTGGCAGACACATCACAGTAATTAAAGACTCCATCATCATCGCCTGTTTCAGTGATGATGAAGCAGACAGGATCATCAAATAACGAAGGCCCGCATCAGGAAAGAATTGACCTGTTTCCTGACAACTCTTACCTAGAGAATACTCTCTAGGTAAGAGAGGGCTTCAGGGGTCAACATCTCCGCAGCCCAGCCCATGACCAGGCCTCACAGTGGAAGAGGGCCTAATCAACCAGGCTGTTACTACTGGCTGCACACAAACATACAAACCACAGCCTGGCTGGTCAGGTAATGACTTTAGATGCCTGTCCAGTGCCTTCTAGAAGACAGCCGGGGGTCTACTGATATTCCCCCTTATGTATGATGGGAGGCAGTTGAACAGTCTTGGGCACTTGACACTTACTGTGTTGTCCCTTAGGTTGTCAATTGAGTGGATAGAGAAAAGTTATGAGATGTATGAATGAACCAGTGAGTACAGATGGAAGCTAAACATGCAGATGAGCTACAAGGATATTAAGAAACATGTTCTCACTCTTGGGCAGAAAGTAGAACAAGCCAGATCAAGAGGTGGGAGGTTAAATACAATACACACTCTTGGGAAATCTGATCATTAATAGCTCAGAAAGAGAGGAGGCCCAAGAGCTGTATCTTGACTGGTGTAAACACACAACACAAAACCAATACCTCACCTGCCGCCCACAGCTAAGTCAGTGATGGCATAGAAGTAAGACTTCAGTACCCTGGGAGCACCAAAGACCTCATCCCTGAAGGTGTTAAGACGGTCCAGGATGATACGGATGTCAGTGGCTGTCACCCACTCCTGTACACAGCACAATAATAATAACAATTAATGATAATAATAATGTTTTATTTTCCATGGAGGAACATAACTTAAAATACTGCCATCCCATGATGGTGTGTGGATGTAATGAGGAGTCTAAAAGAGTAGAGTGTGAGATGGGGACATAACTACACTCAACAGTGAACTTTCAGCAACACAGGCATCACTACGTTAACCATAGAGAAAAGTTCAATCACAACACAAACTGCCAAACATAATATACACCACAAAGCATGCTATGAAATCCAGTATATAATACCAACTAATCTTACTTATTATAGGTAGTAGGTTGGTAGACAGCAACCGCCCAGGGAGGTACGTACTACCGTCCTGCCAAGCGAGTGTAAAACGAAAGCCTGTAATAGTTTTACACGATGGTAGGATTGCTGGTGTCCATTTTTCTGTGTCCATTTTTCTGTCTCATAAACATGCAAGGTTTCAGGTACGTCTTGCTACTTCTACTTACACTTAGGTCACACTACATATACATGTACAAGCATATATATATATACACACCCCTCTGGGTTTTCATCTATTTTCTTACTAGTTCTTGTTCTTGTTTATTTCCCTTACCTCATGGGGAAGTGGAACAGAATTCTTCCTCCGTAAGCCATGCGTGTTGTAAGAGGCAACTAAAATGCCAGGAGCAAGGGGCTAGTAACCCCTTCTTCTGTATATATTACTAAATGTAAAAGGAGAAACTTTCGTTTTTCCTTTTGGGCCACCCCGCCTTCGTGGGATACGGCTGGTGTGTTGAAAGAAAGAAAGAATCTTACTTATGTATTCAGTAATACAAATGCTGCTTCAATGTTCATTCAGTGAAAAATAAATGCATTAGACTATTTATTCACTCATTAACTGGTAAATTATTGAAGACACTAACTTAAGGAAAATATATCGACATATACTCTACATATATGTCGATATATTATTCCAAAATGTTTCTTGTATGCAGTAGGCTTCTTCATGACAGCAGCTGTATAATCCTACAGGTTTAGCGCTTCCCCTTGATTATAATAATAATAATAATAATTCACGACAGCAGAGATGTAAACACGACATAATCAGTCCATCACCCTTGAAGACATTGTTTCGGGGTGGTCAGTCCCTCAGCCTGAAGCAAAGTTCTGTTTCAGAGTCTGGAACAATGTCTTCGAGGGTGATGGACTCATTACATTGTCTTTACATCTTTGCTGCTTCTGCTGCCTCCTCTGCATTCTAATGAGGAAACCTACTGTGTAGGCAAAATGTTTTAAAAAAAAGATAACTAACTGTTGCATGTGTCTTAATGGTCAACTTGTCTATATACACACTCTGTGCAGAGCTAGGGTGCGAAATGGACAGAAAGATATAATGCACTCATTGTTTATATTTTCAAAAACACAATAAAACTATCATATATATATAAATAATAATACTATAAAAAAGTAATACATGTAACACAGAAGAAGATAAATCATGCAACACTTATGAAAGTGGTCAGTCCTGGTGTAGTAGACAAGTTGAGAGAGACAGGGGGATGAGTCAAAGTAGGAGCAGGAAGACTAACAGAAAGAAGGAAAAGGGGGAGGAGGAGGAGATGGAAGAGCAGAAAGAGAAGCAGAGGCAAGTAGGAGGAGGATGAGGAGGACCACAAGCAGAATACATAGCAAGACAAAATACATAGCAAGACAAGGACCACAAGCAGAATACATAGTAAGACAAGGATTACAAGCAGAATACATAGCAAGACAAGGATCACAAGCAGAATACAAAGCAGAACAAAAATCACAAGCAGAATACATAGCAAGACTAGGGCCACAAGCAGACTACAGAGCAAGACAAGGACCACATAAAAAATAAAGAGCAAGACAAGGACCACATAAAAAATAAAGAGCAAGACAAGGACCACAAATATACTGCAGAGTCTGACAGGGACCACAATCACATTCCAAGAACACCTCACCTGGAGCTTGGAGCTGTTTTCAAAGTTGTATGCAGAAGGTCTTCCCTCAAGCGTGGAGAAGGCCACATTGCCGCCTGTCAATGGAGAGATGTCTGAGAACTCGGAGGTGCAGAGGGCACGAGTCTCGTCATCCTTCCTGACATAGGTAGAGTCTGGGATGCCATAGGTGTCGCGGCAGGTGGCGCTGTAAGAGAGGTCAACAGTAAGTCATGCTGAGATTACAAGTGATTCCCTTAGTCAAAATAATACAATGCATGTTGTCAAGACCAGGCTCTGGGAGTAGAACACTCTTGTAACCCATGAACGGTATAAGACATGAATTGATGAAGTCTCTGGTCGGATAAAACAACAATTCACTCAAGTGTCATTGAACCACATAAAGTGTATATAAATATACCTAGCTGGATATATCTTATTAGAGCCAGCAGGGTTCAAACCCCATCTGTTCCTGATTTAATTGTGTTTTTATTACAAATCTTGTCAGTATATAACACTGATCCTCAGATGGGTCATCTCTGGATTAAGACCTGCGTCAGGACGCAGTTCACGACGAATCAATCAAGCAATCAAAATGTATAACACCAGTTATATAAATAAAATGTATCACCAAGCCACTGACATTGTACCTCATGGTATAGTACAGCCCTTCCTCACTTAGCAACATACTTGTTTACCGATGCCTCGGACTTACGACAGACTCTCTGACCTGTATTCATACCTAAATAATGTATATTAGAGCTGATTTCCTCTATTCTTTTTATTTCAATATATGTACAGTACACTACTGTATACATTTAAATACCAGAAATGCTATAAATGGTGCAAAGGTGACATTAAAACAATATCAAAGATGTTGACACAACTCACTACCAATGTAGTATGCTCCTCACTTAGCGACGAATTCGTTTAATGATGTGGTCTCAGGAACGAAACTCCGTTGTTAAGTGAGGACAGGCCGTACTCGCCAGCACAAATGTTAAGGTATAAACACACTGCAGCACTCAGGCAGTACTCTTCTGTTACTTTACAATTGTGTGTTTTTTTAGTACCAGAAATAACTGGTGTTTAAATTTTAAATGTAATGAAGAATGAAAGCCACATTACCATGGATGAAACAGTTCACATTTAACCCACAAATGGAAAGTGAACCACAGATGAGTCCATCACAGACCAGCATTAAGTGAACTCATGATATGTGTTAGTGATTCTGTAGAATATCTCCCCCAGAGCCCAGTCTCAGACCAGGCCTCCTAGGTTGGAAAGGAAATGTTAAAGAATAAAGAACTAAAGAAGCACACAGGAGAGTAGAGGTATGTGAACAGTGAACATAAGCAGAAGTTTGTAAGATTTACTTGTCATCATACATGTCCATGGGACAGAAAATATCAGCAATCCTATCAGAGTGCAACAAAATGCAACAAGTTTCCATCTCACACTAATATGAAAGGATAATAGTTCCTCTCAGGATGGTTGCTGTTTAACAACCTATTACACGATAGGATAATAATCCAAGGATGGAGTTGTCATCCAGTTTTCATTTCTCTTCAACATAATTTTCCTTGCATACCTTCAGTGAAAAACAGGGGTGCTGTGAGGATAATAAGAGATGACTGTATCAACTTCCATGGTCCCAGACTTTTAAATATGTATCTTACCAAAATAATATCAGATGTATTCCCTGGAACGCAGGAGGGAGAGATACATGATTATATACACCTGGAAAATCCTAGAGGGACTAGTACCGAACTTGCACACGAAAATCACTCACTACGAAAGCAAAAGACTTGGCAGACGATGCACCATCCCCCCAATGAAAAGCAGGGGTGTCACTAGCACGTTAAGAGACCATACAATAAGTGTCAGGGGCCCGAGACTGTTCAACTGCCTCCCAGCACACATAAGGGGGATTACCAACAGACCCCTGGCAGTCTTCAAGCTGGCACTGGACAAGCACCTAAAGTCAGTTCCTGATCAGCCGGGCTGTGGCTCGTACGTTGGTTTGCGTGCAGCCAGCAGCAACAGCCTGGTTGATCAGGCGCTGATCCACCAGGAGGCCTGGTCACAGACCGGGCCACGGGGGCGTTGACCCCCGAAACTCTCTCCAGGTAAACTCCAGGTAAACACTGTTGAGACAAGTGTAGAAGTCTTCAAGAGGAAATTCAACAAGTACCTCTTCCAAGTACAAAATCAACCAGGCTGTGATGGTCATGTGAGCCAGCAGACCGCCAGCAGCTACAGCCTGTGGGAAACACACTTGCATACAGTTCACAATATTTATTAAGGAAAATGTTTTGCCACAACTGGCTTGATCAGTCCTGATCAGACTGATGAAGTCACTCACAGTGAAACTTTTCCTTTTCATAAATGTACTGAACTGTACACGTGTGTTCTTTTCCATACTGTCGGTATCACCAGACCATTTACAGCAACAGCCTGGTTGACCAGACAAGCACCAAACAAGCCTGTCCCGGGCCAGGCTGCAGGGACTGGAAAACTCTTACAACCCATCAAGGTAAGTCAGAAAGAAACAGCTAGCACTTAAACACATTGTTCTAGATAATTATAAAGAGTATTCTCATAATGGTTGAAAAATTGAAGTCTACTCTAGTCACTGGAGAGCAATAAATCAGTAGGGGTCATACGTCACCTGGAAAATGGGTGGTAATGAAGTTTGATGAATTAGACACTTGTGCAACACTTGGGCATCTTTATTATGGAAACATTTAGCCAACTAGTGGCTTCCTCATAATGGTTGAAAAATTGAAGTCTACTTAGTCATGGAGGCATAAATCGTGGGTCATGTCCCTGGACAATGGTGGAATGAAGTTATGATTAACACTTGATGAACTTGGGCATCTTTATTATGGAAACATGTAGGCAACTAGTGGCTTCTCAGTCCATACAGTGTCATGTATGGTCAATCTACAGTGTAAGTAGTCACTATATGAGGAGAAGTTAAATATGCGACAGGTGAGGTAAGCAGTGTAGACATGTCATGGACAAATCTACAGGTGAAGTAGTCATTGCTAAGATTAAGCAAGTGTATTGTCAGTTTGTTATCTGCATGTACAACCATAGAATTGTATCAAGATCCAAGTTTGTTGGTCCTGATGGGAATGTAGATAAACATATTCGGCAGGAAAAGGACACTTCAATTCTCTTGATCAATTAGAACCTTGCGGTGAGAGTAGCGGTAGAAAGCACTGACAAGATATGCCTTTGATATACCTTGATGGGTTTTGAGTTTTTCCTACTCCTGCAATCCAGCCTTGGGCCAGGCTTCCCTATTGATCACCTTGTCAACTAGGCTGTGTGTGTGCTAGCAGCCCATTGGCCCATGCAGCCCTCACAACCCGCCTGATCAAACACCTGTACAGATTAACTTGAGGAAGGTCCTGTACAAGGGAAACATAGTCAACTTAACAAAGTTCACGTGTAAGGAACACATGGTTGACGTGACAAAGTTCCTGTGTAAGATAAAGATGGTTAATCGTTAAGTTATAGTCACCTGTAGTACTGGTAGGGTGTCCACTCCTCGTCTTCTGTGCCACGCTTGAAGATAGCGAAGGACTCGGGTCTAGGAGAGTGGAAGAACAGCCGCACATACGTGATGTCGAACGCCTTGCCTGCCGGACCACACATCATAAGTTGCAGAATAATAATAATAATATCTTTGTAATAAAGTTGGTAGAATTACCGACAATATGTAAAGTAAAAGGACACAAGTGCAACTAATGTGACATTTTATTGTGGCAACGTTTCGGTCTCCAGGAGCTTTATCAAGCCGTTACAAACAATACATGGACACATAGGGGATATATAGGCTCAGAGTGAGGTGCAATACTAGTGGTAGTAGTAGTAATAGTAGTAGTAGTGTCAAAAGTTGTAGTAGTAGTAATACAATATGGTAGAGCAATTAATTCGTACATGAGTAAAAGGATAAAAGCCATTACTTAGGTAACATAAAAACAGGTTGGACAAATATAGACTGGATAGAGGCAGCCTGTTTCAGTGTTCACTCTCTGTAATGTGCTTTGTGTAGTATAACAGGAGAGACTAAGTGATGGCAGGGTTTACTGTTTTCAGGAGGATTCTTGCTAAGACTTCAGAGATGGTGAAGCTGCCGTTGTTTTGTTTAATTGTATTCGAAACAGCGATCAGTGCTGATTCGAGGCAATTGCGTCTGTGGAAATTAGTTTCTTTGATCACTAATTGGAGGTCCCTGAATTTCATGAGATGATTGGTGGAATTTAGGTGTTGTACACAGGCGTTGTTCAAGTTATCGTTCCTACATGCGTAAATGTGTTCATTGAGGCGGGTGTCGAGGTTTCTTGCTGTTTCACCTACGTAAATCTTGTCACAGCCTCCACAGGGTATAGTGTAAACTCCTGCGTTGACTGGTTCGTGGTGCTTTGATTTTGCCCTGGTTAGATCCTTTATTGAAGTGCCAGAAGCGATGGCGACTCTGGTGTTAGCTTGTGAAAGTACTTTAGAAATGTTCAGTGCAACCTGGCTGCTGGGAAGAATTATAACTTTGTTGGGAGTGGTGTTGGTGCGTGGAGAATTACTACTACTACTACTACTACAACTTTTGACACTACTACCACTAGTATTGCACCTCACTCTGAGCCTATATATACCCTCTGTGTCCATGTATTGTTTGTAATGGCTTGATAAAGCTCCTGGAGAGCGAAATGTTGCCACAATAAAATGTCACATTAGAATAATATCTTTATTTCTACAAGTACAGGTATACAGGCCTAGCTGACATCAATGACATACTAATATATACGTGTAAAGCCCTTTGTTATGCAGAGCATTTCGAGTAAATTAGGTCAATTTTGTCCAAGGATGCGACCCACACCAGTCGACTAACACCCAGGTACACATTTTACTGATGGGTTAACAAGGATAGCAGGTGTTTCGGGGAAATACGTCCTAATGTTTCCAGCTGCATCGAGGATCGACCTCCCGACCTAACTCATGGAAATAAGTCACTGACTTTTTTTGGGGGTTATCCTAGGTAATCTACACATATGCTGCTATGTATGATAATTTATGTAACTATATTTATGTGTACTGTACCTGAATAAACTTAGCTCATTGTCATATGTAACTAACACACCAGCTATCTGTTAAGGGGTCTGGGAATTATCTTTTCCCCAGAGCCCGGTCTCAGACCAAGCGTCCTGGGTTGGAAAGGAAATAATGCAAGATTACAGAATTCTTAAGCATCACACCGAATGTAAGTACCATATTTTTCTGCATATAAGGCGCGCCTTTACCCCCACAAAACCTTGAAAAATTAGATTGTGCCTTATATGCTTTGGTTTATGCTTTAGCATAAAGTAAGAGAGCAATTACCCCTTCAATATGATTACTGATTTACCGTTATGATACTTCTGTCGTGCGCCTTATATGTCGGAAAATACAATAGATGTTTGTAAGATTTGCCTGTCATCTTACGTGCTCACAAGACAGGAGTTTACCTGGAGAGGGTTTCGGGGGTCAACGCCCCTGCTGCCCAGTCTGAGACCAGATAAGGTAACCCAAGAAAGTCAGTGCGTCATCGAGGACTGTCTGTCTCATTTCCATTGTGGTCCTTTAATCTTGTCCCCCAGGATGTCACCCACACCAGTCAACTAACACCCAGGTACCTACTTACTGCTAGGTGAGCAGGGACAGCAAGTGTTTACCTACCTTACCTGTAAGGAAACATGCTCAACATTTCCACCTGAGTCGGGAGTCGAACCACGAACACTCAGGGTGAGGCTAAAGCGTTACCAACCAAGCCATAGGACACAAATAAAAGCTCAACAACCCTGCTAGTTTGACACGATGACAGTACCTCCCTGGACGGCTGCTGTCTACCAATCTGCTACCATGATAGTGTTAGGTAAAATAACCTAACATTTTGTTGGCAATTCTACCAATGTCACAACATATCGAGATAGTAACACCTTTGTATCCATCTAAAATGGGAGGCCTTGACGCCAGTGAAGTGAGTCGTAAAACTCCAGGCCAGTGCGTAAGCCAGTTGGCCCAGTGGCTTATGCACTAGACTGGAGTTTTTAGGACTCATTCGCTACAGCTAGGCGACAGGTTAAAATAAGTAAGCTGCAAGCTACATGTAAGCCACAGGCTACAGGTTAGCTACAACCTACAAGTAGGTTACAGGCTACAGGTACACATCAACTTTCACTCACTGACTCTCACAATACCATGGCTGCAACAATTCCAAATAAACATTCCAAATAAACCCACAAGCTGCAAAAGAAAATTTTTATGTGCCCACATCATCTCTGTGCCAAGACCATCGCAAAAACATTGCATGTTATGCACTCAAACCCTCAATAAAAAGTTACGTCTTCAACATTCAGAATTTAAGAACGCTACCAAAGTTACCCTTCAAATATGACAACCACATCGTTTTCTATAACAAACAAATACATCATTTTCTATCATCCCAGTGACACCTTTATGAGGGATAACTATAGTAGTAGTAGTAATAGCGTAAGTTTATTTATTTATTTATTTATTTATTACAATTTGAGCACACATACAGAGGTACAAAAAAAATACAGATAAGAGCAGCATGCCAAAGCCACTTATACTATGCATTACGGGCTGGCTTAAAATTAACTTAAGATTAACTAAGCAATGATGAAATCAGTGATAAAACATTAATGTAAACAGATTACTATAAAACACAAGTGAGTATTACAAAGACAGGTCATATGGTTGCATGCATTGTTGTACATTCAGTCGTATGGAGAATTCTGTTAGGTAGTTTATTTAAAAAATAGTAAAGTTAGATTGGGTTTTAGGTTTAACATTTATGTGATATAATTGTGAGAAACATTTAAGATATACAATTTATAAGGTTGAGTTATTCAGTATTTATTTGGTTTTGGGTGAGTAAGTGATCTTTGAGAAGAGACTTGAATTTATAAACAGGTAGTGTTTCTTTTATATTTACAGGTAATGAATTCCAGATTTTAGGGCCTTTTATGTGCATTGAGTTTTTGCATAGCGTGAGATGGACACGAGGATCAAAGAGTGATCTGTGCCTTGTGTTATGGTCATGTGTTCTGTTGAGGTTGGCAAGGAGATGTTTGAGGGGAGGGTTAATATCAGAGTTAAGTGTTCTATGTATGTAATAGGTGCAGTAATAAGTATGGATGTTTTGTATGGTGAGTAGGTTTAGTGTATTGAATATTGGTGGAGTGTGCTGCCTGTAGTGAGAATTTGTTATCATTCTAACTGCAGCCTTTTGTTGGGTAATTAGTGGTCTGAGATGGTTAATTGTTGTTGAGCCCCATGCACAAATTCCATAGGTGAGATAGGGGTAAATAAGTGAGTAATATAGGGCCAGGAGGGCTGACTGTGGAGCATAGTACCGTATCTTCGATAGTATGCCTACAGTCTTGGAAATTCTTTTAGAAATTTGTTGTATATGTGTATGAAATTTGAGTCTATTATCAAGGTGGATTCCTAAGAATTTTCCCTCTGTTAGCTTTGTGATAGGTGATCCGTTTATCATTATGTTAAGAGGGACATCTGTAGCTCTGTTACCAAACTGAATGAAGTAGATTTTGTCAATGTTTAGTGTAAGTTTGTTAGTCCTCATCCAGGTAGATATTTTCTGTAATTCGGTATTTACAGTATTGGCTAGCGTGACTGGGCTCGGGTGGGAGAAGACGTATGTAGTGTCATCTGCAAATAGTGTGGGTTTGAGTAATTGCGAAGCATTTGGTAGGTCATTTATGTATAGGAGAAAGAGAAGAGGGCCAAGGACACTTCCCTGTGGGACACCAACTGTAATTGGTTGTGCAGAAGAGTTTGCCCCATTTGCGTACACATATTGGCTTCTGTTGCTGAGGTATGACTTGAGGTAGTTGAGGGAGTGCCCTCTTATACCATAGTGTGACAATTTTACGTGGAGCAAGTCATGGTCAACTGTATCAAAAGCTTTACGTAAGTTAATGAAGATCCCCAGTGGGACTTCTTTTTTTTCTATTGCAGTGTATATATGTTCTAGCATGTGTATAATAGCATCATTAGTATTTTTATTAGGCCTGAATCCAAATTGGCAGGGGTTGAGTATGTTTTGGGAGATAAGGTAGTAGATTCGTTTATGAATTAATTTTTCTAAGATTTTTGAGAGAGGGTGTAAGTTGGATATTGGCCTATAGTTATTCAACTCTGTTTGGTCTCCTCCTTTATGGATCGGGGTGACCCTTGCTATTTTGAGTACTGTAGGGAAGGTGGAGGATTCAATGGATTTGTAAGTAAGTAAGTTTATTCAGGTATACACAAATACAGTTACATAGAATTATCATACATAGCAGCATATGTGTAGAGAACCTAGGATAACCCAAAAAAGTCAGACAGAGTGTAAGATAAGATAAGATTTCGTTAGGATTTTTAACCCCGGAAGGTTAGCCACCCAGGATAACCCAAGAAAGTCAGTGCGTCATCGAGGACTGTCTAACTTATTTCCATTGGGGTCCTTAATCTTGTCCCCCAGGATGCGACCCACACCAGTCGACTAACACCCAGGTACCTATTTGCTGCTAGGTGAACAGGACAACAGGTGTAAGGAAACGTGTCGAAATGTTTCAACCCGACAGGAATCGAACCCGGGCCCTCCGTGTGTGAAGCGGGAGCTTTAGCCACCAGGCCACCGGGCCGCCCACATATAAGTGCAGTTACACATATTTACACATACAAAAATGCAAGAACCTCCTCCAGTAATGGACCTCTACTCATAGAAGATTCATACACAAATGGCAACAAAGAAATGAGCAAACTCCTGCTGAACAGTAGGTATTAATGTTCAGTGATCCTACCCATGCCATGACAGTTGAAGAGCCTAAAGAACAAAAAGGCACAATACCGTGACTGGAACAATACACAAGTAACCCGCACATAGGAAAGAGGAGCTTACGACGACGCTTCGGTGCGACTTGGACCATTTACAAAGTCACAAACTGTGACTCTGTGCGGGTTATTTGTGTAGAGTCGAAGAGCCTGATATCTTTCTATATATTCGGTCCACCTTACAAACTCTACGTGTCTTTATATACAACGCACATATTTTCAGATTTCGCAAGGGAAACAGACAGCATACCCACAGGTGCAGCACCTGGGGCTTGATTACTGCAGCACAGGTGCAGCACCTGGGATTTGCTTACTGCAGCACAGGTGCAGCACCTGGGGCTTGATTACTGGCGCACAGATGCAACACCTGGGGCTTGATTACTGCCGCACAGGTGCAACACCTGGGATTTGCTTACTGCAGCACAGGTGCAACACCCGGGGCTTGATTACTGCAGCACAGGTGCAGCACCTGGGATTTGCTTACTGCAGCACAGGTGCAGCACCTGGGGCTTGATTACTGCTGCATAGGTGCAACACCTGGGGTTTGCTTACTGCAACACAGGTGCAGCACCTGGGGCTTGATTACTGCAGCACAAGTGCAACACCTGCTGTTTGATTACTTTAGTGTTATATATATATATATATATATATATATTAATATTATATATATATATATATATATATATATAATATATATAATATATATATATATATATATATACAGTGGTCCCCCGCTTTTCGTAGTTCCCGGCAATCGTAAAATTCATCATAGAGGTATTTTCGTATAAACATGGACTCGCTTTTCATAGGTTGACTCGCGAGTCGTAGTTCGTCCGGGACGCGTACCCACGGCGTGAGCCAGGGCGGCAGCCAGTATGGCATTGTTTACCAGTGAGCGAAGGTCCCCTCACGTGCTCCAGCGAAATATTTCATAATATTCCATTTATTTTAGTGCTTGCAAGTACTAAATAAGCTACCATGTCTCCAAAGAAAGCTCCTAGTGCCAAGCCTGTGGTAAAGAAGGTGAGAAATACGACTGAATTTAAGAAAACCATCATTGAACAATATGAAAGTGGTACAAGTGTGGCCGAACTGTCCAGGATGTATAAGAAACCCTACACAACCTTATGTTCCATAGTGGCCAAGAAAAATGAAATAAAGGATGCTGTTGTTGCAAAGGGAGTAACTATGCTGACAAAAATGAGATCACCAGTACTGGAAGAGGTTGAGAAGTTATTATTGGTGTGGATAAATGAGAAACAATTAGCAGGAGATACTCTTATGACTTCGTTTATTTGGCAAGGCAGTTGCATGAAGATTTGGTAAAGAAATTGCCTGCAAATAGTGGGGAAGTGAGTGAATTTAAGGCCAGCAAAGGCTGGTTTGAGAGATTTAAGAACCGTACTGGCATACACAGTGTGATAAGGCATGGTGAGGCTGCCATTTCAGACCACAAGGCGACTGAAAAATATGTGCATGAATTCCAGGCTGAAGGACTGAAACCTGAACAAGTGTTCATTTGTGACGAAACAGGCCTTTTTTGGAAGAAAATGCCAAAGAGGACCTTCATTACACAAGAGGAAAAGGCAATGCCAGGACACAAGCCTATGAAAGACAGGCTGACGCTAATGTTCTGACGCTAAAGTCAGTTCCTGATCAGCCGGGCTGTGGCTCATACGTTGGTTTGCATGCAGCCAGCAGCAACAGCCTGGTTGATCAGGCGCTGATCCACCAGGAGGCCTGGTCACAGACCGGGCCGCGGGGGCGTTGACCCCCGAAACTCTCTCCAGGTAAACTCCAGGTCTCCAGGTAATGCTAGTGGGGATTTCAAAGTGAAGCCATTACTAGTGTACCATTCTGAAAATCCCAGAGTGTTCAGGAAAAACAATGTTATGAAGAGTAAATTGTGTGTGTTTTGGAAATCTAATAGTAAGGCATGGGTCACGAGGGAAATTTTCGTCGAGTGGTTCAATGAAGTGTTTGCCCTAGTGTGAAGGAGTATCTCTGGAAAAGAAATTGGATCTCAAGTGCCTGCTAGTAATGGACAATGCACCTGCTCATCCTCCAAACTTGGATGACCTAATTTTCGAGGAGTTTGGGTTCACACAGTAAGTTCTTGCCCCCCAAATACCACTCCTCTCCTCCAACCATGGACCAGCAGGTTATTGCAAACTTTAAAAAATCTACACAAAAGCAATGTTTCACAGGTGCTTGACTGTGACCACAGACACTCACTTGACCCTAAGGGAATTTGGAGAGAAACACTTCAGCATCCTCCACTGCATAACCCTTATAGGTATGGCTTGGGAGGGAGTGACTACCAGGACTTTGAACTCTGCCTGGAGAAAATTGTGGCCTGATTGTGTCAACAAGAGGGATTTTGAAGAATTTGGGACTGACCCTAATGAGCCTATGTCTGTTGTAAAATCAATTGTGGCACTGGGGAGTTCCATGGGGTTGGATGTGAGTTTGGAGGATGTGGAAGAATTGGTGGAAGACCACAATGAAGAGCTCACCACTGAGGAGCTGCAAGAGCTTCAGCAGGAAGAGCAACACATCGCAGCTCAGAATCTTGCTGCAGAGGAGGAGGAAGAGAGATGGAAGAAGGTGCCTTCTTCAGAAATTAAAGAGATTTTTACTATGTGGGGTAAGATGGAAAGCTTTATGGAGAAACATCACCCTAACAAGGTTGTTGCAAGCCAGGTTGGCAACATGTACAGTGACAAAGTCTTGGGCCATTTTAGGGAAGTGTTAAAGAGACGCCAGAAACAGAGCTCTCTCCACAGTTATTTTGTGAGACAGGACTCCAGTGACTCTCAAGGTGGTCCTAGTGGCATTAAGAAACAGAGAAGAGAAGCAACCCCAGAAAAGCAAATGGAACCTGAGGTGTTGATGGAAGGGGATTCCCCTTCCAAACTATAAACAATCCACTCTCCTCCTCCAGTCTCCCATACACTAAGAAGAATCTCCAATAAAGGTAAGTGTTATGTTGTTAATGTTTCATTCATCATTTCCCATTGTATTGTTTATGTACTACATGCATATTTCATGTTAAAATTTTTTTTGTTTTAATACTTCTGGGTGTCAAGAACGGATTAATTGTATTTACATTATTTCTTATGGAGAAAATTTATTCGTAAATCGCAAATTTCGTTTATAGTAACGGCTCCAGGAACGGATTAATTACGAACAACGAGGGACCACTGTACATAATATATATATATATATAATATTATATATATATATATATATATATATATATATATATATATTATATATATATATATATATATATATATGGTCCAATAGTGGAAAATATAGCCTCAACAATGCTTCAGAGTGTGTCAGGGAAGGATAGAGCCCGCCTCCTGGCAGTGAGAGCACATCATGCAGGGGATTTTCTGTTGGCTGTTCCCAACTCCAGCCTTGGCACACGCCTCGACCCACAGACCATCCGCATCGGTGTTGCCCTTCGACTTGCCGCCCCTATTCTCGCCGAACACAGGTATATTTGTGGCAGTGAAGCAGCAGACCGATTCGGGTACCACGGTCTTGTGTGGCGTAAATCCGAGGGAAAGATTGCAAGACATGAGGAAGTTAATTACATTATCAAGAGGCGCCTCACAACAGCCGGATGCCCAGCAGTAAGGGAGCCACCCCAGCTATGCAGATCTGATGGCAGCCAGAAGCGTCCAGATGGTATCACCCTTCAAGCCTGGATAGATGGGAAGCAGGTGGTGTGGGACTATACATGTGCATCTACCTTGGCTAATACCTATCTCCAATACACCAGGGAGGAAGGAGGGGCAGCTGCCAGCTTCAGGGAGTCCCAAAAGTCTAGAAAATATGGAGAACTTGCCCATCATTATATGTTTGTTCCCATAGGCTCAGAGACCCTTGGCTCATGGGGAAAGAATGCATCTAAATTCCTTAAGGAGCTGGGAAAAAGACTCATCAGGGTAACTAGGGATCCCAGGGCAGCTAGTTTTCTGTTCCAGCGGCTCAGTGCAGCTGTTCAAAGGGGTAATGCCTGCTGTATTTTTGGCACACGCCCCAGCTCTGAGGAGCTGGATGAGATTTTCGCCTTATAATCGGTGATACACACGTAACAACATGTACCGTATATGCCACCTTTATATCAACAATGTATCTCTTAAATCTTCTGTACCATATTATGTAATAAAATATTCCTACTGGTAAAAAAAATATATATGAAAAGATGGGGTGGTAGGGAAAGTAGAATATTCAAACGGCTTCAGGAAGAAATCCAAATATTCATACTTGAAGCCTTTTTATTCACTTTTCCGAGGCTATGATTCCCACAATTTACACCAGAAGTGGACCCATCCTATTTAATTATAATATATATATATATATATATATATATATATATATATATATATATATATATATATAATGTTATAAATAATGTATATAATTATAATATGTAGATGAATGTTCAGAGCTCGACATTTGATAAATTTAACTTAGTACACTGTTCAATCTATGGTTTCTTTATTGAGGAAACCTCATCTCCTCTGTTCTTCAAGTTTCTCTACTATGAAATGATGAGCCACTGTGTGGCGAAATGTTTCCTCAATAAGTACCCAAAAATTGCACATGTGTCTATATTTATCACTATAATATATATATATATATATATATAAATATATAATATTATATATATATATATATTATATATATATATATATATAGTAATAGATAGATAGATAGATAGATAGATAATATATATACAGAGATTCACAAAGAAAAACCAAGAGCTAGTGCTGCCTGTTACAACCATAACAAAATTATGGAGTCTTTCCATGGGAAAGAAAATGCTGATGTAATCTACAATGATTTTTGCAAAGGCATAAATTTGAGAATTGCGACCATGGAAAAATAACTCATAAAACAGGTCAATAAGTCATAACAGGCAGAGTGGTTACACGGATATTCAAACTTCTAACAAACAGATCACAAAGAGTGACAGCGAGCCAAACTAAGCTCGGCCCTAATGCCATTACTGTTTGTCATCGTCTTAGCAGACACAGACAAGAAAACTAACCACAATTTCGTATAATCTTTGCCTGTCGATAACAAAATAAGACACATGTGCAACAGTTAGCATTTCGCCAGCGGAGTTGTTTACCTTCAAAAGAACCTGGTTTGGAAGGCGTTTCACAAGGGCCGGTCAAAAGACCTGGATGGGCCACAAGACTTGGAGAATCTACAGGGCTTGTTGAAAGACCTACATAGATTAGTGTTGTTAGGATCTGGATAAGAAACAGAATTGGTCAAAGGAATTAGAAAGTTTAGAAGGCTTGTCGAAGGACCTAGATAGATTACAGTGCTGGTAGGACCTGAACAAAATACAGGACTCGTCAAAAGACAGATTTGGATAGGTTGCATGACTGGTAAAAAGTACGTATACAGTCTGTAACGCTGGATGAAGGACCTACACATTATCACATGAATACAAAATACAACCTACACTTGGGCTGTATCTAAGATGACAAAGATAATCTCTACCAAGAGAGGATCCAGAGACAGGACATGGATGGAAGTTAAACAGAATCAAAGTGGCATTAAGTGGCATTCCTTTAACACAAGAGCACTTAGAAGTATATCAGTTGCACGGTGACACAACACATGCATCACAATGTAAATATGGGACCTGCCCTTCGAGCAATTAAATCACCTCGTCACAGTTTTGCAGCACATTCCTAGGTTAGGTTAAATTAGATTAAGTAAGGCTAGGTTTGGTTGTCCTATACATAAAAATAACACACACACACACAGCTGATGTGCATTTCCACTGACATTCATTACTGCCTCTCCCACACATTCCTCACTGTCTGGTACACCCACTCACACCCTCGCCCACCTGCCCACACCATCGCCCACCCACCCACACCCTCATCCATCCGCGACTTCTCCCACACCACCAATTCTCACACTACCCACACCACAACCCACACCAACCTTACCTACACCATCACCCACGCCTACACCAAGCACACCTACTCCACCACTCACACCCACAGCACCCACGCCCACACCACACACCCACATTGGCCACTGTCCTCCTCCATCTTCATTATTCCCATTATTCTTCCCACCCACACTCCTTCCTTTCCTCCCTCTCTTGTGTGTGTTCACTCGTATGTGTGTTGTGGGGGTCGAGTCTTGGACCCTGGCCCCGTCCGGCCGACTGGCACTATTTTTGATCAGAGACTTGTCACCAGGAGTGGATCTACTATGAAACTAATGAAGCTTAAACTTGAGGGCCCCTAATCCCGGAGGGGCCCCAAGAGCGAATTTAGTCCACATTGCTTTAAAAATCTGGGTCTACTGTATGAGAAGGAGTTTTTAAAATAATAATGTAAATAATAATATAGGGCAATTGAATACAAAATAATAGTTAAAATAAAAATTAAAAGGTTATTAATGTATAATGTAGGCTAGCTGTTGGTGGTTGCCATGGTGACCCCAAAAATGTAGGTTCGCCACTGCCTGTCATACTTATTCTTCAAAACTGTGTAGTGACCTGCCTCCAACACTACCTGCTACAATGATAGAAAAATTTACACACTGGGTGCCCCAGATGCTATACCCAAGTGCCCGTAACATGCCTGCCACAGGTTCTGAGAGCTGTTCTAACTCGGAAGTCCAACTTAACTATCATGATAAATTAGACACATCCTGTAAATCCTTCAGGGGCCTAGTTCCCCGATGAGTGAGGTTAGCAATATTAGTTTGTATGTCTATTGCTCTATTGTCACCTTTATGAAGAGAATGAGAGTCTGAGTTTTTCAAGGCCTCTGGGATTTCACCTAAATCTAACTTTTTTCTCGAAAAACACTGAGCCGGGAAACTTCAGTAATGCAATGTGGAAATTGGAACATTTGGGAATCTTTATTGTGTAAACGTTTCGCCAGCAAGTGGCCTCCTCAGTCGGTACAGATATGAATTTTGAAAGATGGGGAGTTTGAGATAATCAGTCCCTCAGCCTGGAGTCGATGTATTCAATCCTTGAAGATTGATGGACTGAACACATCAACTCCAGGCTGAGGGACTGATTATCTCAAACTCCTTATCTTCCGCCATTCATCTCTGTACCGGACTGAGGAAGCCACTGGCTGGCGAACGTTTCCACAATAAAGATTCCCAAATGTTGCACAAGTGTCTAATTCTTCAACTCGTCGGTTTCTAGACCATTCACATCATAAATGTGGATATCACAGCCTGAGTGTGATGATCCTTCAAGTATGGTTACCTGGAGGTTATTCCGGGGATCAACGCCCCCGCGGCCCGGTCCATGACCAGGCCTCCCGGTGGATCAGGGCCTGTTCAACCAGGCTGTTACTGCTGGCCGCACGCAGTCCAACGTACGAGCCACAGCCCGGCTGATCCGGCACTGACTTTAGGTATCTGTCCAGCTCTCTCTTGAAGGCAGCCAGGGGGTTTATTGGTAATTCCCTAATGCTTGATGGGAGGCTGTTGAACAGTCTTGGGCCCGGACACTAATGGTGTTTTCTCTTAGTGTACCAATGGCGCCCCTACTTTTAATTGGGGGCATTTTGCATCGCCTGCCCAATCTTTTACTGTGTGCAGATTTGGGACCATTCCTTCCAGGATTTTCCAAGTGTAGATTATGATATATCTCTCCCTCCTGCGTTCCAACGAGTACAAGTCAAGTGCTTCCAAGCGTTCCCAGTAGTTAAGGTGCTTGACAGAACTTATACGTGCAGCAAAGGATCTCTGTACACTCTCTAGATCTGCAATTTCACCTGCTTTGAATGGAGATGTTAATGTACAGCAGTATTCCAGCCTAGAGAGAACAAGTGATTTGGCTACTCACCGAGCCTGAGTGTGATGTTGACCTGATTGGGGAACTGGATACCCTCGTGCATGGTCTCTGACTGCCACCACGTGTGGTTGTCATTGTTGTTGAAGTCAGTAAGGTAGTAGGAAGGGTGGGCCAGCTCGGGAACATAAGCATCGCAGATTTCACACGCCTTCTTAGAGCCATCGTAGCCACCGGTCTGCAAGCAGTACTCCTGTGGTCTCAGTACCCCGCAGGTGTTCGTTACTTCCACTGGACGATTGTACGCTGCGTTCACGAACTCCGGCACGCATTTCTGTGAGGCGAAAAAAAAATATATATCAATAACAGTAAGAAATCCTTCATCACCTGATGGAATGTTGTGTCTTGTGTAAGAAACTCCAGTACCTGCTGGAATGTCCTGTGTAAGAAACTCCAGTACCTGCTGGAATGTCCTGTGTAAGAAACTCCAGTACCTGCTGGAATGTTATGTGTAAGAAACTCCAGTACCTTCTGGAATGTCCTGTGTAAGAAACTCCAGTACCTGCTGGAATGTCCTGTGTAAGAAACTCCAGTATCTGCTGGAATGTCCTGTGTAAGAAACTCCAGTACCTGCTGGAATGTCCTGTGTAAGAAACTCCAATACCTGCTGGAATGTCCTGTGTAAGAAACTCCAGTACCTACTGGAATGTCCTGTGTAAGAAACTCCAGTACCTACTGGAATGTCCTGTGTAAGAAACTCCAGTACCTGCTGGAATGTCCTGTGTAAGAAACTCCAGTACCTGCTGGAATGTCCTGTGTAAGAAACTCCAGTACCTGCTGGAATGTCCCGTGTAAGAAACTCCAGCACCTACTTGAATGTCCTGTGTATGAAACTCCAGTACCTGCTGGAATGTCCTGTGTAAGAAACTCCAGTACCTGCTGGAATGTCCTGTGTAAGAAACTCCGGTACCTGCTGGAATGTCCTGTGTAAGAAACTCCAGTACCTGCTGGAATGCCCTGTGTAAGAAACTCCAGTACCTGCTGGAATGTCCTGTGTAAGAAACTTCAATACCTGCTGGAATGTCCTGTGTAAGAAACTCCAGTACCTACTGGAATGTCCTGTGTAAGAAACTCCAGTACCTACTGGAATGTCCTGTGTAAGAAACTCCAGTACCTGCTGGAATGTCCTGTGTAAGAAACTCCAGTACCTGCTGGAATGTCCTGTGTAAGAAACTCCAGTACCTGCTGGAATGTCCCGTGTAAGAAACTCCAGTACCTACTTGAATGTCCTGTGTAAGAAACTCCAGTACCTGCTGGAATGTCCTGTGTAAGAAACTCCAGTACCTGCTGGAATGTCCTGTGTAAGAAACTCCAGTACCTGCTGGAATGTCCTGTGTAAGAAACTCCAGTACCTGCTGGAATGATTCAGGTGTTGGGTAGAATGTATCCATGCGTGTGAGGGTAGGTGGGCGAGGAGGGTGCCTGGCACCGCCCCTTGTAGTACCCCAGGCCGGAAGTGTGCTATCCGTGCCCCCTCCTGTGTACCCCCACTATTCTTCCTCTCTCCCCCACACTGTGTACCCTTGCTGTGATAACCCGGACCCGCCTCTCACACTCAAACCCATAAATTCTTTTCCCTTTTACTTAATTCTAAAGCAACCTTAATTAATTTTGCAGGACCTTAACACTAATTCTGCAGGATCCTTAACACTGTAATTATTCAGGACCCTTAACACTGTAATTATTCAGGACCCTTAACACTGTAATTATTCAGGATCCTTAACACTGTAATTATTCAGGACCCTTAACACTGTAATTATTCAGGATCCTTAACACTGTAATTATTCAGGACCCTTAACACTGTAATTATTCAGGACCCTTAACACTGTAATTATTCAGGACCCTTAATCACATATTATCAACATTTTTCGAAACAATTCTGAGAATTCATATTGCTAAATACATAGAATTATGACATTTACAATATCCAGGGGAAACTAGACCAGGACAGGACGCTCATGCCTCTCGCAAGTCGTGGTCGTGGACCACTTCACGGTCATGGACCACTACATGGTGGTGGACCAGTTTATGGTCTTGCAATACATGTGGTGGACCGCTTCTAGTCTTGTACTACATGGTGGTGGACCATTTCATGGTCTTAGACCAGCTGAAAGTCAAATTGCAGGAGCAATCTACACAGACTTAATGAGTCTCCGACAAGTGTTATCATGAGATAAATGAGACACTTGTGCAATATTTGGGTATATTTATTCTGGAAACGTTTCGCCAGTCACTGGCGTCTTCAGTCCAATGCAGAGAAAAGTGGAAGATGAGGAGGTAATCAGTCCCTCAGCCTGGAGTCGATATGTTCAGTCCAGTATCAACCGTAGACAACCAAATCACAATCCTGGGGCGCCAAATCATTCCCGCCTTTCCCTCAATCTGTTTTATCATCAAAGAGACGGAAGGGGAAGTGAGGGGAGAGGAGGGGAAAGAAACACGACCGGGACAGCGTCTGGTGTCAGTGAGAGAGAAAGGAGGGGAGTAGAGGGAGGGTGAGGATGGAGGGAGAGAGGGAGGGTGAGGATGGAGGGAGAGAGGGAGGGGGAGAGAGGGAGGGTGAGAGAGGGAGGGTGAGAGGGCGGGAGAGAAAGGGGGAGAGGGGTGACAAAGGGCGAGTAATAAAAGGTCACCTCAGTCACACTGAATACCAACAATCTTGGTGGCATCCTCGGCTCACACACTGAGTGTCTGGGGTCGATCCCCGGCACGGGTGGAAACGTTGGGCATGTTTCCTTAGAACACCTGTTTCTCCTGTTCACCTAGCAGTAAACAGGTTCCTGGGTCGCATCCTGGGGACAAAATTAACCCAATTTGCCCGAAATGCTCTGCATAACCAGGGGCTTTCTATATAGTATGTCACTGATGTCAGCTGCGGTCTGTATAAGTTGTGTCATGTACTTGTAGAAATATAGATTATCATTATTATTATTATTATTATTATTATTATTATTATCTTTGTAAGAAAGGTTTCTGATACATGGGATCAACTTCGTCATCCATTTCTGTATATTTTCCAGTCCATTTCTATCTCTTCTATAATATACAGACTAGACAATGAGAAACCTCTGCAAAATGTATAAAGTTAAGGAGTGACCTGAGAACTTCTATTACTTATACTTCTCGATATAAAGCCAAGAATTCTTTTAACTTTATTGCCAACACTTGTGCACTGTTGCCATCATGGGAGATTTGTGCAACACAGTGGCTTCTTCAGTCCAATGCAGAGAAAGGTGGAAGATGAGGAGGAGTTTGAGGTAATCAGTCCCTCAGCCTAGAGTCGATGTGTTCAGTCCATCAAGATTGATGGACTGAACACATCGACTTGAGTCTCGACTCAAGGCTGTATATAGTTCTACATTCTTCACATTATGTCCTTGTATTGTATTGATAAGCCACTGGATGCCGAAATGTCTACAAATAGACCCATAAATGTTAGCACATCCATAGTGTCTAATTCTTCATCTTGTCGGTGTTGCACACCATTCATGTACAATATATCCAGATCATCCTGTAGCTCTATAGTGTTCTTATCACAAACTATTTTACAGCCTATTTCAGTGTCATCGGCAAACTTATGTCGCTATTTATTCTATTAATTACATAGATTATATAAACTGTTAGGTAAAAGGACACAAGTGCAACTAATGTGATCTTTTATTGTGGCAGCTTTTCGCTCTCCAGGAGCTTTGTCAAGCCGTTACGGCTTAACGAAGCTACTGGAGAAGACTATATAAGCCTATGCAGTAGCAACTGCTACCGCAAGGAAAATTACAGGCTGGATAACTAGAACCTTCAAGACAGAGATGCTGAGCCAATGATGATGTATGCTAACGGCTTCCTTCAAGCCGAGGAAGACTGGTGATGGTGAACTAGAAAACAGTTTTTTCCTTACCCATATATGTACATTCAATTAAACATGTGAGCTACTGGCAACACGTGAAGTCTCTTCAACTACATTCCTTTTACTGTAGGTGACAACGGTACATCATAATTTACACCTGGAAAATCCTGGAAGAACTGGTCTCAAACCTGCACCCCTAAATCAGAGTGAAAACAGACTTGGCAGATGATGCTTGAAATGCATTTGCATAATTAATGGCTTTCTCAAGACTTTAATATTGCATCAAATTATATTGAAATTATAATAAGATGAAACTCGCCACTTAATCATTTCGAAAGTATAACTACTGTAATCGTTTAGATCTTCAGAAATAAACATTTTAATTAATTTAATTTTAATAAAAAAATGGGCGTGATGAGTACACTAAGAGAGAATTCGAAGTGTCAGAAGTACCCGACTCTTTCAGTGCCCTCCCTTCCTACATAAGTGATAATTACCAACGAACCTATGGCTGTCTTCAAGAGAGGGGGAACTTGACAAGCTAATCAAATCAGTTCCTGATCAGATGGGCTGTGGTTTATACACTAGACTACATGCAGCCAGCAATAACAACCTTATTGACAAGGCCTTGATCTGCCAGTAGGCTTGATCTGGGACCAGAAGTATCCTTGAGGTATCCTTCGTATGTCCTGGGGATAATCCCCGGGACCACTAACAGATAGCAGCTTTCACTGTGGAAGATAACTTGTACAAGCAGATATTTGGCATGTCCATTGGATAAACTCTTTCCCTAATCTTTTTAAAATAGTACATTAAGCTGTCAGTAGCTATAAACCCCCAAGATGACTAAGGTACGGTGTAAGTTGTATGTATCGGTGTGTAAGCTGTCAGTAGCCCTATAAACCCCCAACAAGATGATCAAGGTACGGTATAAGCTGTCAGTAGCCCTATAAACCGTAGTAGCTAAGAGACTCCTGTGGTGGATCATCCATCAGAAGATTCCACGTGTTTATACGACTGCATGCGTGTCAGTGGCCGCTTGCCAGGTAGTGTGTGCATGATCATCAGCTTGTCGACGACTTTCATTTATATTTATATTAGCTTTGTTTAGACCAGGGGTGACTAACCTTTTGAATTCCGTGCACCATTTTTTTGTTCACGCTCGTTCAGATGTGCCATACGACACTTGTACCACCATTTTCTTTAATAAATATGTTAATATTGGCATATTTAGCATTTTTATATAAAATGATGTAATATAAAGACAAGATAAACATTACATACTTTAATGAGACTTTTGAGTTGTTTTGATCTCGCCAAGTTTGTAATGTCTGGAGTTAAATTAGTTACTGAGAACAGAAGAGAATTTTTCAAATTTGAATCAGTCAGTCGTGACGTCATTTTGAAAAAAAAGTCATGGATGAAAATGCTTGTTCGCATCTGTACGCTGTTCCAAAACGACAAATATAACTGGGCAAATTTTCTTAGTTCTGCAAAATGTTCACAGGGTAATGATCACCAAAAATTAACCATAGCGGGAAATTTTAACCGCGGTCAGGAGTCTCAAAATTCCATTTTAACATGAACTGCACACAATTCATTTTGATTCCAAACTTCAGGTTTGGTGATTTACTGTGCTAAATGGGTTATAAGCGGTAAGCGACGTCTTCGTTTTTATCTCATGACCAAACGTTTCAAATCTCTTGCGGTATTTGGTTTTTTCAATTTTGGTAAATATTCGTGAGTCACACACACCAATTAAATATAAAAATGGAATCTTATTTTCTGAGGGAAGATATAACATTTCAATTTTAATAATGAAATTTTCATATCTCAATCAATGTTCTTTTGTAGATTCTAAATTTTCAGGATGGCTGTTCATTACAAAAGTAAATAAATGGGTTTTTATGCTTAGCGATCATTCTTCTCTTTATAAAATACTAAAACCTTTTCAAATTTCCTCTACCGATTAACTGTTTGTTTAGAAAAGCCTAGAGGTAAAATTTTCATCACAACACAAACCTGTTTCTTTATTTAACCTGGCTCAAAATTTTTCAATTTCTAGAGGAGATAATCAAAAAGTTTTAACTTGACTCTTGGTTTTTAATGCACACATCATATACTAAGCTAGGAAACAATTTGTTTTTTGTCCTGTAGATTCAAATTTAGATCACTGAGATGGCTGGTAACATTAACTAAAAAACAGTAAATCAAAAGGTCTATTTCTTCAGCCAGCTCATTCTTCTCTTCTAGAAAATTATGAACACCATTTTTCAATTTCCAAAACCTACCGAGAACCTGTCGTCTAGAAAGCCACTGAAGGATAAGATCACCATATTCCAAATCTAACAATTCACAATATTCTCTGAATTCTCTTCTGTTTAATTCTCTTGCTCTAAATTTATCCACACATTTCACAAGCGGTAGCATAACATGCTGCAAATTTAAGGTTTTTCCAGACAGTGACTCTTGGTGTATAATGCAGCGATATTTTAGCCGAGGACAACTTAAAAATATATCCAGCCAAGTTAGAGTCCCAGCTGGTGTACCTGCCGGTGCTCCTTCACTACCAACACTGAACACTTTACTATATTCTACTTCCACATTTTCTGTTATATTTTTGTTCTACAAATCGGTCATTAGTTAATATTTTTTGTATAAGTAGACTTGTTTTTTAGAATTATCAATAGGGTGCAGAGCGCCACTTCGAATAATTCAATACGCCACTTCTAATCATTCAATGTGCCACTTCTAAAGCAATGCGCCAATTTTGGCGCATTATTATTATTATAATCAAGGGGGAAGCGCTAAACCGGGAGGATTATACAGCGCCTGGGGGAGGGGGATGTGGAAGGCATTCAGGCTTAATTCGGGGAACTGGAAATTTTGGCGCATGCTCCATAGGTTGGCCATCCCTGGTTAGGCTGAAGGCTACCTGAAGGAAGTTTCTGGGAGTCAATCCCCCCCCCCCACGGACCGGTTCCTGACCAGGCCTCTTTGTAGATCATGGCCCAACTGATCACGAATTAATCTGAAGAACTTGTTGAGTTTCCTCGTGAAGGCAGCCAGGTACTTGCTGGTAATCCACCTTAAGTAAGTGAGTCTGCTGAGGAGTCTTTGGCCTCTTAAACTTACTGTTTCTCTTGGTGTACTTGTGGCTCCCCTGTGGTTATTTTGCACCGTCTGCTAAGCCTCTTGCTTCCGTAGGCAGTGATTTTTGTATGCAGATTAGGGCCCAATCCCTCTAGGATTCTCCGGACGTTCCAGAGAATACAGGTCGAGGGAGAACACAGTATCACTTACACGATGATGAGACACTTGTGTAATATTTGGGTTTCTTTATTCTAGAAACGTTTCGCCAGGCAGCGGCTTCTTCAGTCCAATACATTGGACTGACCCTCGGAACTCTCTCCAGGTAAACACCAGGTAATACCTGGTCATCATTTTTAATGCAATGGTTGGCCATTAAATGAACATAACCTCCTCACCTCGTCGACTGGAGGGTCTCATAAAACTCATTACCATCGTATTAGAGAGAGAGAGAGAGAGAAGAGAGAGAGAGAGAGAAGAGAGAGGAGGAGGAGAGAGAGAGAGAAGAGGAGAGAGAGAGAGAGAGAGAGAGAGAGAAGAATTTTAGAATACTGATAGAAATGCATCTGGAACTTAAATGAGTATTTACCAACTTAGAACAATACTGTATGAAAACAACACACACACACAACACACACACACACACACACACAACACACACAATATGACAGAACACACAACAGACACACACACACACACACACCTACACACACACACCTACACACACACACACCAACACACACACACAGACACACACACACCTACACACACAACAGGCCTAGTGTCTAATCGACATGTGCCTAGGACAAAATGGTAACTAACACACCAGTTTGGAATCCACACCTAGTTAAGCACGTCAAGAAATTAGAGAAAGTGCAAAGGTTTGCAACAAGACTAGTCCCAGAGCTACGGGGATTGTCCTACGAAGAAAGGTTGAGGGAAATCGGCCTGACGACACTGGAGTCCAGGAGGGTCAGGGGAGACATGATAACGACATATAAAATACTGCGCGGAATAGACTAGGTGGACAAAGACGGGATGTTCCACAGATGGAACACAGACACAAGAGGTCACAATTGGAAGTTGAAGACTCAGATGAATCAAAGGGATGTTAGGAAGTATTTCTTCAGTCATAGAGTAGTCAAGCCGTGGAATAGCCTAGAAAGTGGCGTAGTGGAGGCGGGAACCATACATAGTTTTAAGGCGAGGTATGATAAAGCTCATGGAGCAGGGAGAGAGAGGACCTAGTAGCAATCAGTGAAGAGGCGGGGCCAGGAGCTATGACTCGACCCCTGCAACCACAAATAGGTGAGTACAAATAGGAGTACACACACACACACACACACACACACACACAACAATATATATATATATATATATATATATATATTATATATATATATATATATATATATATATATATATACGTATATATCTCCATGGGGAAGTGGAACAGAATTCTTCCTCCGTAAGCCATGCGTGTCGTAAGAGGGCGACTAAAATGCCAGGAGCAAGGGCTAGTAACCCTTCTCCTGTATGTATTACTAAATTTAAAAGGCGAAAACTTTCGTTTTTTCCTTTTGGGCCACCACACCTCAGTGGGAAATGGCTGGTGCGTTGAAAGAAAGAAAGAAATATATATATATATATATATATATAATATATATATATATATATATATATTATATATAATATATATATATATATATATATAATATATGTGTGTGTGTGTGTGTGTGTGTGTGTGTGTGTGTGTGTGTATGTGTGTGTGTGTGTGTGTGTGTGTGTGTGTGGTGTGTGTGTGTTTGTGTGTGTGTGTATATATATAGTTATGTGTGACCCCGAACAGAATATGGTTTGATGAATAACAACACTGCACTAGCCAAGGTGCTCGAACCCATGCAGCATGGGTTCGAGTCCTTGGCTAGTGCAGTGTTGTTGTTGATCAATACCGCTCGTTCGTGGTCACAATAATATAAAATACTGCTCGTTGAACTAGTACACCAAACAGGGACTAGAATGAAATTAGCCTAGTTTCATCCACACCATCGAATGTCCTTGGATAGGGAGTACAACGTCCAGTTCCGCTAGATGCCCTACTCTTAAGGATCGTATGGTCCAGTGGATTAGGGCGTCATGCATTTTCAACCACCATGAGGCAGGCCAAAGCAGCGTGGGTTCGAGTCTTTGGCTAGTGCAGTGTTGTTATTGATATATATATATATATATATATATATATATATATATATATATATATATATATATATATATATATATATATATATATTATATATAATATATTTTCGAGAGGACAACAAAAAGAGATGGAAAAAAAGACACAAGAAAGCAGTAAAGGGGCTAAACTAAATAAAGTAAGCCAGCCGTGAGCCAGCTGTCAGAGCACCATCTGGGTGTGGACACGTCTGACGTCATGCGTATACACAAACATGCGTCATTACAGTCATACAGAGGGGAGGAGGAGAAGTAATCCCGTAGAGGAATCATACAGCGCCTGAGGAACGGGAGACAGTCATGTTTGATCTGATGGAAGGGAGAGAGCTGCTCCAGTTCCATGGATGGAGAGACCTTCACCAGGACCAATGCGCCCGCTCTGAAAGGAACGAACGTGTGAATGACATTAGCATCACTGTGGTAAGTCATGACGACACTCAGTAATGTCTGACTTGCGCGGGTTTAGCATTGTAATCAATAAAACAGTTATTAAGTAAGTTCTGTATAACTGCTTTAAATAACTTTGTATAACCGATTTGTATAATTTAGTATAACTGCTTTGTATAACTTGGTATAACTTTTTGTATGAGTCACTGTCTTGCATAACAAGGGGCTTTCTACAGAGTAGTTTACACACATCAGTTAATACAATTGAATACTGTACAGTACGCCACTTTATATAAATAAAGTGTTAGGTATTTGGAGTGAGTAGACTCTCCCACACACCACCACACCCGGGGCTCACCTGCCACTTGTCAAGGAAGATTCTCCAGTCTTTCACTGAACACTGTTATTCTCGTTCCTGCAGAGTGTGATATCTGCTGGTAGTGTGTTGAAGAGTGATGAACCATGGTTGTTGACACAGTGGTCTCTTAATTGTTCCATGGTCCCCTTCCCAGCTCCTCACGGGGCTTAATTTACACTTTCTCCCACATCGCGTAGTTTAGGTCAGCTGACCCTCCAGTATCTTCCATGTGTAAATAAGCAAAGGAAAGCATGTTCCTTTGTGTTCGTCTACCCTGCTGAAAATGACCAACGAGGAAGAGAGTAATACAAGTCAGGTCATGACCTCAGGTCTGCACCTCCACTCGACCTGACACCCGAGTATTACAATTCAGGTCATGACCTCAGGTCTGCACCTCCACTCGACCTGACACCCGAGTATCACAAGTCAAGTCTTGACCTCAGGTCTACATCTCCACTCGACCTAACAACACTTTTAGACCTGCCGCCATAGATACAATGAAGGCTTCTGTTGTCTATTAGACACCCACTATTAGAAACCCACTAAATGACAGCAAGGTGGAGAATGCGGAAGGCCGCGCAGATTAACTAACTGAATAGAAATTGAAAATATGTCCACTAACTCAGAACCTGGACCAGATTCACGGAATTCCTTATTTATAAAAAAGTGCAAAGTATCACTAGGACGCACTCTCAGTATTCTTTGGAGAAAGAACCTAGATCTAGGTGAAATACCGGAGACTTTAAAGAGTGTAGACATGGCTCCTTTACATAAGGGAGGTAGTAGAACACTAACTAAAAGTTACAGACCAGTAGCCCTAACTTCCCAAAACATAAAAATCTTCGAAAGAGTATTGATATGCCAGATTACAAACTTCATAGAAGAAAACAATCTGCATAACCCAAACCAGCATGGTTTTAGAGCGGGACAATCATGCCTGTCACAGCTGCTGAACAACTATGACAGAATTACGGAAGCGTTGGAATAAAACCAAAATGCAATTGTGATATACGCTGATTTTTGAAAAGGTGTTTGACAAATGTGATCATGGGGTGACTGTACACAAAATGAGGCCCATGGGCATAACAGGAAAAGTAGGCAGATGGATATTCAAGTTTCTAACACAAAGAACACAAGTAGAAGCGGTAAAGTAAAAACCAGCATCAGCGAAGTAAAAATCTTAGTACTCCAAAACACTATCCTGGCACCTCTGCTGTTTCTTATCCTCATAACACAGACAAAAGCACCCGTCATGGTTTGGTATCATTTACAGATAACACTAAAATATGCATTAAAGTCACCTCGGTAGAAGACAATGAAAAAATGCAGGAACATATAAGCCACGCGTGGCCAAACGGTTCTTTTAATAAATGTCCTGAACTGTTCACAAGTGTGCTTTTCCACATTTCCAAGAAACATGTATGTTAATATGGCTGGTAACTTCTTGCTGTTTGCACTACTACATTTGTTACCGTTGTCCGAGATGTTTGTAAACACCAGTGCTCCTTCAGTCTTACTCCCTGATGACAAGCTGGGTTTTGTTCCATTTTATCAAATATTCTTGTGTCTCCAAGCATCATACAATCATTGCTTTGATCGTCACTTCTCTCCACGCCTTTATACTCACTGATCAGTGTGGACAATGCGACAAGAAGTAGTGAGAAAGACGGTATAAGTCTATTGGGGTCATTTAATTACTGAAATCTCTCAACTTATGGCCACTTAAACTAGTCTCTCCACTTTCTACTACCACTACTACTTCTACTACCAGCCTTACCACTAACAGCCTTACCACTACTTCTTTTTCTTCCCCTCTTGATCCCGTCCCTATCCCCCTCGCCTATATATAATGGCTCCCTCGCTCTTTTGTAGGGATGCCCCCGCCACAGGGCTGTAAAGGGTACATCACTTGTGCCAACTCTGACACTCCTTCGGGAGCCAATGTCGGGTCACCACATGGAGAAGACCAGGGCCAGTACCCGTCCTGACAAACCTACATGAACGCTTTTGTGTTAGTGTGACTTTGTAAATGATCCAAGTCGGACCGAAACATCGTCGTAAGGTTATCTCTCCTGTGCTTCCAGGATAATATTTAGTATAGTATTCTGAAGGCTTTCAAGGTAATTATCTTCCTTATCTGTTCCGTCAATTGCTCTGTCCTTGATGACGGTGATTTATATACACAAATCACCGTCTTCTTCTTCTCCACTTTAATGTCGAGTAATTCAACGTTATAATTTGATAATTTCAAGAGTAATGCACACTGAAGAGTCCTCCCTGTGAGGGTGGTGTGTGGGTAGGTGGTGAGAGTGTGGTGTGGGTGGTGTGGGAGTGTTGTGCGGGTGGTGAGGTTGCGTGGTTTGGTAGTGTGGGTGTTGAGGGTGTGTAGTATAACAGTTGTGGGTGTATGAATCACTGGGTGTGGCCAGCTGGGTCAGGGTGCACCCACTTAGGGTGGATGAATCACTGTGTGCGGGTGGTGAGGGGGGCGGGATAACAGCGGAGTGCCACACTCTCAACCATACCCTCACATCTTGTCTCCTGGCTCTCAGAAAGAAGCCTATAACCACCTCAGAACTAAAGGAAGGTTAGTTATATAAAGAATTTCCAGTCGGCAGTTCCTCGAGGTACACACATCACACCATACAAGAACATAAGACTACAAGACTACACCTCGCGGTGTAGGCTCGTCCTTACATGCCTTCCTGTTGGTCTTTTATTTTTACAGTTCCTTGACAACGTGAGAAATCACGAAAGTGCTTGGAATTTCGCTTTTTCCACAGTGGTTGTTCTGCATTGTATTGTGTAAATACACTTCGTATACTACACACACAAAAAAATTATTTGTTCTGACACACTTCCCCTGTACTTCATACGTGTTTGCAGGAAATGTGCAACACGTATCCTCAACAAGACTAACATCAATCCAGTTGATTGAAAGCCTCCGAGTTACATCGTTCTACCGGTCAACAACTTTGCAACTAACGTTTCTAAAACACCTGACAGAAAACTTATTAAAATATCCACCAGCTCTTCAACTACTAGAAACCTAGTGTAAAACACCCGAGCGCAGGAATATACACAATACCATGTGGGGTGTGTGACAAAGTATACGTTGGGGAAACAACCAGATCTTTGTATATTAGGATCAGAGGACACAAAAGCACTTGCAACCACGATAACCGCAGAAACGCGTGTGTCCAACACAGGGACGATGCTGGACACCTCGTAAAAATCACTGAGGCTAGATTTATTATCGGTAGATTAGCCATCAGGGAAGACGATTTACGTTGGCGAAAGTGCATAGAGGCTGCCCTAATTGCTGTCAGTAACACTGCCCATCAAAATTCTTGAAGTTACTATATATACAAATTGTTAATTAATCAATGGGATATTACCCATTCTGGAGACCACTGTAACATGACAGAATAACACTGCAGCGACCAGGATAACATTCCAGCGACCAGGATAGCACTCCAGCGACCAGGATAGCACTCCAGTAACCAGAATAGCACTCCAGCGACCAAGATAACCTCCAGTAACCAGGATAGCACTCCAGTAACCAGGATAGCACTCCAGTACCCAGGATAGCACTCCAGTAACCAGGATAGCACTCCAGTAACCAGGATAGCACACCAGTGACCAGGATAGCACTCCAGTAACCAGGGTAGCATTCCAGTAACCAGGATAACACTCCAGCGATCAGGATAGCACTCCAGTAACCAGGATAACACACTAGTGACCAGGATAGCACACCAGTGGGCACGGAACACTGTAACATGATAGCACCCACCTCGTCTCAGTTGCCAGGTCGTCATTCAGTGAACACATTTCTCCCAACAGGAAGTAAACGTTCTCCAATGTTCCTTTAAAGTTTAAAGGAACATTGATTGCAAGAACGATCAAGAATCGCCAATAAGTTTATTTAGGCGCAGGTACACATAAGTACACTTTCAATTATCATACAGGTCCTTGATAATGTGAGAAATCAATTACAATTATCATACAGGTCCCTGATAATGTTGAGAAATCAATTTCAATTATCATACAGGTCCTTGATATCATGAGAAATCACGAAAGCTCTTGGAATTTCACTATTTTTTGACGGTGGTTGTTCTGCGTATTGTGATATCATGTTTACTGCGATCGTATTGTGTGTGTGTGTGTGTGTGTGTGTGTGTGTGTGTGTGTGTGTGTGTGTGTGTGTGTGTGTGTGTGTGTGTGTGTTACTCACCTAATTGTGGTTGCAGGGGTCGAGACTCAGCTCCTGGCCCCGCCTCTTTACTGATCGCTACTAGGTCCTCTCTCTCCTTGCTCCATGAGCTTTATCATACCTCGTCTTAAAACTATGTATGGTTCCTGCCTCCACTACATCACATGCCAGACTATTCCCCTTCCTAGCAACTCTATGACTAAAGAAATACTTCCTAACATCTCTTTGACTCATCTGAGTCTTCAACTTCCGACTGTGACTCCTTGTTTCTGTGTCCCATCTCTAGAACATCCTGTCTCTGTCAACCTTATCTATTCCTCTCAGTACTACCTACCAACCTACTATCTCTCGTAAGTACCTTGGTGGTACTGTCTACCAACCTACTATCTCTCGTAAGTACCTTGGTGGTACTGTCTACCAACCTACTATCTCTCGTAAGTACCTCGGTGGTACTGTCTACCAACCTACTACCTCTCGTAAGTACCTTGGTGGTACTGTCTACCAACCTACTACCTCTCGTAAGTACCTTGGTGGTACTGTCTACCAACCTACTACCTCTCGTAAGTACCTTGGTGGTACTGTCTACCAACCTACTACCTCTCGTAAGTACCTTGGTGGTACTGTCTACCAACCTACTACCTCTCGTAAGTACCTTGGTGGTACTGTCTACCAACCTACTACCTCTCGTAAGTACCTTGGTGGTACTGTCTACCAACCTACTACCTCTCGTAAGTACCTTGGTGGCACTGTCTACCAACCTACTACCTCTCGTAAGTACCTTGGGGTACTGTCTACCAACCTACTACCTCTCGTAAGTAACCTTGGTGGTACTGTCTACCAACCTACTACCTCTCGTAAGTACCTTGGTGGTACTGTCTACCAACCTACTACCTCTCGTAAGTACCTTGGTGGTACTGTCTACCAACCTACTACCTCTCGTAAGTACCTTGGTGTACTGTCTACCAACCTACTACCTCTCGTAAGTACCTTGGTGGTACTGTCTACCAACCTACTACCTCTCGTAAGTACCTTGGTGGTACTGTCTACCAACCTACTACCTCTCGTAAGTACCTTGGTGGTACTGTCTACCAACCTACTACCTCTCGTAAGTACCTTGGTGGTACTGTCTACCAACCTACTACCTCTCGTAAGTACCTTGGTGGTACTGTCTACCAATCTGCTACCTCTCTCTCTCTCTCTCTTATATATCCAAATTCAATGGCGTACAAAAAAAAAACTGTGATCAGAACAAATATAAATGTTTTAAGTGAGGAAACTGCAATACACACTACTGAAAGTGCCTGATCAATCAGGTTGTGATGGTTATGTGAGCTTGCGGACAGCTAAGAGCAACAGGCTGCTTGATCAGGTAGTTAAACCCTGGGTTGAGGGATTGAACAACCCTGGAAACCAGTTACAGGTATATCTTCCTCTCCCTCCTGCTCCCAAGACTTCCTTGCTCTATATTTTTTCCATACACTCATTATGGCGGCTCACAGACGTAGAAACTGTCCACAGGGAATTAAAACTAAAAACCAGTGTCAGATCAACCAGGCTGTGATTACTATGCAGGCCTGCGAGCAGTAACATTAACAGTATACAATACCTGGTCTCAGGTCGACCTTCAAAAATACAACTACTGTCGAGAACAGTCACAGGTAGGTATATATGTGTGTGTATATACCTCCTCTCTTTCATGGTATATGTGTATATACCTCCTCTCTTTCATGGTATATGTGTATATACCTCCTCTACCAACACTAAACTATCGCTCCGTCTGCAAAAAAAAAAAAAAGATATATATGCAATGGAAGGAATATATGTATATCTCTTGGCGTGCATATTCTGAGAGATTAATTTATATTTTAGTGATGAAGTAGCCTTGACGGTGTCACCCGTGGACAAACCCACGACTGGAAGTAGGTCTGTAGGTCAGGCAAGTGAAGAATGTCCTGTATCAAGATCCCAAGATGTTGCCGAGGACTGATTACCTCAGTCTCCTTCTGACCCTCATTATTCTTCGTATAGGACTGGTGAAGCCACTGTGTGGTGCAACGTTTCCATGATAAATATACGCAGGTCTTGCACATGTGTCTGATTTATCAGTACACATGTGTCTGATTTATCAGTACACTGTGCTGATTTTATCAGTACACATGTGTCTGATTATCAGTACACATGTGTCTGATTTATCAGTACACATGTGTCTGATTTATCAGTACACATGTGTCTGATTTATCAGTACACATGTGTCTGATTTATCAGTACACATGTGTCTGATTTATCAGTACACATGTGTCTGATCTATCAGTACACATGTGTCTGATTTATCAGTACACATGTGTCTGATTTATCAGTACACATGCAGACTTCATGACCTGCGTGTTGTCCTTATGCCAGATATGCTGTACATACCTCAGCCTCTTTAAAACATTATATGTATGAACTCAAGATTAAGTCATAATGAACGACTATCAGTGTAAAAATAGGTTAGACAAATACATGGGTGGGAGCTGGACCTGACTAGTTTGGGCCAGTAGGCCTGCTACAGTGCTCCTTCCTTGTTGGAAGGAGCACTGGCCTCAGACCATGGAGCTGGTCTGAGACCATGGAGCTAAACTCCATGGTCTCAGTGGAGTTCAAAAGTGCAGTATATGCTGCACTTTTATCAAGACTGATAGACTGAACACATCGACTCCAGGCTAAGGGACTGATTACCTCAAAATCCTTCCCTTATTCCACCTTTTTCTACACTGAACTGAAGAAGCCACTGTGTGGCGAAACATTTCCAGAATAAAGATACCCAAATGTTGCAAAAGTGTCTCATTTATCAACAAAACAACATTATCAAAATCTTAAAAAACTTAAAGTACCACATTATAAAAATCTTCAAGAGATTTAAGTAATAACATCGGTAAACACAAGGACGCGGACACTGCACAACCCAGGGCGGCAGGGGTTGAGACTGGGCTGCCCTGGCCTCTCACAAATGCTGGGCCATGTCGCTGGACCAGGCACTGAAAAGTACTGCACGGCACTAAAAGGTACTGCAAAGCACTGGAAGGCACTGCAAGACACTGAAAGGTACTGCACGGCACTGAAAGGTACAGCAAGACATTGGAAGGTGCTGCAAGGCACTGAAAGGTACTCCAAGAAACTGAAAGGCACTGGAAGGTACAGCAAGGCACTGGAGGGTACTGCAAGGCACTGGAAGGTACAGCAAGGCACTGGAGGGTACTGCAAGGCACTGGAAGGTACTGCAACGCACTGAAAGGTACTGCAAGGCACTGGAAGGTACAGCAAGGCACTGGAAGGTACTGCAAGGCACTGGAAGGTGCTGCAAGGCACTGGAAGGTACTGCAAGGCACTGGAAGGTACTGCAAGGCACTGGAAGGTACTGCAAGGCACTGGAAGGTACAGCAAGGCACTGGAAGGTACTGCAAGGCACTGGAAGGTACTGCAAGGCACTGGAAGGTACTGCAAGACGCTGGAAGGTACTGCAAGGCACTGGAAGGTACTGCAAGGCACTGGAAGGTACTGCAAGGCACTGGAAGGTACAGCAAGGCACTGGAAGGTACTGCAAGGCACTGGAAGGTGCAGCAAGGCACTGGAAGGTACTGCAAGGCACTGGAAGGTACAGCAAGGCACTGGAAGGTACTGCAAGGCACTGGAAGGTACAGCAAGGCACTGGAAGGTACTGCAAGGCACTGGAAGGTACTGCAAGGCACTGGAAGGTACTGCAAGACGCTGGAAGGTACTGCAAGGCACTGGAAGGTACTGCAAGGCACTGGAAGGTACTGCAAGGCACTGGAAGGTACAGCAAGGCACTGGAAGGTACTGCAGGATGGAGTACTGCACTGGAAGGTACTGCAAGGCACTGGAAGGTACAGCAAGGCACTGGAAGGTACAGCAAGGCATGGAAGGTACTGCAAGGCACTGGAAGGTACAGCAAGGCACTGGAAGGTACTGCAAGGCACTGGAAGGTACTGCAAGGCACTGGAAGGTACTGCAAGGCACTGGAAGGTACAGCAAGGCACTGGAAGGTACTGCAAGGCACTGGAAGGTACTGCAAGGCACTGGAAGGTACTGCAAGGCACTGGAAGGTACTGCAAGGCACTGGAAGGTATAGCAGGCACTGGAAGGTACTGCAAGGCACTGGAAGGTACTGCAGGCATGGAGGTACTGCAGGATGGAAGGTACTGCAAGGCACTGGAAGGTACTGCAAGGCACTGGAAGGTACAGCAAGGCACTGGAAGGTACTGCAAGGCACTGGAAGGTACTGCAAGGCACTGGAAGGTACTACAAGGCACTGGAAGGTACTGACAAGGCACTGGAAGGTATACAAGGCACTGGAAGGTACTACAAGGCATGGAAGGTACTGCAAGACGTGAAGTAAGCAAGGCATGGAAGGTACTACAGGCACTGGAAGGTAAGCAGGCACTGGGGTACTGCAGGCATGGAGGTACAGAAGGATGGAAGGTACTACACGGTACTGTAGGACTGCAAGGCACTGGAAGGTATCAGCACTGGCAGTACGCAAGGCACTGAGGTCTACAAGGCATGGAAGGTACTACAGGCACTAGAAGGTTACTACAAGGTCACTGGAAGTACTGCAAGCCTGGAGAGATTTCACTGTACATCTGAGTGTTAACCCGGTGGGTCGTTCAGGCAAGAAGTGTGGGTTTGACTCCTCTTGCATCCTTCCCTCAATCCTGCATTACTTCCTTCTCTCCTGCATTCATTCCTCTCGTTTCATTCCCATCCTGCATTCATATCCTCTCTCCTGCACTCAAGGAGGTTCCTTGACATTAAAATGGTATAAAATACCGACAGATTGTTAGGTAAGACACATATGCAACAGTTAGGTATCTTTATTTTGAAACGTTTCGCCTACACAGTAGGCTTCTTCAGTCGAGTACAGAAAAGTTGATAGAAGCAGAAGATACTTGAAGACGATGTAATCAGTCCATCACCCTTAAAGTTTTGAGGTGGTCAGTCCCTCAGTCTGGAGAAGAGCATTGTTCCGTTGTCTGAAACAATATGAAGTTGAAGTGACAGAATCGGGCCTTATATAGTCCCAAATCAACCTACGTCTCACCTCCTGGGACTATATAAGGCCCGATTCTGTCACTTCAACTTCATATTGTTTCAGACAACGGAACAATGCTCTTCTCCAGACTGAGGGACTGACCACCTCAAAACTTTAAGGGTGATGGACTGATTACATCGTCTTCAAGTATCTTCTGCTTCTATCAACTTTTCTGTACTCGACTGAAGAAGCCTACTGTGTAGGCGAAACGTTTCAAAATAAAGATACCTAACTGTTGCATATGTGTCTTACCTAACAACGAGGTTCCTTGACGCTGGTGAGGGGCTCTTGATCTAGGGAATTGGATCTGTGCTCCAGTTCCCTGAATTGAGCCTGAATACCTTCCATCCCACCCCCAAATGCGCTGTACAATCCTACGGGTTTAGCGCTCCCCCATGATTATTATAATAATCCTCTCTCCTGCATTCATTCCCTCTCTCAAGTATTCATACCGTCTTGCATGTAACGAGCACTAACAGCCTATCTGATCAAGCTGTCAACTATCCTCACGCTAACTTATAAAAGCTTAAAGATTTAGCTGGCTGGAGGGTCCCTAGACCGCAGCTCGGACCGTCCGGAAAGGGACGGACGTGGACGCATTGGAGAACCGGTTTGTGAGTGGTTCGACCTGCTGGTCCGATAATCTGGCTCGTTCCGCTGGTTTGATAATTTGGTTCGCTCTGCTGATCCATTTGGTTCGCAATGCTGGTCCATTTTTACCAGTACAATGACGACACGAGAGGTTAATTACCGGTATGTGGGTGGCCGCAGACAAGCTGGTGATGGATTGGATGACGGTTGTCTCGAGTCAGGCCCTATATACTACCAACAGTCTTTAGGAAGGGAATCTTCAAGCTGGGAGTCTTTTAGGGTGAGAGGTCTTTAATCTGAAAGTTTTTAGGCACAGTCTTTAAACTTGGTCTTTAAAATTAAGCTCCGAGTCCCTAACGGAGTCTTTAAGCTGAGAGTCTTGGAGGAGAGAGTCTTTAACCATAGGACTATACGGGTGTTGAAACACACAGTCTGTAGAGTGATGTAGGGGAGGCAGGATCCATACATAGCTTTAAGAAGAGTACGATAAAGCTCATGGAAAAGGGAGTGGACCTAGTAGCGACCAGCGAAGAGGCGGGACCAGGAGCTGTGACACGACCCCTGCAACCACAAATAGGTAAGTACACACACACACACACACACCACTAGTTGTACCACTACACACACACCTTATAATAATAATTGTAATTTATTTCCCAGTAAGATACAGTGGATACAAGTTGTTTTTTTTTACATAGAAACACCGACATTTACACAAGCCTGTCTACTATTATCTATTCGTTGAAGCCTGCATTTACAGTGTGCTTTGTTATGGAGAGAATTACTTTCCGTTATTACTTATTGTGTTACTTTGCACTTCTAATGTGTATGTGTGAATGTTAGATATATTTTTGGTGTCTTGAGGATTTGACTTGGACCTTGTAATGCTTAAGAGTTAAGTGATTTGACTATCTCCTTACATAGGCTCCAAAACCTAGTGGTTCTTAGTCAAGGACCGACAAGGTTATTCACCTGATGAAAGTATTCCATTTCAGAATGGGACTGTCTCTACTAGCAGTTAGGAAAAAGCTGATTTTTTTGCTGAACACTTTGCTGCAAACGTGTGTTTCCTCATCCTGAAAGGGAACCTCCTTGCTGGCCGCAAGAACTGCCAAAGTTGTCGGTGGTGACAATAAGGCAGGATAAAGTGAATCTTCTTTATTCCCTGAACCAAGTAAAGGCTGTGAGCCCAGATAAGGTGAACCCAAGATTGCTGAGTAGATGCGCAGACCAGCTAGCATCACCTCTAATTCACATCTATCAGCATTGCCTAGCACAGCGTAAATGGTTGTCTCTGTGGAGTGAGGCAAATGTAGTCCCTGTTTACAAAAAGAAGAGCAGAGCTAATATCAGCAACTACAGACCAGTGTAATTTCTGCCAATCACTGGCAAGATTTTTGAGACAATAATCTCACTTCAGATGACAGAATTTTTCGACTACCACTCGCTTCTCTATGACCGTCAATATGGCTTCAGAAAAGGTTACTCTGCTGCTGATCCGTTGTCAAAGCTCTCCACTATGTGGCACCAGTCACTGGATAAATCCAAGATATCAATGTTGTAGAAATGGACATTCCTGACGCTTTCGAACCAAGTATGGCATCAGAGACTTGGCAAAATTGCAAGTACTAGGAGTCGCCGGCTCTACCCTATGCCTTCTACCCTAAGCCTTTAAGGTACAATAGATCTTTAAACGTAGTTCTTAATGGGACAGCATCAACATAATACTCTATTGGTGCCATTGTTCCACAAGGAAGTGTATTTGGGTCATTGTTATGGAATGTGTACTTCACTGACTCTCTTCAACTCATCAAAGAATCTCATGCACATGCAGACGACTGTATTCTGACATTTACTTATCGAAGAGAGGAAACGCCAGCTACTCTCAGTTACATCAATCACCAGCTTACAGATATATCAACCTAGGGAAAACGATGGCAGGTTACATTTGCTCCTCAGAAAACACAAATGATGATGGTCTCTAGGTACCATGATGGTAATGCTGGAGCAATGGCAAGAATAAATGGGAGAGTGTTGGAACCTGGGGATGAAGACTATATCCTTGTGGTGAAACTTGACTCCAGACTGTGAAGAACTACATAGTAAATCTCGTAAACAAAGCGGCCAGGAAGCTTACAACACTTAGACATATCTCACTTCTGCTTGACACTAGAAGCTGCAAGACTGAACGAGGCTCAAGTGCATTCACATCTTGAGTGCTTCATTTTCTTGGATTCCCTCAACTACTTTTTAGACATAATGGAGAATAGAACAAGACGATTCATCTCTCGCCTGGGCCCAGCCTCGACAGATCTGTCATTTCAGCAGAGCCTTCAACACATGAGATATGGGTGGCCTTGCTGTTGTATACAAGGCGAATGTTGTTAAGGTACCACACTTGACTCCACTTCGCAGACAGCAAGAAGACAGATTTATACAACAAGACGGGCAGTAAACAGCAACTGCACTCTGGCTGTACCCTTCTCAAGAACATCACTTCATCTGAGAGCATTCATTCCTAGAATGACTCGAGTCTGAAACATGTTCGCACAGCATAATGTCATCGATGATATGAAGTCAGTTGACCAAATGAAATCGCTGGCCCAAAGACGGCTCCAACTTCATCCTGTTTCCTCTCTGTATGTCTCTTAACAACAAAAAGGCTTTAAAATAAGCGGAGTTAGGTAACAGCTCTTAGATTGTAAATAAAGGCAAGAACCCTTAGCCCAACCCCATAAAATCATTGCGTAGTGAAAGAGAGAGAGAGAGAGGAGGGGAGAGAGAGGAAGAGAGAGAGAGAGGAGAGAGGAGAAGAGAGAGAGAGAGAGAGAGAGAGAGAAAAGAGAGAGGAGGAGGAGACGAGAGAGAGAGAGAGAGAGAGAGGTGTTTCCTTCACTGAGCAGTGTAAGGGAGACCAAGAGTGTGTTCAGCCAGCCGTAAAGATTCACTACACTAACACTCTGGTGTTCCACTCTACCAAACCTCTTTGTGTTTCATATATACTGTGCCAGTTAGTGTTGCTGCTGGTGACTGTACCAGCTGTGACTGACAGACTGACTGTGTTAAGTTAAACCCAGTCCTCCCATCCACTTGTTTTAAGGTGATTTATGGCATACATATTTGTGCCTGCGTGTTGTCTTGAGATTTCGTTGTCAGTAAAAATTTGTGTGTGCGCATGCGTGGTATGGTCTGGTTGTTAAGTTGGGCTTCGGGGACGATGTAATATGTGTGTGTGTGGGTACTCACCTACATATGCGGTTGCAGGAGTCGAGTCATAGCTCCTGGCCCCGCCTCTTCGCTAGTCGCTACTTGGTCCACTCTCTCCCTGCTCCAAGAGCCTTATCATGTGTGTGTGTGTGGTGTGTCTAAGTTAAGGGGAAATGTGTTTCTGTTCTTGGTCCCGCCTCTTAACTCACGATAAACTAATCTGAAATAGCCTAGTTAAACCCATTCTTGAATCCCAGTATGGAGTCCACCTCAGCCATGACGTTCTTCAGCACATTCCACTTAGTATTCAATTTTAAGTTGATGTAGTGTTTGTAATATCCCCGCAGCTCATTTGCTTCTCTAATTTCCGTCGATACATACCTGGTAAATAAGCCAGCCAAGTCTATCTTGTCTATTCTTCTCATGCCCTGGAAAAAGAGTCTTCTGTATTATTTCTCTCGCTGTCCTAAAATTGATAAAGCCACTGGATAGCGAAACGTCTACAAATAAAGATACCCAGATGTTGCACATGTGTCTAATTCTTCATTCCAGGAGACTGGTAAGACAATATATGCCCTGTATACCTACATACTGGTTGTCTTATACAGCTCTGTATGGCAAGGTTCCCAACTATTCTACATCGAATGATCTCCAGTACCCTGGCCAGTACGCAGGTCAGCCAGCCTGGGCAGTAGGAGAGTGCTTTCTGTATCCTTTCTGGTACATAGGATTCAAATTTGCTGCTTTGCATGTGTTTGTCAGCTGCCTTGTTTTCAGCGGCTTTTTGGTTTTATATCCTTGCTAAAGGGTGTGAGGGTTTGTCAACTTGGTGCAGAGGACATCTTTCGCAACTTCATCTCTTAACTATGTTGAAAATAGAATAAAATACCGACAAGTTGACGAGTAAGACACATGTACAACAGTTGGGTATCTTTATTGTTGAAACATTTCGCCTACACAGTAGGCTTCTTCAGTCAAATACAGAGGTAGCAGGTGTAGTAGTGAAACAAAGTTGATGCAATCAGTCTATCAACTTATCAAATACTATTTCTCCAAGGTTGTTGGATTGATTACATCATCTTCATTTCACTACTACACCCGTTGCCTCTATATTTGATTGAAGAAGCCTACTGTGTAGGAGAAACTTTTCAACAATAAAGATACCCAACTACTGCACATGCGGCTTAATCATCAGCTTTACTACTAGTTCAGTATGAGAAAAGTTGGATTCCAGAGGGACTTGCCTAGCATGGGCCAGTGGGCTTGCTGTTGTGCTTCACAAGTCTTGACTTCTTGCTTCTACTAGTGAATCCCGTTCCTGCAACGTCCTCGAGATTTTCCACCACACCTTCGACAGTACTGTTCCAGACCATGGAGCTGAACTTTTCTTCAGGCTGAGGGACTGACCACCTCAAACTATTTCTCCAAAGTTGATGGACGGATTGCATCATCTTTACCTCGTCATACTCCTGCTGCCTACAATACATTCTCCTCTGTATATGACTGAAGAAGTCTACCGTGTAAGTGAAACGTTTAAATATACCTAAGTGTTGCACATGTGTCGTAATCATGAAGGTGACAGCCTGTCTGGCTCTACGGCTCTCCTTGTATCTACATTCCCTAGCTCTCTCATTTCATTCCTCGTTGAAACTGCTGCTAATCTTTGCTTCTCTTGCCTATCTTCACCTCTTGGTATCTCTCACCATTTCATCTGTAAAAAAAAAAAAGCTACTGGGAAAAAAAACAACTCTGAATCTTGAAGACTATGATGATCTTCACCAACTCCTCGTGTTTTGTATATGGTTCTACAAGCTTCACTTTATGTCCATGTATTGATAAAGTCACTGGATGGTGAAACGTCTACAAATAAAGACACCCAGATGTTGCACATGTGTCTAATTCTTCATCTTGTCGGGGGTCAACGCCCCCACGACCCGGTCCGTGGCCAGGCCTCGTGGTGGATCAGGGCCTGATCTACCAGGCTGTTCCTGCTGGTTATTTGTACAAACTTGCACTTGAGTTAACAGGGTTATCAAAGCTTATTCCTTGGGTAATATTGATAATGGGTTTGGCAAATATTTTTTAGTAGGTCTGGGTTTGACAAGGACCTCCAAAGGATGGGCCACTAGGCCTGCTGCAGTGTTCCTCCTTTCTTATGTTCTTACGCTCGTTTACGTTCAGTAACTGAAAAAGTGACTTTGAAATAAGAGTGTCAGTCTGTGGATCACTATCCACTACTGAACGCGGAGATGCCTTCACGATGTATCTGAATTTTATGGCCGAAAAGAAATTGGAGTGAGCGAAATTATCTGGCGTGTATACTGATGGTGCACCATCCATAATGGTGGTTCGTTCTGGGTTGCAAGCATTAGTGAAGCAGCTCGCTTCTAGTGCCACGCTCACCGCACTTCGCTTCATCCGTATGACCATGAAGATACTCCCTCCCTCACCCCTGATCACATCACACTCTCCCTCACCCCTGATCACATCACACTCTCCCTCACCCCCTCATCTCATCACTCTTCCTCCCCTTTCATCTCATCAACATGCTGTCTGACTCCAGTAATAATTTTAACCCTCTCTCAGACAATGCCACAAACTCCAGTATTTTCGATGCACTGTGTGTTGAGATTGGAACCCAATTTAGTACCCAGAGGTTCGCTAGTAATCAAGGAAGTCTCATATCTCTTGTTGCTACTGAAAGAAGACATTGTGAAGTTCCTGGAAAGTGGAACGAGCCGCCAAAGAATACAAATGCCATTTGAGAATAGCTAAGAATACATTTATTCTGAAACTGGATAATCTAGCGGATTTGTTCTGGCTGACATCGAATATAGAGTAATCTCATACTAAGAGGGCATATGTAGAGTATTCTCAAGCTAAGGTGTGTGGGGAGTATGCTCAGGAGCTCAAGACAAGGTTGTAAAGTATTCTCGAGCTCAAGACAAGGTTGTAGAGTATTCTGGAGCTCAAGACAAGGTTGTAAAGTATTCTCGAGCTCAAGACAGGGTTGTAGAGTATTCTGGAGCTCAAGACAAGGTTGTAAAGTATTCTCGAGCTCAAGACAGGGTTGTAGAGTATTCTGGAGCTCAAGACAAGGTTGAAGAATATTCTCAGAGCTTAAGACAACGCTGCCAGCTTCCCTCAGAAGCTCCAGCTTTATCAAAGATCTTAAAACTGAGGTGACAAAGGATCAGTGTGCATTTACTGACACCCTGATGGTTGTGAATTTTAACCTTCACATCAGTGACTGCCCTTTCAGGGTCTGTGTTCAGCAAATTCCACAACTCACCACCATCCACATCCACCATTAACTACCACCATTATTACCACCACCTACCAGCACAACTAACATTCACTACGACCACCAGTAAACAAATATATTGACACTGATCACCAATAGCATTAACCACCAATATCATTAATCGCCACCATAACCAATAACATTAATCACCACCATCACCAATAACATTAACCACCACCATCACCAATAACAGTTAACCACCACCATCACCCCAACTACACCATACCACCACCCCCTACCACCCGTCTTCTCCCTCACACCCACCACTTGTCTTTCTTCCCTCATCACAAATGCACCACAATAACAACACTTAACATATTGTGGCTAATCTCACTACCCTTGTCTCCTACACACATGCTTGAGTCTAGCAGTGTCTCTGCTAGTGAGGTAGTAAGATCACTGGTGGGGAAGTAAGATCACTGGTGGGGCAGTGAGATCACTGGTGTGACAGTAAGATCATTGGTGGGGAAGTAAGATCACTGGTGGGGCAGTGAGATCACTGGTGTGACAGTAAGATCACTGGTGGGGCAGTGAGATCACTGGTGGGAAGTAAGATCACTGGTGGGGCAGTGAGATCACTGGTGTGACAGTAAGATCACAGGTGGGGCAGTAAGATCACTGGTGGGGAAGTAAGATCACTGGTGGGGCAGTGAGATCACTGGTGTGACAGTAAGATCACTGGTGGGGCAGTAAGATCACTGGTGGTGACAGTGAAGGGAATCACTGGTGGGGCAGTAAGATCACTGGTGTGACAGTAAGATCACTGGTGGGGCAGTAAGATCACTGGTGTGACAGTAAGATCACTGGTGGGCAGTAAGATCACTGGTGTGACAGTAAGATCACTGGTGGGGCAGTAAGATCACTAGTGTGACAGTAAGATCACTGGTGGGGCAGTGAGATCACTGGTGTGACAGTAAGATCACTGGTGGGGTAGTAAGATCACTGATATGACAGTAAGATTACTGGTGGGGCAGTAAGATCACTGGTGGGGCAGTAAGATCACTGGTGGGACAGTAAGATCACTGGTGTGGCAGTAAGATCACTGGTGGGACAGTAAGATCACTGGTATGACAGTAAGATCACTGGTTGGCCAGTTAAGATCCTGGTGTGACAGTAAGATCACTGGGTGACAGTAAATAAGTGGCTATGGCAACATGGTGGCAGGTCATTATTGGGATGCAACGGATGGCAGTAAGATAGTGGAGACAAGATACTGGGGCAGTTAAATCACTGGAGGACAGTCAAGATCACTGGGGGTAAATCCGGGGTGACGTAAGATCACTGGTGTGACAGTAAATAATGGTATGGCAGTAAGATCAACTGGTGGGCAGTAGATATGGTATGGCAGTAAGTCATTATTGCATGCGACGGAATAATCAAGAAAAGGAAAAAGATATTTCGGGATTTTAAAATTGCAAGGAAATCCAAGACCACTGCAAACCGTTTCTTACATATTTCAATCTTTCACAAATTGAGGGACTGGCCACCTCAAATACTATTTCCCCGAGGATGATGGATTGATTACATCTTCATTTCACTACTACACTGCTGCCTCTGAATTTGACTGAAGAAGCCTACTGTGTAGGCGAAACGCTTCAACAATAAAGATACCCAACTGTTGCAGACCCAACGCGTTAGCCCAGTGGCTAATGCGTTGGTCTGAAGTTTTACGACTCACTAGCCGCGAGTTCAATCCCCATCCGGTAAATTCATTCTTCGGTCTTCCCAATTAACTCTTTTTTTTTCCTCGTAGCTTGTGATTCTTGCTTTGTTAAGGGGCTCGTCAATTCCCATCTCTTGTCCGTAATTACTGTCGCATTTGATTTATCTGCTTTCGTAAGGTGAAGTCTAGGATCTTTCCTTAATTCCTGATATAACTTAACATATCTCTGAGGACAACTGTGTTGCAGAGGTCTGAGCGAAAGTACTCGAGAGTCTTGTCCCAAATCTGCACTAGACTGGGAGTAGAATAACTCTGGGAACTCATCCAAGGTATATCAAAGGTAAAGATATATATCATGTCACTCCTGGTTTCTCTCTCGTCTAGTGTGGTCAGGTTTAGTGCCTCTTAACTCTACTCCTCAGCTCTGGGATTAGTCTAACTGCAAATCTTTGTACTTTTTTTTATCTTCTTTACATGTTTTATCAGATGTGGGTTCCATATTGGCGCTGCATACTCCAAGATGGGCCTGACAAGCCACCCTAACAAGGAGGCATTCACGACCCTATACACGGCATATGTCAGGTCTATTTTGGAGTACGCAGCGCCAGTATGGAACCCACATCTGATAAAGTGTGTGTGTGTGTGTGTGTGTGTGTGTGTGTGTGTGTGTGTGTGTGTGTGTGTGTGTGTGTGTGTGTGTGTGTGTGTGTGTGTGTATATATATATATGTATGTGTGTATGCACACGTATATGTTGTTGTGGTCGCCTATATGTAATTGCAGGGGTCGAGTCTCGGCTCCGCTAGCTGCTACTGGTTTTTCTCCTGGCTGCATCAGCCATAATATTGCATATTCTTCAAGCTGTGTATGGATCCTGCCTCTATCACCTCACTGCCCAGGTGGTTCCACTTCTTGACCACTCCCACTCGAAGAAATATTTCTTAACATCCCCGTGAATCTTTTTTTTTTTTTTTAAGTTCCAGCATTGACCTCGAGTTCCTGTTCCTTATCCACCTAATCAATATTCTGTACGTCATTAACATGTCTCCCTTGGATCTTCTGTCCTATAATGACGTCAAATTTAACTCCTTTGGTAATGGCTCTTAGTTCTGGGACTATTTTCATTACAAATTTTCTTATTTCTTTCAGCTTCTTGACATGCTTGACCAGGTGTGGTCAAGCATGTCATACTGGTGCTGCATACTCTAAGATGGGCTTGACATACGTCAGTTATAGTGTCATGAATGACTGTTAAAGTTCTTGAAAACTAATTTTAGTCTTGACAAGACGTGCATTTGCTGAGGAGAGTATTCGGTTGATGTGCCTCAGGCGATATGCTCGGTATTATGCTCACCCTCGAGGTCCTTCTCTCAGTGAGGTGAGGAGCCTCTATCACCTAGCCCTGTACTCTTTGCCTTTCCCTGATTTTCATAACTTTGCCTTGGCTGGAACAAGAGGAAATTGGACAAGTATCTTCACCAGGTGCCAGATCAACCAGGCTGTGATGGATATGTGGGACAGCAGGCCTCCAGCAACAACAGCCTGGTTGACCATGCAAGCACCAGACGAGCCTGGCCCATGGCCGGACTCCGAGAGTAGTGAAGCTCTCGAAACTCTTCAAAGGTATATCAAAGGTAATGGTAAAAGTAGCTAGGGTTAACTTCTAATAGCCACTTGTCAGACTAATCCTACAGCTTGTCCAGATTCACTTGTACTCTTCCCTGGTCCTCCTTGTTTGGATTTTCCTAATTAGTTTCACGTCCCTTGCAAACAAGGATACCTCTGACTACTTCATCCATCATAATGTTAAGGTACACAAGAAATAGTACCGGTCCCAGTGCTGACTCTTGTGGAACCCCACTTGTCACACTTGCCCATTCTGATGCCTCTTCCCAGTCAACCAATCATTGTTTCTTTCCTGTTGTTCCTGCATTTTCCTCTAGCTCCTGTTCCAATCTCATGTAAGCTACTGTGTCCACAGCCTCCATGCAGTTCACCCATCTGTCTCTGTCTCTGTCTCTCTGTCTCTGTCTCTGTCTCTGTCTCTCTCTCTCTCTCTCTCTCTCTCTCTCTCTCTCTCTCCTCTCTCTCTCTCTCTCTCTTCTCTCTCTCTCTCTCCCTCTCTCTCTCTCTTCATTTCTGTTACCTCTAGTAGATGTGTGAGGCAACATTTAACATTTCTAAAACCGCGTTGGTTGTTGTTTATTAACCTCTCCTTTTCTGGTAGTACACCTCTCTTCTCGTGTGTGTGGGGGAGGGGGGTGCAGGAGTCGAGTGTGTGTGTGGGGGAGGGGGTGCAGGAGTCGATGTGTGTGTGGGGGAGGGGGTGCAGGAGTCGAGTGTGTGTGGGGGAGGGGGTGCAGGAGTCGAGTGTGTGTGGGGGAGGGGGGTGCAGGAGTCGAGTGTGTGTGGGGGAGGGGGGTGCAGGAGTCGAGGTCTGTGGAGGAGGGGGGGTGCAGGGGTCGAGTGTGTGTGGGGGAGGGGGGTGCAGGAGTCGAGTGTCTGTGGAGGAGGGGGGTGCAGGGGTCGAGTGTGGCTGGAAAGAGAAGTGGTGTGTAGTAGAGATAAGACGATATTCATTTGTTGGGAGTGGAGAAGATAGTGACTTATTAGGTGCATAGTGGGATGTTGGTGTGGTGGTGAGGATGTTGGCTACTAACCTCCCCACTCTCCTGGAGGCAGCTAACCTCCCCACTCTCCTGGAGGCAGCTAACCTCCCCACTCTCCTGGAGGCAGCTAACCTCCCCACTCTCCTGGAGGCAGCTAACCTCCCCACTCTCCCGGAGGCAGCTAACCTCCCCACTCTCCCGGAGGTAGCTAACCTCTCCACTCTCCTGAGAACCAATAACCTCCCCACTGGTGCCACAACCAATACTCCTCTTCCCTCACCACTTCCCCAGAGGCAAGAGAGCTTCCCCTGTGTACGCTCACACAGTGGGATGAGTGTTTTACTGGTGAGCAGGAGGAGAGGGGGTGCTGCCCCCTCCCCTCCCCTACACCGTAATACACTCCCCACCCCCACAACCTACTGTACATGGGCACATCTGGCAGTTTTAATCTCAAAGCAGTCGAAAAATCATCTCATAAAGGAAATGACCCGGGTTTAGTCCCGGGTGGGGTGAAACATGGGTGAATCCTGCACTTGTTCCCCTTACACAATTAATAATAATAATAATAATAATAATAATAATAATAATAATAATAATAATAATAATAATAATAATAATCTTTATTTTTACCAAGTACATTATACAACTTATACAGACCATAGCTGACATCAATAACATACTGCTATATAGAAAGCTCCTTGTTATGCAGAGCATTTCGGGCCAATTAGGTTAATTTTGTCCCCAGGATGCCATCCACACGAGTCGACTAGCATCCAGGTACCTGCTTACTTGTAGATCAACACTGACAACAGGTGTAAGGAAGCACGCCCAATGTTTTCACCAGTGCCGGGGACTGAACCCCGGGTATTCAGTGAGGAGAGTGAGCTGCCAACTGAGCTGTGCTCTTGGTGTTCCGCCTACAATCTGGTAATCACAAAATTTCTTCAAACATACAATGGTTGAAGCACTTACTACATCCTCTTGTTATTTATTCCATCGTTGTGTTCTTCGTGACAAGTATTTGATGATGCACCGAGAAAGGCACCTGATAGACTCGGCAGACGGTGCAACATCCCCTCAATGAAAAGCAAGGGTTGCCGTGAGTACACTGAGAGAGAACACAGTAAGTGTCAGAGGCCCAAGGCTGTCCAATAACCTAACATCATAAATAAGGGGAATTACCAATAGACTCCTGGCCGCCTTCAAGAGGGAACTGGACAAACGCCTAAAGTCATTTCTTGACCAGCCGGGTTGTGGTTCGTACGTCAGTTTAAGTGCGGCCAGCAGTAACAGCCTGGCTAATCAGGCCCTGATCCACCACGAGGCCTGGTCATGGACCGGGCAGCAGGGACGTTAATCCCTGAAACATCCTCCATGTATATTCCAGGTACACAAACATCCTTCGATGAGTTACCTTTCATGAGTTTCCAGTTCTACTCGCGGAGCCCGACCCTGGGCCAGGTTTATTTGGTGCATGCCTGGACAACCAGGCCGTTGCTGCTGGAGGCCTGCTGCCCCACTTACTCATTACAGCCTGGTTAATCTGGCACCTGGTGAAAATATTTATCCACTTTCCTCTTGAAGACTTCTACACTTGTTCTAGCAGTATTTGTGATCTTCTGGTAAGATGGTGAATAATCTGGGGCACAGATGTTGATACAGTGTTCCCTTGCTGTGCTCACTGCATCCCTGCTTTTCACTGGGGTTATTTTCCACTTCCTCCCATATATCTCACTTCAGTATGTTGTCATGGCAGTGTAAATATTTGGGACAAGGCCCGCAAGTACTTTCCAGGTATATATTATCAAATACCTCTCTTCAGAACTAAAATTGACGATAGAGATACTACTTGTTCCGACTCAGCAAGAGTGCGTGTGTGTAAGTCGTGTCACACTACACACTGTAATTACCCTCTTTATACCAAATTTTACAAGGTCAGAGCAAGACTATATTTACTTTTTCAAATTCAAATTCAAAGTTTATTCTCTATAAGGATTACAATGCTGAGTTTACAGAATTTGGTTATTGTGTGGTTTACATGAAGTAAAATAATAATTACAGAGTGTACCACTAGAACACCTAGCATGGCTAGGCATTTCAGGCAGACTTAGTTTAATTCTTAATTTTAAAATATTACAAATTATGAGGTAAGTTGGTATTATGGCTAAGTGACTAAATACTAGTTTGTGAGTTTAGCAATGTGAATGCTTTTGTTTTGGCACAGTACATAGTTTCAGTATTGGAGTATCACAGGATTCATTATTTTAAGATTGAGATTAATATTTCTGTTTATGGTCAAATGGGTGAGTGAGTGTAAGTGTGAACCACCAGGTGGTATTCGTGTAGTTAGTTGACGGGGTGTATCAGGGAGATAAGATGTTTTCTAATGGTAGTTTTGAAGGTGATGAATGTGTCTGCAGTTCTAGAGTTCTCAGGTAGGGTGTTCCAGATTTTAGGGCCTTTGACATACATTGAATTTTTGTAAAGGTTTAGTCGGACACGGGGAATGTCGTAGAGATGTTTGTGTCTGGTGTTATGCCTGTGGGTTCTGTCACAACTATCAAGAAAGCGTTTTAGGTCAAGGTTGATATTAGAGTTTAAGGCCCTGTTGATGTAGATTGCACAGTAGTAAGTGTGGATGTACTGAACAGGGAGTAAGTTTAGATCTATGAAGAGTGGGGGGGGTGTTGCCAGGGATGGGATTTAGTGATTATTCTTACTGCATCTTTTTGTTGGGTTATTATTGGCTTTAGGTGTGTTGCTGCAGTTGATCCCCAAGCACAAATAGCATAGGTGAGGTATGGATAAATAAGTGAGTGGTATAGTGTGAGAAGGGCATTTTGCGGCACGTAGTATCGTATCTTGGAGAGGATCCCAACCGTTTTGGATACTTTTTTGGTTATATGTTGGATATGGGTGCTGAAATTCAGGTTGTTGTCAAGGTATAGGTCTAGGAATTTGCCCTCATTATGTCTGGTAATTAGAGTGTTGTCAATCTTAATGTTAATTTGTGCATCCCCTGCTCTGCTACCAAACATAATATAGTAGGTTTTGTCAGTGTTAAGCGTAAGTTTATTGGCTGTCATCCAAGTCGATATTTTGATCAGCTCCTCGTTAACAATGGTGTTGAGGGTGGCAAGATTAGGGTGAGAGATGACATAAGTCGTGTCGTCAGCAAAGAGAATGGGTTTCAGGTGTTGGGATACGTTTGGAAGATCATTGATGTATATGAGGAAGAGCAGGGGACCAAGGACACTTCCCTGCGGAACTCCAGTATCAAGTGGCCGTGTTGTTGATGCTGTGTCTTTAATGGTGACATACTGATACCTATTAGTAAGGTAAGATTTGAAATAAGCAAGCGCATGGCCTCTTATACCGTAATGGTCAAGTTTGTGGAGTAGGATGTCGTGGTCTACTGTGTCAAAATTTTTTCTTAGGTCAATAAAAATTCCTAGTGGATATTCCTTATTTTCCAATGCTGTGTAAAGCAGATCTAGCATTTTTATGATTGCATCATTAGTGCTTTTATTTTTCCTGAATCCAAATTGGCAGGGGTTGAGTATGTTTTGTGCCGTTATAAATGAATACAGTCTCCTGTGCACGAGTTTCTCAAAGATTTTGGATAGCAATGGTAAGTTAGATATTGTTTAAGTCTGTAGGGTCACCACCTTCATGTATTGGTGTAACCCTTGCCATCTTGAGTAGTTTCGGGAAGGTGTTAGTTTCTAGTGACTTGTTAAAAAGTAATGAAATAGCATGCAAAAGGACATGGGCCGCTCGCTTGTACAGTAATGGTGGGACATGAGACAGATTCCCTGAGTTATTTTTAAGTGACTTTATAATCTCGGTGACTTCCGTGGGCTCAGTTGGTGCAAGATAGAAGGAATTTGGGAAATTCACATCTAGGTAGTCCCCGGCATGGGCATTGGTATGTGGGATTTTATTGGCGAGATTAGATCCTATGGTTGAGAAGAAGTCGTTTATCTTGTTAGCTGTGTCAGTGGGATGTAGTGGTGTTTCATAGGTTTAGTTAGGACAATATTCTTGTTTTTTTCAGTTTGTGGGTCCCTAGAATCTGAGAGAGTTTTCCAGGTCTTTTTTATATCTCCTCTAGTGTCTGTGAATCTACTGGAGTACTATAGTTGTTTGGCTTTCCTTATTTCTTTGGTGAGAACTGATGAATAGTGTTTAAGAATATCTTTGTGTATTAAGCCCTGTCTATATTGCTTTTCATATTGGTGTTTCTTGTCAATGGATTTCAGAATGGTGCTGGTTAGCCATGGGCAACCAAGCCGTTTGTTTGTGATCTGTTTCGTTTTTATAGGACAATGTTTGTTGTATAGTCTAAAGTACCACACACACCAGGATGGTTGTCCTATCGCCTCCCACCACTATTATTAGGAACACAAGTACCTACAACCGAAAAGATATCCTGTGGCTCAGTTGGCAGCGCTCTCAGCTCACACACCGAGGATGCGTGGTTCGATCCTCGGCATGGGTGGAAGCGCTGAACATGTTCCCTCACACGTGCTGCCACTATTCACCTACGACGGGGTGGGAGTATACCTTAGATAGGCCTAAGCTAATGAGCTGAAGTAGGATAACAGTTCTTAGCTTGCAAAGCTGTGTAAAAAAATAAAGCTGGAGCTCCTCGATGACAATATATGAGAAAATTACACCCACGGATACAAAAATGTATCAAACAGCTCCTCGTTGATGCCCTCCGTATCCCTAGTCTGAGCATATCTACCTACTTATACCTGGAGGGGGTTTCGGGGGTCAACGCCCCCGCGGCCGGATCCGTGACCAGGCCTCGTGGTAGATCAAGGCCCGATCAACCAGTCTGTTACTGTTGGTTGAATGTGAACCGACGTATGAACCACAGCTCAGCTGGCCAGGTACTGACTTTAGGTGCCTGTCCAGCTCCCTCTCGAAGACAGCCAGGGGTCTATTAGTAATCCTCCTAATGCATGCTGGGAGGCAGTTGAATAGTCTTGGGCCCCTGACACTTACCGTGTTGTCTCTAATGGTACTCGTGGCGTCCCTGCTTTTCACTGGAGGATGCTGCATCTCCTGCTGAGTCTTTTGCTTTCGTAGGGAGTGATTTCCTTGTGCAGATTTGGGGCTAGTCCCTCTAGGATTTTTCCAAGTGTATACAATGATGTATCTTTCTCGCCTGCGTTCCAGGGAATAAGAATCAAAGGACTTCAACCGTTCCCAGTAATTTAGATGCTTTATTGTACTTATACCTGCCGTGAAAGTTCTCTGTATATTCTCCAGGTCTGCATGGTAAGAAACTTTGTCAGCTTATTTGTCCCAATCCCGGACCATCCAACATGTACAACTTACCTAAACCTCACAACCCAACATTCGCAGGAAATCAATATTATGTTGCACTCACAGCGTATCACACAGTTTGATAGGCACCCCTCACACAGTTTGACAGGATTACCTCACACAGTCTGACAGACACCCTGACACAGTTTGACAGACACCTTCGCCAGTCACATGTTCAAAATTACTAAGGCACTAAGCAGTGCACACCTCCCACACTCAGAAACTACTCACCGGTGTCAAAAACATCAACAAGAACAAGAAATTTGCCAACCTTAACCTCACACTGCTATTAATCAAGATCCTATAAGACGAGGCCCTTGATCTGCTATAAGGAATTAACTAGATAACTGAATCTCTCCTATCTTGCCAAGCTTGTGCATGTATATAGTAGTATGTCATCGATGTCAGCTAGGCGTGACATCTACTTACAGAAATAAATATTATTATTATTGAGATGTGGTTATAGCGATAACAGTAGCTCTTGAGATTAGTGATGTTTGCTGCCGCCCGTAGCTTGTGTTGACGTGGGTAATCTGACGTGAGATTATCACCCAGAGACCTCATAAACACTCGTAAACCTGGTTAAATAAGGCACAAATGCAGTATAGTGCGATCCTTTATTTGACTACGTTTCGAACATACAAAGGACTTCATTAAGTCACGTTGAAAATGGTATAAAATACCGACAAGTTGATGATAAAACACACGTGCAAGTTAGGTATCTTTATTGGTGAAATGTTTTGCCTACACAGTAGGTTTCTTCAGTCAAATGCAGAGGGAACAGGTGTAGTACTGAAATAAAGATTATGTAATCAGTCCAGCAACTCTGGAGAAAAAGTATTTGAGTTAGTCAATCCCTCAACCTGCAGAAGAGTTCTCCAGGTTGAAGGACTGATTACATCATCTTTATTACACTACTACAGTTGCTGCCTCTGTATTTGACTGAAGAAGCCTACTGTGTAGGCGAAAAGTTTCAACAATAAAGATACCCAACTGCTGCACATGTGTCTTAATCATCAACTTGTCGGTATTTTATACCATTGTCAACAGAACATCTCAGTAAATATCCACCGAGAAGTATTTCACTGTATATTCACTGAGAGGTGCGTATATCTCAGTGAACATTCACCGAGGAGTATCTTAATGTATATTCCCTGATAAGTATGCATATCTCAGCGTATACACACGGAGGTGTGTTTGTATATAAACCTGTATGATTTACACAAGGGTATCTTGGTACAGACTTGAAATCAACTTCGACAACCTCTACTAGTGAGAATGGCTGGATTTGAGAGGGACCTGACCTCTCAACGTCTACATTCTTACCTCTACTAGTGACCTACGTCTCACCTCCTGGCGCTATATAAGGCTCCATCCTGTCACTTCAACTCCATATTGTTTCAGACTATGAGACAACACTCTTCTCCAGACTGAGGGACTGACCACCTCAAAACTTCAAGGGTGATGGACTGATTACATCGTCTTCAAGTCTCTTCTGCTTCTATCAACTTTTCTGTACTCGACTGAAGAAGCCTACTGTGTAGGCGAAACGTTTCGAAATAAAGATACCTAACTGTTGCATGTGTGTCTTACCTAACAACATTCACCGAGGAGTATCTTAGTGTATATTCCCTGATAAGTATGCATATCTCAGCGTATACACACGGAGGTGTGTTTGTATATAAACCTGTATGATTTACACAACGCTTAGGGAATGGGAGGCAATCAGTATGATTCAACAGATATGACACACAATGGGGGGTTATGACATTTAATTATAAAGATCTCCAGGCTGAGGCACTGACCACCTCAAGTATTTTTATTTTCCATGGTTGATGGACTGATTACATTATCTTCATTTCACTACTTTACCCGCTACCTCTGTATTTGACTGAAGAAGCCTATTGTGTAGGTGAAACTTCTCAAAAATAAAGATTTCCAACAGTTGCACATGTGTCTTAATCATCGACTCGACGGTATTTTATACCATGATGAACTTTCACATGTTAAACTGAAGATGACAGACACCAGCCTCGTATCAAACACAGCAACTGGAAGCACATTAACAGTATAACAAGAGAACAACGGGGGGACCAACGTGAAGGGATGTTCAATAATTATATTTGCAAAATTTTAAATAATTGACTGGGACTAAACGAAGATAACTTTTAGTCACTGTTATAACGCACACTTGGGAGTCTATCTACAGGGTGTTCCGGGGGTCAACGCCCCCGAGGTCCAGTCCTTCACCAAACCTCCCGGTGGATCAGGGCCTGATCAACCAGGTTGTTACTACCGGCCGCCCGTAGCCTAACGTACGAACCACAGCCCAGCTTATCAAGTACTGGCCTTAGATATCAGTCAGACTAACGCTTGAAGACAGCTCGGGGTATATTGGTAATTCCCCTTATACATGGTGGAAGGCTGTTGAACAGTCTTGGGTCCCGGACACTTATTGTGTTTTCTTTTATGTTTTAATGGCGCCCCTACTTGTTACTGAGGGTATGCTGCACCATCTGCTCAGTCTTTTGTTTTCGTAGGGAGTGATGTCTGCGTGTAGATTTGGGACCAGTCCCTCTAGGATTTTCCAGATGTAGATTATGATGTATCTCTCTTGCCTGCACTCCAGCGAGTACAGGATGGTCACTGTTATACACACTCGAGAGGGTCACTGTCATACCATACTCCATGGTCACTGTTGTAACACATCATGGTCACTGTTTTAACATACCAGGGAGGGTCACTGTCATGACACACCAGAGAGGGTCACTGTCATAACACACCAGTGAGGGGTCACTGTCATGACACACCAATGAGGGGTCACTGTCATAACAAACCAGTGAGGGGTCACTGTCATAACACACCAATGAGGGATCACTGTCATAACACACCAGTGAGGGGTCACTGTTATAACACACTAGTGAGGAGTCACTGTCATGACACATCAGGGAGGGGGCACTGTCATAACACACCAGTTAGGGTCACTGTCATAACACCAGTGAGGGGACACTGTCATAACACACCAGTGAGGGGGACACTGTTATAACACACGTGTGAGGGTCACTGTCATAACACCGGTGAGGGGACACTCATAACACACCAGTGAGGGGACACTGTCATAACGCACCAGTGAGGGTCACTGTCATAACACACCAGTGAGGGGACACTGTCATAATATACCAGTGCGGGGACACTTGTCATAACACACCAGTGAGGGTCACTGTCATAACACACCAGTGAGGGGGACACTTATAACACACGTGTGAGGGTCACTGCCCTAACACGCGTGAGGGGTCACTCATAACACACCAGTGAGGAGACACTGTCATAACACACCAGTGAGGGGACACTCATAACACCAGTGAGGGGACACTGTCATAACACACCAGTGACGGGACACTGTCGTAACACACCAGTGAGGGGGCACTGTCATAACACACCAGTGAGGGACACTGTCATAACACACCAGTGAGGGTCACTGTCATAACACACCAGTGAGGGGACACTGCCATAACACACCAGTGAGGGGTCACTGTCATAACACACCAGTGAGGGACACTGTCATAACACACCAGTGAGGGGACACTCATAACACCAGTGAGGGGACACTGTCATAACACACCAGTGACGGGACACTGTCGTAACACACCAGTGAGGGGCACTGTCATAACACACCAGTGAGGGGACACTGTCATAACACACCATGAGGGGACACTGTGATAACACACCAGTGAGGGACACTGTCATACACACCAGTGAAGGGACATTGTTATAACACACCAGTGAGGAGACACTCTCATAAACACCAGTGAGGGACACTGTCATAACACACCAGTGAGGGGACACTGTCATAACACACCAGTGAGGGGAAACTGTCATAACACACCAATGAGGGGACGACACTGTCATAACACACCAGTGAGGGGACACTGTCATGACACACCAGTGAGGGGACACAGTCATAACACACCAGTGAGGGGACACTGTCATAACACACCAGTGAGGGACACTGTCATAACACACCAGTGAGGGGACACTCATAACACACCAGTGAGGGGACACTGTCATAACACACCAGTGAGGGGACAGTGTCATAACACACCAGTGAGGGGACACTGTCATAACACACCAGTGAGGGGACACTTATAACACACGTGTGAAGGTCACTGTCATAACACACCAGTGAGGGAACACTCATAACACACCAGTGAGGGGACACTGTCATAACACACCAGTGAGGGTCACTGTCATAACACACCAGTGAGGGGACACTGTCATAACACACCAGTGAGGGCACTTGTCATAACACACCAGTGAGGGGACACTATAACACACCAGTGAGGGACACTGTCATAAACACACCAGTGAGGGGACAGTGTCATAACACAACAGTGAGGGGACACTTCATAACACACGTGAGGAGTAACAACTGGACATAACACACCAGTGAGGGGACACTGTCATAACACACCAGTGAGGGTCACTGTCATAACACACCAGTGAGGGGACACTGTCATAACACACCAGTGAGGGTCACTGTCATAACACACCAGTGAGGGGACGCTGTTATAACACACCAGTGAGGGACACTGTCATAACACACCAGTGAGGGGACACTGTCATAACACAACAGTGAGGGGACACTGTCATAACACACCAGTGAGGGGACACTGTCATAACACAACAGTAAGGAGACACTGCCATAACACACCAGTGAGGGGACACTGCCATAACACACCAGTGACGGTCACTGTCATAACACACCAGTGAGGAGACACTGTCATAACACACCAATGAGGGGACACTCATAACACCAGTGAGGGGACACTGTCATAACACACCAGTGAGGGGACACTGTCATAACACACCAGTAAGGGTCACTGTCATAACACACCAGTGAGGAGACACTGTCATAACACACCAGTGAGGGACACTGTCATAACACACGAGTGAGGGGACAGTCATAACACACCAGTGAGGGTCACTGTCATAACACACCAGTGAGGGGACACTGTCATAACACACCAGTGAGGAGACACTGTCATAACACACCAGTGAGGGGACACTGTCATAACACACCAGTGAGGGTCACTGTCATAACACACCAGTGAGGGACACTGTCATAACACACCAGTGAGGGTCACTGTCATAACACACCAGTGAGGGGACACTGTTGTAACACACCAGTGAGGGTCACTGTCATAACACACCAGTGAAGGGACGCTGTCATAACACACCAGTGAGGGGCCACTCATAACACCAGTGAGGGGACACTCATAACACACCAGTGAGGGGACACTGTCATAACACACCAATGAGGGACACTGTCATAACACACCAGTGAGGGTCACTTTCATAACACACCAGTGAGAGGACACTGTCATAACACACCAGTGAGGGGACCTGTTATAACACACCAGTGAGGGTCACTGTCATAACACACCAGTGAGGGGACACTGTCATAACACACAGTGATGAGACACTGTCATAACACACCTGTGAGGGGACACTCATAACACCAGTGAGGGGACACTCATAACACACCAGTGAGGGGACACTGTCATAACACACCAGTGAGGGGGCACTGTCATAACACACCAATGAGGGACACTGTCATAACACACCAGTGAGGGTCACTTCATAACACACCAGTGAGGGACACTGTCATAACACACCAGTGAGGGGACAGTCATAACACACCAGTGAGGGTCACTGTCATAACACACCAGTGAGGGGACACTGTCATAACACACCAGTGATGGACACTGTCATAACACACCAGTGAGGGGACACTGTCATAACACACCAGTGAGGGTCACTGCCATAACACACCAGTGAGGGGACACTGATATAACACACCAGTGAGGGGAACTGTCATAAACACACAATGAGGGAGACACGTATAACACACCAGTAGGGGACACTGTCATAAACACCAGTGAGGGGACACTGTCATAACACTCCAGTGAGGGGACACTCATAACACACCAGTGAGGGGACATTGTCATAACACACCAGTGAGGGGAAACTGTCATAACACACCAATGAGGGGACGACACAGTCATAACACACCAGTGAGGGGACACTCATAACACCAGTGAGGGGACACTGTCATAACACACCAGTGAGGGGACACTGTCATAACACACCAGTGAGGGGACACTGTCATAACACACCAGTGAGGAACACTATGTCATAACACACCAGTGAGCGGACACTGTCATAACACACCAGTGGGGGACACTGTCATAACACACCAGTGAGGGGACACTGTCATAAACACCAGTGAGGGGACACTCATAATACACAAGTGAGGGGACACTGTCATAAGACACCAGTGAGGGGACACTCATAAACACCAGTGAGGGACAGTCATAACACACCAGTGAGGGGACATCATAACACACCAGTGAGGGACACTGTCATAACACACCAGTGAGGGGACACTCATAACACACCAGTGAGGGGACACTGTCATAACACACCAGTGAGGGTCACTGTCATAACACACCAGTGAGGGACACTGTCATAACACACCAGTGAGGGACACTGTCATAACACACCAGTGAAGGGACATTGTCATAACACCCAGTGAGGGACACTGTCATAAGACACCAGTGAGAGGACACTGTCATAACACACCAGTGAGGGACACTTTATAATACACCAGTGAGGGACATGTCATAACACACCAGTGAGGGAAACTGTCATAACACACCAGTGGAGGGACACTGTCATAACACACCAGTGAGGAACACTGTCATAACACACCAGTGAGAGGACACTGTCATAACACACCAGTGAGAGGACACTGTCATAACACACCAGTGAGAGGACACTGTCATAACACACCAGTGAGGGGACACTCATAACACACCAGTGAGGGACACTGTCATAACACACCAGTGAGGGGACACTTTATAAACACCAGTGAGGGGACACTGTCATAACACACCAGTGAGGGACACTGTCATAACACACCAGTGAGGGGACAGTCATAACACACCAGTGAGGGACACTGTCATAACACACCAGTGAGGGGACACTGTCATAACACACCAGTGAGGGGACACTGTCATAACACACCAGTGAGGGGACACTCATAACACACCAGTGAGGGGACAGTCATAACACACCAGTGAGGGGACACTGTCATAACACACCGTGATGACACCACACAAACACTTATACACATAGAACTGTCATTAACAATTGAGACACTTAAAGACAACCATGTGGAATGTCACATACCCAGTTGAGCATAGGTATTTACCTACCAATAGGGACACGTCTGCCCACAGGTGGGAGTGTACCTCATCCCCTGGGACACTTTCAAACATCACATGAACACTGATACAATCACAGGGAGAGAACTTTCCACTACCTGTGCGTCATGTCATTGTAGCACACCGTGACCGGCGCTCTGGTTCATAAACATCAACCAATCTGTGGACACTGCATAAACACTGGGGTCGCTTTCATAACACACACAGGAGAGACACGTCATAACAACAAGGACGTAAACACCCAGGCTGTCACTAGCCGCAGGAGGGGACAGCCATAACACACCATATGGACACTGTCATACACACCAGTAGGACACTTCTTAACCGCCAGAGCGTCACTGCCACACACCGCTGGGACACTGATCTAACCCCAGTAGGACACTGCATATCACACACAAGTGAGAGACACTTGACCATTGATGACTAATGCAGTAATTCACAGTGAGGGGACACTCATAAAGACACTCAGTGAGGGACATGTCAAACCTCAGGAGGGGAGACACCTGGTATACACCCCTGGGAGAATCAGTCTTACCACACATGTGACACTGTCAAACATCCATGATGGGACACTGTCATAACACACCAGTGAGCGGACACTGTCATAACACACCAGTGAGGGGACACTGTCATAACACACCAGTGAGGAACACTATGTCATAACACACCAGTGAGGGGACACTGTCATAACACACCAGTGAGGGACACTGTCATAACACACCAGTGAGGGGACACTGTCATAACACACCAGTGAGGGGACACTCATAATACACCAGTGAGCGGACACTGTCATAAGACACCAGTGAGGGGACACTGTCATAAGACACCAGTGAGGGGACACTGTCATAACACACCAGTGAGGGGACAGTGTCATAACACACCAGAGAGGGGACACTGTCATAACACACCAATGAGGGACACTGTCATAACACACCAGTGATGGGACACTGTCATAACACACCAGTGAGGGTCACTGCCATAACACACCAATGAGGGGACACTGTGATAACACACCAGTGAGGGACACTGTCATAACACACCAGTGAAGGGACATTGTCATAACACTCCAGTGAGGGGACACTCTCATAAGACACCAGTGAGGGACACTGTCATAACACACCAGTGAGGGGACACTCATAATACACCAGTGAGGGGACATTGCCATAACACACCAGTGAGGGGAAACTGTCATAACACACCAGTGAGGGGACACTGTCATAACACACCAGTGAGGAACACTATGTCATAACACACCAGTGAGGCGACACTCATAACACACCAGTGAGGGGACACTGTCATAACACACCAGTGAGGGGACACTGTCATAACACACCAGTGAGGGGACACTGTCATAACACACCAGTGAGGGGACACTGTCATAATACACCAGTGAGCGGACACTGTCATAAGACACCAGTGAGGGGACACTGTCATAAGACACCAGTGAGGGGACACTGTCATAACACACCAGTGAGGGGACACTGTCATAACACACCAGTGAGGGGACACTGTCATACGACACCAGTGAGGGGACACTGTCATAACACACCAGTGAGGGGACACTGTCATAACACACCAGTGAGGGGACACTCATAACACACCAGTGAGGGGACAGTCATAACACACCAGTGAGGGGACACTCATAACACACCTGTGAGGGGACACTGTCATGACACCAGTGAGGGGACACTGTCATGACACCAGTGAGGGGACACTGTCATAACACACCAGTGAGGGGACACTGTCATAAGACACCAGTGAGAGGACACTGTCATAACACACCAGTGAGGGGACACTGTCATAACACACCAGTGAGGGGACATTGTCATAACACACCAATGAGGGGACACTGTCATAACACACCAGTGAGGGGACACTCATAACACACCAGTGAGGGGACACTGTCATAACACACCAGTGAGGGGACACTGTCATAACACACCAGTGAGGGGACACTGTCATAACACACCAGTGAGGGGACACTGTCATAACACACCAGTGAGGGGACACTGTCATAACACACCAGTGAGGGGACACTGTCATAACACACCCTCATACACACCACCACAACACTAAACATAACTGATTAACATTGAAATTAAAGACGATATCATGTGAAGTCACGAGTACCCAGCTTGTACCAAGGGTATGTTACTCCTTCCCCCAGTGGACGACGTGCCCACGGTGGGAGATGTACCCTTCCCCCTGGCTACTTTTCAAGCATCATCATAACAATACAATCACAGGGAAAAGAACTTTCCACCTACCTGTGCCTTTCCTAGTTCATTGTAGCATCGTGAACTCCGGCCGTATACCTCTGGTTCAATAACATCTAACCTCGTCTGTGGTATCTCACTGAAGGGAAACTGGTGTCGCTGTCCCAGACAGCAGCTACACAGAGAGCACAGTAGCACAACAAGACATAGCACCAGGCTATCACTAGTCCGCAGCGAGGGAGAGCGAGCCATGATGCTCACTACTGACTGCTCATGACAACACTAGACTCTTAATGCTGTGTTGTTCTCAACCTCACTGCCGCGCCCCGCTGCCGGCCGCACCTCATCTCAACCCTCAAATATCATCTTACACTATCACATTACAGTCACAAGCTTGACGATTTTGATGTAATGCAAGTAAGTTTATATGGAGAGTGTGAAATACGTGTTTCACTGTGGCTGTGAGGTGTACAGTAGAAGTTGTCAGGAGGACGGGACGATGTTTCTCTGGCTTTAGTAGGCTACCCGCTCTGGAGATGTGGTTCTTCTCGTCTCAACTTTATTATTCTCAAGACATTCCGGGATGCAGCTTCTCTCTGCTGGGTGTGCCAGGGGTCACTGAGCTTTTACTTGAATGAACCTTTCGTTGATTTGTACAGAGCCGCCTCGTTGCATCACATTGTGTGGCAGAGTGCTTGCTCAAGCACTGCTGACTTGAACATTAGTTCACTTGATCCTCATTGAACACTCGTGTATCAATGATGTTGCTATGATTGGTTTTCACTCAGTTGAGTTACTTAGTTGCTATCATTCCTAAGGCTACAATCAGGACTGATTTTCTACTGTTACAGATAGGCTTTAAATAATAACATAATACAAGTACCCCAATGGAAATAAGTCACTTTGTCTGACTCGTTGGGGTTATCCTAGGTAATTTACACATGTTGCAGGGTATGATAATTGTAATCTTAATCCCTATAACTACTGACGATACAATTACTCTCTCTCTCTCTGCAAGAGAATTCTTTGTGCTGCTGAAGGACTTACCAAGGAACTGGATCTATCCTCCACAGTAGGGCTCCACTTTCTTGAATCAAGCTGCCACCCTCCAGTTTCCCAGGCACTGCATGAACACTGTGGCCTTAGCGTGTCACCATCACTGTACTAGGTAGATGTTTGTCGCTGCTGTTATCCCAGAAAAGTATCGCCGTACTACATGGCCCCAGCCCCCTGTAGCTTGTCAGTGCACGCGAAAGGAATAGTGTAGGCCTGCCGCAGTGTTCCTTCGTTCTAATGTTCTTAACTAAATCAATTTTTCAGATAGAAAACACCAGATTTGAAGTCGAACTGATGAAGCATACTTTTTTTTTTTATCTCAGACCACCCCTCAAGGAAGGTTCCTTGATACTGGTGAGGGGCTCTTGATCTAGGGAATTGGATCCGTGTTCCGGTTCCCTGAATTGAGCCTGAATACCTTCCATCCCCCCCACACGTGCTGTATAATCCTACGAGTTTAGCGCTCTCCCATGATTTTAGAGACCAATATCCTTAAACACACCAGCACATTAAGTCTGAAGCCGCTCAGAATTTGCAGTATCAGATTATCAGCGTTGAAGGTTGGATGGGGCCAATCTGATAAGGTATTCACGAATTATCACATGAAAACCAGCATATAAATTTTTCCAGTTTCTTCCATAAAAAAAAAGCCAAATTGGAACCACAAATTAAGAGTGAGGTTGGACATGAGAGGGACCTACCCAGTAGTCTTGCTACACTGTCAGTTATTACATACTTCTACTAATGGGCTCCGCCTCTTCTGTCAAGATTTTCTGTGCCTCACCTTGGCAGTATATAAGTCTCCATTCCGATGCTTTAGCTTCACATTGTTTCAGACTATGGAACAGAACTCTTCTCCAGGCTGAGGGACTGACCGTCTCAAAACTACATCTTTGATTTGTACACCGTCTTTACATCTCTACAACTTCTGCTGACTGCTCTGCACTCGACTGATTAAGCAAGTAAGTGAAACGTTTCGGAATGAAAATAGGCAACAGTTGCACATGTTTACTTATCAGGCAATAATGTAAAATATTACTATACTATTTCGAGAAAAAAAGTGACAAGATACACCAGTGTTGAAATTTTGAAGATGACCAATTGTGTTTTTTAAGTTAGTAAGTTATTTTTTTAATTGAGGAAACTTTTCACCAACTAGTAGGTTCCTCAGTCCAACACAGAGAAGAATGACTGAAGATCAGAAGTTTAAGGTAATCAGTCCCTCAGCCTGGAGTCGATGTGATCAGTCCATCAATCTTGATAAGACTAATGGACTATTAACTAGTTAAACCGAAATGTCATAAGTTCCATTGCATGTGCGGTTTAATTTTGTAAGGTTGAGATGGTATACTAGTCAGATCTCTGTACTATGGTGATGCTAGTAGCAAAATAAAGACATTGACAGGCGAATCAAAAGAGAAAAGGGACACTTAACGAACCAACATATTCACTTAAAGAGAAAAATATAAAAATGAATAAGAAAAGCCAAAAGAGATTATGAAATTAAAGTCGCAAGGGAATCAAAATTTTATGTGAAAGGTTTCTTTCAGGTAAATGAATTAAGATTAAGGAGACGATAGGCTTGCTTGAAAGTTTCTCAGTCCTGTCATAGATATTTTCAGCACGGTACTTATATCCCCTTCATTTCTGCCTTCCATTAGTAAATTTCAGTCATATCCTCCCTAAATCTTCGTCTTGCTACAGAAGACAAATTCAGTGCCCTCGGTCTATCCTCGTAGGGAAGATTTCTAATATATGAGGATCAATGGTATCAGTAATGATATGATAAATAAGAGTAATGATACACTTATGCAACATATGGGAATCTTTACTGAGGAAACGTTTCGCCACACAGTAGCTTCATTAATTCTATCCATCGAAGAATGGTGAAGATCAGGAGTCTGAGGTAATCAGTCCCTCAACCTGGAGTCGGTGTAATCAGTCCGTCAATCTTGAAAAGACTGATGGACTGATTACCTCACACTTGTTCTGATCTTCACCATTCTTCTTTGTATAGGACTGATGAAGCCATTGTGTGGCGAAACGTTTCTTCAATAAAGATTCCCATATGTTGCACAAGTGTATCATTACTCCTATTTATCATATCATATTACTGATGCCATTGATCCCCATACATTAGAAATCTTCCCTACGAGGATAGACCGAGGGCACTGAATTTGTCTTCTCTAGCAAGACGAAGATTTAGGGAGGATATGACTGAAATTTACAAATGGAAGGCAGAAATGAAGGAGATATAAGCAACGTGCTGAAAATATCTAACCATGACAGGACTCGCAGCAGTGAGTTCAAACCGGGGAAAAAAATAGATTTGGTAATAAAATAGTGGATGAGTGTATCAAACTCCCGAGTAGCGTCAATGAGGCGAGAACCTTGGGGAGGTATAAAAATAGGATGGACAAGTACATGAGTGGGTGTGAGTTGAACCTGCCTAGCACAGGTTCATCTCACACCCACTGTCAGCTCAAGTAATTGCGACTTTGTATATGAATGGTGAACAACACAGACAAGATGCGCAACATCTGGCTATCTTTATTTTGTAGACTTTTCACTATCCTGTGTCTTTATCAATACAATATAAAGAGATAATGTGAAGAGTTTAGATGTATATACAAAAGATGAGGTAATCGGCTCCTCAGTCTTGAAGAACTATACATAGAAGACAGTGGAAGATGAGGTAATCAGTCCCCTAGCCTTTAGGAACCGTACAGAGAAGACAGTAGAAAATGAGGTAATCAATCTCTCTATCTATGACTCTATCTTCAAATAAAGATACCTAGGTGTTGCACAGTGTCTAATTTCTTCTCTTGTCGGTATTGTGTACCGTTGTGAGGATGACACCTGGCTTACCTACCTGGAGGTTATTCCGGGGATCAAAGCCCCCGCGACCCGGTCCATGACCAGGCCTCCCGGTGGATCAGGGCCTGATCAACCAGGCTGTTACTACTGGCCGCACGTAGTCCAACGTACGAACCACAGCCCGGCTGACCCGGCACTGACTTTAGATATCTGTCCAGCTCCTTCTTGAAGGCAGCCAGGGGCCTATTGGTAATTCCCCGTATGCTTGGTGGGAGGTTGTTGAACAGTCTTGGGGCCCCGGACACTTATGGTCTTTTCTCTTAGTGTACCAATGGCGCCCCTACCTTTAATCGGGGGCACCTTGCATCGCCTGCCCAGTCTTTTATTTTCGTAGAGAGTGATTTCTGTGTGCAGATTCGGGACTATTCCTTCTAGGGTTTTCCAAGTGTAGATTATGATATATATCTCTCCTGCGTTCCAACGAGTACAAGTCAAGTGCTTCCAAGCGTTCCCAGTAGTTAAGGTGCTTGATAGAACTTATACGTGCAGTAAATGATCTCTGTACACTCTCTAGATCTGCAATTTCACCTGCTTTGAATGGAGATGTTAATGTACAGCAGTATTCCAGCCTTAGAGAGAACAAGTGATTTGGAGACAAGAGGGAGACAACGAATAGACAGCGATTATCACATTAATGGTAAACAAATCTCACAAGCTGATGAATAAGACACAAGTGCAAACTTGGGTATTTTTATTCTTAGGACGGTGTGCCAACCAGTAAATTATCAGCTCAATACAGAGATGATATACTGGAGACGGTGGAAGCTGGGGTAAATAATTCATGATCTTGGATAGAAGTTGTTCACATCCTCAGCTGTGACAGGTGTTACATCTTTCAACCTTGACAGAAAGGGACTCAGTCCCTGAGCCTTGACAGGAGGTGTTCAATCCCAACATTCGCCGAGCCTTAATAAAACTAAAAAAAAAAAAAAAAGCAAGATGGATGGGTAAGTAAGTTTATTCAGGTATACACAAATGCAGTTACATAGATTATTATACATAATACATAAGGAATATCCGCTAGGAATTTTTATTGACCTAAGAATAGCATATGAATAATAAGGGACCCAGAATACTACCTTGGGGAACTCCACATGTTATCGTCAGGGGTTCTGATTCCGTTTTGTTGATTTTGACAAATTGTCTCCTGTTGCTAAGGTAGGACTTAAACCAGTCTACAGAACCTATACCGATAGCTTGAAGTTTCGTACATAATATATTGTGGTTGACAGTATCGAAGGCCTTTTGCAGGTCTAAGGTTACCATACCTATGAGGTTCCTCATTGACATTTCAGTTCTCAAGTAATCCATCAGATTAATTAGGGAGGTGTCGGTTGAGTAAGATCTTCTAAAGCCTGATTGATAGGTATGGAGAATGTTGTTGTCATTAAGGTACTTAACTACTTGACAGTATACCACCCTCTCTAGAATTTTGGATATTATACTGAATATACTAACTGGCCTATAATTGCTTACATCAGACCTACTATTTTTCTTGAAGATAGGAGTAACTCTGGTCTCCTTGAACCCTTCCGGTACGGTATTAGTGGTGATTGACAAATTTATTATGTGAGCAATAGGGATTGACAGTTCAGAAGCACCATCTTTTAGGAACTTAGACGGGATGTTATCAGGGCCTGTGCTCTTAGTGGGGTTTAACCTGCTTAGTTGTTTTTTAATAAAGTCATGAGATACACTTACTAGTTGACAACTGTTTGGGGTTACCCTTTATTGGTATAGTATGTTTGAAACTTATCAGAGTCTGCGTTAAAGGTATTTGATACAGCTGGTAGTTTACTTACTAGTGTTGATGCAACAGATGTGTAGTATGAATTAAAACAATTTGCCACCTTAGATGTTTCGTGGCATACCTCATTATCAATAGTGAGTACTATGTTAGACCTATCTACTGGCTTATGGCTATACCCCAACTGTTTTAGTTGTTGCCAGAGCTTTCTGGGGTTATGCTTATACTCTTCAATTTTTGAGCAATAGTGCTTTGCCTTTGCTACTTTTATAAGTCTCTGCACTCTGTTCCTCACCCTTTGGAATTCATTTAGTGCTGCAATATCCTGTCTGTTTGCTTTAAATCTTTTTAGCAGCTGGTCTCTGAATTTCATATTATCTAATATCTCAGTAGTCATCCAGGGTTCAGTTCTTCGTTTAATCTTAACCTCTTTAACTGGTACAGTATTATCAAGGATGGTAGTGAACATTGTTTTGAATTTTTCCCAGGCATCGTTTACGTCCGTGCAACTTGTTATCTCTGTCCAGACACAATTGTGTAGCCTATTTACCAGTGTTTCTTTACTGTAGTTTCTAGTTGTCTTCATTTTTATTGTCCTGTGTAGGCCTATCCTATCCCTAGTGATTTTCCTGGTGCAGTAAATAATGAAATGATCACTAAGGCCTGTGGTAATGACGCCTGACTGACTAATGATCACTAAGACCTGTGGTAATGACGCCTGACTGACTAATGTTCTCAGAGCAGTTACAAAGTATGTGGTCAATTAGGGTGGCTGAGAACTGTGTGATCCGGGTTGGTGTATTAATTAGTTGAGTGTAACTATTTAAACCTAGAATTTGTTTATACCTTTTGCATAGCCCGTTATTTTGCTGCTGAAAACAGATATTGAAGTCTCCCAGTATTATTGTCTCGCAATTGTTTTCAAGTCCGGACAAGACTCTGGAAAAGTCTTCTAAGAACTGGTCCTGGGTGGGAGGGCAGTAACTAGTTCCTACTAAGATGGGTTTGGTCTTCGGAAGCAGCACTTCACGCCATAGAATCTCCAGTTTATTGTTATTTAAATCAGGTCTTGGGTTGTAAGCTAAGTCATTTCTAATGTAGGCACATACCCCACCACCTTTTCTGTTCCTATCTAAGCGTTTTATATTGTAACCTTCTATTTTGACCTCGTCGTCAGTCACCGTATCATCCAGCCAGGATTCAGAGATGGATATAACTGCCGCCATAGTTCTGTTAGCTAGAATCCTAATCTCTGCCAATTTTGGAAAAAGTGATCTTGTGTTGATCACCACAGTAACAGATCCGAACCACAAGGTTTAACTTAGATCGTAGACAACTCATACCAGAGTGATAAGCCGGCGGCTCCACTGCCAGAAATGCTCACGCATGATAGCGGCTTTCTTTGTGGTTAACAATATTTTATAACGTGTAAACTACATGGTGTATACTACACAAAGAAATAACAATTTTGATTTGACTGATACCCTGACTAACACTACCCTGTTCTCGTGTCTCAGGAAACACCCCCGTCCGGGTGGACCTGCATTTTTGTGGCCCTGTTATGGGGGTCATCTTCGTAACCAGCAAAAGTTAGCCTACATCATTAATAACTTTTTTTAATTTTTAACTATTATTTTCTATTGAATGATACTATATTATTAATATTAAAAAAAAAAAAGACTCTCATACAGTAAACATAGAATTTTTAAGCAATGTGGACTAAAGTCGTTTTTAGGGCCCCTCCGGGATTAGGGGCCCTGATGCTTAAGCTTCATTAGTTTCATAATAGATTTGTCCCTGACCCAGTCCCTATTATCATTATTATTATAAACACCACTAAGCTCTAAACCCACAAGGGTTATACAGACGAAGGGAAGATGATTTTATTGGGGTTGTCAATCCAGGGGGCGGGTTACTAACCCTGGATAGCTCAGAGAAGCCACGGTGTCTGACTGGCTTATTTCTATTGGGGAAGCTAATTAATTCTCTCCCCAGGATGCGACCCACACCAGTCTGCTAACACAGAGGTACCTAAATACTGCTAGGTGAACAGGGACATCAGGTGTTGGAAACATGCCTAGTGTTGTCTCTCGTCCGGGGATCGAACCCCGGTCCCTCGGTATGTGAGCTGAGAGAAACAGCGAAACTATGCGACAGACTGAAATACCGAGAGTAAGGAGGCAAATATGGAACATTTACTGATTACGTTTCGCCCAGTGAGTGTGCGAAACGTTGTCAGAGTGAATGTGGTTGTTCACTGAGTGAATGTCGTTGTTCACTGAGAGTGAATGTGACATGGTGGTGGCACAGAGTGAACGTGACATAGTGGCGGCACAGAGTAAATGTGACATGGTGGAAGCAGCCAGACTGACATCTGGTACAGCAGCACTGGAGGGAGGCGCTAGATAACACCAGGTCACTGTGACCTCCCTGTAGCCTGCTACAACTGCTGCGACTACTGTTGCTCTTACTACTGCTGATGTTACTACTGTTTCTGTTACTACTGCTGCTGCTGCTACTACTACTGTTGTTACCACTAGCGGTAGTGTTGTTGTTCTAGTTACTGTTTTCTAAAATATATACACTGTTTAAACTAGCACAAGAATATACGTACAGAGAGAGAGAGAGAGAGAGAGAGAGAGAGAGAGAGAGAGAGAGAGAGAGAGAGAGAGAGAGAGAGAGAGAGAGAGAGAGAGAGAGAGAGAGGTGTATGGCTCTCAGTGTATATATATATATATATATATATATATATATATATATATATATATTATATATATATATATATATATATATATGTATATATATATAGGTTTCCTAGGTTAAGTGAATTTAAATAACTAAGTGGCGCCAATAATAATAATAATAATAATAATAATAATAATAATAATAATAATAATGTTTATTTCTACCAGTACATGTACAAGGTATACAGACCATAGCTGACATCAATGACATACTACTATATAGAAAGTCGCTTGTTATGCAGAGCATTTCGGACAAATTAGGTCAGTTTTGTCCCAGGATGCGACCCACACCAGTCCACTAACACCCAGTACCCATTTTACTGTTAGGTGAACATGGACAGTAGGTGTCTTATGGAAACACGTCCTAATGTTTTCCACCTGTACCGGGGAATCGATCCCCGGACCTCAGTGTGTGAGCTGAGTACGCTAGCGATCGAGTTACGGGACACCCAACACACATTTGGGAATCTTTACTGTAGAAACGTTTCGCCAGCCAGTGACTTCTTTAGTCCAGTACAGAAAAGAATGGTGAAAGATGAGGAGTCTGAGGTAATCAGTCCCTCAGGCTGGAGTCGATGTGTTTAGTCCATCAGTCTTAATGGACTAAACACATCGACTCCAGTCTGAGGGACTGATTACTTCAAACTCCTCCTCATCCATCGTTCTCTCTGCATTGGACTGAAGAAGCCACTGGCTGGCGAAACGTTTCCACAATAAAGATTCCCAAATGTTGCCCATGTGTCTCTCATTCTCCGAGTTACAAGGTATTTCGGTCACTTTCTGTTGTAGATCTCCGGGTACATAAGCCACAAGTTAGGTACTATGAGGTACACAGTAACGAATTTTAGGAAGGCTGTCCACTGTTTTATTTTTCAGATTCGTGCATTATTATAATCAAAACTAAGCCCTAAACCCACAAGTGTCATACAGCGCTGCACAGGGGTCGATATATACCAAGACTTTCCCCTCGTGTAGTCTTTCAGTGTGTGTCTTGTTTGCTTGTTTTTAATATTTCTTTTAGTTTTATTGCTAAACACTGTGTATGGGGGGTCATACCTATATTGAGCGTGTGTTTGTTTGTTGTCGTGCAAGTAGATATCTTCACCAGCTCGTCATTAACAGTGTTGGTGAAGGTAATGAGTTCTAGCTGTGGGATGGCAAAATCAGTGTCGTATACAAACAATGCTGGTTAAAGTTCGTCAGGTCACTGATGTAGATGACAGAGGATCCTTGGACTCTGCCATGAGGCACCCCTATGTTGATATATCCAGCTGATGTAGTATTGTCATTTATGGTCACATGTCAGTGTCTGGCGTTAGGGAGAGAATGCTGAAAATGGTACAAAATACCCAGAAGCTGATGAGTAATAACCTACACGGAGACAGAAACTCAGATTAAATGATCTGTATTTTTGAACCCCCAGAAGGGGGTCCAAATATACAGATCAATTAATCTTCTGAGTTTCTGTCTCCCTGTGGGTTATTATTGAGTACTGACAATAATAGCAGTTTCCTTGATGTACTAGAGTAAGCAGCAGGATGCTGCTTACTCTAGTACAGTACTCTAGTACTGTACTAGTACTCTGGTACAGTAAGCAGCAGGATGCTGCTTAGTATAGTACATGGCCCCGGACACTACCTTCAACCCCGCCACTCCACTACCTGTGCTGTCTTCCCTCCACTTCCTTCCTCATGGCTTCTTCCCTCCATATGTCTTTTAAAATATCTACCTCCCTGTACCCAGTGCTCCATATTAATGTCCCTTTAATATCCTCCCAGATGGTTAGTAAGTTTATTTAGGTACAAGTACACGTACATACAATTACACAAAGTTAGGTGACTATAATTACCATACACAGTAACATTCATCTCCCTCTGTGGTTGTTTTGAATAGTAACATATGGGTTATCCCAGGTTCTCTACACATATGCTGCTATATATGATAATCTGTGTAACTGTATTTGTGTATACCAGAATAAACTTACTAAATTACCTAAGATAACCTAAAAAGACAAAGTCGGACGAAGTGACTTATATCACTTGGGTCTGGGGGAGGGACTTAACCATTCCAACCTTTTTCTTTTTGTGATACCCTACACTATTCATATACCCTCCTCTCCCTCCCTTTCTAATGTGAATCCATCCTTCCCCTGCTTTCCCCTCCCCTCCTCCTCCACCCTCCTCTCCCCGCCTAGCAGGTGGTGAGGCTGCAACTGGAGACACTGAGACTCGCCTGGGGAGGCTGCGTGACCAGCTGGCGAGGATGCGTTTGTGCTCACAGTCGTCTCTCTGGGTGTCGAATTTCAGCTCCTGGGCCCAGCCTCTTTCACTTCACTCTACTAGCTCTAGCTTCATCTTACCTTCTTACACTCTTGCATCTACTTCTAAAACAATATATAGAGTCCATGTAGAACTTATCGTCTATCTCGCCTAAGGAGGCGAGTGCAAATGAACTAAATTGATTGGCTATATTGGGTTATCCTGTGTTACTGACGCCTCTGGGTCTACCCGGAGTGTTCCAGGGGTCAACTCCCCCCCCCCCGCGTTCCGGTCTCAGACCAGGTCTTACGGTGTATCAGGGTCTGATCAACCAGGCTGTCACTGCTGGCCGCCCGCAATCCAGCGTACGAACCATAGCCCGGCCGATCACGTAACTTCAGTCACCTATCCAGTTACCCTTACAGACAGCCAGGGGTCTATTGGTAATCACCCCTTACCCTTATTGTGTTCTCTCTCAGTGTACTCGTGGCACCCTTGCTCTTATTGGGAGTGTTTGGCACAGTATGCCAAGTCTCTTGCTTTCATATCTGTGTGCAGATTTATGGCCAGTCCTTCTTAGGATTTTCCAGGTGTAAATTATGATGTATCTTTCTCGCCTGCGTTCCAAGGAGTACAGCTCAAGGGACTTTAAATGGGTTAATAATATGAATAAGCTCATCATTTTTTCCTTGTTCTTCTCCTTATGTCTTGTACGTAGTGAACACATCTACCCTGAATGAACATATCTGCCCTGAGTGAGCACATCTGCCCTGAGTGAACACATCTACTACCAGCGGCTCGCTGGCCTACATATCCATCACAGCCTGGTTGATTTGGCACTTCACAGATACACTTGTTCCAGTAATTATTATAATCAAAACAAAGTGTTAAATTGTTCCGGTAATTTTTCTGATATCTTGTGGTAGTGTTAAACAGTCTGCTGCCCACGGCACCCCTGTTTTTCACTGGGTTTATTTTACAAATTCTCCCATATCTCACCAGTATATTGTTATTATTATTATTATAATCATGACTGATTTGGGACAAGGTCTTCAAGCACTTTCTATATTATCCCGTATCTCTCCTCTGTTCCAGTAAGTACATTTAAGATAAGTCTTGAAGGATTTCTTACTCAGGTGTCGAAACGTTATTCTTAGGTTTGCCAAGCACCCATATGCTGCAGCAGTTATTTGATTGATGTGCATCTCAGGAGATGTGCTCGGTATTATACTCACCCCAAGATCCTTTTCCATGAGTGAGGTTTGCAGTCTTTGGCCTCCTAGCCTGCACTCTGTCTGCAGTCTTCTTTGACCCCCAATCTTCATGACTTGGCACTTGGTGGGGTTAAACTCCAGGAGCCAGCCTGTCCAGGTCCCTTTGTACTCCTACCTGAGCCTCATCCGATTGAATTCTTCGCCTTAGCTTCATATCGTCTGCAAACAGGGACACTTCTGAATCTATCCCTTCTGTCATGTCATTCACATATTCCAGAAACAGCACCAGTGCTAGGATTGACCCTTGCGGAACCCCGCTCATCACAGGCGCTCACTCTGACATCTCATCACGTACCATTACTCATTGTTTCCTTCCAGCCAGATATCCTCTGAGCCACTGTAGTGCCTTTCATGTTATTCCTGCCTGCTCCTCTAGCTTTTGTTGAGAGAGAGAGAGAGAGAGAGAGAGAGAGAGAGAGAGAGAGAGAGAGAGAGAGAGAGAGAGAGAGAGAGAGAGAGAGAGAGAGAGAGAGAGAGATTGCCATCCACACACGTGTCTAGAAGCAGCAGCAGCAGGCACTAACGAGGTAGTGATGGAGGCCTGGGCCAGATACGAGGCACTTCCTGGGTGCCACACTAACAACAGCCACCTGATGATACCACATCACTAACAACAACAGCTCTAGAAACACCAGCGTGTTGTTGTTGATGCAAATCTCTGACCCTCTTATTGTGCACACTAATCAGTTCTCTCCTTTCCTCCATTCTTCCCCCTCTCTGACATTCTCTATCATCTTGATCTTCACTTTTCCTAATATTAACTTAAATGTTTCCAGCCATAGCTCTACATAAGATGGTTAATATGTGTTAAATCCAATCGACTACAAGATTCATTAAGATAAGATAAGATTTCGTTCGGATTTTTAACCCCAGAGGGTTAGCCACCCAGGATAACCCAAGAAAGTCGGTGCGTCATCGAGGACTGTCTAACTTATTTCCATTGGGGTCCTTAATCTTGTCCCCCAGGATGCGACCCACACCAGTCGACTAACACCCAGGTACCTATTTGCTGCTAGGTGAACAGGACAACAGGTGTAAGGAAACGTGTCGAATGTTTCCACCCGCCGGGAATCGAACCCGGGCTCTCATGTGTGAAGCGGGAGCTTTAGCCACTAGGCGTGTAACTTGTACACCCCCAGTCACTACACGAAAGTCATTAAGACTGCAGGTAACCTGTACACCACAAGTCACTACATGAAGGACATTAAGACTGCATGTAACCTGTTCACCACCAGTCAAGAATACATTAAGTCCTTAAAAGGCTATTAAAAGTAACCTCTCTGTGTATATACACCAAAAGAAATACTGTACATGTATACCTGCCGGTGTATATACCCTGGCATAAATCCATAAAGCCTCACCTGAGCATAAACGGGTGAGGTAAATGACAGATGGGAGGTGAGGTCTGGACCTGGGATATGGGAGGGATACTAGGTTGTGGTAATTTGTATTACATTTTGGTCCACGGAAATATGTATAATAGGTTTTTGACAGAATGTACATCTCCCAACACCAGTGAACAAAACATGGGGATGTCACAACCTTGGACAGGCTGCAGGATTAGCCAAACAAGCGAATTTTGAAATAATGCTGATAATGATTTTGTGAGTTTTCTTACTATCACTAATGACAGAATCCAGTAATATTACATTTTGTCCCAGTCCATCAGTGAGGGTAAACGGAGCAAAACCCATCTGATGAAACGAGAGGCTAACTCTCCATGAAACACACTTTATTGCTAGATATCATAATTGGTCTAAATTCACCCAGATTTTCTGGGTTGGCATATCTAAGAAAGTAACACAGTTCGTACCCTTCATAACTGAACAGGGAGGTAACGTGTATACATCCACACCTTGTAAATGGATGACCGCAGATCCACACTTAACATCTGCATATCCTTTAACCTCCATCTGGTCCTGGAGCTGACACAGCATCTGAATCTTTTTTTTCAGCCTCAGAGCAATCAATAGGAAGCCCCACATGCCAACACTGTCCTTCAAATAATTTGATAACTTTTCTATCATCTTGCATCAATGGACAAATGAAATGGCCCACCCAAAAGTCTTAGCTCGTCATCCTAACATTTTTTATAACTTCAGCAGTGTTCTCCCATGTTCCATCCAGTTCTTGCTTAGCATATTTCATGCAATCTTTTGCACTTAACCCTTGCAGAGCAGGATAAATTTGTCTTTTCCTGGCTCTATGCCCTTCTCTCTTGTTTATATATAGAGTAGGCCTCTATCATTTACTATCATGTGACTGGTGATCCACAGGAGACTCACTCTCTAACAGGCTCATAACTGAAGTACATAATGCATCAACTTGAAATAAATTCAGTGTAAATCATAAACAACTCCAGCCCTCCCCAATTTTTTGAGCACATATGCAGCTATGTCTGTAACAACATATAAAAATGTCTCCAAATTTCTATCACATGTTTGTGTGTGTGAAGAATGTTTTTTTTTTTTTTTTTTTTTTTTTTTTTTTTTTATTATCACACTGGCCGATTCCCACCAAGGCAGGGTGGCCCGAAAAAGAAAAACTTTCACCATCATTCACTCCATCACTGTCTTGCCAGAAGGGTGCTTTACACTACAGTTTTTAAACTGCAACATTAACACCCCTCCTTCAGAGTGCAGGCACTGTACTTCCCATCTCCAGGACTCAAGTCCGGCCTGCCGGTTTCCCTGAATCCCTTCATAAATGTTACTTTGCTCACACTCCAACAGCACGTCAAGTATTAAAAACCATTTGTCTCCATTCACTCCTATCAAACACGCTCACGCATGCCTGCTGGAAGTCCAAGCCCCTCGCACACAAAACCTCCTTTACCCCCTCCCTCCAACCCTTCCTAGGCCGACCCCTACCCGCCTTCCTTCCACTACAGACTGATACACTCTTGAAGTCATTCTGTTTCGCTCCATTCTCTCTACATGTCCGAACCACCTCAACAACCCTTCCTCAGCCTCTGGACAACAGTTTTGGTAATCCCGCACCTCCTCCTAACTTCCAAACTACGAATTCTCTGCATTATATTTACACCACACATTGCCCTCAGACATGACATCTCCACTGCCTCCAGCCTTCTCCTCGCTGCAACATTCATCACCCACGCTTAAACACCCATATAAGAGCGTTGGTAAAACTATACTCTCATACATTCCCCTCTTTGCCTCCAAGGACAAAGTTCTTTGTCTCCACAGACTCCTAAGTGCACCACTCACTCTTTTTCCCTCATCAATTCTATGATTCACCTCATAGACCCATAGACCTCATAGACCCATCCGCTGACACGTCCACTCCCAAATATCTGAATACGTTCACCTCCTCCATACTCTCTCCCTCCAATCTGATATTCAATCTTTCATCACCTAATCTTTTTGTTATCCTCATAACTTTACTCTTTCCTGTATTCACCTTTAATTTTCTTCTTTTGCACACCCTACCAAATTCATCCACCAATCTCTGCAACTTCTCTTCAGAATCTCCCAAGAGCACAGTGTCATCAGCAAAGAGCAACTGTGACAACTCCCACTTTGTGTGTGATTCTTTATCTTTTAACTCCACGCCTCTTGCCAAGACCCTCGCATTTACTTCTCTTACAACCCCATCTATAAATATATTAAACAACCACGGTGACATCACACATCCTTGTCTAAGGCCTACTTTTACTGGGAAAAAATTTCCCTCTTTTCCCACATACTCTTACTTGAGCCTCACTATCCTCGTAAAAACTCTTCACTGCTTTCAGTAACCTACTTCCTACACCATACACTTGCAACATCTGCCACATTGCCCCCCCATCCACCCTGTCATACCCTTTTCCAAATCCATAAATGCCACAAAGACCTCTTTAGCCTTATCTAAATACTGTTCACTTATATGTTTCACTGTAAACACCTGGTCCACACACCCCCTACCTTTCCTAAAGCCTCCCTGTTCATCTGCTATCCCATTCTCCGTCTTACTCTTAATTCTTTCAATTATAACTCTACCATACACTTTACCAGGTACACTCAACAGACTTATCCCCCTATAATTTTTGCACTCTCTTTTATCCCCTTTGCCTTTATACAAAGGAACTATGCATGCTCTCTGCCAATCCCTAGGTACCTTACCCTCTTCCATACATTTATTAAATAATTGCACCAACCACTCCAAAACTATATCCCCACCTGCTTTTAACATTTCTATCTTTATCCCATCAATCCCGGCTGCCTTACCCCCTTTCATTTTACCTACTGCCTCACGAACTTCCCCCACACTCACAACGGGCTCTTCCTCACTCCTACAAGATGTTATTCCTCCTTGCCCTATACACGAAATCACAGCTTCCCTATCTTCATCAACATTTAACAATTCCTCAAAATATTCCCTCCATCTTCCAATACCTCTAACTCTCCATTTAATAACTCTCCTCTCCTATTTTTAACTGACAAATCCATTTGTTCTCTAGGTTTTTCTTAACTTGTTAATCTCATTTCCAAAACTTTTTCTTATTTTCAACAAAATTTGTTGATAACATCTCACCCACTCTCTCATTTGCTCTCTTTTTACATTGCTTCACCACTCTCTTAACCTCTCTCTTTTTCTCCATATACTTTTTCCCTCCTTGCATCACTTCTACTTTGTAAAAACTTCTCATATGCTAACTTTTTCTCCCTTACTACTCTCTTTACATCATCATTCCACCAATCGCTCCTTCCCTCCTGCACCCACTTTCCTGTAACCACAAACTTCTGCTGAACACTCTAACACTACATTTTTAAACCTAAACCCCCTACCTCTTCGACCCCATTGCCTATGCTCTCATTAGCCCATCTATCCTCCAATAGCTGTTTATATCTTACCCTAACTGCCTCCTCTTTTAGTTTATAAACCTTCACCTCTCTCTTCCCTGATGCTTCTATTCTCCTTGTATCCCATCTACCTTTTACTCTCAGTGTAGCTACAACTAGAAAGTGATCTGATATATCTGTGGCCCCTCTATAAAACATGTACATCCTGAAGTCTACTCAACAGTCTTTTATCTACCAATACATAATCCAACAAACTACTGTCATTTCGCCCTACATCATATCGTGTATACTTATTTATCCTCTTTTTCTTAAAATATGTATTACCTATAACTAAACCCCTTTCTATACAAAGTTCAATCAAAGGGCTCCATTACATTTACACCTGGCACCCCAAACTTACCTACCACACCCTCTCTAAAAGTTTCTCCTACTTTAGCATTCAGGTCCCCTACCACAATTACTCTCTCACTTGGTTCAAAGGCTCCTATACATTCACTTAACATCTCCCAAAATCTCTCTCTCTCCTCTGCATTCCTCTCTTCTCCAGGTGCATACACGCTTATTATGACCCACTTCTCGCATCCAACCTTTACTTTAATCCACATAATTCTTGAATTTACACATTCATATTCTCTTTTCTCCTTCCATAACTGATCATTTAACATTACTGCTACCCCTTCCTTTGCTCTAACTCTCTCAGATACTCCAGATTTAATCCCATTTATTTCCCCCCACTGAAACTCTCCTACCCCCTTCAGCTTTGTTTCGCTTAGAGCCAGGACATCCAACTTCTTTTCATTCATAACATCAGCAATCATCTGTTTCTTGTCATCCGCACTACATCCACGCACATTTAGCATCCCAGTTTTATTATATAAAACATAAGTCTTCAGCATGTGTTATGTGGGTTGGTGTAAGATCTACAATACATGCTCATCAATTCTGAAATGGACTCCCTTTCCTCAATTTATTTAGCTTAAAGCCTTGTCTACAAAATCCTGCTGGGAGACAAATTCCTTATTAGTATGTAAGCAAGCACTACAATGATCCTGAACCAACTTACAAACCAAATCCTTATATTTTTGTCACCTCTGTCCACCTTTAATAACATCTACATAACATTGGATATGGCTATGTTGTAGTAACTGAATCATCCCAATGGGAATCAGTTGGCCCTGTCAGTTGCATGTACAATAATCTCAGCCTTTGATCTTGCCAATGAATAATTGTCTTCAGGATTCCATCTCACTTTTGCCTGCATCCTCATGTTTAGAGATCATGCTAACACCTCAAGCACAGTGTAGGGTATGCTGCTCTTCTGTGATTACCAAGACTTGTCCTAGAGCCAAAGGCCCTGCTAGAGATGGAGCATATATGCTGGAGATTAACCACTTCACCTCTAGCAATGGACCTCACCATGGAACTATGGTGGGACAAGTTCTTCACCATTACAACTAAAGAACAATTCAAAGATTAGCTCTGCATGGAACATAAGAATTGTGCAGCTTCAGATACAGGTTAGTAGTGATGAACCTGCTATAACAACACACCTACCAGGCTATGGTGTCACATGGCCTGGTAGGCAACACTCTCGCATCACACACTGAATGTCTGTGGTTTGATCCCTGGCAAGGGTGAAAACATTGGGTATGTTTCCTTACACAAGTCTACTGTCTCATTCACCTAGCAAGCAAATAGGTACCTGGGTGTTAGTCGACTAATGTGGGCCACATCCTTTTGGACAAGATTTAAGGACCCCAATGGAAATAAGACAGACAGTTGTGCAGCTTTAGATATAGGATAGCAGTGATGAACCTGCCATAAAAACACAGCCCCCCCAAACTTGCATTACTAGCACCCACCTGGATTACTCTGGAGGTACTGCATGAGGATCTTAATTCTATGGATGGAATTTGCAAGAAAAGGCAAATGAACAGCGTAACGTACCAGATACTACGAACTGACTACACAAGTGGACACATCAGTACTCTACCCCAATTTTGTTCATCTGGTCTCTCCTTTAGGTCTTAAAGTCTAGGTACTAAAACAAAGACAACAACTTAAGAAAATATGTATATATTTTAATCATATACAAACTATTTTTACAACACTAAATACAAATTACAATTGATTAAACACAACACACATTATGATAAATATTTATATTACAGTACTTTATCTTACCATAGTACTGTATTAAACTAATTTTGAATAGCCTCTTATATATATATTTAGCCTCCATGGGGAAGTGGAACAGAATTCTTCCTCCGTAAGCCATGCGTGTTGTAAGAGGCAACTAAAATGCCGGGAGCAAGGGGCTAGTAACCTCTTCTCCTGTATATATTACTAAATGTAAAAGGAGAAACTTTCGTTTTTCCTTTTGGGCCACCCCGCCTCGGTGGGATACGGCCGGTGTGTTGAAAGAAAGAAGATATATATATATATATATATATATATATTTATTATAGGTAGTAGGTTGGTAGACAGCAACCGCCCAGGGAGGTACTACCGTCCTGCCAAGTGAGTGTAAAACGAAAGCCTGTAATTGTTTTACATGATGGTAGGATTGCTGGTGTCCTTTTTTCTGTCTCATGAACATGCAAGATTTCAGGTACGTCTTGCTACTTCTACTTACACTTAGGTCACACTACACATACATGTACAAGCACATATATACACACCCCTCTGGGTTTTCTTCTATTTTCTTTCTAGTTCTTATTCTTGTTTATTTCCTCTTATCTCCATGGGGAAGTGGAACAGAATTCTTCCTCCGTAAGCCATGCGTGTTGTAAGAGGCAACTAAAATGCCGGGAGCAAGGGGCTAGTAACCTCTTCTCCTGTATATATTACTAAATGTAAAAGGAGAAACTTTCGTTTTTCCTTTTGGGCCACCCCGCCTCGGTGGGATACGGCCGGTGTGTTGAAAGAATATATATTTATATATAACCGGTTATTTTCATATAGTCGGACTCGAGTCCTGGAAATGGGAAGTACAATGCCTGCACTTTAAAGGAGGGGTTTGGGATATTGGCAGTTTGGAGGGATATGTTGTGTATCTTTATACATATATGCTTCTAAACTGTTGTATTCTGAGCACCTCTGCAAAAACAGTGATAATGTGTGTGTGTGATGAAAGTGTTGAATGATGATGAAAGTATTTTCTTTTTGGGGATTTTCTTTCTTTTTTGGGTTACCCTGCCTCGGTGGGAGACGGCCGACTTGTTGAAAAAAAAAAAAAATATAATGTATATATTTAGCATTTTAAATCCCTCAGAGTTCAAATGAAGGCCTACCAACATGAACAAGCTTAAATCCATGTTAAAGTTCTATCACATTAAAGTTTATGTCTATTATCCTACTGTGGAAGTTGTACATTAAGTTTGTGTTAAAAGAATTATTTGCAGAGTTACATCTATTTCATATTACAGCCTAATATTGTGACACAACTTTGCCACCATCACTAATGTTAAAAATCCTGTAGATATATTTACAGTATGGAGGAAATTACAATTAACATGTGATTGCAAACATAAAAATACCAGTGAAAATAAGAAAAACACCTGAGCGCTGTCATGGGCTTACACACATATCTTCGGAGGAATTCTTCTGAAGATGCGTGTGGAAGCATGTGAATTTTCACGCTCAGATATTTTACCTATTTTCACTGTGGATTTTTATTTATTTACAGTATGTAACTTTCAAGTATTGTACCAATTAAGCCTCTCTTTAATAAAGACAATTATACAAATAAAAACTACTTTTTTTAATACATACCAAGATCTGAGATTAAGCAAAAGATAAATTAACAAGAAAATTTGGATAAAGCAGAAGGAAGATAAATACAGTACTTTTTACTTTTCTCTTTGGGCAAAAAATGAAGTAAATTTTGTACTGTATGCTATTATGTATTCCTGGTATTTAAAATGATCAAGGTTAACTACAAATACTAATCATCAACAGAAAAGTAATTTTTGGACTATATACTTTTTACATTTAGTCAAGGCATTTTAACAATACTTTAGCTTTTTTAAAATTTATCTGTTTTTTTTAAAGAAGGCAATGTACCTTAATCCATTACATTTTTACTAGTTTTTCACACTTTTGTGCTTCATAATTTTACATTGTCTTGTTCAGCTGATATATACAGTAAGCTCTCTTACAAAGTTGGTACTATTAAAATTTGGATGCACTTTTCAATCACATTTACAAAAAATCCAACTATATTGAGGAGCTTCGTAAGGAAACTGAGTGTAAGTCTACATTAAAGACTCAGTCTTCCTCTGTGTCCTTCATCCTGACGAGAGGAGTGTTCTTTGCTACGTTGTCTCCCTCACTGTAGAGGACCTTCTCCACCACTCCACCACTCGCTGCCTTGATTACATACTGTCAACACGAGGAATATTCTCATTAATTAAGGCAAAACTGACTTATGGTTATAAAAAATACTGTGTTATTTTAAAAAATACCATTTGTCAATAAAAATAATTATGTAAACACATGTATTAGGAAGATGGAGGGAATATTTTGAGGAATTGTTAAATGTTGATGAAGATAGGGAAGCTGTGATTTCGTGTATAGGACAAGGAGGAATAACATCTTGTAGGAGTGAGGAAGAGCCAGTTGTGAGTGTGGGGGAAGTTTGTGAGGCAGTAGGTAAAATGAAAGGGGGTAAGGCAGCCGGGATTGATGGGATAAAGACAGAAATGTTAAAAGCAGGTGGGGATATAGTTTTGGAGTGGTTGGTGCAATTATTTAATAAATGTATGGAAGAGGGTAAGGTACCTAGGGATTGGCAGAGAGCATGCATAGTTCCTTTGTATAAAGGCAAAGGGGATAAAAGAGAGTGCAAAAATTATAGGGGGATAAGTCTGCTGAGTATACCTGGTAAAGTGTATGGTAGAGTTATTATTGAAAGAATTAAGAGTAAGATGTAGAATAGGATAGCAGATGAACAAGGAGGCTTTAGGAAAGGTAGGGGTGTGTGGCCCAGGTGTTTACAGTGAAACATATAAGTGAACAGTATTTAGATAAGGCTAAAGAGGTCTTTGTGGCATTTATGGATTTGGAAAAGGCGTATGACAGGGTGGATAGGGGGGCAATGTGGCAGATGTTGCAAGTGTATGGTGTAGGAGGTAGGTTACTGAAAGCAGTGAAGAGTTTTTACGAGGATAGTGAGGCTCAAGTTAGAGTATGTAGGAAAGAGGGAAATTATTTCCCAGTAAAAGTAGGCCTTAGACAAGGATGTGTGATGTCACCGTGGTTGTTTAATATATTTATAGATGGGGTTGTAAGAGAAGTAAATGCGAGGGTCTTGGCAAGAGGCGTGGAGTTAAAAGATAAAGAATCACACACAAAGTGGGAGTTGTCACAGCTGCTCTTTGCTGATGACACTGTGCTCTTGGGAGATTCTGAAGAGAAGTTGCAGAGATTGGTGGATGAATTTGGTAGGGTGTGCAAAAGAAGAAAATTAAAGGTGAATACAGGAAAGAGTAAGGTTATGAGGATAACAAAAAGATTAGGTGATGAAAGATTGAATATCAGATTGGAGGGAGAGAGTATGGAGGAGGTGAATGTATTTCAGATATTTGGGAGTGGATGTGTCAGCGGATGGGTCTATGAAAGATGAGGTGAATCATAGAATTGATGAGGGGAAAAGAGTGAGTGGTGCACTTAGGAGTCTGTGGAGACAAAGAACTTTGTCCTTGGAGGCAAAGAGGGGAATGTATGAGAGTATAGTTTTACCAACGCTCTTATGGGTGTGAAGCATGGGTGATGAATGTTGCAGCGAGGAGAAGGCTGGAGGCAGTGGAGATGTCATGTCTGAGGGCAATGTGTGGTGTGAATATAATGCAGAGAATTCGTAGTTTGGAAGTTAGGAGGAGGTGCGGGATTACCAAAACTGTTGTCCAGAGGGCTGAGGAAGGGTTGTTGAGGTGGTTCGGACATGTAGAGAGAATGGAGTGAAACAGAATGACTTCAAGAGTGTATCAGTCTGTAGTGGAAGGAAGGCGGGGTAGGGGTCGGCCTAGGAAAGGTTGGAGAGAGGGGTAAAGGAGGTTTTGTGGTGCGAGGGGCTTGGACTTCCAGCAGGCATGCGTGAGCGTGTTTGATAGGAGTGAATGGAGACAAATGGTTTTTAATACTTGACGTGCTGTTGGAGTGTGAGCAAAGTAACATTTATGAAGGGGTTCAGGGAAACCGGCAGGCCGGACTTGAGTCCTGGAGATGGGAAGTACAGTGCCTGCACTCTGAAGGAGGGGTGTTAATGTTGCAGTTTAAAAACTGTAGTGTAAAGCACCCTTCTGGCAAGACAGTGATGGAGTGAATGATGGTGAAAGTTTTTCTTTTTCGGGCCACCCTGCCTTGGTGGGAATCGGCCAGTGTGATAAAAAAAAAAAAAAAAATGTCGTGATGATACGAGTGACTAACTCTTGAAATATACACAAGAGCCCCGCTTTATGGCATTCCGTCTTTTGGCGTTCCCTTAATTCGGCAGTTTTAAATTATACTCATTGTTCATTATGCAAAACAACCACTGTGAAAGAGTAGTGAAATTCCAAGCGCTTTCATGACTACTCACATTGTCAAGGAACTATGAAAGTAATACATCAAAGGAAGGCAATTAAAGAGCTTAGACTACAAATTGCCTTCCTTTGATGTATTACTTTCATAGTTCCTTGACAATGTGAGTAGTCACGAAAGCACTTGGAATTTCACTACTCTTTCACAGTGGTTGTTTTGCATATTTTAAAATCACCTGTTTACTGTGATCTTATTGCATTGTTCATTATGTTCAGTGCTTTCTCTGCTTTTTCACCAACCATTCTCAGCCTGTTGTGTTCAACAGCTGAGTCAGGGAAGGGCAGTTGGCACCATTTTATTGTTGGTAATTCAGTCTCTGTAGAGCATTTGTGCACTCTGGGTCTCTTTGTATTCTGGCAATTTTCCAAAATTTCAAATGATTGGACTCATCACCATTAACCCTTAAACTGTCCAAACGTAGATCTATGTGTTTTCAACATTTGAAAGTATGTAAAAAAAGTAGATCTTCTTTTTTTTTTTTTACATTTGAAAACATGTAAAAAAACTTTTATCTACTTTTTTTTTTTTTGTTATATTTGAAAATATGTAAAAAAAACGTAGATCTACTTTTGGAGCACTACGCATGTGAACGTAGATCTGCTTGGACAGTTTAAGGGTTAATGATATAGTTGGATCAAGATAATGGTGAACCTTGCAAAAATGTTGGTCTTGAAGAATTATAGTCACATATGATGCAGAAGAAAACATCCGAAAGATCACATGGTACCATAAGATGGTGGCTACTAGCAGCCTTTGGCCTGCAAATTATCCTACACTCAGGAGAGATGTCAATGCAAATTAAAAATGCTATTTTGCTGATACCACTCCATCTCAGAATTTTGATGATCATAACTTTTCAATGACATGCATAAAATTTGGTGAGAGGAAGTGGTATGCAAACAAAAAATGGTTTTTAAGACTTGATGTGCTGTTGGAGTGTGAGCAAGATAATATTTATGAAGGGATTCAGGGAAACCGGCAGGCCGGACTTGAGTCCTGGAGATGGGAAGTACAGTGTCTGCACTCTGAAGGAGGGGTGTTAATGTTGCAGTTTTATAACTGTAGTGTAAGTGCACCTCTGGCAAGACAGTGATGGAGTGAATGATGATGAAAGTTTTTCTTTTTCAGGCCACCCTGCCTTGGTGGGAAACAGCCAATGTGCTAATAAAAAAATAAAATAAAAAATAGTTTGTTGTACATAAAAAAAAAAGGTTCCTTTGAAAAAGTTACTGTACAGTGAACCTAATGTAATTTTAAAGGTGGAATAAAACTCACTTTAATCTCTAATAATTAGATGCTCAATTTTTTTTATTGACACATCGGCCTTCTCCCACCAAGGCAAGGTGGCTTCGAAAAAGAAAAACTTTCATCATTCACTCCAGCACTGTCTTGCTAGAGGGGCGCTTACACTACAACATTAACACTCCTCCTTCAGAGTTGAGGCACTGTACGTACTTCCCATCTCCAGGACTCAAGTCCGGCCTGCCAGTTTCTCTGAGTACCTTCATAAATGTTACCTGGCTCACACTCACACTCCAACAGCATGTCAAGTCCTAAAAACCATTTGTCTCCATTCGCTCCTATCTTACATGCTCACGCATGCTTGCTGGAAGTCAAAGCTCCTCGCACACAAAACTTCCTTTACCCCCTCCCTCCAACCTTTCCTAGGCCAACCCCTACCCCGCCTTCCCTCCATTACAGATTTATACACTCTCAAAGTCATTCTATTTTGTTCCACCCTCTCTACATGTCTGAACCATCTCAACAAGTCCTCCTCAGCCCTCTGGATAATAGTTTTGGTAATCTTGCACCTCCTCCGAATTTCCAAACTACGAATTCTCTGCATTATATTCACACCACACATTGCCCTCAGACATGACATCTCCACTGCATCCAGCCTTCTCCTTGTTGCAACATTCACCACTAATGCTTTGCACCCATATAAAAGTGTTGGTATAACTATACTCTCATACATTCCCCTCTTTACTTCCACGGACAAAGTTCTTTGTCTCTACAATCTCCTAAGTGCATCACTCATCTTTTTCCCCTCATCAATTCTATGAGTTAGGGCATGCAAATCAAACATAAAATATTTACCTCCATTTTCATAGCTATCATCACCACCAGAGGGTCACCAGCCTCTACAGTCTGTCCTGGGGTGACAAACACCTTCTCAATCACCCCTGGCATTGGGGCAACTGCTCCACCTGCCACACCAGTAGCTTTCCCAATCTCTGTTTCAAACTTGGGAGCTGCCACAGAAATCTTCCATCCACCATTCTATATACAAGAGGATCAAAATAACACATTATAGACAATGGTTTGCTTGTGATACAAGAGTATCAATATAATACAAGTGGATCAAAATATCACATTATATATAATGTTTTGCTTGTAAGACAAGAGTATCAAAATAACACATTATTGACAATGTTTTGCTTGTAATGCAAGAGGATCAAAATTATACATTATGGACAAAGGTTTGCCTGTAACAAGTAAAACTTTCCTGAAAATAAAAGCTTCTCTGTAGCTTTTTTTTCTCATACTGTACACACATATATGCACTTGGGCATATACATACATGTACAGGCACACAAGCATGCATTTCCATGCACATATATACACACACTACATACATGCAGTATATAACATACAGTACCATCTCTACCAATCTATGTATACAAGCCTGAAAAAAAGCTGTTTGGAGTGACTTGTAAATTGTCATACCTGGGTGCCTCTGCAAAGACAGTGAGTATGTGTGAATGATAGTGAAAGTGTTTTTTTTCTTTTTTTAGGGTCACCCTGCCTCAGTGGGAGACGGCCGAAGTGTTAAAAAAAAAACCTCAATGGGAGAGCAGTGAATGAAATACACTGGGAAGTGCTAAACTCATAGGCTATACAGCACCTGGGAATGGGAGTAATTTTAACACTCTGGCTGTCTCCCACCAAGGTAGGGTGACCTGATGAAGAAAACACTTTCACTATCAATAATCAACCCTTGTCTTGCCAGAAGGGCACCAACATCAGAGTTTCCCTGAATTCCTTCATATATGTTATCTTGCTCACATTTCAATCTTTCATATTTGATAAAAAAGCTAGGAAGGGAGAGGCACCTCAATTTCTTAGTCATGAGCAACAACGTACCAACATTTATGTCCATTGACACACACACACACGAGTAAGACTAATAGCCTAAGATTCAACAGCAAATCCTTACCTGTGTGAAGATATAGATATCCCTGTTATCTATAACAATGTGAGAACAAGATACAGCTCCATCAATGGAAGTTGTTAAGCGACGGACATCGTTGTCACACACAAGAAATCCGCTCACAGAGAAACTTTTTCCACCAACTGTCATATGGTACCTTTGCGATCCTAAGTAATCAACCTGGACACTTTCATCTGGAAAATATATATAAAAAAAAACTCTTTATACATTACACCAATTAAATGCATTACCAAAATTTGTTTCTAGGCACTGAAGGTGACACTTCTCTCTTTAGAACCCCCTTTTATATCTTACTTTCTTACTGGTAGTTATTCTAAACTAACAGCAAACTTTACACCTACTGTAAAATATTAATCATAAGTGTTTTCTTGTTTCTAGACATAACTCAAACACTTGTCATAACTTGTCTATCTTACCTACTAACACCCAAAATTTTTAAACAGCTGTAATCATTATAATTGTTTTCTACTTGTCTAAAGTGAAAAGAACCATTTTTTTAAATTCAAGGAGAAAAAACTCTGCTTCATCTGTGTGATAACCTTGAAAGTGGTTTGTACTTTTATCAAAATGCAGTACAGGAGGGTGCCACTTATATAGCAGCTTAGGTTCTGGGTTACCACTGTGAAGTGAACATCACTGTAAAGCAACACTTTCAAATGCATATAAAAGCCTGATAACATGTTTACACTATCACATATTAAGTGAGCAATATAGCTAATCCTAAAAAAAATGCACATACAGTACATGCACAACTTACCTTAAAATATTTTTGTCCTTAGCTTATAGTGAGTGGTGAATATATTTAATGTAGGAAGTCTGAGTAAATGAAGAATAAGTATAATTGAGAAATGCTGTAAAGTAAACCACAGTAAAGCTGGGCCCTCCTGTATATATACAGTTACACATCTCACAGTGTATATACCCTCAAGGACTGCCAGGAGAGTAGTCAGTACTGGTTATCACCTTACACAGGACTTTCTGAGTGAAAGAAAACTGGAGAAAATGGTGTTATATAGACAGAGTCTAATATAGCTTATCATAGCTTGTGTTAGAAGCCAACTTGCTAAAAACCACTGTCAGCCATCACCTGTTCCTTCACATGTGACATTTATGGAGCGAGAGAGAACGTGGTTGATCCTTGGTATTGCTCCAGGGCAGAAAGGAGAGGTAGGATCTTGAGTGGCAGCTACAGCACGCACTCCTTCCTGCTCCTCCTCCAGTATCAGAGCCAATGCACTCTGTGGGCATTTTAACCACAATTTAGAATCAGGAAGTCAATGTTCTTTAAAAAAAAATATATATGTATTTTTTTTTTCAACAAACCGGCCATATCCCACCAAGGCAGGGTGGCCCAAAAAGAAAAATGAAAGTTTCTCTTTTCAAATTTAGTAATTTATACAGAAGAAGGGGTTACTAGCCCCTTGCTCCTGGCATTTTAGTCTCCTCTTACAACACGCATGGCTTACGGAGGAAGAATTCTGTTCCACTTCCCCATGGAGATAAGAGGAAATAAACAAGAACAACAACTAGTAAGAAAATAGAAGAAAACCCAGAGGGGTGTGTATATATATGCTTGTACATGTATGTGTAGTGTGACCTAAGTGTAAGTAGAAGTAGCAAGACATACCTGAAACCTTGCATGTTTATGAGACAGAAAAATGGACACCAGCAATCCTACCATCATGTAAAACAATTACAGGCTTTCGTTTTACGCTCACTTGGCAGGATGGTAGTACCTCCCTGGGCAATTGCTGTCTATCAACCTACTACCTATAATATAGTATATGTATATGTATAAAAAATATTAACAATATTCAAGACGATTTTTTTGTATAAATTATACCGATTTGATATTAATTTATATCAATTCTGGTAAAACAGTGACTGAATGAATTATGGTGAATGTGTTTCTTCTTTTTTGAGTTGCCCTACCTAGGTGGGAGAATTCCAGAGTGATAAAAAGAAATTGACTTTACTTGTTAGAGAAAAAACGAATTATTGCATCTTGAATGTTTGTTGATTTTTTTGTTTAATGCAAGACAAAAAAGTGTATTAGGCTGAATAGTAAACTTCTTTCTTTCTTTAAACGCACCGGCCGTATCCCACCGAGGCAGGGTGGCCCAAAAAGAAAAACAAAAGTTTCTCTTTTTAAATTTAGTAATTTATACAGGAGAAGGGGCTACTAGCCCCTTGCTCCTGGCATTTTAGTCGCCTCTTACAACACGCATGGCTTACGGAGGAAGAATTCTGTTCCACTTCCCCATGGAGATAAGAGGAAATAAACAAGAACAACAACTAGTAAGAAAATAGAAGAAAACCCAGAGGGGTGTGTATATATATGCTTGTACATGTATGTGTAGTGTGACCTAAGTGTAGTAGAAGTAGCAAGACATACCTGAAACCTTGCATGTTTATGAGACAGAAAAATGGACACCAGCAATCCTACCATCATGTAAAACAATTACAGGCTTTCGTTTTACGCTCACTTGGCAGGATGGTAGTACCTCCCTGGGCAATTGCTGTCTATCAACCTACTACCTATAATATAGTATATGTATATGTATAAAAAATATTAACAATATTCAAGACGATTTTTTTGTATAAATTATACCGATTTGATATTAATTTATATCAATTCTGGTAAAACAGTGACTGAATGAATTATGGTGAATGTGTTTCTTCTTTTTTGAGTTGCCCTACCTAGGTGGGAGAATTCCAGAGTGATAAAAAGAAATTGACTTTACTTGTTAGAGAAAAAACGAATTATTGCATCTTGAATGTTTGTTGATTTTTTTGTTTAATGCAAGACAAAAAAGTGTATTAGGCTGAATAGTAAACTGGTTTAGTGAAAAAAGTGCAGTGAAAGTTAGACAGTGGAGGTGAAAACAACTACAGTATTATAGTCATAGAGAAGTGGAAATGGCAGTGGAAATGGGAATGAAAATGGCAGTGGAAATGAGAATGAAAATGGAAGAGGAAGCAGGAATGAAAATGGCAGTGGACACAGGAATGAAAACAGGAGTGGAAATGGGAATTGAAATGGGAATGGGCATGGAAACAGGAATGGGAGCAAAAATGGGAGTGGAAATGGGAATGCATTAGATGAAAAGTGTGTGTGTGGAAGAAGTGTTAGAACCCTCCATGGAATACTGTCAAGGTGTTTTCACATTAATGTATGCAGTTTGACAAGGCTCCTGGAGAGTGAAATGCTGCCACAATAAAATGTTGCATCAGCTGCATGTGTCCTTTTACTTAAGAATTTTCTAACATGTGCCATTTCTTACAAAGGCAAGGGTGACCAAAAGAAATACATTTTCTAGTTATCCTGCCAGAAATACAAAAACATCACAATTCAACTCATCTCTGAGCTGCAACACCTACCCATAAGAGAGACATAAATGATGTTTATGAGCATAATTTGACTAGACAGCTGAGTGCTGCTTGACCTGGTGATTGTTTACATGTGAAAAGTGGAGAGAGGAAAGAATTTGCTGTGTCTCACTTTAAGAACCAAAAAGAAACAGATGTGGGTTCAAAGAGAGCAAAATACTGGTAAAAATTATCACAGCATCAGTCTTCTCAAAAATGTTCGAATGACCTGTCTGCAAAGTACGTAGAATGTGCAGCACTATTTTTCATTTTCTCCTATAAATTTACCATCATAAAGATGTAGAAATAAAATAAAAAAAGCTACTTCTGAAGACATGAGAAAGTGTGCAAGCAATAGTAAAATATTACAGCAGTCACAGGTGACCACCATGTCTGGGGAATGAACATTGGAAATACAATTTATTCCTGGCTTTGACATTGCAAATTTATAAGCAGCACGGCAATGCTGAATCTTCTTTCTTCTTTCAACGTACCAGCCGTATCCCACTGAGGTGGGGTGGCCCCAAAGAAAAAACTGAAGTTTCTCCTTTTAAATTTAGTAATATATACAGGAGAAGGGGTTACTAGCCCCTTGCTCCCGGCATTTTAGTCGCCTCTTACGACACGCATGGCTTACAGAGGAAGAATTCTGTTCCACTTCCCCATGGAGATAAGAGGAAATAAACAAGAACAAGAATTAGAAAGAAAATAGAAGAAAAACCCAGAGGGGTGTGTATATATATGCTTGTACATGTATGTGTAGTGTGACCTAAGTGTAAGTAGAAGTAGCAAGACTTACCTGTAATCTTGCATATTTATGAGACAGACAAAAGACACCAGCAATCCTACCATCATGTAAAACAATTACAGGCTTTCGTTTTAACACTACTTGGCAGGACGGTAGTACCTCCCTGGGCGGTTGCTCAGGGAGGTACTACCGTCCTGCCAAGTGAGTGTAAAACGGAATCCTGTAATTGTTTTACATGATGGTAGGATTGCTGGTGTCTTTTTTCTGTCTCTTAAACATGCACGATTTCAGGTACGTCTTGCTACTTCTACTTACACTTAGGTCACTCTACACATACATGTACAAGCATATATATACACACCCCTCTGGGTTTTCTTCTATTTTCTTTCTAGTTCTTGTTCTTGTTTATTTCCTCTTATCTCCATGGGGAAGTGGAACAGAATTCTTCCTCCATAAGTCATGCATGTTGTAAGAGGCGACTAAAATGCCAGGAGCAAGGGCCTAGTAACCCCTTCTCCTGTATAAATTACTAAATTTAAAAAGAGAAACTTTTGTTTTTCTTTTTGGGCCAGGCTGCCTTGGTGGGATACGGCCGGTTTGTTGAAAAAAAAAAAATAATTTACAGTTGAGTAAAAATGTTAACAGTACTGTAACTAAAAGTAAGAAGTGATGGTCATGAAGGTCACAGCATTTAACATAAACTTGTAGAGATGAGTCACATGTGAAAAAGCAACTTTCAAGGTTGCAAAAGAAAGAGAGCATGAGTGAGAGGAAAGGTTGGAGGGAGGGATAATAGTGTACCAAAAAAATTTAATGCTAGAGTTAGGAGTTAAATACTTATTAAAAATACAATGAGAGGTATAATTCGGGGAGTAGAGGAGGGGTTGCTGAGATCATGTACTCATTTAGGAAGGATGTAGTAGAATATATTGATCAAGAGAGTGTATAAATTCAGGGTAAACAGAAAGAGGGGGCAGGGGTTGCCTGAGGAAGGGTTGGAGAGAGAGGGTGAAGAAGGTTTTGTGTGGTAAAGGATTGAGCATCCAGGAGGCATATGTAGGCATGTTAGATTAAAGTGAGTTGAGACAAGTGGTTTTGGGGATTTGATGTTCTGTTGGAGTGTGCACAAAGTAGCATATACAGAGATTCAGAGTAACTGGGCCTTGTATAATACATTCAGTTTTAGGTCAATGCTTTGTATTTCACTAATGAGTATAATGAGACGGAGCTGTTTTTGAATACTAATCACTAATCATCTCTGCTTTGATGTTAATTGACTAATATATCCATTAACCAATATTATATTGAAAAATAATCTCTTAGACTATTATTTTATAGAGTAATTCAAAGCTACTTTATTGCATTGTTTGATTACTGAAGACCAATTAAAATACTTTATAACAATACAAGACTGAAAGATACTGTATGAAGATAAATTTCACAACATTAATAAATAAAACTAACTTGGCAAAATAGATGGTGAGAGGGTTTCTTGTCTGGGAACAAGTCATTATAATGGTCAGGGATGAAGTCTGTGCTAACGTCACCTGCTACGAAGCTTGGATGAGAGGCTAAGCTCAGCAGAAAGTTAACATTGGTGTTCAGCCCCACTATCTGTTGAAGAGAAATATAAATTGTTGTTACCAGAGTCAATGCTAACTTCTGAAGAATGAACGGGTGGTGGCTTATTTGTCAAGAAACACGAAAGCCTCTCCTGACACAGTTATGTGTTAGATTACGACAGCCTTGGTGATTAAGCAACGATGGCCATACTGGTGGTATGTATCTGTGGTTCAGCACCTGCGGTGTACCAAAGCCAAGTTTTCCACCCCATTTTAGAAACTAAAGATTATTGTTTTGTGTGAGAGAATAATCTCTGTTTTACAATTGTTTGAATTTGTAATGGCTGACTATGTTAACCACAGGGTTAAGGATTAGTGTACTCCAAAACTTTTATTCAATTTCACCTTAGCAAAACACATCAGTAGGTAATTATAAATGAAACTGCTGTACCTCACCTTCCCTTCCATTAACTGTTCTTCACATGTGGTATCTCTGAACTACCTGTTGTAATGTGCATTTGCTATTATATGATGTCCCATTTCTATCAATAATCATGAATATGTGATTTACACTGTATATGATCAATATGGTTCACAAGGTACTGAAGATTCTTAATATGCCTAATTAAATTTTAATGGACTGACTGAGTGTAGGAAGCATATGTATAGACCACTTAAACATGAGGGGTGGGATAGGAACTCCCACAGTTCAGTTTGCAGAGCTGCAAATTATTCTCCCAGGAGTAGCACTGTGCTCGTTGAATTTTACGGAGCGTTCATCGAAAATATGATGCAATTTTGCAATACATAGTGCAACAAAGTAAATGCGTAAGAGGACTGCATGTTAATTGATGGTCTACTGTCCTGAGAAAGTATTGGTACTGGCCTAAAACTGAATACTGGTACTGGCAAAATTTTGGTATCGTCCCATCTCTAATGACAGTATAATGTTTTTAATACGAAAATTACTTCCTGTGAAGGGTGAAAACTAGTATAACAGAGGAATCACTATTCCTATAGTGATTCCTGGAGCTAACCATGGAAATACACTCATGATATAGGCAACTACTATGATTAATAAAGTACTTACATTGTAGTCAGTAAGGCAAGCAGTAAGAGTGTTGAGTGCATGCATCCTGTCATGTCCCCAGACCACCAGCTTAGCTATCATTGGGTCATAATGGACAGACACTTCATCCCCCTGCCTCACACCTACAACACAAAATCAAAGCATTACAGATGGCTTCAGAAACAGTAAGCAATTGACTGAAATGGTGACTTCTATACTGGACATCAATGTCACATCCTCAAAGCTTTCTGCTGGAGGCTAAGCTAGTGGATTTTTTTCCCCTCATATAACTATGAGGGAGAGTTAAGCTTATGTGAAGTATTGGGAAAATTCTCACATCACAAAGAGTGATGATAAATAAACCATCAGTTCAGTTTATATGGTAAAATGAGAAGATTTACAAACGAAGCAGCCACGAAATGTGTGTGAGTGTGTTAGATATGAGTGAATGAAGGCAAGTCGTTTTTACCACTTAACGTGCTGTTGGAGTGTAAGCAAGGTAATATTTATGAAGGGATTAGGGGAAACCAGGTAGCTGGATTCAAGTTCTGGAGGTGGGAAGTATAATACTTGCATTTTGTGCAAGAAAGGTATAAAATACCGACAATATGAAAGTTAAGACACATGTGCAACATCTGGTTATCTTTATTGTAGATGTTTTGCCATCCAATGGGTTTATCAATACAGATTCTAGGACATAATTAGAAGACAGTAGAACTATATACAAAAGATGAGGCAATCAGTCCCTCAGCCTTGGAGTTGGTGGATGGCAAAACATCTCCAATAAAGATAACCAGATGTTCCACATGTGTACTTGCATTTTGAAGGAAGGGTGGCGATACTGCAACCTGGAGGAGCATCTGAGCTGTAATGTCATATACCTCTGGCTAGATGGTGATGGAGTGAGTGATGAAAGTTTTTCTTCTTTTTCAGGTCACTCTACCTTGGTGGGAGATAGCCAGTGTATTTAAGAAAAAATAAAGCACTTCCTACATGCAAAAATGTTTTAGTAGCAATCTATGCATGTTATAATATTAAAGGAGTGAACAATGAAAAACTAAAAAAAAAAGTGAAATATGATTATGATAGCCAAATAGCATTACAACATAATACTCTTTAAAACTAACTCACAGATCAGAGAGGAAACTTTAAATATTTTGGCCTTGGACCATTATCAAGTCACAAATGATGAGAAAACTGAGAGGCAGGTGAAGAAATGAGAGAAAAAGGTGAAAGACAGACAGATGAGGAGAAACCTAAGGTGAAGTTAAGGTACATGTGCTCCAAAGATTAAAGTAGTGAACCCTCCATATGAAAGACATTGATACAGTAGACTTTTGAAATGGTGGGTAAAATCCCCTGGGTAAATTTAACTTTTATTTGGTTTATATTTAATATGCATTACAATATATTTACCATAGTATGTACAATATACTATAGTAAGTACAGTTACACCACTGATTTTCCGGCAACCCTGGTTCCAAAGCTTTGTCGGATTAACAGTTTTGCTGAATCAATGGTGGTCACCTTCATCAACACACTTTAACACACTAATTATACATTTCCCGTATGTCTCTAAAGTACCATGGACTGCTAGAACCTTAAGCTAAAGAAATATTAAATACTGCTAGTGCCTTAAATTAAAGAAATATATTAAATATATTAAATGTAAATTAATTTTTTTTTTCAACATGCTGGCCGACTCCCACTGAGGCAGGATGACCCAAAAAAGAAAGAAACACTTTCACCATCATTCAACATTAGGACAATCCTCCCTATTAGTCTGTTATACAGAGAGGGTTATTGTATTTGATAGTATTGCATATTTTGTGGTTTCAGAGCAGTATGAAGCAGTTTCAATCATACTTCAAACTTTAAATACAATATGCAAATACGTACACAGAATTTGTGGCAAATTTTAACACCCCCTTTTTATGGGCAGTCAGTCTACCTAACATTCGGGGATACACCACAGAATAGACAATATTATAATTCTATGACCTACTTATTGACATGAGAAAATCTTGACACTGATTTACCAGTTTCTATCCGCACACAGTTGCTGGGCGGAGGTGTGGACAGGTGAGTTAGTGGTCCGGCTCCTGGTAGGAAGCCACCTTTAGGATCCTCAGCATATATCCTGGCTTCAAAGCTATGTCCTGAGAGTTTGATCTCATCCTGTAGTTGAGGCAAGGGTTCCCCAGCTGCAACCTGTCAGAACAAGTTAGTAGGCAATTGAAAATATTAAAGTACCTTCTAGTTTTTAACTCAAAAGCACCAAGATCCCTAAATAAAAAAAAACAAAAATTGATAAAAGGTTATTAAATTAAAAAAAAAATATATATATATGAGAAGTTACACTTACTAACTAGCATACCATATGAGAGGTTACACTCACTCTGAGCTGCCACTCCACAAGGTCAGTGCTGGTAATCATCTCAGAGACGGGATGCTCCACCTGAAGACGGGTATTCATCTCCATGAAATAGAAGTTGTGCGAGGAGTCCAGGATAAACTCCACAGTGCCAGCGCCCACGTACCCTACAGCATGGGCTGCACGCACGGCAGCCTCTCCGAGTGATCGGCGAACTTCCCACGTCAAGCCAGGCTAGAATTAAGTTCAACTGTTCATAATCACATTTTTAAAATTATAACACGTAACTGTAAAAAATAATAAGGGTTTGTTTGCAATCGTGTTATTATGATTTCACGAATATTATGTATGTATAGTTTATGCCATAGTAAAAAATTATGTATTTGAATGTTTTTTTATTTAACCTTGGTCCAAAATATGAGTGGAGTATTTTAAAAGTGGGACTGATATGAAACCTGAAAGGAAATTTAGAAGCAGGCCAGAAACAATGGAGTTCAAAAAAAAATATCAAATAAAGAAGTTTATAAATACAGTAATAAAACAACTGGCTAAGTTATGACAGGGACTGACACTGTAGCTGAATTATTAATAAATGGTCATCACAAACAACAGTAGCTGTTGTCTTTTCAGCATGGCACATTCAATTTAATACACAACATTTCATTATCATTTACTGCTTTGATTCATATATTTAAATTTTTTTGTAAATTTTTCTTTCAGTTTTATTTTATAGATAATATTTCTGGAATTTATCTCACTTTATATAATGAGATCACTAAGAAAAGACGTTTTGCTTAACAAGGATTTACCTATGATAGTGAATGGTTTACCAGGAATGTAACCCATCTGTTAAGTGAGGATTGACTGAGAATGTATGTTTCTTGTTGACTCAGTCTTGTTACCCATCTGCTAAGTGAGGACTGGCTGAGGATTTATGTCTCTTGTACACTCAGTCTTCACATAAAGTTGGAGAAACATACAGAGCCATCTGACAGTGAAGACTAGCAGAAGTTGTACAGCCATGTTTTATTATACACTCAACCCTCATACATACACAAAAAGGTTTCCCCTTGCTTTATGCAAGTTTGCTTGTAGGCAGTGCTCTCATTCCTACCAGTAATTTACAACATGTAGCATAAATGGATTCTAGTATAATTACCCAAGCCCAACATATTTAACAATGGCTATAAAATTATCACTTTAAACTTATTTACACTGACTATGACAGATTTGGACATGGGAAACCCAAATAGCATAATTTGAACTAAAGTCTATGGCTTGTTTTCAAGTTTAGTCTTGTGTGAAGTCAACTGGAATTGGGCACATAGTCAGATGAAGTTCACTGGTGGTGACTACATTCAAGCTAGATGTGACTACATTCAACAGGTCACAGGTATGCAAGTCATATAATGGGATGGTAGAATCTACCTCAGCACCATTGTCTTCTACCATCCAATTATGTGTCCCTTTTAATTTTTGCTTCTCTGAAATACTAGTGTTTCCTGTTTGTTTGCTTTTCCTTCTGCCTAAGTCACAGTAACATATACCATTTTCAATAAAATACAGCAGTATCCTGTGACTCAATGCTAGAGCTCTACTACTACCTGCAGCTCAGACTAGACCAGGCTTCCCTCCTGACTGCTTAGTCATCTTTCTGGTAAGAGTAAAAAGGCACAATACTGTGATTAGAACAATGCACAATACTGTGACTGGAATAATACACAAATAACCCACACATATTAGAGAGAAGCTTACGACGATATTTTGGTTCAACTTGGACCATTTACAAAGTCACACTAACACAAGAGGGAGCCAATATAGAGTGAATGGTCTAAGTTGGACTGAAACGTTGTCGCAAGCCTATCTCTCCTCTGTGTGGGTTATTTGTGTATTTATGGTAAAAATTTCTTCCTCCTTTTAAGTAAATATTATGTCTAATATTGGCAGTTGGGGCAATTCTGGAATGCAACCAACAGAAACACCACCACCTCTTTGAATCTGTTGAGCCCTAGTATACTATAGTAGCTTAGAGCTATAAAAAAAAAAACAATTTTTTTAGGAAAATCTACCCTGTATGATGTATAGCATTGGCACTATTTCCCTTGTTTTGAAAGTTTCCATTATCAACTCTGTCATCTTCCTGGCTGTCATGACCTTGGTCTTATTGTGTTCTTTGAAAGAAAGGTCAGCTGACATAATTACTCCCAGGTCTTCCACATGTTTCTTTCGTACCATTTGATGATCCTCTTGAGTTTTGCATAGTGTCCCTTTTGAGTTCTTCATTCTTTCCATGTATAAGCAACTGGAATTGATCACCACTGAGTGTCATATTATTCTTTGCTGCCCACTGGAAAATGGTGCTTATATTTTCTTGCATCTTTCCAAATATGCAGAGCTGGGAGGCAGGATGCTGGATTTTTTTTTAAACAAAAATTGGATACATCAACAGTCTGCTGCTACCCTATTCTACATGATAGCTAATTTTCCCTTCGATATACCTATGATGAGTTCCGAGAATTTTTCTACTCCCAAAGCCTGGCAATGTCTTCATGAATGTGATCCACAAGAGTCTACTAACATGCAGTACCTATATTATATGTAGGCAGGGGCAGCAAGGGTGTAAAAAGTAAGGATGCACACATAACACACAGTACATAGCATTTGTGAATATAATAATGGTAGACAATACCCACAAGTTGCTAAGTAAGACACACGTACAACAATTAGGTATCTTTATTCTAAAATGTTTTGCCTACACAGTAGGCCCATTGTGTAGGTGAAATGTTTCAGGATGAAGATATCTAACTTTGGTATATTTGTCTTACTTACCACATGGTACTTGTCATGAAGGTTGGGACAGCAGCAATGAATACTTACAGGTTTAATTAAGTTATTGTTAGATTAATCTGAAGTATGCCTGAATTACACTGCATAACTACAGGCTTTTCATGTATGATAAAACTATGTGATGCTAAGGAAAATAAAGTTTACTTTACTAAATAGTAGGGGAGTTTCAGTGGGGGGAAATAAATAGGATTAAATCTGGAGTATCTGAGAGAGTTAGAGCAAAGGAAGGGGTAGCAGTAATGTTAAATGATCAGTTATGGAAGGAGAAAAGAGAATATGAATGTGTAAATTCAAGAATTATGTGGATTAAAGTAAAGGTTGGATGCGAGAAGTGGGTCATAATAAGCGTGTATGCACCTGGAGAAGAGAGGAATGCAGAGGAGAGAGAGAGATTTTGGGAGATGTTAAGTGAATGTATAGGAGCCTTTGAACCAAGTGAGAGAGTAATTGTGGTAGGGGACCTGAATGCTAAAGTAGGAGAACCTTTTAAGAGAGGGTGTGGTAGGTAAGTTTGGGGTACCAGGTGTAAATGATAATGGGAGCCCTTTGATTGAACTTTGTATAGAAAGGGGTTTAGTTATAGGTAATACATATTTTAAGAAAAAGAGGATAAATAAGTATACAAGATATGATGTAGGGCGAAATGACAGTAGTTTGTTGGATTATGTATTGGTAGATAAAAGACTGTTGAGTAGACTTCAGGATGTATATGTTTATAGAGGGGCCACAGATATATCAGATCACTTTCTAGTTGTAGCTACACTGAGAGTAAAAGGTAGATGGGATACAAGGAGAATAGAAGCATCAGGGAAGAGAGAGGTGAAGGTTTATAAACTAAAAGAGGAGGCAGTTAGGGTAAGATATAAACAGCTATTGGAGGATAGATGGGCTAATGAGAGCATAGGCAATGGGGTCGAAGAGGTATGGGGTAGGTTTAAAAATGTAGTGTTAGAGTGTTCAGCAGAAGTTTGTGGTTACAGGAAAGTGGGTGCGGGAGGGAAGAGGAGCGATTGGTGGAATGATGATGTAAAGAGAGTAGTAAGGGAGAAAAAGTTAGCATATGAGAAGTTTTTACAAAGTAGAAGTGATGCAAGGAGGGAAGAGTATATGGAGAAAAAGAGAGAGGTTAAGAGAATGGTGAAGCAATGTAAAAAGAGAGCAAATGAGAGAGTGGGTGAGATGTTATCAACAAATTTTGTTGAAAATAAGAAAAAGTTTTGGAGTGAGATTAACAAGTTAAGAAAGCCTAGAGAACAAATGGATTTGTCAGTTAAAAATAGGAGAGGAGAGTTATTAAATGGAGAGTTAGAGGTATTGGGAAGATGGAGGGAATATTTTGAGGAATTGTTAAATGTTGATGAAGATAGGGAAGCTGTGATTTCGTGTATAGGACAAGAGGAATAACATCTTGTAGGAGTGAGGAAGAGCCAGTTGTGAGTGTGGGGGAAGTTCGTGAGGCAGTAGGTAAAATGAAAGGGGGTAAGGCAGCCGGGATTGATGGGATAAAGATAGAAATGTTAAAAGCAGGTGGGGATATAGTTTTGGAGTGGTTGGTGCAATTATTTAATAAATGTATGGAAGAGGGTAAGGTACCTAGGGATTGGCAGAGAGCATGCATAGTTCCTTTGTATAAAGGCAAAGGGGATAAAAGAGAGTGCAAAAATTATAGGGGGATAAGTCTGCTGAGTATACCTGGTAAAGTGTATGGTAGAGTTATTATTGAAAGAATTAAGAGTAAGACGGAGAATAGGATAGCAGATGAACAAGGAGGCTTTAGGAAAGATAGGGGGTGTGTGGACCAGGTGTTTACAGTGAAACATATAAGTGAACAGTATTAGATAAGGCTAAAGAGGTCTTTGTGGCATTTATGGATTTGGAAAAGGCGTATGACAGGGTGGATAGGGACACAATGTGGCAGATGTTGCAAGTGTATGGTGTAGGAGGTAGGTTACTGAAAGCAGTGAAGAGTTTTTACGAGGATAGTGAGGCTCAAGTTAGAGTATGTAGGAAAGAGGGAAATTATTTCCCAGTAAAAGTAGGCCTTAGACAAGGATGTGTGATGTCACCGTGGTTGTTTAATATATTTATAGATGGGGTTGTAAGAGAAGTAAATGCGAGGTCTTGGCAAGAGGCGTGGAGTTAAAAGATAAAGAATCACACACAAAGTGGGAGTTGTCACAGCTGCTCTTTGCTGATGACACTGTGCTCTTGGGAGATTCTGAAGAGAAGTTGCAGAGATTGGTGGATGAATTTGGTAGGGTGTGCAAAAGAAGAAAATTAAAGGTGAATACAGGAAAGAGTAAGGTTATGAGGATAACAAAAAGATTAGGTGATGAAAGATTGAATATCAGATTGGAGGGAGAGAGTATGGAGGAGGTGAATGTATTCAGATATTTGGGAGTGGACGTGTCAGCGGATGGGTCTATGAAAGATGAGGTGAATCATAGAATTGATGAGGGGAAAAGAGTGAGTGGTGCACTTAGGAGTCTGTGGAGACAAAGAACTTTGTCCTTGGAGGCAAAGAGGGGAATGTATGAGAGTATAGTTTTACCAACGCTCTTATATGGGTGTGAAACATGGGTGATGAATGTTGCAGCGAGGAGAAGGCTGGAGGCAGTGGAGATGTCATGTCTGAGGGCAATGTGTGGTGTGAATATAATGCAGAGAATTCGTAGTTTGGAAGTTAGGAGGAGGTGCGGGATTACCAAAACTGTTGTCCAGAGGGCTGAGGAAGGGTTGTTGAGGTGGTTCGGACATGTAGAGAGAATGGAGCGAAACAGAATGACTTCAAGAGTGTATCAGTCTGTAGTGGAAGGAAGGCGGGGTAGGGGTCGGCCTAGGAAAGGTTGGAGAGAGGGGGTAAAGGAGGTTTTGTGTGCGAGGGGCTTGGACTTCCAGCAGGTATGCGTGAGCGTGTTTGATAGGAGTGAATGGAGACAAATGGTTTTTAATACTTGACGTGCTGTTGGAGTGTGAGCAAAGTAACATTTATGAAGGGGTTCAGGGAAACCGGCAGGCCGGACTTGAGTCCTGGAGATGGGAAGTACAGTGCCTGCACTCTGAAGGAGGGGTGTTAATGTTGCAGTTTAAAAACTGTAGTGTAAAGCACCCTTCTGGCAAGACAGTGATGGAGTGAATGATGGTGAAAGTTTTTCTTTTTCGGGCCACCCTGCCTTGGTGGGAATCGGCCAGTGTGATAATAAAAAATAAAAAAATAATAACAGTTTAACACTAATGCATAATAAAGAAACTTACAGCTGGGGCTTCTTCAATAATTTTCTGATGGCGACGCTGAACTGAACAATCCCTTTCAAACAGATAGACGTAGTTACCATGATGATCGCCAAAAATCTATTAAAAAAATAATGAAAGAGTTAGTGCACTGATGCATAAGTATGTGTTTCCAGTGACTCCAAGTCAATACTTCCCTCCACAACAATATACATTAATGGAATCTCAAATATATGATAATCTGAAGAAGGCCCTACTATGTAATACAACTTTTATAATTTCTTGTACTCATTCACAGCCATTCATGTACTCCACAACCATTCACATACTCACTAAAAGCCATCCACATACTCATTCGCAGCCATTTCCTTCTCCAGTTTCTTTTTTCTTTTTTAACAAACCAGCTGTCTCCCACCAAGGTAGGGTGACCTAAAAAAAGAAGAGCCACTTTCACCATCATTCACTCTGCCACTGTCTTGCCAGAGGCATGCCAACACTACAGTTCAAAACTGCAATCCCCACCCCTCCTTCAGAGGCAGAACTGTACTTCCCACCTCCAGGACTCAAGTTTGGCTAACTGGTTTCCTTGAATCCCTTCATACTTTGCTCACACTCCAACAGCATGTTAAGTCATAAAAATCACTTTCATGTATACAATTATTGAAGAACAAGTCATATTCCATGGAGTATGACTTGTTCTTATCTCCATGGAGGTACATCTTCAGACATTTCAGTTCTTCCTGGACTGAAATTATATAATCAAAAGAATTTTATCTTGATGATAGACCAGGAAGTACCAACACATTTTTTTTTTCCAATTTGTGGCACGTAATATTTGTGAATAAATCTGAAGGATATTTGTGAATATATCTTTATTGTTCATTTTTTGTAATCTTGGTGGTTGAAGTATTATATTAGGTATTATTTCTTTCCTAGTACCAATAAATGATCTGTTTTCTAAACTGAATTCCTTCAACTTTTATACTCTCCTTTAAAATGCCATCTGAAACCCTACGTTGTCTCAGCAAAAAATATTTATCAATATTCTTATACTCTAATTAAAAGTTTTTTTTCTTGATAGCATGAACTGAAAAAAATGAAAACCAGAAAACATGTTTGAGTACAAGTACAGTATTTAACAGAAAATATATTAGTTATATTATTATCAGCAAGTTGACACCACATGATCATACCTGAACTTCTACGTGTCTTGGTCGCTGCACAAACTTTTCAATGAGCATGACATCATCACCAAAAGATTTAGTTGCCTCACGTCTCGCTGATTCAAGCTGTGCTTCAAATTCTTCCCTTTTCATGGCAATACGCATACCCTGTAGAGAGTAAACTGCTTGTATTTGTGACTCCCAAAGAAGTTTAAGCTTAATGGTATAGAAGAATATCACAAGAAGAATCTATAATTATGCTCTGGTCTCAAACATGCAATGGGTATTTCAGAGGAATTAAAATAAATTGAAAACTATTACAAGGGATCATTATAAACAAAATACAGTACAAACAAGATGAAAAACAGAATAGTTTAACAGACAATGGAAATCCATAAAATAGAAAAAACTTGTACAGTAGTCAATAGAGAAAGTAACCTTGATATAGTATAAGAAATATGCACAACACTTCGATATCTTCACTTGCAACAGACTACTTCAGTCAAGTACAGGTGAATGTAACACTGGAGACAATAGAAGCAGTAGTTTCAGCAGTAAAGATGCCAAGTGTTGCACATGTATCTTATTCATCAACCTGTCAATACTATATACCATCCATAGTGACCCTACTTAAAAACATACAAAGGTTAAGCATGTAAGAAACACAAACAACAGTACAGGACTCTCTTGTTATATAAATCATGGAATGGTTGGGCTTGAACTCACGGCAAGTGAGTCCTAAAACTCACAGACCAGTCATTTGTTTGCAATCGTGTTATTATTAACCCCAAAATATATCAATTCTTTTAATCTTGGGTGATTATAATGGTCATTATACAGTAGAGCAAAAAATGTAATGGCTTTCATCTTGTTTGTTTTCTTACAAGATACACTGTATTGTGTTTTAAATGAAAAAATATATAAATTTTGGTAGAAAAACTACAAATATTGATAGTAAACGTATATTATATTATTTGTGCATGCATTATATATATACAGGTACTGTACAAGCTTAACATACTAGCAGGGAAAGGTTTGAGAATCTTGGCAGAATCTTTGTTTCTTGAAGGTAAGCACAAGTTTCCCACAAAATTTTTATAAATATTAATTTAAACACTTCTCATACTATACAGACATCATTACCAACCCCCTAAAGTGTGAAAAATATAAGAGTATTTAAAAATTTGCTTATATATAATATTTTCCAAATCCAGGAAAGCAATAAACAGATATTTTTCTCTAATAAAGAGACACAATAAGGAATATTAATAGTGTATCAATATATATTATGGTGCTACAGCTAATATAGTGGAAAATCAATTACAAATACCACACAATAATTTAATCACTTCACCCAAATAAAATTTAAATAAGAGAATAAGTAAATACTATTTCAAGTCACCTTGCCACCACCTCCTCGTACAGCTTTTATCATGACTGGGAAACCAATTTTTTCAGCTTCTTGGTACAGTCGCTTGTCACTTTGGTCCTCACCGTGGTACCCACCAATGACTGGTACAGATGCTGCTGACATGATCTTTTTAGATGTACTGCAAAATATAAATACTATACAATATTTAATACTAACTTTAATATTATACAGTATATAAAATACATCTTTGTAAGTTATGGAGAATTATTATCATTTTTTTTCAATTCACTGGCTGCCTTCCACAGAGGTAGGGTGACCAAAAAAGAAAAACAAAAGGTTTTCCTTTTTACAGTTAGTAATTTATACAGAAAGGGGTTACTAGCCCCTTGCTTCCAGCATTTTCGTTGCCTCTTACGACACGCAGGAAGGATTCTTTTTCACTTTCCCATGGGGATATTATTATTATTATTCAACAAAAGGCAGCTCTACACCCACAGGGGTTAAAGAACATCTGGAGAATGAGAGGCATTTAGGTTTAACTAAAGTAAGGTGAGTAGTTACAATTCCTTGGATCAAGAACCCTTCGGCACGAAGACATCCTCCTCAAAGGGAGATAACAAGAAAAGAGAGTATCCATTCGACTGTCCCAACACCTTACCTCTTGATTCCCATGTCCCTGATTGCAGTGGCAGGTGGGCCGACAAAAATTACGCCTTCCTTTGCACACTGCTCTGCAAATTCAACATTCTCGGAGAGGAAGCCATAGCCAGGGTGCACGGCCTGAGCACCGCTCCTCCTGACGACATCGAGAATTCTATCTCCCCTGAGGTAGGATTCCTGGGAGGCTGCACCCCCAATGTGATAAGCTTCATCTGCCTACACACAAAATTATTAATTAATAACCATTACAAATACTACTACTACACAGCAAAATGAACACAAATTATTGGCATATCACATAGTTATTATACTGCCTATCTCTATATTCCTCAATAAGTGGACAATCGAGTTTGGGAGGGTAAATACTGTAAAAGAAGAAAATTAAAAGTGAATAGTATTATACAGGACAGGTCATAAACTTACCAAAGCAACATGCATGGAGTTTTTGTCTGGCTCTGAATAGACAGCTACGGTTCGCACGCCCATTCTAGCAGCAGTGCGCTGCACACGACATGCAATTTCACCACGATTAGCTATGACCAGCTTGGTGATGGGACGATAAGTTACAGAAGTATGCTGGAGGCGAGTGCTCCCTGATCTAAGTGTCTGCCAGCCCCTGAGGAATCATGAAATTCTTGTAAAGATTACTGCTAATACATGTACATTTTTAATACAGTACATGTAGAGGTATACCCGTTTCAAATCAGGGAACGTGTAGAAATTGATTTGATTATGCCAATGAAGAGCTGCATATTTTGCATTAGTATTACTGAAAGAAGTTTCACAAAATCGTAACAACACTTTTGCAAACAAATTACGGAATAGGTGGGACTTGAACACATGGCAAGCAAGTCCTAAAACTCACAGACCAGTGTGTAAACCACTCGGCCAGCTGGCCAAGTGGTTTACACCACTGAAGTAGGGTGATCTGTTAGGGTGGCCACTTAGGTAAGGTGATCTGTTAAAGAAAAAACACTTTTACCATGAAAGTACGCACTCTATACATGCTTCATGTGAATATACACAAGGTATAAATAAATTGAGTACAAAACAATTAAGAAAAAATATTTACTTGAAAATAATTAGTCTGAATGTTTACAATGGCTGTAACAGCAGATCAATACTTAGATATGAGTAATTTTTTTTTTATGGTGCCAGTATCATAAGTGAAGAACATCATAAACCGGATCATCATTACCCAGGACCAACTGGATGTGTCTGTGCAAACATGTCATAAGGTCAGCTTGTGTTGGTGGTCAACATGGACCACGTCACATTGTGAATAGAAAAGACACAAACAAGATAATTCCCTAATTGTAGTTAACGTTTTACTATTGGGAGAAGCTGTACTGGCAGATTCAATAAAACTGGTCCCAAGAGAACTGCTGCCCACAATACACACTTGTTCATGGGTGGTGGTAACCATTTCACCATTGTAATAGTACGAGATCAAGGTATAATAATAAATCAAGGTATAATAAATCAAGGTACAATAATAAATCAAGGTACTGTATATTAATAAATCAAGTTACATTATTAAATTAATAAATGGTTTGGTCATTTAGAGAATGGAACAAAGTAGAATGACTTGGAGAGCACATAAATCTGTAACGGGAAGGAAGGCAGGGTAGGGGTCGTCCCTGAAAATATTAATAAATCAAGGTATAGTAATAAATCAAGGAATACAAACCAGATAATGTTTTACTATTAGGATGAACTTTACTGCCAGATTCAATAAGGTTTAAATAATAAGTTATTACAAGCGCCCCATTGGGGTCCTTGTAATAACTTATTATTTAAACCTTAAAAATTACAGCAGGTAAGTAATTTAACTATGTGAAAATCAGTTACAATAAAAGGAGATAAACTAGGAATACTACTATGTATGATAATCTATATAACAGTATTTGTGTATACCTGAATAAACTTCCTGTGCCTGGGGGGGGGATATATAGATGTGACAGTACAGTTATTACTGGTTTACCAAGTTGGCAGGACAATGTAGGACTTACTGAAGCAATAATCTGGTGTTGCAGCCTCTCATTATTACCAACATTATTAACAATAATAAACACGCTAGACCGGCTGGTCGTGTTGTTGGGTTTATAAGGTCCACTGACAGCTTCACTGTATCCAGCCTTCCTTACACATGTAATATATAATATGATAAGATAAGATTTCGTTCGGATTTTTAACCCCCGGAGGGTTAGCATCTCAGGATAACCCAAGAAAGTCAGTGCGTCATCGAGGACTGTCTGTCTTATTTCCATTGTGGTCCTCAATCTTGTCCCCCAGGATGCGACCCACACAAGTCGACTAACACTAAGGTACCTACTTACTGCTAGGTGAACAAGACAACAGGTGTAAGGAAACGCTTCGAAATGTTTCTACCCAGCCGGGAATCGAACCGAGGCCCTCCGTGTGTGAAGCGAGAGCTTTGCCAACCAGGCCACGGGGTCACCCATAATAAAAGTATCTTTATTTACTACAAGTACATGTACAAGGTATACAGACCATGGCTGACATAAATAACATACTACTATATAGAAAGCCGCTTGCTATACTGATCATTTCCCGCAAATTAGAAGTGAGCCAAAATGTACCTCATGAATAAGGCTACAGAAAGGAAGGAGAGTGATTTAATATATATATTATATATTATATATATATATATATATATATATATATATATATATATATATAATATTATTATATATATATATATATATAGAAGAGAGAGAGAGAGGAGAGAGAGAGAGAGAGAGAGAGAGAGAGAGAGAGAGAGAGAGAGAGAGAGAGAGAGAGAGAGAGAGAGAGATATCCTTGGGATGAAACAAATTTGATTCTAAACTGACCATGAAAAATCACGTTGTAAATCTTGCAAACAAAGCAGCCAGGAAGCTTACAGCACTTCGCCGTATCTTGCATCTGCTTGACAGCAGAAGTTGCAAGATTTTGTGCGAGGCACAAGTATGCTCACACCTTGAGTATGCTCCACTTTCTTGGTTCGCCTTTCCCCCTTCTCATCTGCGACTGCTTGACAGAGTAGAGAACAGAGCAAGACATCTCATCTCTCGCCTGGACCCATTCTGGATAGATCTGTCATTTCAGCAGAGCCTTCAACACAGGAGGGATGTGGGTGGCCTTACTGTTATGTACAAGGCCAATATTGTCAAAGTACCACACTTGGATCCACTTCGAGGACAGCGTGAAACAAGCTTTTATGCCACAAGACGGACAGAAAGCAGCAACTTCACTCTGGCTGCACCCTTCTCCAGAACATCACTCCATCTGAGATCATATATACCCAGGATGACTCAAGTATGGTACACATTCGTACAGCATAATGATGTAAACGAGATAAAGTCTGTTGATCAAATGAAAATGCTGGCCCACAGATGGCTCCAACTTCATCCTGTTCCCTACTTGTATGTCTCATAACAATAAAAATGCTTTCAAATGAGCTGATGTAGGTAACAGCTCTTAGCTTGTCACCAAAGTTAGGAATCCTTAACCTGTAAATAGCTTGTCAACAAAGCTAGGGATCGTTAACCTTTTCAAACCCTGTGTAAGAGAGAGAGAGAGAGAGAGAGAGAAGAAGAGAGAGAGAGAGAGAGAGAAGAGAGAGAGAGAGAGAGAGAGAGAGAGAGAGAGAGAGAGAGAGTGTGTCTTCTTTCTTTGTTGGGTTTATGAGGGCCACTGACAACAAACTTGAAATTTCCAATTAGATCCGGTGGACCCCCTTGCCAAGCTCCAGCAGAGAGGGTCGCCCACACTCCCACCTGAGTTCAGTAACCGGCTTCCCACCAAAGACCGTTAAAGAATTTTCAGCAGAACAGAAAAAATGGAGCTAGCCAAAGTATAAACGTAAGTAACCATTCTACAGAATTCATTACCTTTGTAACTTGTGAGCTCATTACCTTTGTACCTAGTTCAGCTATCAAAACTTTGGGGGCCCAGTCCCTGGACCCATTACGTACCTCTGTAATCTGTAAATACCTTTGTAACTTGTCATGATTGTGACCAGACTTACCTGGAGTTCATTACCTTTGTAAATTGTGAGTTCATTACCTTTGTAAATTGTGAGTTCATTACCTTTGTAAATTGTGAGTTCATTACCTCTGTAACTTGCTCAGCTATCAAAACTTTGGAGTCCAGTCCCTGGACCAATTATGTACCTCTGTAATCTTTTGACTACCGCCCACAGGATGGGTATGGGGTGCATAATAAACATATTAAACTAAAAAAAACTGGCTAGAGTAAGCCGATGTACAGATGCCCCTCCTGTAGGGTGTCCAATGGGCAAAATAGACGAGAACAAACGTCCCAGTAGAAAAGGTAGAAATTTGTCATGATCTCAGACGAGAGAGAGACGTCCATACCCCACGAAGGCTGGCGCCGAAGTCAACCCTGCTGCCCTTTTGGGCCCCCCCTCTTTTTGTTTTAAAAATTTTTTTAAAGCACCCCCTAACCCCTCCCGTGGCGGGTTTTTTGTCAAAAAATTACAGGGACTAAAATTGGGCCAGGGGCTGGGTCCAAAGTTTTTTATACTGAAAGTTACAGAGGGAATAATTAAAATTTTAAAAAGGGAATAACTCACGAATTACAAAGGTAATGAAAATCCAGTAGGTCTATCCAAACATGTGGGTTCCTCTCACATTGGTCTTCAGAGATTAGAAAAGATAAATTGGGTAACGTAGCTTTCAAAGAGGAGTGATTAAATTTGGGTTTCAGGGAGTATTTGAGAACAATAATACGAAAAGAACTTAATGATTTTATGGACTTTAAGGCTCATGGGGATTTCACCATTTCCATCTATCATCACTTATCATGCAGGAAGCCACATGTCTACGGTGCACCAACAAAATAAGCCCGCTCATTTGAGCAAAAAAAACATAAACCCCTACTCTACGGGGCCATGACCAGAGGGGGGTCAAAACAGATGGGTTCGACTCTTTGGCTAGTTTCAGTGTTGTTTTGATCATACCCCTCTTCCGGGGACAATAATATAATATACTGTTTTTGGGCTAAAAACCAAACAGGGGAGGTGAAATTAGCTCAGAGGCATCCCCACCACCGTTGTCCGAAGACGGAAAACATTAGCCTGGCTGGGTGCGTCATTCTTGGATTTTGTGATCCCCTGGGGCTAAAGCGGCATGGTTTTCGCTCCCATGAGAGGAGCCAAAAAAGCAGGGTTCGATCCTTGGGTAGTCCGGGTTAAAGAAAATACCCCATTTTACCCCTTCCCTAAAATTTTCTCTTTTTTAACTGTTACGTAGTTAAATACTTTCGTGTTTTTAACTTAAAAAATAAAAAAATACTTATCAAAAAGGGCCCCAATGAAAATAAGTCACTTTGATTTTTTTGGATTATCCTAGGTTGTTTATATATATGCTGCTATGTATGATAATCTATATAACTGTATTTGTGTATGACTGAATAAACTTACTTACCCAGGATGCGACCCACACCAGGTACCTAATTTACTGATGGGTGAACATGGAATTTTAAAACATCCTCACCTGGAAAATCCTAGAGGGACTAGTACCGAACTTGCACACGAAAATCACCCACTACGAAAGCAAAAGACTTGGCAGACGATGCACCATCCCCCCAATGAAAAGCAGGGGTGTCACTAGCACGTTAAGAGACCATACAATAAGTGTCAGGGGCCCGAGACTGTTCAACTGCCTCCCAGCACACATAAGGGGGATTACCAACAGACCCCTGGCAGTCTTCAAGCTGGCACTGGACAAGCACCTAAAGTCAGTTCCGGATCAGCCGGGCTGTGGCTCATATGTTGGTTTGCGTGCAGCCAGCAGCAACAGCCTGGTTGATCAGGCTCTGATCCACCAGGAGGCCTGGTCTCAGACCGGGCCGCGGGGGCGTTGACCCCCGGAACTCTCTCCAGGTAAACTCCAGGTAAACTCACCAGACGACTCCTTTACAATTTCATCTTCTAACCATGGAAAGACTGTCTTAATCACGCGCACTGAGGATGGATCATTGTGCCTTCTGCCTCAAATGCCCCGGCATGATAGTGGCTTTCTTTGTACTTAACAAATCAGAATTGTAAATGCACATTGTAACCTTGCAAAGAAATAAAATTTTTGTTTTGCTTCTCGAGAATTCCTGGAAGCCATCTAACTCAATCCTGTGAGAACACTACCTCGATGGGACATAACTCTTCTCCTGATAATTTGTATGGCAGTCAAGACAGGTACACATAGATACAGTTACATAAATTATCATACATTGCAGTATATGTATAGATTGCCTAGCATAACCCCCCAAAATCAAAGTGACTTATTTCCATTGAGGATCAACAAGTAGGCACCCTCACCATTACATGCCTAGGTGGTTAGATTAGGTAAGGTTCGTCAGGAAACAGGACAAGTGTTTCCTGATGCGGGTCTTAGTCAGATCTTCCTCTGTTGGGTTTCAGGGCCACTGACAGCATACGCCATATCGAGCCCGGTCTTAGTCAGATGGTGACCCGACATTGGAGCTTTTGATCATCTGACTGAGGCCTTCCGCTGGCTTACCGGTTCACCCCTTTAAAGATTAATGGTTATTATTATAACCATAATCTACAGCAATGTGATACCCGAGACCCTGGTGGGCTTATATAGTAAGTTTATTCAGGTATACACAAATACAGTTACATATATAATCATACATAGCAGCATATGTGTAGAGAACCTAGCTCCTAGAATAACCCAAAAAAGTCAAAGTTACTTATTTACATCGCTTAGTTTTGAGTATAATAATAGGCACAGCTCTCGCTTCACAGGCTGAGTGTCTAGTTCGATCCCCGGGAAGGGTAAAAACACTGGGCGTGTTTCCTTACACTTGTTATCCCGTTTACCTAGCAAGTAGGTACCTGGGTTAGTCAACTAATGTAAGTCGCATCCTGGAGGACAAGATTGAGGATGACAATGGGAACAAGGCAGACACTCCACTGATGACGCACTGCCTTTCCTGGATTATCCTGGGTGGCTAATCTTCCAGGGATAAAAATCCAGTCATATCACCACTGCCATATTACAAGTGAGGTTCGTGCTGACAATTCACCTTGAAAGTCAACCTGATTAATCATCTATTAGTTACAAGTTAATTTTAAGGGTGCTTGAAGTACTCTGCATCATGCCCGAGTAATGTACACTAATACTGCAGTTGTATGTTGTATTTTGTAGAAATATAGATTATTATTATTATTATTATTATTATTATTATTATTATTATTATTATTATTATGACTATTTTATTATTTTTATTATTTTTATTATTGTTGTTGTTATTATTGTAAATGAACCTAACTAACAAAGGTTTCATACGCACGTAGAACACACTGGTTCTAACACTAAAGATCCTACTTGGATGATGTTTATCCCACAATGTTTGATCTACAAAGGATTCAATTTCATCTGTCGCCCAAGACATCGTTCAGGAAAGTCGATTCGAATCCCATTGTCTGAAATGTCTCTTGTTTTCCTTTCTCGTCAGCGGATCAAAACTGGATTTCTTATAATTTCGTCGAGAGAGAAGGTTCGGATTCCTTTGTAGTTTCCTCGGTTCTCCACCAGGCGGAGTTGAGTAGTAGATGAGAGGGAGGAGAGGGAAGCAAGGTGTAGATGAGAGGGAGGAGAGGGAAGCAAGGTGTAGATGAGAGGGAGGAGAGGGAAGCAAAGTGTAGATTGGAAATATGGTATAAACCTTGGTAATAAATACCGACAAGTTGGTTTAGAAAGACACGTAAGCAAACACTATAACATATTTATTAGAAAACGTTTCGGTCCTGGGACCTTGATCACTTCTAACATACAGAGGTAGAAAGACATTATATATATAGGCGGAGAGTGAGATGTGACGCACGTGACCTGAGGAATGTCATAAGAACATAGGAACACTGTAGGCCTTCTACAGTGTTCCTCCATTCTTATGTTCTTATGACATTCCTCAGGTCACGTGCGTCACATCTCACTCTCCGCCTATATATATATAATGTCTTTCTACCTCTGTATGTTAGAAGTGATCAAGGTCCCAGGACCGAAACGTTTTCTAATAAATATGTTATAGTGTTTGCTTACGTGTCTTTCTAAACCAGATTGGAAATATAAACACATATGCAGTATAATGTGATCCTTTATTGACTACGTTTCGCCCACACAGTGGGCTTTTTCAAGTCACAAACAGAACTACCTGGGGTGTTGTTAAAGATTCGCCGGTATTCTCCCGGCCCGGGCCCTTCCAAGTGGTGGCCCGGCACTGGCTCCCTGTCTAGGGAGTGTCTGAGACCTAAGTCTCCCATGGGAGGAGGCACAAGTACCCCCCTCATCTTGTGAGCTACAAACTCGGGCTCTGGCACCAACCATGCCCTAGAAGGGCAATGCATGGTGTCGATCGTGCTAGCGCTGTGCTCTCCTGTGTGGAGTGTCGTGTGTTGGTGTTCATTTTCATTCATGTTGATTCGCAGGTCCTTCTGGCCCAGGTCTTCTCCAGATGGTGACCCGGCAGTGGCCCCCCCGGGTGGGGGGTGACGATAATCATCTTTCTTCTTTCTTGGCCCTCCGGTTGGAGGATGTCGTCTTCTTCTATCTTGCGCTGACTTCCCCAAAGAGAAGCGCAGTCGGGCAGAGGCAGCAGTTACAGGGTTGATTGGAGCCACACCCCAGCTTTAGCGGACAGCAAAGTGCTGGGTGAATGGTCATGGATAGTCGTGCTAGACGAGGGTACCGTCTTCAAGGTCCCCATTCTGAAGCATCCTGAATTTCCTCTTTGAGGTGTACTCGACTTCCACAAGGTGTTGGGTGTTGGCAGTGAGTAGTCTGGTCATGTCTGCAGTGGTGTATGTAGCAGTTTGGTCGTAGGTATACTTGACTGTTCCGTCCTGGAGGTGATGATGGATTTCTGAAGACAGCATTCTGTTCTTAAACTGCTTGGTTGTGTAGAAGTATACACCCTTCAGATATCGGACTTGTTGTGGTGCAGCAGTGTCAGTGGCAGTGGCACTGTGGGGTGCATCTGCAGTGACTTGTGTTTTTGCATTCTTGGCTGGTGGCTGAACTGGTGAAGGCGAGATTTCCGACTGGTCAGTTGCTCTAGCAGTGGATGAAAGTGGTAGTGGACTCTCATTGGTGGGGTTTGCCGACGTCTCAGTGGTCTCTGATTGGTCCATCTCTGTGTCTAGTGGAGGTTGTGACAGCGGTGGAGCAGCGGTGATGCTGGTAATATTTGCAGTAGATTTTAGGATCTCAGTGGAAGGTGGTGATTCAGGGAATGTGAGGCCAGGCATATTTTTAGTTTGAAATTTCATTGATGGTGGTGTTAAAGGGAAACCCAGGCTCAACTGCATTTGTACAGAGCATACATAAGGCAAAAAGAATCTTGGTGGGGGTCGGCAGTAGGTGTTTGGGGGGAAAAAGGGGTTCCCGGGGGTTTTTTGGTAATTAATTTCCGGGTTAAAGGGATGTTTGAAAAAATCCCCAAAAACCCGGGTGTTTGGGAATCCCCCGGGGCCCAATTTCCGGAAAATACCCACCCCCAAAACGGGGTGTTTGGGCCCTTTTTAGTGGGCCCCGGGGTGCAAAATTTTTGGTACAAGGTTTTTCCCCCCTTTTTTTTCCAAATTAACGGGCCTCCGCAAGGGGGCCTGTTTGGGCCCCCTTTCGGCCCTTGGTTCAAAAAAAGGACCCGGGAGGGTTGAATTTGGGCTGGTTTTTCCTCCTTGTTTTTTCCGGGGATTTGGAGACGGGAAGCCTCCCCGCCTTGAAAACCGAAATATGGAAATCCCGTCTCCCTAGGAAAAGGGCCCCATTTTTCTCAAGGGTGACAAACCAGGGGCCAAAGGGCGCCTGTTTTTCCCGTGGGGTTGATTGGTTTCTTTTAAGTCCTGCCACCGGGGTTGTTGCTGAAACCACCCTTTGGTTTAGGGGCCTGCTTTGGGGGGGTTTTCCGAAACCCCGGGGGGGTAAGGGGCCCTGCTTTTGGTCTGTAGGGCCGGTGGGGGTTGGGTTTTCCTTTATTAGATCCCCCCCCTTTTGGCCCCCTTTTTTGCTGTTTCCAGGTGGGGTCCCGGGGTTCTCCCTTGGTTTGGGGAGGTTCCGGGGTTGGGGTTTTCCGGGCAAAGGATGGGGGCAGGGAAAGGAGGGCCTCCCCTTTTTGTGTCCCTTTAAGGGGCCCTTTTTTGGGGGTTTCGTTTAGGAGCCTCTGGAACCCCGCCACCCGATTCCCCCCCGCCCCCGGGCCCTTGGGTTTTGTTTTGGGGGTTGGGGTTTTTAGGGGGAGGAGGTTTCGGGGAACCTTTTATTTTGGGTGAGGCCCCTTTGGGGGTTTGGGGATTCCGGGCATTGAACCTTGGTTTAGTCGAGGACTCCCGGTCAGGAAAAGGTTTCTGCACAGGAATGACCTCGTTAGCCTTTTCCCAAGCTTTTTCTTTTCCCAACTTTTGAACAAGGGGCCCTTTCGGGGACCCGGGTTCCTGGAAAGGTTTTGTTTAGTCTGTGCCAGCCCGGGATTTGTAGGGGGGCGATGCAATTTTTTTCGCCTTGGTGGATTAATTTTTGGTAGGGTGCCGTGCTGGGAAGACACCCAAATTTTTAAACCTGTTGGACGATCCCCCATTCCAAAACCTAACCCCCCCTTTAAAAAGGGAACCCTGGGGGGTTCTAAAGGAAGGTCGGACCTCGGTACCGCCCCGAACCGAAATCACCCCTTGGGAAAAATTTCCCACAAGTGGTCCCACAGGGCCAAAAATTGGCCCCTTTTTGGGTTGGTGCGGCCTCCGCCCTTTGCCTTGGGAGAAGTTGGAGCGGACAAACCCACACTGGGGTGGTCCCTTTTTTTGTCAAATGGAAATCTCAGCGGGAATCGATCACCCCACTTTTTTGGTTTGACCCCTTCTCCCAAAGGAGTCCATTTCCTCCCCCCCGGAAACCCCCCAATCTGTTTTCTTACCTCTTAAAGGGGTTTTAAAAATTTCCCCTTGTTGGAGGAGTTCCTTTATTGGTTTTCCCCTTTTAAAGGGGAAAACCCTTTTCTTGAACTTGGGTTTTGGTGTCCGTGTTTCCAAAGGTATAAAACCCCAAAACCCCCCCCAAAGTGGGTTCTGTGGTCCCCAAAAGACCTTCCTTAAATTTTCCCCGGTGGTTAAAGCGGGTTTGCCCTTCCCCGGGGACGGACGGGGCTTCCTTCTTTTTGGGCCCGGGGTTTCCAAATCCCCCCTTGGTTTTCCCCCGGGGGGTGGGGGTTTGTTTTTTTCCCCCCTTTTTTCCCTATTGCCCGCTGGCCCCAGGGTTTGGGACTGTCAAAATCGCTAAAAATGTGAGCAGGATCTTCCCTTCCTCCCCCGCAATTTCTTCGCTAGTTTTTCCCCCCACTTTCCCAAAATCTGAGTCCTCCGTCGTGTTCATGGGGCATGTGGCCTCTTCTTTTCGGCAAAAGCCATGTGCCTTTCTTGGGGAAAAGGGTAGAGAACTCCTTTGAATGAGAGTGTGTAAATGGATTGCGTAATACAAACAACCCAAATGTGTGGGTTTATTTTTATACCATTATTTCCAAGGTTTTAGATTGTAAAATTTCCAAAATTAGCAAAAAACAGTTTTATAAAAGTGATATAAAAACCGGGTTTTATAATAAGAGAACATACAAAAAAAAGGAGAGATAAATTTCAGTAGTAAATTTATAAAACAATATATATTTTTTTTAATTGAAAAAAAACAAACATCAACTTTTAACCAAAACATTTAGAAATGTTGCAGGTCATGGATACTCAAAAAAAATAAAAAGGGCCCTTGCACATATTTTCATGTTTAGATGGGGCAATGTTATTTCCAAGCAAAAATTACTTCTATCCCAATTTATCCCTGCATTTTTACCCCTTTGCTTGCAAATTCTTGAGAGTACGAAGTTTAGGGTTTAGGGGTTTTCACTGTGCGGGGAAACAAAACAGAACAGTCCAGTATTTCTTCGGCCGCGTCGTTCCCATTTTTGGAAAAGGGTATGTTGACGTCTCTTTTTTAAGGGTCGGACTTCATTGTCGAATTTTGGAAAATTCGTAAAACCCAGTTTGTGTTTGGGATCTTCGAGGGAAAAGATGTGAAAGATCCGAAGCAAAGTTTCCAGAAAATTTCCCGGGCATTTTTAAAAGGAGATTGGGGCCCCGTCCCCGGGAGAGTTAAGTTGTTCATTGCGGGAAAATTTCCCCAATAACGGGAAACAAAAAGGGTGGTTGAGTAAAACCCAGGGGTCTCGTTCTCCGGCCTTCCGAAAATTTTATCCCCAAGGCCCCCACCCACCCACGGTGCCCACAGTGGGTGAGGTCACAGTAACGTTGGGAACTGGCCGTCCGGGCCCACACACTCCTTCTCTAACCCCAAACCCCCTAATCGATTCCCCCAGGGGGTCCAACCCCCTTTAATTTTTAAAAAACCCCCCTTTAAACCCCAAAAAGGGTTTTTTTGGGCCCCCTGAAACTTTAAGGGGAATGGAGGAAAAACCCTGCAAAAGGGCCCCAAATGCCCCCATACAAGGCAAGCCCTTAAAAAAATTTTCATAACTGGAGTTGGTTGGGTTTAAGACACATATGAAAACGTTAGGTTTCTTTATTTCGAAACGTTTCGCCTACCACAGTGGCTTTTCGTCGATTTACAGAAAAGTTGATTTGAAGAAAGGAAGAATTTGAAGGGACGATGTAATCAGCCCAATCACCCTGAGTTTTTACCTTTCTAGGGGCCTTTACGTTCCCCTCTTGGGCTTAATAAAGCTCCATTCTGTCACTTACCCCAAATTTTTTTTTGGGTTTTTCCCCTTAAATGGGGAACAAATGTTTTCTTCCCTTCCCAAAGGACTAAAAGGTTGGACAAAACCAACCTAAAAACCCTTTTAAGGGTGAATTTTTTTGGATTTTGGGATTACAAAAAGGGCCCCCCCTTCCAAGAAAAAATCTTTTCTCCCCTTCTTAGCCAACCTTTTCCCCTGGTACTCCCGCCCGGGGGAAAGAAAAAGGGCCCCCCTTTTTTTTGGTTAAAAAAGGCGAAACCCCCTTTTCAAATAAAGGTTACCCATTCTGGTTTGAAAAATGGTGTTTTACCCAAAAATTGCGGAATTCCTATCCCATTTTAAATGGTTTCCCCCCCCCAAACGGGTTTGGTTTTTCCCCCGGGGGAAAGTTTGCCGGGTGGAATTTTTGGGGGAAAAGGCCCCCGTACGGCTTGCCCCAAGGTTTTGGTGGTTTCCAACAAACAACCAGGCGTTGGGGCCTTCTGCCGGAAAAACCCAACTTTTAACAGCCATTGCCCCTTTCAAAAACCCCATTTTAACCCCCCCCCGAATTTTTAGAAACATAAGAAATAATTTAAAAACTCATTTCCCCAAGTCCCACCTTTTCACCCATTATTTTTTAATCGTTAACCTAAAAAAAATTTTGCCCCCCCCCCAATTTCCCCCTCTAACAAATGCCCACCCCCCGGTTTTTCCCAAACCCCCCAACCATACCCCCCTTTTTTAAAAAACTAAAAATAACCCCCCCCCTCAAGGCCCCCCCCGGGGGCCCCCCCAACCCGAAAACCCCCAAATTCCTATCCTTCCCCACTAACAAAACTTTTCCCCCCAAACCCCACCAACCCCCCCCCCAAAACAACCCTTTGGAACCCACCCAAATCCAACCCCCCCAAAAATCCCCCCTTATTTTTAAAACCCCTTAATTAAAATTTTTTGAAAACCCCAAAGTCCCCCAGCCCCATAAAACCCAAAATAGGGAAATTGTTCCACTCATCTACCCCTTTTTTCCAAACCAATTCATTTTCCCTTGCCCTTTCAAAATCAAAACCCTTACCCTTTTTAAATCCTTTCTGGGGGGTTCTCCCCCCCTTGGGGGGGAGGGGTTACCCCAAAGGCCCTTTTTAAATATCCCTTTTTTTAATACCTATTTTCCCACTTAACACTTCGATCGGTTCCCTCATTTTTTCTTTCTAACAAGGAATGAAACTTAAGGGGGCCCTTAACCCTTTTTCATGTAAATTTTAAAAGGGACAAAATTTTGCTTTTTTTTTGTAAAATTTATTGGGGAAAAACGTTTTCGCTCTCCAGGGCTTTTTCAAGCCATTACAAAAAAATTTACATGGACCAGAGGAAATATAAAGGTCAGAGTGAGGTAAATTACTGAACATTAAAATGGTAAATTTCTAGTGAGGTCCCTTTCCCCGATGTTCACTAGTGGTAGTAAAATTGTTTTGGGAGTAGTAGTGGTAGTGACAAAAGCAATTAATTCGTACATGAGTAAAAAGGGTTAAAAGTATTACTTTGGGGAACCCAAAAATAGGTTGGGGGAAAAAATAAATGGAATGAGGGGAGGTTGTTTAAAGGTTTTTTCACTCTTGGCTTTGTGTAGTATAACAGGAGAGACTATTTGTTTGGGAGGGGTTTTCGGGTTTCAGGGGGTTCTTTCTAAGACTTCGGAGATGGTGAAGCTGCGTTGTTTTGGGTTTTTTTGTATTCGAAACGCGATCGTGGGTGATTTAAGGCACTTTCGTGTGCGGAAAATTTGAAATTTAAATTTTCCCCCTCACCGTATGCCGTATTCTATTTAAGGGTTGATGGAATTTACCCATCGATCAAGGTTTTAGGGGGCCCGATTACCCCCTTCTCCCCCTATTCTTTTAAGATTTTTTCCTTTGTAAGGACTGATGAAGCCACTGTGTGGCCGGGAAAAGTTTCCCCAAAAAAAGATACCCAAGAAATTGAATGTGGTTTTTAATTTATCAAAAATGTCGGTTTTCCCGAACCAAAATCTACAAATTTGATAAAGCTCCTGGAGAGCGGAAAACGTTTTTTCCACAAAAAAATGTCACATTGTTTTTTCCCCTTGTGTCCTTTTTCTTTAAATATTGTTTGGTAAACTTAAACCCCAAACTTTATTTACAATCTTTCTTCATTAAGGGAAAATTTCTAATGCTATTGTATTAATTTAAATCACCCCGCTGGAATGGTTTTTTAACGAATTTAAAGTCCCTTCTGTTTTATTGGAGACCAGAAATTTGAAACTGTTAATTTAGGGTTTTAAAAAGGCCCTTTTATTAAAGATGTATAAAGCTGCAGTTTTGACCTCTGGGAAATTCTGTTGTTTAACACTTCTGAAAATAAAACCCAGAAATTCTATTTGCCTTTTAGTTTACGCCCTTAAAAGGGATTGCCCTTAAAAATGGGAGATAAATTAGACACTTTTGCCCAAAATCCTTTTTTTCTCTGAAAACATTCAACTAAAAAGAATGTAGGGAACACTTTTGAAAGGGTTTCTGGCCCATGAGGGAAAAAGGGCCCCTTTTTCAAAACGATTTTTCACTAAAAACTAAACCCCCCCCAAGGGAAATTAATCCCGTACCCATACACCCCTTGGTTAGGTTGGGAAAAACACATTGCAACAGGTTAGGGTATCCCTTTTTTTTTGAAACGTTTGGGTAAAACAAGGGGGGGGAAAGGCTTTCCCTTTAGCGAGTACAGAAAATGTTGGAAAGGAAACAGAAGATACTTTAAGACCCTTTGTAAATCAGTCCCCTCACCCTTAAAGTTTTAGGGTTAGCCCCAGTTGGGAACAGTTTTCCTTGCTAAAAAATTGGTTGAAGGAATCAATATCGTACAACCATCATTTCCCCCCCCCCCCCCCGGGGGCCCCCCCCCCCCCCCCCCCCCCCCCCCCCCCCCCCACATTAAAGGGGAATTTCCTTTAAAGTTGGACAACGGGAAACAAGGGGCCCTTTTTTCCCAAAAGGGGGGCTACCCCCGACCTAAACCCCCCTTTTTGGGGGAGGGGTGATTAAGCTTTAAAGGGGGATCTTCTTTTTAATTTTTTATAAACTTTTTTACCGCTGAAGGAACCTACGTTATACCCCGGCGTTTCAAAATAAGGTTCCAACTGGTTTCCCCCGTTCCTTTTTCCTCAAATTTTGTGGTAAAATAACCCTTTTAATTTTTTCAACCCGAACAATCAACCCAGGCCCCCCCACTTAGCACTCCAAAGAAACCTGTAATATGGGCCCCCCCCCCCCCCAAGGTTGTTATCCCCCTAACTTTCCCCCCCCTAACCCCCAATCCCCCCCCCCCCCCCTTTTTTACTTTTGGCCCCCTGGGGGCGAGGGGTAAAAGGATCCCTTTCCGTTTTATTTGTAAAGGGTAATTTGGGGCCCCCCCCCCCCCAAAAACCCCCCCTAGTGAAAAATTATAATAAAAATTTGGGTAAAATACCAAAAATTGGTTTTCTAATTTTATCAAACCCCGGGGTTTTTTAAAAGAATGTTGTTCCCCAAACGGTTTTTACCCCAAATGGTTTTTCCCAAAAAAGGCCCCAAAAGGAAAAGGGCCCCCCCCAAGGGCCCTTTTTAAGGGTCCCTTTTCCTTAACTTTCCTGTTTTCCTTGTTCCCCCAATTTTTTCCAAACTTTTTCCTTGTTTTTTTTTCAAAAGGCCAAAAATGCCCTTAATCCAAAAAGGGATTTTTTTTAACCCTTTTTGGCCTAAAAACCCCAACCAAAAAAAACCCCCCAATTTTTTGTTTTGTTTGAAACCATTCCCCCAAAATTTTTTTGGGATACAATACCGACGGTTTGGTAGGTAAGACCATAGGCAACGTTTAGGCAACCCTTTTTTCCGGAAACGTTTTTGCCCCAGTAGGCTTTCCCTTTTGTTTGAATACAGAAAGTAGGCAGGAAACAGTAGAGAGAAAATGTAATCAGCCATCCCCTTAAAGTCGTAGAATTTGAGGGTTTTTCCGTCCCTCGGGCCCCCGGGAAAATTCGTTCCTAGTCGGAACTATCTGAAGATTTAAGCTGTTTTTTTGTTTAAAAATTCGCCCGGTTTTTTTCCCGGCCCGGGGGCCCTTCCAAAAGGTGGCCCCGGGAAGGCTCCCTGTCTGGGAGTGTCCCCGAGGAAACCCAAAAATCTCCCATGGGGGGAGGCACAAATCCCCCCCCATCTTTTTAAAAGGGACAAATTTGGGCTCTGGCACCAAAAACCCTTTCCCTAGAAAGGGGAATGGGATGGTTTTCGACGTGCTAGCGCTGTGTCTCCTGTGTGGAGTGTCGTGTGTTTTGGGGTTCATTTTATTCCCTGTTGATTTCCCCCAGGTCCTTTTTGGCCCCGGTCTTCTCCAGTGGTGGGCCCGGCAGTGGCCCCCGGGTGGGGGGTTTGGGGCGATAATATCTTTCTTCTTTTTTTGGGCCCCCCCCCCCTTTTGGGGATGTCGTCTTCTATCTTGCGCGACTTCCCCAAAAAAAGAAGCGCAGTCGGGCAGAGGCGAAATTACAGGGTTGTTTTGGGGCCACACCCCAGCTTTAGCGGACAGCAAAGTGCTGGGTGAATGGTCATGGATTGTCGTTTCTAGACGAGGGTTTCCGTCTTCAAAAGGGCCCCATTTTGAAGCATCCTGAATTTCCTCTTTGAGGGTTTTTTCTTGACTTTTCCCCAAAGGGGTTTTTGGGGGTTGGAGTGAGTAGTTGGTTTATGTCTTCAGTGGGTTGTATGTAGGTTTGGTCGGAGGTTACTTGGGCTGTTCCGTCCCGGGGGTGATGGGGGATTTTCTGAAGACAGCATTGTGTTCTTATTTCTCCTTGGTTGTGTTGGGTTTACACCCCTTTAGTTCGGGGCTTGTTGTGGTTGCGCAGTGTCAGTGGGCGTGGCACCGTGGGGGGTGCATTGCAGTGTCTTGTGGGGTTTTTTCTTTCTTGGCTGGTGGCCCTGGGAATGGGGGAAGGCGAGATTTCCGGACTGGTTTTTGTTTTCTCTAGCAGTGGATGAAAGGGGTTTTGTGGACTCTCATTGGGGGTTTTCCGACCGTTTTAGAGGTCTCTGATTGGTCCATCTCTGTGTTTTTAAATGGAGGTTGTGACAGCGGGGGGGCAGCGGTGATGCTGGTAATTTTTTCAGTAGGGTTTTTGGATCTCGTGGAAGGTGGGTTTATTTCAGGGAATGTGAGGCCCCGGGATATTATTTAGTTTGAAAAGTTTATTGATGGTTTGGTTTTTTGAAGGAAACCCGGCTTTACCCGCATTCTGACATGGGGCATACATAAAGCACCAAAAAATCTTTGGTGGGTCGGCCCAAAAGGTGTGGGGGGGAAGTGGTGGGAGCAGCTTGCGTGGCATGTAGTACTTGGGAGTTTTCTGCTTGAAGCTTGGCGATAGCAAAAAATGTGGTTGCTTGTGGGTTGGGTTTTTTTGTTGGTTGGGTTTTTTCTTGAGTTTTGTCTCTTCTGGTAGGGCACTGGGGAGCAAGAGTTGGTGGTCATTCTTGGGAGTTCAAAAAATTTAGGTGGGTGAAGCCCGTAGTGCAATTTTTTGGAAGTATGACCCCCCGGCCCCAGGTGGAAACGAAATTCTTTTCCTTGGAAAGGGAATCATTTGTGGGGGTGTAAGTATGTGTAAAAAATTTTAGCACTGTGAGATATGTTGAATTTCCTTTTGCTTCGGAAGGGGGGTTTATGTGGAAGTAGTGAAAAGCCGGCCTTCAGGAGAGCTCTGGCTGCCATGTTTACGTCAAATTTAAAAGGGGGGCCTTCCCGCCTGGAAAGAAAAATTAGGTATTTTATAAAGAAGTCCACCTTGGCCCAAGGGTTCTTTTTCTTCGATAGATGGGCTTGAATTTTTTTCGTGGCCCGCACCCGGGATAAGGTTGTCGAGGCGCTTTAGGAACACAGTTCTTTCCCGGCCCTCAGTGCTGGGGAAGTCAAGCAAGAATTCCCGGTCTCGTAGAGTGGTAGTAGCAGTGGGGTAAGTGTTTTTTTCAGCCCCGGGGTGTCTGTACAGCCCACAACAAAGGCCTTTTGGCCCATAAAAACGCATTCATTTGACTTGCCCGCCCGCCACTAACGGGCAGTGCAAAATGTAGTTTTGGAAAGACTAAAAAGGGGTTTTGGCCCTCGCTGGTTTGATCTTTACTCTGTTAGAGTAAAGGGATTTTGTGGGGGAAAAAATGCGAACGTTAACTGCTTCTGTGTCCTGTAAATATGTACCTTTTGGCTACATCAAGAAATTTTGGATAATGAACACATGCCCCCCAGGTTTTAGGGACTGATTACCTCTTTTTCCTCCTCTTCCCTTTGCCCTTCCCCTTTGTATTGGTGTGAAGCCCCCTGTTGGGCCCCGGAAAAAATTTTCCCGAATAAAGGTTTTCCCCTTGTGCCAAAAAGTGTTTCAATCTTCAACTTGTCGGGTTTTTTAAACCCTTCATCACAATATCAAAATTGTTTCAGATACGGGAAAATGCTCTTCTCCCCGATGAGGGGGCTGACCCCCTCAAAAATTTAAAGGGGGGATGGATGTTACATCGTCTTCAAGGGTTTTTCTGCTTCTTTTGAATTTTCTGTAAATCGACTGAAAAAGCCTCCTTTTTAGGCGGAAAAAGTTTTGAAAATTAAAAATACCTTTAAATGTTGCATTGTGGGCTTTCCTAACAATCTGTCGGGATTTTTTTTCCAAATTTTTAAAAGGAAAAACCCCAAATGGGGGCTGATGAACACCTTTCGGATTACGGAACTTTGGGTTTTTTTGGGAATGAGGTAAAACATCCCCCAAACCCTTGGGGGGTCGGGTGTGGGCGGGCCCTTTAATTTTATATATATATAAATTTATAAAAAATATTTTAAAATATATATATTTTAAAAATAATAATTACAAAAAATAAAAAAAAAAAAAACAATGTAAACCCAAATTTTCTCGAAAATTTTCCCAAGTCAATTAAATATAATTGAATTTCCCCGAAGGAAAAGTCTTTTGGTTGTTTTGGCGTATTAATTTGGACCTTCCCAAATTTTTAAAATCTGAGTCAGTCTTCAGAATGGAAAAAAATCCAAATTTTTCCCCCTTGCGTTTTTTTTATTTTTATCCATTATCCGAACAAAGCTTTTATAAAATTTTGTTGCCCATCCAAAGCTTTTGTTTCTTTTTGTTTTTTTGTTGTTCTTTGAGGAATCAGGGCATCCGGTTTTGTGAGAAAACAAAGGGCCTCAGGTTCTGTGGGAATCAGGTCCCAAAATTATTGAGGGATCCCATTCTCAGGGTTTTAGAGGAATCAGATCCCAGGTTAAAATGAAGGGAATTTAGGGTCCCCAAGGTTTTTGAGAATCATTTCGTGAGGAATCAAGGGGGGCCTCAGGTTTTATGAGGAATCGGTTTCCCCAGGTTTTATGAGGGAAAAAGGTCCTCAGGTTACCCTGAGGAGTCATCCTAGGTTTAAAAGAGGAGTCGGTCCTCAGGTTTATTAGGGGAAATTTTGGTTCTCAAAGGGTTTGAGAAATCAGGTTTTTTGAGGAAAAAAAGGTCCCCCAAGTTCTGTAGGGAATTAGGTCCCCGTCTTTTACAAATCTTTTTGCTGTTGTTGTTTCCTGCTCCTTCTCTTTTTTTTTTCTCTTCCTCCTCTTTTTTTTCTCTTCCTCCTTTTTTCCCTTTTTTTCCCTTTCCCCCTTTTCTTTTTTTCTTTCCCCCTCCCCCACCCTCCCCCTCCCCCGTTTCCCCCTTCTCCCTTTCCTCCATATCCTCCTCCTCCCCTCCTCTTCCCCTTCTCCACCTTGTCCTGATCTGTGGGCCACCGCCAAAGCAATTCAATTTAACATTTCCCAAACCCCTGGGGTAACGCCGTGGGCTAACCCCCAAAAAAAAAAAAAAACTGCATGTGCTTCCTCTTCTCTCTCTCTCTCTCCCCTCTCCCCTCTCTTTTCTCTCTTTCTCTCCCCCCACTCACACACACCACAAGAACTCTGGAAATCAGAAGTCAAATTCAGAGAAGCTCCTAATAACCCACAACATTCTGCATCAACGACAGGGAAAGGGGGATGAACAAATACTGAAAGGGAACCCCAATTTAAGGGGAAGAAGCAAAATTTTGGAAACAGAAAATAAGATAACCCGTTATGTGGGTGCCCCTTTACCAAATTTTAACTTTAAAAAACAAAAAAATCCAGTGAGAAACAAATTAAAAATGTCCAAAGAAAAAAGCTGGGAAAATATCCAACAAATGGATGTAAACCTTTTCTTAGAAGAATTAAATGTGGGACCTGAAATATGCTCAAAAGGGAAAAGCCCCAAAAAAAAAAAAAAAATGTAAACCCGAAAGAGAGAGAGCCCCCCTCTAAGGGAAAATGCGAAGAACAAAGAGCTGGATGAATGGTTTAAAAAAAAAACCCACAAGTTAAGAAAATTTAGAAAACCTTATGAACACATGGTTCAAAAAGTGCTAATTTTCAACTTGTCGGTTTCTAACCTTTACACAAACCCGTCAGACACTGCAACATCAAGGGGTCTTGGGACAAAAACTTCCCAAAGCTTGCCCCAAAACCTTTTGGGGCGACGACCTACTTTCACTTGTGGAATTTCCCAAATTTTTTCCCCCCTCCTCCCGCTTACCCTCATCCCCACGCGTTAAAAAGGGCCCCCTTTTCGGGCCCTATTGTGCATTTCCTACCCCAAAAGTGAAGGACTGAAAAACTTTAATTCCAGGTTGAGGATGAATACCTTAAAAAAAATTCTCCTCTCCTTACCCTTTTACTTTGTATTGGGTTGATGAAGCCCCTGTGAAACGAAAAGTTTTCCCCTTTAAAAAAGAAACCCCTGTGTTGCATAAGTGTCTCAATTCCCTTTAATTTAAAGAAACTGCTCCAAAAAGGGGGACGTATATTTTTGGGAAATTTTTGGGTTTTTTTCCCCAAATCGTGGGTTTTCTGTGTTCATCAAGAAATGCAAGAAAAAACCCCTTTCCGTGCCCTTTAAATATTCTGTGGAGAGGGAGTATAAACACAAGGGCGTCTCAGAGTCACTAAAAAACAACAGAAGGCCTTTCTGGGCCCCCAAAATTTAAAATAAGCTACCCAAGGGAATTTTTCTTTTAAAAACTCCTGAATTTGCTTCAATACCCTGAATTTGCTTCGTACTTCTAAATTTTGCCTTTATAATTCAAGGGAAATTTGCTTCATCCTTTTAAAATTTCTTCCCGTACTTTTTAGAATTTTGCTTCAGCACTTTTAGAATTTGCTTCAGTAATTCTAGAATTTTCTTTCCCGTACTTCTAGGATTTGCTTCACCCCCTTCTAGAAATTTTTTAAGTACTTCTTGAATTTTCTTTTAGTCTTCTAGGGAAATTCGCTTCACACATTTTAAAAAATTTTTTTTCCTTCCAATTTTTAGAATTCGCTTTAGCACTTCTAGAATTTGGGTTCGTATTCTAAAATTTTTTCAGTACTTCTAGGGTTTTGCCCCAGCACCTTTTTAGGTATTTTTCTTTAGTACTTTTTAGAATTTTCTTCAGTACTTCTAGAAAAACCCCTTCAGCACTTCTAGAAATTTTGCTTCAATAAATTCTAGGAAATTTTTTTCCCGTACTTCCAGAATTTGCTTCAGCACTTTTAGGGAAATTTTCTTCAAGGGAAATTTTAGAATTTGGGTTTAGTACTTCTAGAAATTTACTTCCCAAACTTCGAATTTTTCTTTCAATAATTTTTAGAATTTGGCTTCAGTACTTTTGAATTTGCTTCAATTTTTTAGAAAAATTTCTTCAGTACTTTTAGAAATTTTTTCAGTAAATTTCCCAGAATTCACTTAAAAAACCAAATTTTTAGAAATTTTCTTCAATATTTCTAGAAATTTTTTCTTCCCCGTCTTCTAGAATTTTCTTCAGTACTTCAGGGGGAAATTAACTTCAAACTTCTTTAAAAAGCTTCAAAATTTTTTTAGAATTTTTCTTAAGTACTTCTAGAATTTGCCTTAAGTACTTTTAGAATTTGCTTCAAAAAACCCTTTTAGAATTTTTCCCACAAAGCTTCATTAAATTGCTTCAGTACGTTAGATAAATGGACCATATACAATTTAAAGTGACATTTTTATTTTTGAGAAAAGTTTTTTGCTCTCCACAATTTCCTCGCCCCAAATTACCTTACCTTTCTCAATCAGTTTCCACCTACTCTCCCCGCCTCTCACTTTTCCCCCCTGCCCAAATTTCTCCCCTAGTAAAAAATTTTCCCCTTAAAATGTCCGCCGCACAAATTTTTTCCCCCCCACCTCGTCTCCTTTCCCCTTTCAAAATATTTCCCCACCTTTCCCCCCTTTTCAAATTTCTCTTTGAGTCCCTTAAAAAACTTGCCCAAAAAATGGGGCTATATATGTAACCATTTTAAAATATTAAATTTTTTTTTCTGTTGACTTGTTTAGGGGAGGTGGAAGAACCCGTTTCGAAATCATGGAAACGATTGTTGTTGTTGTTTTTAAAATTTGCCTTCCCAGGGGTTGTTAAGCTGTGTCCCTAAAAATTTTTTATTTAAAGGGAATTTTTTTTTTTACCCCCCCGCTGGGTTAAATGTTTTTGGGAAGGCACGCTGGTTTTTGCGTTTTAAACTGTGTGCCTCTTTTTTCTCTCCTTTTCTACTCCAAAATTCCCGTGTGTCTCTCTCTGCCTATCTTCCCCCGTTGCTGTGCCAATCTTTTGTAACATTCCCTTTCCCCCATCCAACCCTATAAATTTCCCCCCAGTATTTTATATGTTATTATTAAGTTTCCCCCCCATCTCTTTTCCCCGCCCTCCTTCGTCAGAATTTGGGGGTTTCCCCCTTTTTCCTCTCCTGTGGACATACCCCTTTTAACCCCCGTGTGTATATTGTACTTACCTTTTTTGGGGGTTTCAGATGATTCCAGCCCTAGTTTAAAAACCCAAACCAGGGGCATTCTGTAAGGTCTGATTTTTGGCTATGTACAACGGGTGAAACTAAAAACGAATCTAATTTTTGAACAACCCGCCATGTTGTTGAAAAAGAAAGCTTATCATGCTTATAATTGCCGAGTTTTCAATATCCCGTTGGGAAAGGGGAGAGGGAAAAAGGGAAGTGCTGTTGCTTCTTTACCAGTTTGTGGTTTTTTGAAAAATTTCCCCCCAAGGGGGGTTTTCCCGGCGCTGGTGAGGGGGCCTCTGATCTTGGGAAGGGAAACCCGTTCTCCGGTTTTCCCGAAATTTAACCGGGAAACCCTTTCCCTCCCCCCCCCGCACGGGATAATCCCTTTCGGGTTTAGCGCCCCCATTTTAAAATTTTTTAAATTTAAAAAATTTTGGCCATTGTGGTGAGGGTAGGGGACCCTTCAGGGGCTAAACGCGAGCTCCAATTCCCCGGACAAACCGGTCATTAGGAAAATTTTTTTTAAAATTTTTTCACAAAGCCGTATATATACTGAAATACGGACTTTTCCCTTTCCAGAAACGACGCAGCTCCTTTTTCCCCGTATCAAGGGTTTTAAAAAATTTTTGAAAAGAGCTCCAATTCCCCCGGAAACAAACAAAGTGACAAGAAATTTTTCTTTCCCAGTTTAAGCTTACCCGAGTTACTAAAACCAAAGGTATTGGTAAACCCCTTTGAGTTTAAATACTCTAGTGGGCATTTTTTTTTTAGTAAAGGGTGTTACAGCTCTTGGTCCCCAAAAATTTTAAACTTCCCCGCCCCCTTATGAGGAATTAGACAACTTTCAGCCTAGGGCTTTTCCCCAAAGGGATCTAGAGCCCAAAAACGCTCCTCCGGGGTCTCCCCGGGTTTAAACCTCTTCTCCCGCAAAAATTGTAAGCTCCTGGATATGTGTTGTTTTCAACACGAAAGGCCCCAGAGCTACTTTCAACTCCCCCCATGATTTTTTTTGGGTTTTTTATACTATAATAAATATAAAATTTTTAAAATAATTAAAATATATAAATATGATATTTTATATATATAATGTTTGTATATAATGGAAAAATAAATATATAATTTTATATATATATATATATATTAAAATTATATTTATTTATTTATATATTTTTTTTTAAAATATATATATATATAATTTTTAAAAAAAAGAAAAAAAAATATTTTATTGATTTAAGGGGTTCACTGGAAATTTTCCCTTCTTTCCCTTTGTTTTCGAGGTAATGAATGTAAAAAATCTGGCTGGTTCTGGGGACCTTGGGAGCCATAATTCCTTCCAAATTTATGGATGGACAAAACTTTGCAGTCTTTCTTTACCTTTAGAAGTCCGCTTCGATCCCTTTTATTTTTTCACAAGAAAAGCAAAACCCTTTGTTTTTAAACCCGTGGTTTACTGCTGGGAAATACTGACATCAAAATTTGAGAAAACCTGGGCAGCAATTTTTTTTCCCAAGTCCTTTAGTTTAAAAAAACCCAAAAACCTATTAATTTGAAACCCCGACTTTATTTTTGGCATGTGTTTGGGGAAATAAAGTAACACTGAGCAACGTTTTGCTTCCAAAGCTTGGTTTAAGCCTCTTCTGCGTTTCGCTCTCCGGAGCTTGGGGCAAAATCTCTTCTGACGTTTCGGGCCCCCAGGAAACTTTGGGCAAGCTTCTTTTGAAGGTTTTTAAACAATAAATTATTTCATTAAAAACGGGTTTTTGGGAAATTTTTGTTTAAAATTTCCCATAAGGAAGGGGACAGCATCTCAAGACAATAATGGGTTTCCCTAGGAAAGGGCCCAAAACATGTCTTTTTATTTAAAAATTTTTTACCAACCGGGCGGGGGAAGCTTTTCTTAAAAATCAATAAAGATACCAACAGGCGGGGGAAAAGCATCTCTAAGGGTCAAAAATGTTTCCACAGGGCCGGGGGGCCCCAAAAATTCTAAGAAACAATATTGTTTCCAAACAGAAAAGGGGCAAAAAGCATCTATTAAGATCAATAATGTTAAACCCTCAGGACGGGGCACAGCATCTCTAAATCAATAATGTTAACCATCAGGAAAGGGGCAAAAACATCTCTAAGATCAAAAAAGTTACCATCAGGAAAGGGGGGCCCGCATCTCTAAGATCAAATTGTTTCCATCGGACGGGGGGGCCCGCATCCCTAAGATCAATAATTGTTACCATCAGGACCGGGGGGACAGCATCTCAAAATCAAAATTTTTACCAAACAGGACGGGGAAAAAGATCCTAAGATCAATAATGTTACCATCAGGACGGGGCCCCAAAACATCCTAAGATCAATATTTTTATCATCAGGACGGGGCCCCAGCCTCTAAGGGCAATAATGTTTTCCATCAGGACGGGGCCCCAGCAACTCTAAGATCAATTAAATTTTCCATCGGACGGGGACAGGGATCTTTTAAGATAATTTTTGTTAACCCCAAAACAGGGGCGGGGGAAAAAGCATTTTCTAAGATCAATTTAAAGTTTTCCATCAGGCGGGGGGGAAAGCATCTCTAAGACAATAATGTTACCATAGGGGCGGGGGGAAAACAGAACTCCTTTAAAATCAATAATTTACCCCACCCTCAGGACGGGGCAAAAAGCATCTCTAACATCAAAATTTTTTTACCATCAAAACGGGGGACAGCATTCTAAGATCAAAAATTGTTTTCCATTTAGGAAGGGGCACAGCCTTTTCTAAATCAAAAATTTTTACCATCAGGACGGGGGACAGCATCTCTTTAAATCAATAATGTTCCATCGGAGGGGGAAAACAATCTTAAAAATCAAATTTTTGTTACCTCAAGGGCGGGGGCCAAAAAGCAACTCTAAAATCAAATTGTTACCCATAAGGGCGGGGCACCAGTTTTCCCAAGATAAAAAATTTTCCTCAGAAAGGGGGACAGCAAACCCTAAAATCAATAATGTTCCCCAGGGCGGGGGGGGCATCTCTAAGATCAATTTTTTGAAACCTTCCCGGACGGGGCACAGCATCTCCTAAAATCAATAAAGTTCCATCAGGGGCGGGGCACAGCATCCTTTTAAGATCAAAAATGTTTCCATCCGGGCCCGGGGGACAAGGGATCTCTAAGATCCCCAAATGTTACCATCCGGACGGGGGACCCGCATCTCTAAGATCAATATTGTTTCCATAAAAGGGAAAGGGGGCCAAAAGCAAACTCTAAAAATAATATTTGTTTCCATAAGGGCGGGGCACGCATCTCTAAGATCAAAAATTTTCCTTTTAGGACGGGGGGACAGCTTTTTCTAAGATCCAATTTTTGTTTTCCATCAGGACGGGGGCACAGCCCCCCTCCAAAATCAAAAAATGGGTTTCCATCAGGGCCCGGCACAGCAAACTCCCCAAATCAAAAAAAAGGGTTTCCATAGGAAAGGGGGAAAAGCATTTTCTAAGAACAATATTTTACCTCAGGACGGGGCACAGCATCTCTAAGATCAATAATGTTACCATCAGGGACGGGGAAACCGCATCTCAAAGATCAATAAAGTTAAACCTCAGGACGGGGGACAGATCTCTAAGTTTAATAATGTTACCTTTTAAAACCCGGGGGACAGCATCTCAAAAATCAATATTGTTAACAATTTAGGGGCGGGGGACAAAATCTTTTAAAGATCAATTTAAAGTTACCAAACAGGAAAGGGGCACCGCAACTCTTAGGTTTTAAAAAATGTTTTCCAACAGGACGGGGAAAAACCCTCTTCTAAGATCCCTAATTAACCATCAGGACGGGGCACCCCATCTCTAAGAAAAATAATGTTTTCCCTCAAAGGCGGGGGCACAGCATCCTAAGAAAAAACAATATTGTTACCCTCAAAGGCGGGGCCCCAGCATCTCTAAGATCAATTTAAAGTTACCATAAGGGCGGGGCACAGCATTCTAAATCAATAAAAGTTACCATAGGACCGGGCAAAAGCCCTTAAGATCAATAAGTTACCACAAGGGCGGGGCAAAGCATCTCTAAGATTTAAATGTTTTCCAAAAGGACGGGCCCCAGCATTTTCTATGATCAATATTTTTTTACCATCAGGGCGGGGCACAGCTCTCTAAGGGTCAATAATTTTTTACCATCAGGGGCGGGGGCCCCAGCATCTCAAGATCCCAAAATTGTTAAACCCTAGGACGGGGGACAGCATTCTAAAAATCAATTTTGTTACCATCCCGGCGGGGCCCCAAACATCTTAAAGATCAATAATGTTTTTAAACAGGGGCGGGGCACAGCCCTTCTAAGATAAAAAATTTTACCAAAAGGGAAATGGCACGATCTCAAAAATCAATTTTGTTACCATCCCGGGGCGGGGCCCCCCTGCATTTCCCAAGTCAATAATTTTACCAAACAAAGGACGGGGCCACAGAATTTTCTAAGCAATAAAAATTTCCCTCAAAAACGGGGCAACCCCATCTTAAGATCAATTTTGTTACCACCGGACGGGGGACAAACCCTCTAAGATCAAAAATGTTTCCATAAACGGGGCACAGCATCTCTAAGAACAAAAATGTTTCCACGGCGGGGCAAGCATCTTAAAAAACAATAATTTTTACCCTCAAGGGGGGGGCACAGGGATCTCAAGCCCCAAAAAATGTTACCCCCAGGACGGGGGCACAACCCTCCTAAATTTAATATTGTTACCCCCAAAAAACGGGGGGCCAAACATCTCCCAAGACAATTAAAGGGTTTCCTTTAGGCGGGGCACAGCATCCTTTTAAGTTTAATAATTTACCTTTTGGGGCGGGGGGACAGCATCTCAAGGGTCAATTTAAAGTTATTAAAAAAAAAGCTAAAGTTTAAAAAACTTAGGGGAAGTATAATGTGGTACTTCTGGGAATGATTTTTTAAAGGTAATAGGAGGGGGGAAATAGTTAAGGGGGTTTGTTGTGAAGAGGGTATAGGTTAAAGGGGGTGTTGGGATGGTAGTTTTAGGGGGGGTTTTTGGGCAGGGTAGTAGTTTGGGGGTATTTGTTTAGAAAGGGGTTTTTGTTTGGGGGTAGTTTTGAGATGGTAATTAATTTAAGGGGGAGGGAGTGAGATGTAGTTTTAGGGGGGTTTAGTAGTGGGAGGGTAGAAATTTTGGGGGTAGTAGTGAAGGGGGGTAGTAGTTAGGGGGGGGTTTTTGTGGGGGGTAGTTTGTTAGGGGGAAATTTGAGATGGTATAGTTAGGGGGTAGGGGAGGGGAGATGGTAATATTAAGGGGGGGGAGTAGTGGGAGGGTAAGGGAGTTTTCGGGGGGAGTAGTGAGAGGGTTTGTATTTAGGGGGGTATGTGAGAGGGGAGTAGTTTAAAGGGGGGGGGAAATGGAGGGGTAGTAGTTTTGGGGGGGTAGTATGAGAGGGAAGTAGTTAGTGGGGTAAATAGTGAGATGGAAATAGTTAGCGGGAGTTTTAGTGAGAGGGTTTAGTGAGAGGGTAATTAGGGGGGGGTAGTAGTGAGAGGGGATTAGTTAAGGGGGTAGAAATGAAGGGTAGTAGTTAGGGGGGGAGTTTGTGAGAGGGTAGTATTAGGGGGGAATAGGGAGGGGGTAGTAGTTAGGGGGGTAGTAGCGAGTTTGGGAGTAGTTAGGGAGGGAGTAGTGAGGGGGGGTATAGTGAGGGGTATTAGTTAGGGGGGGGAGGGGGAGATTAGGGGGGGTCGGTGGGGGGGTTTAATTAAAGGGGGGGAGTAGTAAGAGGATATTTTTTTTTTAAAGGGGGGTTGTAGTGAGAGGGTAGAATTAAGGGGTAGTAGTTTAAAGAGTTTAAAATTTTAAAATCAAAAAAAAAGGAGAAACAAAAAAGGGCAAAAGAGCAGCGTGATCCCGGGCTGGCGCGGGATCAACCAACTTTTTAACGTCAAAATGAGGGCTTTAAAATTCCCCCGGGAAAAAAAAAATTCCCTAAACTTTCCCAGTGGAAAAAGACGGGGAAAGGGGAAATTTTGAAGAGAAAGGGAAAAAATTAATTTTTGCTTACTAATTGGGGGCATCGCAGTGTGGTGCCCACCTTATCTGTGTAGGTTTTCACAGTGGGAAAAAAAAGCGGGTAGGGACCAAATGCCCTTGTCCTCAATAGAATAGGTCCCCCTAGACCAAACTGGGAGACTTCAGTAGTGTCAACTGAGCAAATTCCAGGTAAAACCCCCCCTCCAGGCAACCCTCCAGGCAACTTCTACCAAATCCCAAGGGAACTCTCCAGGGGAACCCCCAGGTAACTCCCAGGGAACTCTCCAGGTTAAACCCCAAGGCAAAATCTTTGCAGGGGAACTTCCAGGCAAATCTCCAGGTAACTCTCCAGGCAACTCTCCCCGGTAACTCTCCAGGGAAATCTTTCCCGGTAACTCTCCAGGCAACTTCCAGGGAACTCTCTAAAACCAACTTCCCCGGCCCAAATTCCAAAGGGAAACCCCCAGGTAATCTCCCGGGAAAATCTCCATAAATCTCCAGGTAACTCCCCAGGTAACTCTCCAGGTAACCTTTTCCCCGGTAAAAATCTCCCGGCAACTTCCAGGGGAACTCTAAAGGTTTAACCCCTCCAGGGGAACTTCCAGGCAACTCTCCAGGGAATCTCCAGGCAATCCCCCTCCCGGTAAAATCTCCGGTAACTCTCCCCGGCAACTTTCCAGGTAACTCTCCAGGCAACTCCCAGGTAACTCTCCCCGGGAAAATTTTCCCCGGAAAATCTCCAACAACTCCCCCAGGTAAATCTCCAGGTAAAATCTTCCCGGTAAATCTCCAGGTAACCTCTCCAGGTAATCCCCCAGGTAACTCTCCAGGTAACTCTCCGGTAACTCTCCAGGGAAATCTTTCCCGGTAACTCTCCAGGGAACTCCCCCAAAGGGAACCCCTTTCCAAGGGAACTCTCCAGGTAAACCCCCCAGGTAAAATCTCCAGGTAACTTCCAAAGGGAATCTTTCCCGGAACTCTCCAGGTAAAATCTCCAGGAACTCTCCCCGGTTTAAATCTCCAGGGGAACTCTCCAGGCCCAATCTCCAGGTAAATTCCAGGCAACTCCCCAAAGGGAAAAACCCCCAGGAAAAAATTTCCAAAGGAAATCCCCCAGGGTAACTCCCCCTGAGCAACTCTCCCGGGAAAAAATCCAGGTAACTCTCCAGGCACTCTCCAGGGGAACTCTCCAGGGAAATCTCCAAAAGGGAAATCTCCAGGTAAAATCTCCCCGGGAAAAATCTTTCCCGGTAAAAACCCCAGGCAACTTTTCCAGGTTTAATCCTTTCCCGGCAAAATTCCGGGAATCTCCAGGCAACTCTCCAGGGGAACTCCCCGGGAACTCTCCAGGTAAATCTCCAGGTAAAAATCCAGGGAACTTTTTCCAGGGAACCTCCAGGTAACTCTCCAGGTTTAACTCCCAGGGAACCTCCAGGTAAAATCTCCCGGGGGCTCTCCCGGTTTAAAAATTAAGGTTTAAAATTTCCCTGACTTTGACTCCATACCTTTAACTTGGGCTTTAGAGATAATAATTTGAAAGTTTGGGTGGGCTTTTTCAACGGACAGATATAACTGCAAGTTATTGGGGTTGATATTTTCTCTCTCTCTCCCCTCTTCTCTTTTCTGTTTCCTCTCCTTTCTTTCCTCTCTCCTCTCCTCTCTCTCCCTCTATCTCTCTGTTTTTTCCCCCTTCTTTCTTTCTCTCTCTCTCTCTCTCTCTTTTCTCTCTCTCTCTCTTTTCTCCCCTCTCTCTCTCCTCTCTCTCTCTCTGTTTTTCTTCTCTTTTGTCCTTTTGGTTCCCCTCTTCTCTCTCTCTCTCCCCTCTTGGCGGTCTCTTCCTCTCTCTTTTCCTCTCTCTCTTCTCTTTCTCTTTCACCTCATCTCCTCTTTCCCCCCCGTCTGGGATCTCCTTTTATTTCTTTCCCTTTCTATCTCTTTTATCGGGTTCCCCGGCATTCCAGATTTAGTTTTTAAAGTTCATGTTTTCCCCCCAATTTACTAAACTAACAAAAAACCTATTTAAAAATTCCTTCCTTCCCTCTCGCCTTTCCCCTTTCGTCCCCTCTTTTCCCCCCCTTTCTCTCTCTCCCCTTTCCCTCGTTCCCTGGCCCCCAGTGGGTCCTCCAGAGCAGGATAATGTTAGCAGGATGAAAAAAAAGCCAAAAGCTTTAGTCTTTGCCTCGTCAAGGGGTTCAGCTCCGCTTCCTGATGGGCACATTTTTTTAGCTTTTTATTTTTACAACCAATACAAGGATTTTTGGCTTTGTGTGAGGGTTTATGTCCCCTTTCACGCGAACGAAAAACGTTTCCCCCACCCCCACACACCACAAACACACCACACACACACCCACCAACACACACACACAACACAACACACACAACACACCCACAAAACACACACAAAAACACACACCCCACAACACACACACACACCCTAAAAAACTGGATTTTTTCAATAATTTTTGTTTTTTGAAAGATTATTTCCATAAACCCAGGAAATGTGATGGATCCCTCAAAAACAAAAAAAAAGGCAAAAACCTATCTCTCCTCTCTCCCCTCTCCTCTCTCTCCCTCTCTCTTTCTATATATATATTATATATATAAATATAAATATATATATATATTTATTATATAATAAAATATATATTTTAAAATATATATATATTTATATATATATTTTTTTTATATATATTTATATATATTTTTATATATATTTTTATAATTTTTAAAAATTGCAAAAACCATCTGAAAGAATAGAGAAATTCCCCAAACGCTTTCGTGGGGCTATACTTATCAAGGGAAAATAGTTCCTTTATAAAGTAGTAGTCACGAAAGCGCTTGGAATTTCTCTATTTTTTCAGAGTTTGTTTTGGGGGGGATTTTTGAAAACCCTGTTTTTCTGGGATCTTATTGCATATATTTATATTATAATTTAAAAAAAAAATATTTTTAAAAAATTATATTTTTTAAATATATAAATATATATTTAAACCCTTGCCAATTTCCCCTAATTTAGTATTTCGTAAATTTTGAAAAACCAAGCGGATTTAGTCAACGAGAGGGGAAAAGAGCCAGAATAACCCCCTTTATAGGGTGAAAACCTTTATAACTTTCGGGATGAAGCTTTCCCAAAAATCCTGAGGTGCGCCAAAAAAACCCTTAAAAACCCCGGGGCTTAAAAGGGGTCAAGACCCCGGATTGTCCCGAATGGGTTTCATATGAGCGTAGGCTTTAAACCCCAGAGAGTTTTTTACTCCCTTATTTGTTTTCTCCCCTAATTTTGTGGTTACAAAGGGAGATTATAACTCCTGGGCCCCTCATCTTAGCTATGATAAGTAGGTTTTTCTGATTTTGGCCTTTTGGGGTATCAAAATCTGCTGTGGAAACTGTGTAAAACAGACTTCCCACCGCCTCAGTTTAAGAAAACCTGGCTTCAGTAATTAATTACCTTTCCAGCGTCCCAGGAAAGAGCGTGTTTTGAAAATTTTAGGATTAAAGGGTTTTCCCCTGATGAGCTACAAAAAAACGTGGGTGGGGCTGGGGTTTTAGTGACAGTGATTTAGTATCTTAAAAGGTTTCTCTCTGGGGTTTTTCCCCCTTGGGCCCCTTTTTCTTTCAGCTTATAAAAAAACCTGATTATCTTCCATTTTCCCCGGTGTTGTGTTTACCCCTACGGTTTTTAAATGCTTTTTCCCCCAGTTCCCAGTTGGGGTTTTTTGAGTTGAGTGCTTGTGTTTACACAGCCACAGAGTTGCCCGGAATTTTAAATCTGGGAAGTGATTTGTGGAGGGAGGATCCATATATAGTTTTTAAAAAGAGGTAGGTTTAAAGCTATAAAAAGCAAAAAGAAGTGACCTAGCAGGGCCGGGGCCCGGAAAAGTAAAACGACCCCCGCAAAAACCCAACCTAGGGGGGTACAGTATAAAAAAATTCTTTGTCCCTAAATCTGGCTTTCCTTCCACCTTCCGGGCCAAAAAATCTGGCTCCTTCTAACTTCCCTTTTTCCCCAAATCTGGCTGCCATTCAAATTTTAACCCCTTTTTTTAATCTGAGTTTAAGGAAATTTTAATAACGGCCCCCTCCCTCCCCCCCCTTTTGCTTTTTTTTAGTTGTTCCTTTTTTATTTTCCCCACCGCGCAAATTATAACACAATGGAACATTTTTCTGGTCTACTAAATTATAAAAATTTTAACAAATGGTGTTTTCACCTTGTTAAGTTGGTAATGTTTTTTCACCTTATTAAGTTGGTAGTTCTTCTCCCTTTTTAAGTTTTGGGACTGTTTTTTCACCTTGTTTAAGTTGGTACTGTTCTTTTTTCAAACCCTTTTTAAGTTGGGGACTGTTTTTCACCTTTTTAAGGGTTTGGATTGTTTTTTCACCTTTTTAAGTTTGGGACGGTTTTTCAAACCCTTTTTAAGTTGGGATTGTTCTTCACCCTTTTTAAGTTGGTTCTGGTTTTTCACCTTGTTTAAATTTTGGGACTGTTCTTCACCTTGTTTTAAATTGGTAACCCGTTCTTTACCTTGTTAAAGTTTGGGTTTTTTTCTTCACCTTTTTTAAGTTGGTAAATGTTTTCCCCCTTTTTTTAAAAATTTGGGACTGTTCTTCACCTTGTTTAAATTGGTACTGTTCCCTTAAACCTTTTAAGTTTTGGGACGTTCTTTAAACCGTTTAAGTTGGGGACTTTTTTTAACCTTGTTAAAAAAAGGTACTGTTTTTCAAACCCTTGTTTAATTTTTTACTGTTTTTTTACCTTGTTTTAAATTGGTAATTTCTTTACCTTGTTAAATTGGTTTTTGTTTTTTCAAACCCTTTTTTAAAATTGGTACTGGTTTTCACCTTGTTTTAAAATTGGGGACGTTCTTCCAACCCGTTAAGTTGGTATTTTTTATTTTCCCCTTTTTAAGTTGGGACTTTTTTTTCACCTTGTTAATTGGTAACCCGTTCTTTTACCTTTTTAAATTGGTACTGTTCTTCACCTTGTTAAATTGGTACTGTTTTTTTTACCTTGTTAAGGTTTTGGTTTCTGTTTTTCCTTTGTTAAAAATTGGGACTGTTTTTCACCTTGTTAAGTTGGAAATGTTTTTTTTAAACCCCCTTTTAAATTGGTACTTGTTTTTTTAAACCCTTTTTTAAATTGGGAAAATGTTCCTTTTACCTTGTTTAAATTTTGGGACTGTTTTTTCACCTTTTTTAAGTTGGTTTTCTGTTCTTCCCCCTTGTTAAGTTGGACGCTTAAACCCTTTTTAAGTTGGGACTTTTCTTCCCCTTTTAAGTTGGTACCGTTTTTTCACTTTGTTAAGTTTGGGACTTTTCTTTACCTTGTTTTAAGGTTTGGGATGGGTTTTTCCCCTTGTTTAAAATTTGGGCTGTTCTTAACCCCTTTTTAAGTTGGGGACTGTTGTTTCCTGTTAAGTTTTGGGACTGTTTTTTCACCCTTTTTAAAAATTTTTTACTGTTTTTCACCTTTTAAATTGGGGTTTTTTTCTTCACCTTGTTTAAATTGGTACTGTTCATCCCTTTTTAAGTTGGTTTCGTTCTTCAAACCCTTTTTAAGTTGGGACTGGGTTCCCTTTAAACCCTTTTTAAGTTGGTACTGTTTCCCTTTACCTTGTTAAGTTGGTATGTTCTTTTACCTTTTTTAAGTTTGGTTCTGTTTTTCACCTTGTTTTAAATTGGTACTGTTTCTTCACCTTGTTAAGTTGGTTTTGTTTTCACCCTTTTTAATTGGGTTTTTAAACCCTTTTTTAAGTTGGTAAGTTTTCAACCCCTTTTTAAGTTGGGACTGTTCTCCACCTTGGTTTTCTTAAGTTGGGGAATTTTTTCCCCAACCCTTTTTAAGTTTGGGTTTTCTGTCTTCACCTTTTTAAGTTGGAAATGTTCTTCACCTTGTTAGTTTTTTTCCATTCCCCTAGTTTGGTATTTTTATGGGCTCCCCCGACAGCAGTCTGTCACGGTTGCCTCACGTTTTCTATAATTCGTCCGGGGTTTCCTTTTTTATGTGCTAACTTCTTATTTCATTGTATTTTTCTTATATTTTTAAGTCATTATCTTTTTTAAAAAGCTCTTTTTTTTAGGGCCCGTCCCGGGGAAATTTTCCTTTTAAAAAATTTTTTTTCGACAAAAAATAATATTTTTTTTTTGATAATTTTTCTTGTTTTTTTTTCGGAAAAAAAACCCCTTTTTTTTTTTTTTTTTTTTTTTTTTGGGGGGGTTTTTTTTAAAGGGGGGTTTTTAAAATTTTTTTTTTTTTTTTTTTTTGGGGAAAAAAAAATTTAAATTTTTTTTTTTTTTTAAAAAAAAAAAATTTTAAAAAAAAAAAGGGGGGTTTTTTAAAAAAAAAAAAATTTTTTTTTTTTTTTTTTTTTTTTTTTAAACCCCAAAAACCCCTTTTAAAAAAAACCCCCCCCCCCTTTTTTTTTTTTTTTTCCAAAGGTTTTAAAAAAATTTTTGCCCCCTTTTTTTTTTTTTTTTTAAAAAAACCCCCCCCTTTTTTTCCCCCTTTTAAAAAAAAAAAGGGGGGAAACCCCCCTTTTTGGGGGTTTTTTTAAATTTAAGGAAAAGGCCCCCAATTTTTTTTGGGGTTTTTAAAAAATTTTTTTTTTTTTAATATTTTTTTTAATTTTTAAAAAAAAAAAAAAAAAAAAAGGGAAAATTTTAAAAATTTGGGAAAAATTTAAAAAAAGGGGGGAAAAATTTTTTTTTTTTCCCCCCAATTTTCCCGGGCCCAATTTTTTTTTTTTCAAAAAATTTTTTTTTTTTTTTTTTTTTTTTTTTTCCCCCTTTTTTTTTTTTCCCCCCTTTTTTTTTTTCCCCCCCCTTTTTTTTTTTTTCCCCCAAACCCCCCTCCCAAATTTTTTCCCCCCTCCCCCCCAAAAAAATTCCAAAAATTTTAAAAAGGGGTTCCCCAAAAAAAACAAAAAACCCTTTTTTTTCCCCCTTTTTTTTCCCCCTTTCCCCCCTTTTTTTTTTTCCCCCCCCCCCCCGGGGAAAAAAAAACCCCCCCCTTTTTTAAAAAAGGGGGAAAAAAAAAAACCCGGGGGGGCCCTTTAAAAAAAAAAAATTTTTTTTTTCCCCTTTTTAAAAAAAAAAAAAATTTTTCCCCAAAAAAAAAAAAAAAAACCTTTTTTGGGTTTTTCCCCTTTCCCCCCCCCCCTTTTTTTTTTTTTTTTCCCCCCCCCTTTTTTTTCCCTTCCCCTTTTCCTTTTTTTTTTTTTCCCCCTTTTTTTCCCCCCCCCCCCCCCCCCCCTTCCCTTTCCCCCCCCCTTGGGCCCCCCTTTTTTTTTCCCCCCCCCCAAAAAGGGGGGAAAAAAAAGGGAAAAACCCCCCCTTTTTTTTCCCCCCCCCCCCCCTCTTTCCCCCCCTTTTTTTTTTCCCCCCGTCGCTGACCGGCATCAAACCCTTTTAAAGAGGTCATTAGGCCAGGAGCGCCCTCCTTTGTTGTCATGACTCAGGGTCAACTGGCAGCTAGGAAGGGACAAGGAAGAAATAAACCTATATCTATCTGATTGTTAAGAACATAAGTGCGTCATGGAAAAATTTAACATACATACAGTATATTATTATTATATTATTATTATTATAATCAAAAAGAAGCGCTAAGCCACAAGGACTATACAGCTCCATACAGTATAAAGCGATCCTTTATTGACAACGTTTCGCCCAACACAGTGGACCTTATTAAGTCACAAACAGATCTACCTGGATAAAGAGTACTCGAGTCGGGTGAAGACTGCTGGGTAGGTTGGATTTGAGACTGACCTGCACTGGACGGACGTCCGTGCAAGTTCGTGCTGCTATCTGTGCCATTGTGCCATTGATGTACGCTAATGTTTGGCTTGCCATTTAAGAAAATAATTTAATGGTTATAGACCCCTCTTCCAGGGGGGGGGGACTCCTTGGCGTGGTGAAGAAGCTTTTGGTCTGAGGAATTGAACCTTTCAGTCATTTTCCGTGGACCGAACCTAATTACCCCCATCTCCCCTTCCCTGCCCCATCCTCCACATCCCTTCCTTCCTATTCCTTCTCCCTTCCCAATCCCTCCCCTCTCATTTTCCTGCTTTCGGCCTTTGAGGTCCTCCCCTCAGGTATTCTGGTTCTTAGGCTGGGGAAAGGGTGTTGTTGTTCATCCCATTCCGTTGAGGTCCGGAGAGGGATCGGGAGATCTGGGGATGTCCTGATCCCTCTCCGGTGTCTCGTGGGGAGACTTACGATGTCTTTCGGGTGAAGGGTGTATCTCTGGAGGCTGCCTGTCGAATTCCGGGAGGTGGTAGCCGAAAGAGGTATGCCTTGTGGAGGGTATCCGACCACTCTCTCTTTGGTCCGCCGAGGTGGCTTGGTAGATATGAGGTTGCTATTCCGGATTGCTGGTTTACTGGCATGAAGGGTAGGGTATGACACGGGTTCCATGCAGCATCTGCACTACTGGCAGCTCTGAGGTCCTCTTGGGCGCGGAGGAGAATTTACGACCCTCTCATTCCTCCTAGCAGCTACCCCTACACGTTCCCCCTTCCCCCACTCTTTCCCTCTTTCTTTTTTTTCAGAAAAAGAAACAGAAAAAGTAGCCTAACCATGGAGTCCCAGATCCATAATACTTCTCCTCCCGGACCCCTTTCTGCTGCGGTGCCCTCTCACGACCCTACTTCGTTATCTGAGCATTCTTCAGACCTTTCTAACGTCCCGGTACCTTCTGCAGGTAACATTTCGTAACCCGCTCCTGGTACCGAGGTTCCGCCTGACTCCTTTGGTACATCCGACCTCTCCACGTCTCTGACCATGCTTCCGCCTTCTCCCTCTACGGTGCGACGATTTTCAGACATCCCGCCCATCTCAGGACGGACCACCTCCGGTCCCACAACTAAACGACCACGACCATTACCTCTCACTCTAACACTACAGTGTTAACATTAACACTACAGAATTAATATTAACAGTACAGTGTTAATATTAGCAGTACAGTGTTAATATTAACACTGCCTGTGCGATTATAATCATAATTTAAATTAAATATTGAAAATTAACTCCATGCAAATTTTGGTCAACTGATTTTGAGGTTATGATTAAATTTTAATTAAATTCTCTTTCCCCTCTCTCCTCTCTCTCTTTCTCTCTCTCTCTCTCTATCTCTCTCATATATATATGAAGATATATATAATAAATGATTTATATACAGTCACTCAGTGGTCACTTTATCAGGTACACCTGTGCACCTGATCGTTAATGCAAATATCTAATCAGTCGATCAGATAGCAGCACCTCAACAACTAAAGATCATCCAGACATGATCAAGACGTTCAACTGTTGTTGAGACCACACATCAGGATTAGAGAGAAATGTGATCTAAGAGACTTTGTTAGTGGAATGATTGTTGATGTCAGACAGACGAGGTGGTTTGCTTATCTCAGAAACTGTTGATCTCTTGGGATTTTCACGCACAACAGTCTCTAGAATGGTGTGAAAAACACAAAACATCCAGTGAGGGCAGTTCTGTGGAGCGAAAATGCCGTGTAAATGATAGAGGTCATATGAGAATGATCAGACTGGTTCAAGCTGTCAGAAAGGCGACCGTGACTCAAATAACCATGCATTACAACAATGGCATGTAGAAGATCATCTCTGACCGCACACTACATCGAATCTCAAAGAGGATGGGCTACAACAGAAGACCACACCGGGTTCTACTCCTGTCAGCTAAGAACAGGAAACTGAGGCTACAGTGGGCACAGACTCAACAAAACTGGACATTTGAAGATTGGAAAAATGTCACTTGGTCTGACGAATCCCGATTTCTGATGTGACATGCAGATGGTAGTGTCAGAAGTTGTGGTGGAGCGGGAGATTCGCAGCATGAATGTGCAGCCAATAAATCTGCAGTAAATGTAATCATGCCAACATGGACCACGATCTCTAAGGAATGTTTCCAGTGCCTTGTTGAATCCATGTCATCAATTCACACACACACACACACACACACACACACACACACACACACACACACACACACACACACACACAGGACCAGTGCTATTTTTGATATATGTGAACGACATGATGGAAGGAATAGACTCTGAAGTGTCCCTGTTCGCAGATGACGTGAAGTTGATGAGAAGAATTAAATCGGACGAGGAGGAGGCAGGACTGCAAAGAGACCTGGACAGGCTGGACATGTGGTCCAGTAACTGGCTTCTCGAATTCAATCCAGCCAAATGCAAAGTCATGAAGATTGGGGAGGGCAAAGAAGACCGCAGACAGAGTATAGGCTAGGTGGACAAAGACTACAGACCTCACTCAGGGAGGAAGACCTTGGGGTGACCATAACACCGAGCACATCACCGGAGGCACACATCAACCAAATAACCGCTGCAGCATACGGGCGCCTGGCAAACCTGAGAATAGCGTTCCGATACCTTAATAAGGAATCGTTCAAGACACTGTACACTGTGTATGTTAGGCCCATACTGGAGTATGCAGCACCAGTCTGGAACCCACACCTGGCCAAGCACGTCAAGAAGTTAGAGAAAGTACAAAGGTTTGCAACAAGGCTAGTCCCAGAGCTCAAGGGAATGTCGTACGAGGAAAGGTTAAGGGAAATCGGACTGACGACACTGGAGGACAGAAGGGTCAGGGGAGACATGATAACGACATACAAGATACTGCGGGGAATAGACAAGGTGGACAGAGATAGGATGTTCCTGAGAGGGGACACAGGGACAAGGGGTCACAACTGGAAGCTGAAGACTCAGACGAGTCACAGGGACGTTAGGAAGTATTTCTTCAGTCATAGAGTTGTCAGCAAGTGGAATAGCCTAGCAAGTGAAGTAGTGGAGGCAGGAACCATACATAGTTTTAAGAAGAGGTATGACAAGCTCAGGAAGCAGAGAGAGAGAGGATCCAGTAGCGATCAGTGAAGAGGCGAGGCCAGGAGCTGAGTCTCGACCCCTGCAACCACAATTAGGTGAGTACAATTAGGTGAGTACACACACACACACACACACACACACACACACACACACACACACACACACACACACACACACACACAACAGAGGCAAAAAAAACATCTATCACTAGTTTTTAAATCCCCTAAAATTTTGATCATAAATTAAAAAAGTGATTTCATGTTTGTCTCTGCAAGTTTCCCTTTGTTCAATAACTGTTTTTTCCACCTCATTTGTGATATTGGTTTAAAAATGGAAATAAAAATATGGGTTTATGGAAATTTAATTTGTTCTTTATGGAGTTCAAAGAGTTTTTTTTGAGAGAGTTCTTTGTGAGTATATATTTTTTTTTAATTTAACAATTACTGGGCAGTGTAATTGATGGTGACTTAATCTGAGTAAATTACGACTTAGAATTATTGGTAGGAAATGTATGTATGTGTCAACCTGTGTGTGTGTGTCAAGCTGTTTGTGTGTGTGTAAAGCTGTGTATGTATCAGCCTGTGTGTGTCAACCTGTGTGTGTCAACCTGTGTATGTGTGTCAACCTGTGTGTGTCAACCTGTGTATGTATCAGCCTGTGTGTGTCAACCTGTGTATGTGTGTCAACCTGTGTGTGTCAACCTGTGTATGTATCAGCCTGTGTGTGTCAACCTGTGTGTGTCAACCTGTGTATGTGTGTCAACCTGTGTGTGTCAACCTGTGTATGTGTGTCAACCTGTGTGTGTCAACCTGTGTATGTGTGTCAACCTGTGTGTGTCAACCTGTGTGTGTCAACCTGTGTGTGTCATTAATAATTAGAACCCTCTTAACATTTTTAACATGTGTATTTCTAGTTCTTAAACAGGACGTTCATAACCGTTGCCAGTTTGTCTTCAGGCCAGGCAGAGAAGGTACTAATAACGCTGTCATGGAGGCGAGTGATTCAGTCTGTTCTGCTTTTGAATACAGTGAACATCCTACATGCCTCTTTATTCTAAAAAAAACTTCAGATTTTGTTCAGCATAACATCATGCTGCTGAAACTAGAGGAACACGGAGAGAGAGGTCATGCTCTCCCATGAGAGAGAGAGGTCATGCTCTCCCATGAGAGAGAGAGGTCATGCTCTCCATGAGAGAGAGAGGTTTGCTCTCCCATGAGAGAGAGAGGTCATGCTCTCCCATGAGAGAGAGAGGTCATGCTCTCCCATGAGAGAGAGAGGTCATGCTCTCCCATGAGAGAGAGAGGTCATGCTCTCCCATGAGAGAGAGAGGTCATGCTCTTCCATGAGAGAGAGAGGTCATGCTCTCCCATGAGAGAGAGAGGTCATGCTCTCCCATGAGAGAGAGAGGTCATGCTCTTCCATGAGAGAGAGGTCATGCTCTCCCATGAGAGAGAGAGGTCATGCTCTCCCATGAGAGAGAGAGGTCATGCTCTCCCATGAGAGAGAGAGGTCATGCTCTCCCATGAGAGAGAGGGTCATGCTCTCCCATGAGAGAGAGAGGTCATGCTCTCCCATGAGAGAGAGAGGTCATGCTCTCCCATGAGAGAGAGAGGTCATGCTCTCCCATGAGAGAGAGAGGTCATGCTCTCCCATGAGAGAGAGAGGTCATGCTCTCCCATGAGAGAGAGAGGTCATGCTCTTCCATGAGAGAGAGAGGTCATGCTCTCCCTAGAGAGAGAGGTCATGCTCTCCCATGAGAGAGAGAGGTCATGCTCTTCCATGAGAGAGAGAGGTCATGCTCTCCCATGAGAGAGAGAGGTCATGCTCTCCCATGAGAGAGAGAGGTCATGCTCTCCCATGAGAGAGAGAGGTCATGCTCTCCCATGAGAGAGAGAGGTCATGCTCTCCCATGAGAGAGAGAGGTCATCCCTCTCCATGAGAGAGAGAGGTCATGCTCTCCCATGAGAGAGAGAGGTCATGCTCTCCCATGAGAGAGAGAGGTCATGCTCTCCCATGAGAGAGAGAGGTCATGCTCTCCCATGAGAGAGAGAGGTCATGCTCTCCCATGAGAGAGAGAGGTCATGCTCTCCCATGAGAGAGAGAGGTCATGCTCCTCCCATGAGAGAGAGAGGTCATGCTCTTCCATGAGAGAGAGAGGTCATGCTCTCCCATGAGAGAGAGAGGTCATGCTCTCCCATGAGAGAGAGAGGTCATGCTCTCCCATGAGAGAGAGAGGTCATGCTCTCCCATGAGAGAGAGAGGTCATGCTCTCCCATGAGAGAGAGAGGTCATGCTCTCCCATGAGAGAGAGAGGTCATGCTCTCCCATGAGAGAGAGAGGTCATGCTCTCCCATGAGAGAGAGAGGTCATGCTCTCCCATGAGAGAGAGAGGTCATGCTCTCCCATGAGAGGAGAGGTCATGCTCTCCCATGAGAGAGAGAGGTCATGCTCTCCCATGAGAGAGAGAGGTCATGCTCTCCCATGAGAGAGAGAGGTCATGCTCTCCCATGAGAGAGAGAGGTCATGCTCTCCCATGAGAGAGAGAGGTCATGCTCTCCCATGAGAGAGAGAGGTCATGCTCTCCCATGAGAGAGAGAGGTCATGCTCTCCATGAGAGAGAGAGGTCATGCTCTTCCATGAGAGAGAGAGGTCATGCTCTCCCATGAGAGAGAGAGGTCATGCTCTCCCATGAGAGAGAGAGGTCATGCTCTCCCATGAGAGAGAGAGGTCATGCTCTCCCATGAGAGAGAGAGGTCATGCTCTCCCATGAGAGGAGAGAGGTCATGCTCTCCCATGAGAGAGAGAGGTCATGCTCTCCCATGAGAGAGAGAGGTCATGCTCTTCCATGAGAGAGAGAGGTCATGCTCTCCCATGAGAGAGAGAGGTCATGCTCTCCCATGAGAGAGAGAGGTCATGCTCTCCCATGAGAGAGAGAGGTCATGCTCTCCCATGAGAGAGAGAGGTCATGCTCTCCCATGAGAGAGAGAGGTCATGCTCTTCCATGAGAGAGAGAGAGGTCATGCTCTCCCATGAGAGAGAGAGGTCATGCTCTTCCATGAGAGAGAGAGAGGTCATGCTCTCCCATGAGAGAGAGAGGTCATGCTCTCCCATGAAGACCCATCGACCCATCCTACAGACAGACGTCAGCATGTGACTATCAATGACATTTCATCCGCCCAAACTGTTAATAGAGGGGTGCCGCAGGGCAGCGCCCTTAGTTCATTTTTATTCTTCGTCCACATCAACGACCTACCAGATGCCTCCCAGGATGCCCAACCAGTCCTCTCAGCAGATGACACAACATCTGTCGTATCTAATCCACATCCTGATGACCTCAACAACACATTCAACGAGTAGCTAATAAAGATTTCTAGCTGGATGAACACCAACAAACTTATTGACAAGAACTTCTACATGTTGTTAAGAATATAGCTAAAACACTTATTTTAACATGATAAATAATTCGTACACAGAAAGACATGACGAGGGGAAAATTTTAATATATATTAATTTACTCACACAGAGACAAGACGAGGGGGATTTTTTAGTAATACACGTTAACTATAATCTGTAGTTTAACACCTACATTTAATACGTATATAATTTTTTCCTCAAAACTGTGGACAGTCTAGCAAATATACGCCATGTTTCTCAAACAGCATTATCTACCCTGTACTACTCACTAATCTAGCCCTACCTCACTTGTAGCATCTGTGCTTGGGAATCTACAACAACAAATCGACTAAATTCTATTGTTACCCACAAGAAGTCAGCTGTTAGAATTATCTCCCAATAAGGTTCAGATAACATACATCCACTATTTAGAAGTCCACACCTACTACTGTGTATTATGCATATACGACACACTTAAACGAACTTCAACCTGGGGCTCCGAAGCAGGTACTGTCTTCCCTATTGAAGGACACCTTGGGTGTCCATCTTAGTAACGTGATCACCATCAAGGACATCTTCGTTGCTGATTGTTTAACGAGGAAAACGTTGGCAAGTTTTCAGCCTTCACTGCCACCCAGGCACTTAAAAGCAACCACTATGATGTTGTCTCTCACCTGTACTCCGGGCGATTAAAGTCAATCTTCGTCAAGAAACTCGACCGTGACAAAACCAGCTTTTCTCCTGACTATTTCCGCAAGTCTGTTGAGGAACAGAACGCTTGGGCTAAAATGGAAGAAATAACAAAAATTCCTACTGCCTCCACAATGCTAAAACCAAGATTTCCGGATATCTCCTGTGATTTCTACTGCTATCAACGATGGACTAAGCGACCCTTATTACCACATCAACCCTCGCAACGTCGAGACTGAATTCTGCCATCATATCACCCAGTGCTGGACTTGCTGTGCCTAAACTCACTCCACTAAAGACTGTTCTCTCTAGGACGAGAAGTTTTGCTCAATCTGCTGTGCTGACGACCACACTCACGCTGAATACCCAGAGACCGATCAGTCCAAGTGATTAAACTGTAAAGGTAACCACCCAACCCTTGCTGCTAGATGCCCAGTGCGTAAGAAGACTGTCCATAAAAACCCCACCGACTCCCAGAAATTTCAGGACTCCAATGGACCAACATAGGCTGGTATGTACTTGAATGGTATACAGTATCGATATGATGAAAAATTGGACACATGTGCAACATCTGGGTATCTTTATTTGTAGACGTTTCGCCATCCAGTGGCTTTATCAATACAATTTGAAGCACAGACAGGAAAATTGGAGCTTATAGACCCATCATCTATCATGACGATATCACAAAAAGAAAAAAATCTTCACGTCTCGTCTTGACTATCCTTCTAATTTCAAGAACTCTGGTTACTCCCAAGCTAAGGTAACTATCCTTTCTCTCCGGAACCCACTTCTACTGTTAAAGCTCCGTATTGTACCTTCTCACATTTCTAATTTACAAAATCTTCAAAACCATGTCCGTCCCCTGAATAAAACCTGCATTCTGTCAAACTAAAATACCTCGAAGTAACTTGATTCATACCTCTCCTGCCAATGATGCTTCCACTGTCAACACGATATCCCTGTTCCTCATCTTACCTTCTGAAGTTCTGACGGACTTTAAGAAAACAAGGGAAGTGTTTGCCTTACTGACACATTCAACACTTTTATCTGTGTTGAGAAATGATCCTCAGGCGTCCCTGACCAGAGGAGAGAGTATAGTCATTCAGTGTTAAATACAGTCATTCTGTGAATTGGTCCTCTGATACAATAACATCCTCAAGCCTTCACAGACGCCATCTTGTAGACTAGGATCTTATACACAACATTGCTTCCTTGTATTTTAGTCCTGGTTGTCCCTCTGGATGTTCGTCTTTCTCATTACATTGTTAAATGTTTAAAACTTATAAACACCTGAGGACTTGACATGAATTTCAACTTGGTAAGTTTTCTAGAACTAAAAGAACTTAGATAGTATATACTCGCACGAAAGCAAACCTTTATACGTTGTACATGCACTTGTAAAAATTATTATTATTATTATTATTATTATTATTATTATTGTTATTATTATTATTATTATTATTATTATATTTTTTATTATTATTATTATTATTATTATTTATTTATTATTTTTATTGTTATTATTATTATTATTGTTATTATTATTATTATTGTTATTATTATTATTATTATTATTATTATTATTATTATTATTATTATTATTATTATTATTATTTTGTGTTCTCAATAGATAAGAAAAACCTTAGTTTCCACTTTGTTTTTACCATGTGTCCACATTTACGTTCGTGTCTGTTTTGCAACTTCTCTGCATTTTATGCCTCTTTCACACAGAGTACTTGGTAAATTGTGGAACGGGTGGGAATCGAACCCATGGCAGATGAGTCCTAAAAGTCACTAGTAGTAGGTACTTAATTAGTAGCCTCGCACAGGCATGTCCACGACTATTACTATCTAGGCTACTGGGTGTAAGGAAGATCGATATGTGAGAAGACCTACACATTTACTTCTTCCAGTTTTACACAGAGATCCTGACAGCACACCACCAACACCACTAACACCAACACCACACCACCACTAATACCAACACACGCCACTAAGAACACACCGACCAACACCACTACGCCACTAAGAACACATCAACCAACACCACCACACCAGCACCACACCAACCAACACTACCACACCAACACTATCATTCCCACACACGCCACTAAGAACACATCAACCAACACCACCACAATAACACCACATCCACGAACACTATCAACACACCACAGCCTCCTCCCTCCTCCCTCCCCCCCACACATACACCACACCAACACTACCTCCAGATTTCTTCTTGCCCTGGTGTCCAACTTACAATCTTCCTGGAAGCTGGAACATGAACTTCCAGGATGCATTCATCGCTGGAGCGCCGCTTCTGCCTTTCCAGGAAATATCGTAATTGACATTATCCTTTCCCAAGACAAGAAGGACATTTTCCTAGGAACAAAACTACTTATAATAATAATAATAATAATAATAATAATAATAATAATAATAATAATAATAATAATAATAATAATCATATAATATCTTTATTTCTACAAGTACATGTACAAGGTATACAGACCATAGCTGATGTCAATGACATACTACTATATAGAAAGCCCCTTATTATACAAAGCATTTCCCGCAAATTAGGTCAGTTTTGTCCCAGGATGCGACCCACACCAGTCGACTAACACCCAGGTACCTATTTTACTGATGGGGAACATAGACAACCGGTGTAAAAAAACACGCCCATTGTTTCTACCCACTCCGGGAATTGAACCCGGACACTCGCAGTGAGAAGCAAGAACTTTAGCTATCAGGCCACGGGGTATCTTGAGACACTTGAGCCTAAAGACGTTATAGATGCCACGGTAGGTCACCGTACATGTGTACTCACCTAGTTGTACTCATCTAGTTGTGGTTGCAGGGTCAAGTCATGGCTCCTGGCCCCGCCTCTTCACTGGCCTCTACTGGGTCACTCTCCCCGCACCATGAGCTTTATCATACCTCTGCTTAAAGCTATGAATGGTTCCTGCCTCCACTACATCACTTCCCAGACTATTCTACTTCCTAACTACTCTGTGACTGAAGAAATACTTCCTAACATCCCTGTGATTCATCTGTGTCTTCAACTTCCAACTGTGTCCCCTTGTTGCTGTGTCCAATCTCTGGAACATCCTGTGTTTGTTCACCTTGTGTGTATGTGTGTGTGTGCACTCACCTAGTTGTACTCACCTAGTTGAGGTTGCAGGGGTCGAGTCCAAGCTCCTGGCCCCGCCTCTTCACTGGTCGCCGTGAGCTTTATCATACCTCTGCTTAAAGCTATGTATGGATCCTGCCTCCACTACATCGCTTCCTAAACTATTCTACTTCCTGATTACTCTGAGGCTGAAGAAATACTTCCTAACATCCCTGTGATTCATCTGTGTCTTCAACTTCCAACTGTGTCCCCTTGTTGCTGTGTCCCATCTCTGGAACATCCTGTGTTTGTTCACCTTGTCAATTCCTCTCAGTATTTTGTATGTCGTTATCATGTCCCCCCTATCTTTCCTGTCCTCCAGTGTCGTCAGGTTGATTTCCCCTAACCTCTCCTCGTAGGACATGCCCATTAGCTCTGGGACTAGTCTTGTTGCAAACCTTTGCACTTTCTCTAGTTTCTTTACATGCTTGGCTAGATGTGGGTTCCAAACTGGTGCCGCATACTCCAATATGGGCCTAACGTACACGGTGTACAGGGTCCTGAACGATTCCTTATTAAGATGTCGGAATGCTGTTCTGAGGTTTGCTAGGCGCCCATATGCTGCAGCAGTTATTTGGTTGATGTGCGCTTCAGATGTGCCTGGTGTTATACTCACCCCAAGATCTGTTTCCTTGAGTGAGGTTTGTAGTCTCTGACCCCTGTGTGTGTGTGTGTGTGTGTGTGTGTGTGTGTGTGTGTGTGTGTGTGTGTGTGTGTGTGTGTGTGTGTGTGTTGTGTGTGTGTGTGGTGTGTGTGTGTGTGTGTGTGTGTGTGTGTGTGTGTGTGTGTGTGTGTGTGTTTTGAGTTCTTATCTTACTGTTACTTGAAGAATTAGCCCCATTAGGGTATGTATTAATGTTGGTAGAATTACCGACAGTATGTTAGGAAAAAGGACACAAGTGCAATTAATGTAACATTTTATTGTGGCAACGTTTCGCCCTCCAGGAGCTTTGTCAAGCTGTTACGGCTTGACAGTTGAAAACCCAACTGACGTTTTTGAATTCAACATTCCGGAAATACCTTAAATGTTTGTAAATATCTTTGACAACGATTGTTTTTGTTGACCAGTTGTAAGTTATTTCTTGTGTGTTGTTGCATTGTATTTGTTTTGTTACGAGCTCTGAACAATATCATTCTCCTCTTCATTCTCCTCCTCTTCATTCTCCTCATCCTCTTCATTCTCCTCATCCTCTTCATTCTCCTCATCCTCTTCATTCTCCTCATCCTCTTCATTCTCCTCATCCTCTTCATTCTCCTCATACTCTTCATTCTCCTCATACTCTTCATTCTCCTCATCCTCTTCATTCTCCTCATCCTCTTCATTCTCCTCATACTCTTCATTCTCCTCATCCTCTTCATTCTCCTCATCCTCTTCATTCTCCTCATCCTCTTCATTCTCCTCATCCTCTTCATTCTCCTCATCCTCTTCATTCTCCTCATCCTCTTCATTCTCCTCATACTCTTCATTCTCCTCATACTCTTCATTCTCCTCATCCTCTTCATTCCCCCTCATCCTCTTCATTCTCCTCATACTCTTCATTCTCCTCATCCTCTTCATTCTCCTCATCCTCTTCATTCTCCTCCTCTCCATTCTCCTCCTCTTCATTCTCCTCCTCCTCTCAATTCTCCTTCTCTTTATTCTCCTCCTCTTTATTCTCCTCCTATTCATTCTCCTAGTCCTCTCAGTTCTCCTCCTCTTCATTCTCCTCTTCCTCCCAATTCTCCTCTTCTTTATTCTCCTCCTCCTCTTTATAGTCCTCCTCATCTTCATTCTCCTCACCATCATACTGCTATACCACCACTCCCCCCCCCAGGCTCCCAGGAACAAGGTAAGAGTGTCAGGGACAATATAAGGGAGAGACTCGACCCTCCCAGGCTCCCAGGAACAAGGTAAGAGTGTCAGGGACAATATAAGGGAGAGACTCCCCTCCAGGCTCCCAGGAACAAGGTAAGAGTGTCAGGGACAATATAAGGGAGAGACTCCCCCCTCCCAGGCTCCCAGGAACAAGGTAAGAGTGTCAGGGACAATATAAGGGAGAGACTCCCCCCCAGGCTCCCAGGAACAAGGTAAGAGTGTCAGGGACAATATAAGGGAGAGACTCCACCCCCCCAGGCTCCCAGGAACAAGGTAAGAGTGTCAGGGACAATATAAGGGAGAGACTCCCCCCCCAGGCTCCAGGAACAAGGTAAGAGTGTCAATGGACAATATAAGGGAGAGACTCCCCCCCCAGGCTCCCAGGAACAAGGTAAGAGTGTCAGGGACAATATAAGGGAGAGACTCCCCCCCCAGGCTCCCAGGAACAAGGTAAGAGTGTCAGGGACAATATAAGGGAGAGACTCCCCCCCCAGGCTCCCAGGAACAAGGTAAGAGTGTCAGGGACAATATAAGGGAGAGACTTCCCCCCAGGCTCCCAGGAACAAGGTAAGAGTGTCAGGGACAATATAATGGAGAGACTCCCCCCCCAGGCTCCCAGGAACAAGGTAAGAGTGTCAGGGACAATATAAGGGAGAGACTCCCCCCCAGGTCCCAGGAACAAGGTAAGAGTGTCAGGGACAATATAAAGGAGAGACTCCCCCCCCAGGCTCCCAGAACAAGGTAAGAGTGTCAGGGACAATATAAGGGAGAGACTCCCCCCCAGGCTCCCAGGAACAAGGTAAGAGTGTCAGGGACAATATAAGGGAGAGACCCCCCCCCAGGCTCCCGGGAACAAGGTAAGAGTGTCAGGGACAATATAAGGGAGAGACTCCCTCCCCAGGCTCCCAGGAACAAGGTAAGAGTGTCAGGGACAATATAAGGGAGAGGACTCCCCCCCAGGCTCCCAGGAACAAGGTAAGAGTGTCAGGGACAATATAAGGGAGGGGACGCCCCCCAGGCTCCCAGGAACAAGGTAAGAGTGTCAGGGACAATATAAGGAGAGACTCCCCCCCAGGCTCCCAGGAACAAGGTAAGAGTGTCAGGGACAATATAAGGGAGAGACTCCCCCCCTGGCTCCCAGGAACAAGGTAAGAGTGTCAGGGACAATATAAGGGAGAGACTCCCCCCCCCAGGCTCCCAGGAACAAGGTAAGAGTGTCAGGGACAATATAATGGAGAGACTCCCCCCCAGGCTCCCAGGAACAAGGTAAGAGTGTTAGGGACAATATAAGGAGAGACTCCCCCCCAGGCTCCCAGGAACAAGGTAAGAGTGTCAGGGACAATATAAGGGAGAGACTCCCCCCCAGGCTCCCAGGAACAAGGTAAGAGTGTCAGGGACAATATAAGGGAGAGACTCCCCCCCAGGCTCCCAGGAACAAGGTAAGAGTGTCAGGGACAATATAAGGGAGAGACTCCCCCCCCAGGCTCCCAGGAACAAGGTAAGAGTGTCAGGGACAATATAAGGGAGAGACTCCCCCCCAGGCTCCCAGGAACAAGGTAAAGAGTGTCAGGGACAATATAAGGGAGAGACTCCCCCCCAGGCTCCCAGGAACAAGGTAAGAGTGTCAATGACAATATAAGGGAGAGACTCCCCCCCCAGGCTCCAGGAAGAAGGTAAGAGTGTCAGGGGACAATATAAGGGAGAGACTCCCCCCCCAGGCTCCAGGAACAAGGTAAGAGTGTCAGGGAAAATATAAGGGAGAGACTCCCCCCCAGGCTCCCAGGAACAAGGTAAGAGTGTCAGGGACAATATAATGGAGAGACTCCACCCCCCCAGGCTCCCAGGAACAAGGTAAGAGTGTCAGGGACAATATAAGGGAGAACTCCACCCCCAGGCTCCCAGGAACAAGGTAAGAGTGTCAGGGACAATATAAGGGAGAGACTCCCCCCCAGGCTCCCAGGAACAAGGTAAGAGTGTCAGGGACAATATAATGGAGAGACTCCCCCCCAGGCTCCCAGGAACAAGGTAAGAGTGTCAGGGACAATATAAGGGAGAGACACCCCCCCAGGCTCCCAGGAACAAGGTAAGAGTGTCAGGGACAATATAAGGGAGAGACGCCCCCCAGGCTCCCAGGAACAAGGTAAGAGTGTCAGGGACAATATAAGAGGGGAGATCCCCTCCCAGGCTCCCAGGAACAAGGTAAGAGTGTCAGGGACAATATAAGGGAGAGACACCCCCCAGGCTCCAGGAACAAGGTAAGAGTGTCAGGGACAATATAAGGGAGAGACCCCACCCCCCCAGGCTCCCAGGAACAAGGTAAGAGTGTCAGGGACAATATAAGGGAGAGACGCCCCCCCCAGGCTCCCAGGAACAAGGTAAGAGTGTCAGGGACAATATAAGGGAGAGACTCCCCCCCCAGGCTCCCAGGAACAAGGTAAGAGTGTCAGGGACAATAAAAGGGGAGAGACTCCCCCCCCCAGGCCCCCAGGAACAAGGTAAGAGTGTCAGGGACAATATAATGGGAGACTCCCCCCCAGGCTCCCAGGAACAAAGGTAAGAGTGTCAGGGACAATATAAGGGAGAGACTCCCCCCAGGATCCCAAGGACAAGGTAAGAGTGTCAGGGACAATATAAGGGAGAGACTCCCCCCCAGGCTCCCAGGAACAAGGTAAGAGTGTCAGGGACAATATAAGGGAGAGACTCCCCCCCCAGGCTCCCGGGAACAAGGTAAGAGTGTCAGGGACAATATAAGGGAGAGACTCCCCCCCAGGCTCCCAGGAAACAAGGTAAGAGTGTCAGGGACAATATAAGGGAGAGCCCCCCCCCAGGCTCCAGGAACAAGGTAAGAGTGTCAGGGACAATATAGGGAGAGACTCCCCCCCCCCCTAGGCTCCCAGGAACAAGGTAAGAGTGTCAGGGACAATATAAGGGAGAGACTCCCCCCCAGGCTCCCAGGAACAAGGTAAGAGTGTCAGGGACAATATAAGGGAGAGGACTCCCCCCAGGCCTCCAGGAACAAGGTAAGAGTGTCAGGGACAATATAAGGAGAGAGACTCCCCCCCAGGCTCCCAGGAACAAGTAAGAGTGTCAGGGACAATATATGGAGAGACTCCCCCCCAGGCTCCCAGGAACAAGGTAAGAGTGTCAGGGACAATATAAGGGAGAGACATGAGCCTCGCCTCTGAACTTCCATTTGTCAAAACTCCATCAAATATTCCGCGCCATACCTGACCCTACTAAATTCCTACCGGACAAAAAAACAAGAAACATGTTTTCTAGGACGCCCGGGGAATGATCAAGCTGTGTGTGTGTGTGGTGTGTGTGTGTGTGTGTGTGTGTGTGTGTGTGTGTGTGTGTGTGTGTGTGTACTCACCTAGTTACTCCCCTAGTTGAGGTTGCAGGGGTCGAGTCCAAGCTCCTGGCCCCGCCTCTTCACTGGTCGCTACTAGGTCACTCTCCCTGAACCATGAGCTTTATCGTACCTCTGCTTAAAGCTATGTATGGATCCTGCTTCCTCTACATCGCTTCCCAAACTATTCCACTTCCTGACTACTCTGTGGCTGAAGAAATACTTCCTAACATCCCTTTGATTCATCTGTGTCTTCAACTTCCAACTGTGTTCCGTGTTGCTGTGTCCAGTCTCTGGAACATCCTGTCTTTGTCCACCTTGTCAATTCCTCTCAGTATTTTGTAAGTCGTTATCATGTCCCCCCTATCTCTCCTGTCCTCCAGTGTCGTCAGGTTGATTTCCCTTAACCTCTCCTTATAGGACTTTACCTCTTAACCCGGACTAGTCTTGTTGCAAACCTTTGCACTTTCTCTAGTTTCTTTACATGCTTGGCTAGGTGTGGGTTCCAAACTGGTGCCGCATACTCTAATATGGGCCTAACGTACACGGTGTACAGGGTCCTGAACGACTCCTTATTAAGATGTCGGAATGCTGTTCTGAGGTTTGCCAGGCGCCCATATGCTGCGGCAGTTATTTGGTTGATGTGCGCTTCAGGAGATGTGCCTGGTGTTATACTCACCCCAAGATCTTTTTCCTTGAGTGTTTGTTTTTAGTCTCTGGCCCTTAGACTGTACTCCTTTCTGCGGTCTTCTTTGCCCTTCCCCAATCCTCATGACTTTGCACTTGGTGGGATTGAACTCCAGGAGCCAGTTGCTGGACCAGTTCTGCAGCCTGTCCAGATCCTTTGTAGTTCTGCCTGGTCTTCGATCGAATGAACTCTTCTCATCAACTTCCGTCATCTGCAAACAGGGACACCTCGGAGTTAATTCCTTCCGTCATGTCGTTCACAAATACCAGAAACAGCACTGGTCCTAGGACTGACCCCTGTGGGACCCGCTGGTCACAGGTGCCCACTCTGACACCTCTCCAAACGTACCATTACTCGCTGCTGTCTTCCTGACAAGTATTCCCTGATCCATTGCAGTGCCTTCCCTGTTATCCCTGCTTGGTCCTCCAGTTTTTGCACTAATCTCTTGTGTGGTACTGTGTCAAAAGCCTTCTTGCAGTCCAAGAAAATGCAATCCACCCACCCCTCTCTCTCTTGTCTTACTGCTGTCACCATGTCATAGAACTCCAGTAGGTTTGTGACACAGGATTTCCCATCTCTGAAACCATGTTGGCTGCTGGTGATGAGATCATTCCTTTCTAGATGTTCCACCATTCTTCTCCTGACAATCTTTTCCATGATTTTGCATGCTATACATGTCAGTGACACTGGTCTGTAGTTTAGTGCTTCATGTCTGTCTCCTTTTTTAAAGATTGGGACCACATTTGCTGTCTTCCATGCCTCAGGCAATCTCTCTGTTTCGATAGATGTATTGAATATTGTTGTTAGGGGTACACATAGCGCCTCTGCTCCCTCTCTCAGGACCCATGGAGAGATGTTATCTGGCCCCATTGCCTTTGAGGTATCTAGCTCACTCAGAGCCTCTTCACTTCTTCCCCGGTTTGTGTGTACTGTGTCCAGCACATGGTGGTGTACCCCACCTCTCCGTCTTTCTGGAGCCCCTTCTGTCTCCTCTGTGAACACTTCTTTGAATCTCTTGTTGAGTTCCTCACATTCTTCACGGTCATTTCTTGTTGTCTCTCCTCCTTCCTTCCTTAGCCTGATTACCTGGTCCTTAACGGTTGTTTTCTTCCTGATGTGGCTGTATAAACAGCTTCGGGTCAGATTTGGCTTTTGCTGCTATGTCGTTTTCATATTGACGTTGGGCCTCCCTTCTTATCTGTGCATATTCGTTTCTGGCTATACGACTGCTCTCCTTATTCTCCTGGGTCCTTTGCCTTCTATATTTCTTCCATTCCCTAGCACACTTGGTTTTTGCCTCCTTGCATCTTTGGGTGAACCATGGGCTCATCCTGGCTTTTTCATTATTCCTGTTACCCTTGGGTACAAACTCTCCTCAGCCTCCTTGCACATTGTTTGCTACATATTCCATCATCTCATTAACTGGCTTCCCTGCCAGTTCTCTGTCCCACTGAACCTCATTCAGGAAGTTCCTCATTCCTG
>NC_069454.1:20754213-20756713 GCF_026875155.1 Cherax quadricarinatus | reverse complement strand
TGCCTGTAGGGACCTCAAAGAACTTTTAGAAACATCTTTTGACATCATTGATTTAATGGGACTTTTTATTGATGCTGGCTATTTTAATTTATCATAATATTTACTTTTTTGTGTGTATTATTCATGCAAATACAATAATTTATGTTTTAATATCTTTGTTTCTCGTGTGTGTGTGTGTGTGTGTGTGTGTGTGTGTGTGTGTGTGTGGTGTGTGGTGTGTGTGTGTGTGTGTGTGTGTATGTGTATGTGTATGTGCATGTGCATGTGCATGTGTGTTGTTGTGTGTTGTGTGTGTGTGTGTGTGTGTGTATGTTGTGTGTGTGTGTGTGTGTGTGGTGTGTGTGGTGTGTGTGGTGTCTGTATTGCCAAGAGAACAGAGTGATCTACACGGTCAAAGTGTGCTCTTCAGATATTAAAACTACCTACCTACCCTTTTCCTCCTCCCCTCCCTTTCTTCCCCTTCCCTCCTTCCCCCACCTTCACCAGTCGAGGCTTGGTCCATCTACTCTTCAACTCTAACTTGAGAAGAGGTTAGGTTGGCAGACGTCAAGTTAACACAAGACCAGTGTGTGTGTGTATGTGTGTGTGTGTGTGTGTGTGTGTGTGTGTGTGTGTGTGTGTGTGTGTGTGTGTGTGTTCTCCTATGAGCTGTAGCAAGTTTCCATGATAGTATTGATGTTTCTTGATGTCTGGTGGTGTCTATTTATGATGTCTGTTGGTTTCTGGTAGTGTCTGTTGGTTTCTGTTGGTGTTTATTGGTGCTATTGGTGTCTGATGGTGTATATACGATTCCTGTTGGAATGGTGGTGTCTCTTGGCTTCTGTTGGTGTTTATTGGTGTCTGATGGTGTATTTATGATTCTTGGTCCTGTTTATTGGTGTCTGTTGGTATCTATTGGTGTCTATTGGTATCTGTTGGTGTTTATCGGTGCCTGGCGTCTGTTTATGATGTGTGTTGGTTTCTGGTGGCTTCTATTGGTGTCTGTTGGCGTCTGTTGGTGTCTTATGGTGTCCATTGGCATTTACTGGTTTCTGGTGGTGTCTATTTATGATGTGTGTTGGTGTCTATTGATGTCTGTTGGTGCCTGTTGGTGTCTATGATGTCTGTTGTTGTCTTCTTTTTTGTCTGATGATATTTGTTGGTGTCTGGTGAGGTTGCCTTGTAGCCCACACAAGAAAGGAATCACTATGTGTACTCAGCTAGCTAGTGAGAAACCGACTCTAAACCTAAGGTGTAAGTATAGGGCCAACATAACTCACGAAAGCGTGATTACACGATTCCATTAATTAATGGACTGATTACATAGATTCCAGGCTGACGGACTGAATACCTCAAACTCCTTCTGATCTTCACCATTCTTCTTTATATTGGACTGATGAAGCTACTGCGTGACGAAACGTTTCCTCAATAAAGATACCCAAGTGTTGCGCATTTGTCTAATTTATCATCATGGTACTGTTGTACTGCTTAATGGGTGACTGTTACTGGAATCTTGAACAGTTAACCTCTCTACCTCAGACCAAGCAGCCTCCAGGTCACTCAGGCTGTTTCCTCAAAGTGTACAGAAACTGTACACTGTGTATGGCATGATGATGAGATCAGTTCATCAAACGCGAAGTACTGTAATTTTGAGGTGATCAGTCCCTCAGCCTTGGGAAGTGTTCAATTGCTCGAGCACTTGACTAGTTGCAGGCAGATGTGTTTGTTTACTCCTGGAAGAGAGAGAGAGAGAGAGAGAGAGAGAGAGAGAGAGAGAGAGAGAGAGAGAGAGAGAGAGAGAGAGAGAGAGAGAAAGAGAGAGAGAAGTGGTTCGTCGTTATGGGGATGCCCCGGCCAGGGTCTTTTCCATTACGAGAGAGAGAGAGAGAGAGAGAGAGAGAGAGAGAGAGAGAGAGAGAGAGAGAGAGAGAGAGAGAGAGAGAGAGAGGACAGGCGTGGAGAGAAGACACTGGACAAATTTGGCTGAGCGGCTTCATATCTGGGAGTACAAAGAGAGATCTATTGATTCCTGTCAATACTCTTGTAAAAATCTCATTTAATGTTAGTAAATTCACCACCAATTGTATATAATATACACAAATGTTTCCATAATTTTAAAAGTGACTATTTTGATTATCTTTCTTTTTTTTATCTGAAAAGATTCTCTCTCTCTCTCTCTTTTATTATCTCCTACAAGTGGAGCATTTTGGGTAGTCATAGCAGCAACACCTGATACTTTAAATAATCCAGAGACTTGTGTCTGTCTATATATTCACTGAGAGTTTGCTTTAGTCCCTAAAACAGAGATGAACGATTCTTGATTAGTAGTGAGCAGGTTACATGCAACCTTAATGACCCTCGTGTGGTCGATAGGCTTTAAACCCGGTTAACTAAATGGGAATCATTTAAGGATTGATACGTTTCTTTGGATCCCAAATCTGTGAATTTTGGGGGTGAGTGCATGTCAGCGCCATCTCTGATCCAGAGTTCGTACCTTCAGATGCTCGCTTGTCGCCAGGGG
>NC_069454.1:20734477-20749477 GCF_026875155.1 Cherax quadricarinatus | reverse complement strand
GGAATTGTTAAATGTTGATGAAGATAGGGAAGCTGTGATTTCGTGTATAGGACAAGGAGGAATAACGTCTTGTAGGAGTGAGGAAGAGCCAGTTGTGAGTGTGGGGAAGTTCGTGAGGCAGTAGGTAAAATGAAAGGGGGTAAGGCAGCCGGGATTGATGGGATAAAGATAGAAATGTTAAAAGCAGGTGGGGATATAGTTTTGGAGTGGTTGGTGCAATTATTTAATAAATGTATGGAAGAGGGTAAGGTACCTAGGGATTGGCAGAGAGCATGCATAGTTCCTTTGTATAAAGGCAAAGGGGATAAAAGAGAGTGCAAAAATTATAGGGGATAAGTCTGCTGAGTATACCTGGTAAAGTGTATGGTAGAGTTATTATTGAAAGAATTAAGAGTAAGACGGAGAATAGGATAGCAGATGAACAAGGAGGCTTTAGGAAAGGTAGGGGGTGTGGGGACCAGGTGTTTACAGTGAAACATATAAGTGAACAGTATTTAGATAAGGCTAAAGAGGTCTTTGTGGCATTTATGGATTTGGAAAAGGCGTATGACAGGGTGGATAGGGGGGCAATGTGGCAGATGTTGCAAGTGTATGGTGTAGGAGGTTGGTTACTGAAAGCAGTGAAGAGTTTTTACGAGGATAGTGAGGCTCAAGTTAGAGTATGTAGGAAAGAGGGAAATTTTTTCCCAGTAAAAGTAGGCCTTCGACAAGGATGTGTGATGTCACCGTGGTTGTTTAATATATTTATAGATGGGGTTGTAAGAGAAGTAAATGCGAGGGTCTTGGCAAGAGGCGTGGAGTTAAAAGATAAAGAATCACACACAAAGTGGGAGTTGTCACAGCTGCTCTTTGCTGATGACACTGTGGTCTTGGGAGATTCTGAAGAGAAGTTGCAGAGATTGGTGGATGAATTTGGTAGGGTGTGCAAAAGAAGAAAATTAAAGGTGAATACAGGAAAGAGTAAGGTTATGAGGATAACAAAAAGATTAGGTGATGAAAGATTGAATATCAGATTGGAGGGAGAGAGTATGGAGGAGGTGAATGTATTCAGATATTTGGGAGTGGACGTGTCAGCGGATGGGTCTATGAAAGATGAGGTGAATCATAGAATTGATGAGGGGAAAAGAGTGAGTGGTGCACTTAGGAGTCTGTGGAGACAAAGAACTTTGTCCTTGGAGGCAAAGAGGGGAATGTATGAGAGTATAGTTTTACCAACGCTCTTATATGGGTGTGAAGCATGGGTGATAAATGTTGCAGCGAGGAGAAGGCTGGAGGCAGTGGAGATGTCATGTCTCAGGGCAATGTGTGATATGAATATAATGCAGAGAATTCGTAGTTTGGAAGTTAGGAGGAGGTGCGGGATTACCAAAACTGTTGTCCAGAGGGCTGAGGAAGGGTTGTTGAGGTGGTTCGGACATGTAGAGAGAATGGAGCGAAACAGAATGACTTCAAGAGTGTATCAGTCTGTAGTGGAAGGAAGGCGGGGTAGGGGTCGGCCTAGGAAAGGTTGGAGAGAGGGGGTAAAGGAGGTTTTGTGTGCGAGGGGCTTGGACTTCCAGCAGGCATGCGTGAGCGTGTTTGATAGGAGTGAATGGAGACAAATGGTTTTTAATACTTGACGTGCTGTTGGAGTGTGAGCAAAGTAACATTTATGAAGGGGTTCAGGGAAACCGGCAGGCCGGACTTGAGTCCTGGAGATGGGAAGTACAGTGCCTGCACTCTGAAGAGGGGTGTTAATGTTGCAGTTTAAAACTGTAGTGTAAAGCACCCTTCTGGCAAGACAGTGATGGAGTGAATGATGGTGAAAGTTTTTCTTTTTCGGGCCACCCTGCCTTGGTGGGAATCGGCCAGTGTGATAATAAAAAATAATAAATAATATATATATATATATATATATATATATATATATATATATATATATATATATAATATATATATATATATATATATATATATATATATATATATATATATATATGCACTGTGAATTTACTTAATTACCTGTTTTAGGTATTAGACTATTCTTGACTGGTTTTACACGCAACCTTAATGACCCTCGTGTAGTAGAAAGGATACAAACCTCATTTACCAAGCCATAGTTGTTGGGATGGTTGGGTGAAGTAGAAAGGGGAGATATTGTTGCAGATAGTGTACAAGTGTGGAGTGGATTGAAGGGGGGGGGGTGTACGGAGAGCCTTAGAGAGGTTTGGAGGGAGAAGGTGAAGAGGGTTTTGAGTGGTAGGGGATTGAGGATCCAACAGGCTTGTGGAGACAAGTGGTCTCTGGGATTTGACATGCTGTTGGAGTGTGAGCAAGGTAACATTTGTGAAGTGGTTCAGGGGAAACCGGTTAGCCAGACTAATCCTGGAGGTGGGAAGTACAGTGCCTGCACTCTGAAGGATGGGTGAGGATGTTACAGTCCTGGAAGTGGGAAGTATAGTGCCTGCACTCTGAAGGATGGGTGAGGTTGTTACAGTCCTGGAAGTGGGAAGTACAGTGCCTGCACTCTGAAGGATGGGTGAGGTTGTTACAGTCCTGGAAGTGGGAAGTATAGTGCCTGCACTCTGAAGGATGGGAGAGGTTGTTACAGTCCTGGAAGTGGGAAGTACAGTGCCTGCACTCTGAAGGATGGGTGAGGTTGTTACAGTCCTGGAGGTGGGAAGTACAGCGCATGCACTCTGAAGGATGGGTGAGGTTGTTACAGTCCTGGAAGTGGGAAGTATAGTGCCTGCACTCTGAAGGATGGGTGAGGTTGTTACAGTCCTGGAAGTGGGAAGTATAGTGCCTGCACTCTGAAGGATGGTGAGGTTGTTACAGTCCTGGAGGTGGGAAGTACAGTGCCTGCACTCTGAAGGATGGGTGAGGTTGTTACAGTCCTGGAGGTGAGAAGTACAGTGCCTGCACTCTGAAGGATGGGTGAGGTTGTTACAGTCCTGGAAGTGGGAAGTACAGTGCCTGCACTCTGAAGGATGGGTGAGGTTGCTACAGTCCTGGAGGTGGGAAGTACAGTGCCTGCACTCTGAAGGATGGGTGAGGTTGTTACAGTCCTGGAAGTGGGAAGTATAAATGCCTGCACTCTGAAGGATGGGTGAGGTTGTTACAGTCCTGGAAGTGGGAAGTATAGTGCCTGCACTCTGAAGGATGGGTGAGGTTGTTACAGTCCTGGAAGTGGGAAGTATAGTGCCTGCACTCTGAAGGATGGGTGAGGTTGTTACAGTCCTGGAGGTGGGAAGTACAGTGCCTGCACTCTGAAGGATGGGTGAGGTTGTTACAGTCCTGGAAGTGGGAAGTACAGTACCTGCACTCTGAAGGATGGGTGAGGTTGTTACAGTCCTGGAAGTGGGAAGTATAGTGCCTGCACTCTGAAGGATGGGTGAGGTTGTTACAGTCCTGAAAGTGGGAAGTATAGTGCCTGCACTCTGAAGGATGGGTGAGGTTGTTACAGTCCTGGAGGTGGGAAGTACAGTGCCTGCACTCTGAAGGATGGGTGAGGTTGTTACAGTCCAGGAAGTGGGAAGTATAGTGCCTGCACTCTGAAGGATGAGTGAGGATGTTACAGTCCTGGAAGTGGGAAGTACAGTGCCTGCACTCTGAAGGATGGGTGAGGTTGTTACAGTCCTGGAAGTGGGAAGTACAGTGCCTGCACTCTGAAGGATGGGTGAGGATGTTACGGTCCTGAAAGTGGGAAGTACAGTGCCTGCACTCTGAAGGATGGGTGAGGTTGTTACAGTCCTGGAAGTGGGAAGTATAGTGCCTGCACTCTGAAGGATGGGTGAGGTTGTTACAGTCCTGGAAGTGGGAAGTATAGTGCCTGCACTCTGAAGGATGGGTGAGGATGTTACAGTCCTGGAAGTGGGAAGTATAGTGCCTGCACTCTGAAGGATGGGTGAGGTTGTTACAGTCCTGGAGGTGGGAAGTACAGTGCCTGCACTCTGAAGGATGGGTGAGGTTGTTACAGTCCTGGAGGTGGGAAGTACAGTGCCTGCACTCTGAAGGATGGGTGAGGTTGTTACAGTCCTGGAGGTGGGAAGTACAGTGCCTGCACTCTGAAGGATGGGTGAGGTTGTTACAGTCCTGGAAGTGGGAAGTATAGTGCCTGCACTCTGAAGGATGGGTGAGGTTGTTACAGTCCTGGAGGTGGGAAGTACAGTGCCTGCACTCTGAAGGATGGGTGAGGTTGTTACAGTCCTGGAGGTGGGAAGTACAGTGCCTGCACTCTGAAGATGGGTGAGGTTGTACAGTCCTGGAAGTGGGAAGTACAGTGCCTGCACTCTGAAGGATGGGTGAGGTTGTTACAGTCCTGGAAGTGGGAAGTACAGTGCCTGCACTCTGAAGGATGGGTGAGGATGTTACAGTCCTGGAAGTGGGAAGTATAGTGCCTGCACTCTGAAGGATGGGAGAGGTTGTTACAGTCCTGGAAGTGGGAAGTATAGTGCCTGCACTCTAAAGGATGGGTGAGGTTGTTACAGTCCTGGAAGTGTGAAGTATAGTGCCTGCACTCTGAAGGATGGGTGAGGTTGTTACAGTCCTGGAAGTGGGAAGTATAGTGCCTGCACTCTGAAGGATGGGTGAGGTTGTTACAGTCCTGGAAGTGGGAAGTATAGTGCCTGCACTCTGAAGGATGGGTGAGTGTTTACAGTCCTGGAAGTGGGAAGTATAGTGCCTGCACTCTGAAGGATGGGTGAGGTTGTTACAGTCCTGGAAGTTGGAAGTACAGTGCCTGCACTCTGAAGGATGGGTGAGGTTGTTACAGTCCTGGAGGTGGGAAGTACAGTGCCTGCACTCTGAAGGATGGGTGAGGTTGTTACAGTCCTGGAGGTGGGAAGTACAGTGCCTGCACTCTGAAGGATGAGTGAGGTTGTTACAGTCCTGGAAGTGGGAAGTATAGTGCCTGCACTTTGAAGGATGGGTGAGGTTGTTACAGTCCTGGAAGTGGGAAGTATAGTGCCTGCACTCTGAAGGATGGGTGAGGTTGTTACAGTCCTGGAAGTGGGAAGTATAGTGCCTGCACTCTGAAGGATGAGTGAGGCTGTTACAGTCCTGGAAGTGGGAAGTATAGTGCCTGCACTCTGAAGGATGGGTGAGGTTGTTACAGTCCTGGAAGTGGGAAGTATAGTGCCTGCACTCTGAAGGATGGGTGAGGTTGTTACAGCCCTGGAGGTGGGAAGTATAGTGCCTGCACTCTGAAGGATGGGTGAGGTTGTTACAGTCCTGGAAGTGGGAAGTATAGTGCCTGCACTCTGAAGGATGGGTGAGGTTGTTACAGTCCTGGAAGTGGGAAGTATAGTGCCTGCACTCTGAAGGATGGGTGAGGTTGTTACAGTCCTGGAAGTGGGAAGTACAGTGCCTGCACTCTGAAGGATGAGTGAGGCTGTTACAGTCCTGGAAGTGGGAAGTACAGTGCCTGCACTCTGAAGGATGAGTGAGGCTGTTACAGTCCTGGAAGTGGGAAGTATAGTGCCTGCACTCTGAAGGATGGGTGAGGTTGTTACAGTCCTGGAAGTGGGAAGTATAGTGCCTGCACTCTGAAGGATGGGTGAGGTTGTTACAGTCCTGGAAGTGGGAAGTATAGTGCCTGCACTCTGAAGGATGGGTGAGGCTGTTACAGTCCTGGAAGTGGGAAGTATAGTGCCTGCACTCTGAAGGATGGTGAGGTTGTTACAGTCCTGGAAGTGGAAGTATAGTGCCTGCACTTGAAGGATGAGTGAGGCTGTTACAGTCCTGGAAGTGGGAAGTATAGTGCCTGCACTCTGAAGGATGGGTGAGGTTGTTACAGTCCTGGAAGTGGGAAGTACAGTGCCTGCACTCTGAAGGATGAGTGAGGTTGTTACTCTAGTACGCTGTAACAGTGTATTAGTTCCCAGTAAGAGGTGTTCACTGTAACAAGATAATTGCATCATTACTGGCGGTTAATCAATGTTTCACTGTGAAGAATAATTAGCTTTTTAATTGGAGTTTGAGGTGTTAAAATAATAATAATAATAATAATAATAATAATAATAGTAATAATGAAAACACCACCACCACTACCTCTACCACCACTACCACCACCACCACCACTACCTTTACCACCACTACCCCACACCACCACCACCACTACCTTACCACCACTACCACCACCACCACCACTACCTTTACCACCACTACCACCACCACCACCACTACCTTTACCACCACCCCTACCACCACCACCACCACTACCTTTACCACACCACCACTACTACCACCACCACCACTACCTCTATCACACCACCACTTCCACCACCACCTCCACTACTTCTAGCACCTCTACCATCACCACCACTACCACTAAAACCACTACCACCACCACTTCCACCACCACCACTACCATTACCACCACTACCACCACCACTCTCACCACCACCACCCCCTACCGCCACAACTACCACCACTACCACCACCACCGCTACCATACCACACCACCACTACCACTACCACCACAACCACCACTACCACCAGTACCACTACCACCACTACCCCTACTACCACTACCATCACTACCACTACCATCACTACCACTTCCACCACTACCACCACTATCACTACCACCACTACCATTGCCACCACTACCCCACTACCACCATACCAGTACCACCATTACCACCGCTACCACCACTACCACCACTGCCACCTCTACCACCTCTACACTACACTTACCATCACTACCCACTGTCACTACACCACTACCACCATTACCACCACTACTACCATAACCACAACTACCACCACTACTACCACTAACCACCACTACCACTACCATTACTACTATCACTACCACTACAATCGCTACCACCACTACTACCACTACCACCACCACCACTACCACCACTACCCCATACCAATACACACTACGACACTACCACTGCCACCGCTACCACCACTACTACCACTACCACCACCACCCTACCACTACTCTCACTACCACCACTACAATCGCTACCATCAGCTACCACTACCTACCACTACCTCACCACTACCTTTTCATCACTACCACCTGCTCCTCACACTACAACTACACACTTCCGCTCAATACCATCTCACCATGCACCATTACCAGCTCATTGCCACTGCCCTGCCACTCATGTACGCCTACTGGCACCTCGCACTCTTCTCGCACTGTACCTCATTACACCGCTCTACGCTCCGCTACCTACCTCTGCACTAGCCGCTGCTGTCTACCTCCTTACCACCGCTACCACTACTGACTGCCACCACTGCTCCACTATCCTGCCACTTCTACCACCATTACCACCACTACCACCACCACTACCACCACACCACCACCATACCACCACTACCACTACCACTACCTTACCACCGCTACCACCACTACACTCCACCTACTCATACCACCATATCATGCACCACTCATCCACCATTACCACCACTACCACCACTACCACCACTACCACCACTACCACCACTACCACCACTACCACTATTCACTGCTCACCTCAGCAAACTCAATATAAACTTTCCTGCTCAATGGAGAATCTTGAAAATGCAATACGATTGAAAAGCTGCCATACTGTCTGCTGGCTCTGCTGTCTGCTGGCCCTGCTGGTTCTGCTGTCTGCTGGCCCTGCTGGTTCTGCTGTCTGCTGGCCCTGCTGGTTCTGCTGTCTGCTGGCCCTGCTGGCTCTGCTGTCTGCTGGTCCTGCTGGCTCTGCTGTCTGCTGGCCCTGCTGGTTCTGCTGTCTTCTGGCTCTGCTGTCTGCTGGTCCTGCTGGCTCTGCTGTCTGCTGGCCCTGCTGGCTCTGCTGTCTGCTGGTCCTGCTGGTTCTGCTGTCTGCTGGCTCTGCTGTCTGCTGCTCTGCTGTCTGCTGGCTCTGCTGTCTGCTGGTCCTGCTGGTTCTGCTGTCTGCTGGCTCTGCTGTCTGCTGGCTCTGCTGGCTCTGCTGTCTGCTGGTCCTGCTGGCTCTGCTGCTCTGCTGTCCTGCTGGTTCTGCTGCTGGCTCGCTGTCTGCTGTCTGCTGGCTCTGTTGTCTGCTGGTCCTGCTGGTTCTGCTGTCTGCTGGCCCTGCTGGCTCTGCTGTCTGTTGGCCCTGCTGTCTGCCTGGTCATCTCAGTGGTGTGTCTGCTCAGCAGACTGGTCTTCAGTGCTGGACCATACTCAGCATGTACGAACACCTCACACTCACTCTCTCATCAAGTCTGCGCTCACTCACCCGCACGGCTTGCCACTTCACTTATTATTATTATTATTATTATTATTATTATTATTAGTAGTAGTAGTAGTAGTAGTTGTTGTTGTTGTTGTTGTTGCTGTTGTAGTGGTATTAGTAGTAGTAGTAGTGGTAGTAATAATAGTATTAGAAGTAGTAGTAATAGCAGTAGTAATAGTGGAGTCTCATAATAGTATTAGAATAGTAGTAATTAGTAGCAGTAGTATATGGTAGTCATAATATATAGATAGTAGTATAGTAGAGTAGTAATAGTGTAGTATAATAGTTTAGAATAGTAGTAATAGTTGCAATAGTAGTAGTGGTAGTCATAATAGTATTAGAAGTAGTAGTAATAGTAGCAGTAGTAATAGTGGTAGTCATAATAGTATTAGAAGTAGTAGTAATAGTAGCAGTAGTAATAGTGGTAGTCATAATAGTAGTAGAAGTAGTAGTGACAAATAATAACAGCTTCAAGAACAAAAATAATAAAAGCAATAGCAACAACAACAGCGGCAACAAGAGTAATAAGAACAATAGCAGCAGCAATAATAATAATAATAATAATAGCAATAACGACAACAAAAATAACAACAACAATAGCATCATCAACAACAGATGTCAGTTTTCCCACAGTAAATCGTGTGTATTGTAGTTGACATCATCTTTACAATAGCCAGCATCATCTCCTGCTCTTCCTCTCTCTGTTGGTGTGGAGGCTGGGATTACCCTTGCGGGTAGCAGCGCCACCACCTTCCTCTTCATACTGCCACCCGGATTAAGCAGCAGCGGCAGCAGGAGGCGGAATTTATAGCTGAAGTGAATTATTTTGTAAGCGAGGTGGAAAATCCGTCTTCCGCTCACGAACGGTGAGAGGTGAAGATGGTGTACCAAGCCTGGAGAGAGAGAGAGAGAGAGAACGAGGGAAAGAACGAATATATATATATATATATAATATATATATATATATATATATTTTAATATATATATATATTATTATTAATATATATATATATATATATATATAATATAATATATATATATATATTATATATATATATATATATATATATATATATATATGCAAGACAAGCCACCGAGGATGGAAATCTTTAGCTCAAGTACGTTGACACGTCTCCGTGCGTCATCAGAAGCTATTCATTGTTGAAAGAGTAGCAACAAGAAATGAGGGAAAGTTTTCTCAGAGTGAGGAGTGGTGACACTCCAGTGTTAGAGGCAAGGATATTCCAAGGATGAAATCTGACTCCTCAAAATCTATGAAGAACCACGTGGTAAATCTTGTAAGCACGGCAGCCAGGAAGCTAATAACATTTAAGGATCCCAATGGAAATAAGTCAGTGTATGACTTTTTTGGGTTATCTTAGGTAATTTACACATGTTACTACGTATGATAATTTGTGTGACTGTATTTATGTGTACCTGTATCTAAGTAAGCTAACTAAGACAAATCTCGAAACTCTCGACAGTAAAGCCTTGCAAACCCTGTACGAGGAATAAGTGCGCACTCACGTGGAGTATACACCACTTTCTATGATTGTCTGCCCCCCATCTCAATTACGACTTCTTTACAAAATAGAGAACCATGCGAGACAATTATCTCTCTCCTGGACCTGGTCTGGATGGTTCTGTCATTTCAGCAGAGCCTTCAACACCGAAGAGATGTGGTTGGTCTCACTTTTATTTACAAGATCAGAGTTGTCAAGATGCCACACTTGGCTCCACTTTACGGACAGTGAGAAGACAGCTTCTGTACCACAAGACGAACAGCAAGAAGAGAACCTATAACCTGCATGACAGACGGTGACGAGAAGACAACTTTTACACCACAAGACGGGCAGCAAACAGCAACTACACTCTGGCTGTAACCTTCTCAAGAACATAACCTCATCTGCCATCAGTCATTACTAGAATGACCCGAGTCTGGAACACGTTTATAAAATAAACATTGACGAATTAAAATTAATTGACCCAGAGAAATTCCTGGGCCAGGGATGACTCCAGCTGTACCCTGTCCCTTATATGTGTGTGTTTCATAACGATTTAAAAAAGACACTGCGAGTGAAGGCTTTTAAATGAGCTGATGTAAACAACAGCTGTTTGCTTGTAAACAAAGGCAGGAACCCTGAGCTTAACACTGTAAACAAAACACTGTGTTAAGCAAGGGGAATGGAGGAGATAGTGAGGGAAGAGAGAGAAAAGATTGTAGGGGAAGAATGAGAATGGTGAGGGGAAGGACGGGGAGTGAGGTGGGGAAGGAAGGAGGGGAAAGACGGGGAGTGAGGTGGGGAAGGAGGGAGGGGAAAGACGGGGAGTGAGGTGGGGAAGGAGGGAGGGGAAAGACGGGGAGTGAGGTGGGGAGGAGGGAGGGGGAAAGACGGGGAGTGAGGTGGGAAGGAGGGAGGGGAAAGACGGGGAGTGAGGTGGGGAAGGAGGGAGGGGAAAGACGGGGAGTGAGGGGGGAAGGAGGGAGGGGAAAGACGGGGAGTGAGGTGGGGAAGGAGGGAGGGGAAAGACGGGGAGTGAGGTGGGGAAGGAGGGAGGGGAAAGACGGGGAGTGAGGTGGGGAAGGAGGGAGGGGAAAGACGGGGAGTGAGGTGGGGAAGGAGGGAGGGGAAAGACGGGGAGTGAGGTGGGGGAAAAGAGGGAGGGGAAAGACGGGGAGTGAGGTGGGGAAGGAGGGAGGGGAAAGACGGGGAGTGAGGTGGGGAAGGAGGGAGGGGAAAGACGGGGAGTGAGGTGGGGAAGGAGGGGGGGGAAAGACGGGGAGTGAGGTGGGGAAGGAGGGAGGGGAAAGACGGGGAGTGAGGTGGGGAAGGAGGGAGGGGAAAGACGGGGAGTGAGGTGTGGGGAAGGAGGAGGGGAAAGACGGGAGTGAGGGGGGAAGGAGGGAGGGGAAAAGACGGGGAGTGAGGTGGGGAAGGAGGGAGGGGAAAGACGGGAGTGAGGTGGGGAAGGAGGGAGGGGAAAGAAGGGGAGTGAGGTGGGGAAGGAGGGAGGGGAAAGACGGGGAGTGAGGTGGGGAAGGAGGGAGGGGAAAAGACGGGGAGTGAGGTGGGGAAGGAGGGAGGGGAAAGACGGGGAGTGAGGTGGGGAAGGAGGGAGGGGAAAGACGGGGAGTGAGGTGGGGGAAAGGGGGGAGGGGAAAGACGGGGAGTGAGGTGGGGAAGGAGGGAGGGGAAAGACGGGGAGTGAGGTGGGGAAGGAGGGAGGGGAAAGACGGGGAGTGAGGTGGGGAAGGAGGGAGGGAAAGACGGGGAGTGAGGTGGGGAAGGAGGGAGGGGAAAGACGGGGAGTGACCGAGACTTTCAAGTATTGAAGGAAGAAAGTCATCATTGCTTCCACGCTTTCATTAACGTGGACCCCCTCCATGACCCCCCCGTCCCCCGTCTACCATGACCCCCGCCTACCATGACCCCCTCCATGACCCCCCCGTCCCCCGTCTACCATGACCCCCCGCCTACCATGACCCCCGCCTACCATGACCCCCGCCTACCATGACCCCCCCTACCATGACCCCCCGCTCTACCATGACCCCCCCCTACCACCCCCGCCTACCATGACCCCCGCTCTACCATGACCCCCCCCGCCCCTACCATGACCCACCCGCCTACCATGACCCCCGTCTACCATGACCCCCCCGCCTACATGACCCCCGCCCACCATGACCCCCGCCTACCATGACCCCCGCTACCATGACCCCCGCCTACCATGACCCCCCGCCTACCATGACCCCCCCTACCATGACCCCCCCGCCTACCATGACCCCCGCCTACCATGACCCCCGCCTACCATGACCCCCGCCTACCATGACCCCCGCCTACCATGACCCCCCGCCTACCATGACCCCCGCCTACCATGACCCCCGCCTACCATGACCCCCCGCCCTACCATGACCCCCCGCCTACCATGACCCCGCCTACATGACCCCCACCTACCATGACCCCTCCGCCTACCCTGACCCCCGCCTACCATGACCCCCGCCTACCATGACCCCCGTCTACCATGACCCCCGCCCTACCATGACCCCCACCTACCATGACCCCCCGTTACCATGACCCCCGCCTACCATGACCCCCACCTACCATGACCCCCCGCCTACCATGACCCCCGCCTACCATGACCCCGCCTACCATGACCCCCGCCTACCATGACCCCATCTACCATGACCCCCCGCCTACCATGACCCCCGCCTACCATGACCCCCCGCCTACCATGACCCCCGCCTACCATGACCCCCGCCTACCATGACCCCCACCTACCATGACCCCCCGCCTACCATGACCCCCGCCTACCATGACCCGCCTACCATGACCCCGCCTACCATGACCCCCCGCCCCTTCTACCATGACCCCCGCCTACCATGACCCCCACCTACCATAACCCCCCCTACCAGACTCCCCTTACCATGACTCCCACTACCATGACCCTCCCGCCTACCATGACCCCCCGCCTCCATGACCCCCCCTACATGACCCCCCGCCTACCATGACCCCCGTCTACCATGATCCCCACTACCATGACCCCCCGCCTACCATGACCCCCACCTACCATGACCCCCGCCTACCATGACCCCGCCCCCGTCTACCATGACCCGCGCCCCGTCTACCATGACCCCCACCTAACCATGAACCCCCGCCTACCATGACCCCACACTACCATTAACCCCCTCCTACCATGACTCCCCTTACCATGACTCCCCACTACCATGACCCTCCCGCCTACCATGACCCCCACCTACCATGACCCCCGCCTACCATGACCCCACCTACATGACCCCCGCCCCTCTAACCATGACCCGCGCCCCCGTCTACCATGACCCCCACCTACCATGACCCCCGCCTACCATGACCCCCACCTACCATAACCCCCCCCCTACCATGACTCCCCCTACCATGACTCCCCACTACCATGACCTCCCGCCTACCATGACCCCCACCTACCATGACCCCCGCCTACCATGAACCCCCACCTACCATTAACCCCTCCTACCATGACTCCCCCACTACCATGACCCTCCCGCCTACCATGACCCCCACCTACCATAACCCCCCTCCTACCATGACTCCCCCATACCATGACTCCCACTACCATGACCCTCCCGCCTACCATGAACCCGCTCCCCACTACCATGACCCCGCCCACCTGGTACCCTATACTACCATGATCCCCTACCTACCAGGGTCCCCCCCTACCATGAACCCCCGCCTACCATGACCCCCCACTTACCATGGCCCCCCGCCTACCATGAACTCGTGCCTACCATGACTTCCACCACAATGACTCCCCGCTGCCATGACTCCCTCCCCACTACCATGACTCCCCACTACATGACTCCTTCACTACCATACTCCCTTTCCCCTTTACCATGACTCCTCTCCACTGCCAAGGCTCTCTCCCCACTACCATGACTCCCTCCCTACTACCATGACTCCCCACTACCATGACTTCCCCGTCTACCATGACTCCCCCCTTATCATGACTCCTCACTACCATGACTCCCTCGTCACTACCATGACTCCCTCGTCACTACCATGACTCCCTCCTCACTACCATGACTCTCCCCCTACTAACACTCCCTCCTCACTACCATGACTCCCTCCTTACTACCATGACTCCCTCGTCACTACCATGACGACTCCCTCGTCACTACCATGACTCCCTCGTCACTACCATGACTCCCTGCTCACTACCATGACTCTCCCCACTACTACGACTCCCTCCTCACTACCATGACTCCCTCCTCACTAACATGACTCCTTCCTCACTACCATGACTCCCTCCTCACTACCATGCCTCCCTCATGAATACCATGACTCCGTCCTCACTACCATGACTCCCTCCTCACTACCATGACTCCCTCCTCACTAGCATGACTCCCTCCTCACTACCATGACTGCCTCCTCACTACCATGACTCCCTCCTCACTACCATGACTCCCTCCTCACTACCATGACTCCATTCTCACTACCATGACTCCCTCCTCATACCATGATCCTCCTCACTTACCATGACTCCCTCCTCCCCTACCATGACTCCCTTCTCGCTAACATGACTCCCTCCTCACTACATGACTCCCTCCTCACTACCATGACTCCCTCTCACTACCATGACTCCCTCCTCATACCCTGACTCCCTCCTCACTACCATGACTCCCTCTCACTACCATGACTCCCTCCTCACTACCATGACTCCATTCCACTCCATGACTCCCTCCTCACTACCATGACTCCCTCCTCACTACCATGACTCCCCCTCCTCACTACCATGACTCCCTTCTCACTACCATTACTCCTTCCTCACTACCATTACTCCCTCCTCACTACCATGACTCTTTTCACTACATGACTCCCTCCTCACTACCATGACTCCCTCCTCACTACCATGACTCCCTCCTCACTACCATGACTCCCTCCTCACTGCCATGACTCCCTTTTCACTACCATGACTCTCCTCACTACCATGACCCTCCTCATACCATGACTCCCTTTCACTACCATGACTCCCTTCTCACTACCATGACTCCCTCCTCACTACCATGACTCCCTCCTCACTACCATGACTCCCTCCTCACTACCATGACTCCCTCCTCACTACCATGACTCCCTCCTCACTACCATGACTCCCTCCTCACTAGCATGACTCCCTCCTCACTACCATGACTCCCTCCTCACTACCATGACTCCCTCCTCACTACATGACTCCCTCCTCACTACCATGGCTCCCTCCTCACTACCATGACTCTCTCCTCACACCATGACTCCCTCCTCATACCATGACTCCCTCCTCACTACCATGA
>NC_069454.1:20721977-20729477 GCF_026875155.1 Cherax quadricarinatus | reverse complement strand
GGGAAACCAGTTAATGAGATGATGGAATATGTAGCAATAAATGCAAGGAGGCTGAGGAGAGGTTTGTACCCAAGGGTAACAGGAGTAATGACAAAGCCAGGATGAGCCCATGGTTTACCCAAAGGTGCAGGGAGGCAAAAACCAAGTGTGCTAGGGAATGGAAGAAATATAGAAGGCAAAGGACCCAGGAGAATAAGGAGAACAGTCGTAGAGCCAGAAATGAATATGCACAGATAAGAAGGGAGGCCCAAAGACAATATGAAAATGACATAGCAGCGAAAGCCAAATCTGACCCGAAACTGTTGTACAGCCACATCAGGAGGAAAACAACAGTCAAGGACCAGGTAATCAGGCTAAGGAAGGAAGGAGGAGAGACAACAGGAAATGACCGGGAAGTATGTGAAGAACTCAACAAGAGATTCAAAGAAGTGTTCACAGAGGAGACAGAAGGGACTCCAGAAAGACGGAGAGGTGGGGCACACCACCAAGTGCTGGACACAGTGCACACAACCGAGGAAGAAGTGAAGAGGCTTCTGAGTGAGCTAGATACCTCAAAGGCAATGGGGCCAGATAACATCTCCCCATGGGTATTGAGAGAGGGAGCAGAGGCGCTATGTGTACCCTAACAACAATATTCAATACATCTATCGAAACAGGGAGATTGCCTGAGGCATGGAAGACAGCAAATGTAGTCCCAATCTTTAAAAAAGGAGACAGACATGAAGCATTAAACTACAGACCAGTGTCACTGACATGTATAGTATGCAAAATCATGGAGAAGATTATCAGGAGAAGAGTGGTGGAACACCTAGAAAGGAATGATCTCATCAACAGCAGCCAGCATGGTTTCAGGGACGGGAAATCCTGTGTCACAAACCTACTGGAGTTCTATGACATGGTGACAGCAGTAAGACAAGAGAGAGAGGGTGGGTGGATTGCATTTTCTTGGACTGCAAGAAGGCGTTTGACACAGTTCCACACAAGAGATTGGTGCAAAAACTGGAGGACCAAGCAGGGATAACAGGGAAGGCACTACAATGGATCAGGGAATACTTGTCAGGAAGACAGCAGCGAGTCATGGTACGTGGCGAGGTGTCAGAGTGGGCACCTGTGACCAGCGGGGTCCCGCAGGGGTCAGTCCTAGGACCAGTGCTGTTTCTGGTATTTGTGAACGACATGACGGAAGGAATAGACTCTGAGGTGTCCCTGTTTGCAGATGACGTGAAGTTGATGAGAAGAATACACTCGATCGAAGACCAGGCAGAACTACAAAGGGATCTGGACAGGCTGCAGAACTGGTCCAGCAATTGGCTCCTGGAGTTCAATCCCACCAAGTGCAAAGTCATGAAGATTGGGGAAGGGCAAAGAAGGCCGCAGACGGAGTACAGTCTAGGGGGTCAGAGACTACAAACCTCACTCAAGGAAAAAGATCTTGGGGTGAGTATAACACCAGGCACATCTCCTGAAGCGCACATCAACCAAATAACTGCTGCAGCATATGGGCGCCTAGCAAACCTCAGAACAGCATTCCGACATCTTAATAAGGAATCGTTCAGGACCCTGTACACCGTATACGTTAGGCCCATATTGGAGTATGCGGCACCAGTTTGGAACCCACACCTAGCCAAGCACGTAAAGAAACTAGAGAAAGTGCAAAGGTTTGCAACAAGACTAGTCCCAGAGCTAAGAGGTATGTCCTACGAGGAGAGGTTAAGGGAAATCAACCTGACGACACTGGAGGACAGGAGAGATAGGGGGGACATGATAACGACATACAAAATACTGAGAGGAATTGACAAGGTGGACAAAAACAGGATGTTCCAGAGATTGGACACAGTAACAAGGGGACACAGTTGGAAGCTAAAGACACAGATGAATCACAGGGATGTTAGGAAGTATTTCTTCAGCCACAGAGTAGTCAGTAAGTGGAATAGTTTGGGAAGCGATGTAGTGGAGGCAGGATCCATACATAGCTTTAAGCAGAGGTACGATAAAGCTCACGGCTCAGGGAGAGTGACCTAGTAGCGATCAGTGAAGAGGCGGGGCCAGGAGCTCGGACTCGACCCCCGCAACCTCAACTAGGTGAGTACAACTAGGTGAGTACACACACACACACACACACACACACACGCACACACGCACACACACACACGTAGATCGCATCTTCCTGTTATATCATAAAACACTTGATATAGTAAAAAGAATTAAAGTAAATTCCCATTATATATTATATATATATATATATATATATATATATATATATATATATATATATATATATATATATATATATATATATATATTATGTATGTATATACATACACTCAGTGAGCACTTTATTAGGTACATCGCCTTTGCCTCAGAACACTTTGAATTCTTGGTATCATAGATTCAACAAGGTGCTGGAAACATTCCTTAGAGATGCTGGTTTATGATGACATGACAGCATCACACAGTTGTTGCAGATTGTACATTCATGCTGTGAATCTCCTTTTCCACATCCCGAAGGTTTACGCCAAATTCTAACTCTACCATCTGCATGTCGTAGCAGAAATCGCGATTTGTCAGACCAGGCGACGTTTTTCCAATCTTCAACTGTCCAGTTTTAGTGAGCCTGTGACCACTGTAGCTTTAATTTCCTGTTCTTAACTGACAGGAGTGGAACCCGGTGTGGTCTTCTTCTGATATATAACCCATCCATTTTAAGGTTCGACGTGTTGTGCATTCAGAGATGCTCTTCTGCATACCACAGTTGTAACGAGTGGTTATCTGAGTTACTGTCACCTTCCTGTCAGTATGAACTAGTCTAGTCATTCTCCTCTGACTTCTCTCATTATCAAAGAGTTTACACCCACAGAACTACCACTCACTGGATGTTTCGTGTTTCTCACATTATTCTCTCTGAACTCTAGAGACTGTTGAGAGTGAAAATCCCAGGAGATCATCAGTTTCTGAGACACACAAACTACCTCGTCTGTCTGGCACCAACAATCATTCCACTGACAAAGTCACTTAAATCACATTTCTTCACCATTCTGATGTTCAGTCTGAACAACAAGTGAACCTCTTGACCATGTCTGTATGTTTTAAGACATTGAGGTGCCGCTGCTACGCGATTGGCTGATAAGATATTTGCGTCAACTAGCAGGTGTACAGGTGTACCTAGAAACATACACATCTCTGTGTATACTAGAAACATACGCCAGATAATAATAACAGTAACAGTGGTAACGCTGCTGTCAGGTAATAATAACACTGGTAAGGCTGCTGTCAGATAATGATAACACTAATAACGTTTCTGTCACATAATAATAACGCTGCTACCAGATAATAACAACGTTGCTGTCAGATAATAACGCTGCTGCCAGATAATAATAACGCTGCTGCCAGGTAATAATAACGCTGCTGCCAGGTAATAATAACGCTGCTGTCAGATAATAATAACGCTGCTGCCAGATAATAATAACGCTGCTGCCAGGTAATAATAACGCTGCTGCCAGGTAATAATAACGCTGCTGCCAGGTAATAATAACGCTGCTGCCAGGTAATAACAACGTTGCTGTCAGATAATAACGCTGCTGTCAGATAATAATAACGCTGCTGCCAGGTAATAATAACGCTGCTGCCAGGTAATAATAACGCTGCTGCCAGGTAATAATAACGCTGCTGCCAGGTAATAATAACGCTGCTGCCAGATAATAATAACGCTGCTGCCAGGTAATAATAACGCTGCTGCCAGGTAATAATAACGCTGCTGTCAGGTAATAATAACGCTGCTGCCAGGTAATAATAACGCTGCTGCCAGGTAATAATAACGCTGCTGTCAGATAATAATAACGCTGCTGTCAGATAATAATAACGCTGCTGTCAGGTAATAATAACGCTGCTGTCAGATAATAATAACGCTGCTGTCAGATAATAATAACGCTGCTGTCAGATAATAACGCTGCTGTCAGATAATAATAACGCTGCTGTCAGATAATAACGCTGCTGTCAGATAATAATAACGCTGCTGTCAGATAATAATAACGCTGCTGCCAGGTAATAATAACGCTGCTGCCAGGTAATAATAACGCGCTGTCGGGATATTAACGCTGCTGTCAGATAATAATAACGCTGCTGTCAGATAATAACGCTGCTGTCAGATAATAATAACGCTGCTGTCAGATAATAATAACGCTGCTGCCAGGTAATAATAACGCTGCTGCCAGGTAATAATAACGCTGCTGTCAGATAATAACGCTGCTGTCAGATAATAATAACGCTGCTGTCAGATAATAATAACGCTGCTGCCAGGTAATAATAACGCTGCTGTCAGGTAATAATAACGCTGCTGTCAGATAATAACGCTGCTGTCAGGTAATAATAACGCTGCTGTCAGGTAATAATAACGCTGCTGTCAGATAATAACGCTGCTGTCAGGTAATAATAACGCTGCTGGCAGATAATTACCGGAAACAGACATACATGCGGTCAAGTAATTTCAAAATTTCTCCATTAAAACCACTGGTAAACATTGAATCAGAATTTTGAAAACATTGGGTGAGCATCGCTGGTGGTTTTTGGAAAGTAACTGATTATATTGGTAGTGTAATGAAGCTATTGTGATTATATTAATGTAACTAGGTCATTACCCTGGGGTTTTCCCGCCCGGTCATCCAGTCTTAATTGATCGTTGTAACGGTGGGTTGGTTACTGTTGCAACCAGGTGTGTGTGTGTGTGTGTGTGTGTGTGTGTGTGTGTGTGTGTGTGTGAGAGAGAGAGAGAGTGAGAGAGAGAGTCGGTACAGATATTCACTGATGGAAAGTGATAGTCAGTGTAAATTATTTACAGAAAAATTCAGTGAAAAGAAGTGAGAGTAAGTGAAAGAACCTGTTCAACTTTCACTCTCCCGCCCTCACACTTATTTCTCTAATTATATATATATATATATATATATATATATATATATATATATTATATATATATATATATATATATATATATGTATATATATATATATATATAAGATATATATAATTATATATATATATATATATATATATATATATATATATATATAATGTATATATATATATATATATATATATATATATATATATTTATATATTATATATATATATATATATATATATATATATACATATATATATATATATATATATATATATATATATATATATATTATATATATATATATATATATATATATATTTTATTATCACACCGGCCGATTCCCACCAAGGCAGGGTGGCCCGAAAAAGAAAAACTTTCACCATCATTCACTCCATCACTGTCTTACCAGAAGGGTGCTTTACACTACAGTTTTTAAACTGCAACATTAACACCCCTCCTTCAGAGTGTAGGCACTGTACTTCCCATCTCCAGGACTCAAGTCCGGCCTGCGGTTTCCCTGAACCCCTTCATAAATGTTACTTTGCTCACACTCCAACAGCACGTCAAGTATTAAAAACCATTCGTCTCCATTCACTCCTATCAAACACGCTCACGTACGCCTGCTGGAAGTCCAAGCCCCTCGCACACAAAACCTCCTTTACCCCCTCCCTCCAACCATTCCCTAGGCCGACCCCTACCCGCCTTCCTTCCACTACAGACTGATACACTCTTGAAGTCACTCTGTTTCTCTCCATTCTCTCAACAACCCTTCCTCAGCCCTCTGGACAACAGTTTTGGTAATCCCGCACCTCCTCCTAACTTCCAAACTACGAATTCTCTGCATTATATTCACACCACACATTGCCCTCTAGACATGACATCTCCACTGCCTCCAGCCTTCTCCTCGCTGCAAACATTCATCACCCATGCTTCACACCCATATAAGAGCGTTGGTAAAACTATACTCTCATACATTCCCCTCTTTGCCTCCAAGGAGAAAGTTCTTTGTCTCCACAGACTCATAAGTGCACCACTCACCCTTTTCCCTCATCAGTTCTATGATTCACCTCATCCTTCATAGACCCATCTGCTGAAACGTCCACTCCCAAATATCTGAATACATTCACCTCCTCCATACTCTCTCCCTCCAATCTGATATCCAATCTTTCATCACCTAATCTTTTTGTTATCCTCATAACCTTACTCTTTCCTGTTTTCACTTTTAATTTTTTTTCTTTTGTACACCCTACTAAATTCATCCACCAATCTCTGCAACTTTTTCTTCAGAATCTCCCAAGAGCACAGTGTCATCAGCAAAGAACAACTGTGACAACTCCCACTTATGTGTGATTCTTTATCTTTTAAATCCACGCCTCTTGCCAAGACCCTGCATTTACTTCTCTTACAACCCCATCTATAAATTATATTAAACAAACCACGGTGACATCACACATCCTTGTCTAAGGCCTACTTTTACTGGGCAAGGATGTGTGATGTCACGTGGTTGTTTAATATATTTATAGATGGGGTTGTAAGAGAAGTAAATGCGAGGGTCTTGACAAGAGGCGTGGAGTTAAAAGATAAAGAATCACAATAAAGTGGGAGTTGTCCACAGTTGCTCTTTGCTGATGACACTGTGCTCTTGGGAGATTCTGAAGAGAAGTTGCAGAGATTGGTGGATGAATTTGGTAGGGTGTACAAAGAAGAAAATTAAAAGTGAAAACAGGAAAAAAGTAAGGTTTTTGAGGATAACAAAAGATTATTAATATATATATTATAAAATATATATATATATTTTATATATATATATATATATATATATATATATATATATATATATATATATATATATATATATATATATATATATATATTGTAACCACGAACGAGTGGTATTGATGAATATGAATAACAACACTGCGCTAGCCAAGGATTCAAGGTTCGAATCCCTGGCTAGCGCAGTTTTGTTATATATACCTCGGTGACAGCAGGAATACAGGACCCAGCTACGCCAGTTGCCATCACAGAATGGAGACTCTTGCTGCTCCAGAACCATAACCTAGTTCAGCACTGGCCTACAAACAGTCAATTTGGGATGGCCTCATCGCTGAAAAGGTGCTTGCCAATATGCTTAGAGCTGTAACATCAGATAGGGAGACTGCCCGTCTCCAAGCTGTGAGTGCACCTTACTCCGGGGGCTTCCTCCAAACAGTTCCCATTTCGGCAATGGGAACACGCCTCGACCCTAAAACCCTCCGTATTGCCAGTGTCTCTGCACCTTGCTGCCTCAGTTCACACTTAATATGCATGTACTTGCGGTGATGCGCCCAAACAAAGAATATGATCTATGTGGTCTTAACTGATCCAAAACAAGGGTGGCATGCAAGACACAACGAAGCCAACGACATCATAAAGAGAACTATTGCTACAGCTGGATGCCCAGCCGAGAGATGAACCCCAACCTCACTAGCACCACATAACCCACAACCCAGCAAAACCACCGCCGACGGATCACTATCTATCTTGGAAGAATGGCACTCTTAGCAAGGGACTATAACTGGTGTCCACACTGCAAGACACCTACATCCATCACACGTCGGGCG
>NC_069454.1:20686977-20711977 GCF_026875155.1 Cherax quadricarinatus | reverse complement strand
CTCCTGCCCCTCCACAAGAACCAAGCCCTCCCTGCCTCTCACAAAAACCCAATGCCCTCCTGCGCCTCTACAAGAACCAATGCCCCCTGCTGCCTCTCACAAAACCAAAACCCTCCTGCGCCTCTCCAAAAACCGATGCCCTCCTCTCCCTCTCACAAAAACCCAAGCCCCCCTCTCCCTCTCACAAGAACCAGATGCCCTCCTCGCCTCCACAAAAACGATCCCCCTGCCCCTCCACAAAAACCCAAAATGCCCCCGCGCCTCTCACAACAACCAATGCACCCTGCTTCCCTCTAACAAAAACCCAAATCCCCCTTTTTCTGCCTCTCACAAGAAATAAATCCCCTCCGCTGCTTCTCCAAAAAAACCAATGCCCCTCCTTGCCCTTAAAAAGAACCAATTTCCTTCCGCGCCTCTCCAAAAAACCACACCCTCCGCTCCCTCTCACAAGATCAAATGCCCTCCTTCTGCCCCTCAAGATCCAAGCCCCTTTCCCTGCTGCCTCTCACAAAAACCAAGTACCCCCCCGCTGCCTCCACAAAACCAACACCCTCCTCTGCCTCACAAGAACCCACCCTCCTGCTGCCTCCAAAAGAACCAGCACCCTCCGGTGCCCTCAAACCCAAAGCACCCCTCCTCTGCCTCCCCAAGACCAACACCCTCCGCGCCTCTCCCAAAACCCAACACCCTCCTTCTCCCTTTTTCACAAGAACCAGCCCGCCTGCTGCCTCTCACAAAAAACCAAGCACCCCCTGCTGCCCCACAAAAACCCCAAACCCCCCCCTGTGCCTCTCCAAGAACCACCCCCCTCTGCCTACAAGAACCAATCACCTTCCTGCTGCTCACAAAAACCCAAACACCTTCCTGCCGCCTCTCACAAAACCACACCCTCTTGCTGCCCTCAAAAGAATCAATCACCCCCCTGCTGCCCTCACAAGAAAACAAAAATAAATCACCCTCCGGGTCCCCTCTCATAAGAACCAGTCACCCTCCTGATCCTCTACAGAACCCAAAGTACCCCCCTGCTCCCTCTCACAAAAACCCAAAGCATCCCCCTGATGCCCTCACAAGAACAGCACCTTCTGAGCCCCCTCACAAAACCAAGCACCCCCTGCTGCCTCCACAAAAACCAAGCACCCCCCATCCTCTCAGAAAACCAGACCCTCCTGCTCCCTCAAAAACCAGCACCCCCTGATGCCTCTCACAAGAACCAACACCCTCCTGCTGCCCCTCACAAAAAACCAAGCACCCTCCTGCTGTCTCTCAAAAAACTACCACACCCCCCCTCCCCGCCTCCAAAAAACCAGCACCCTCCTGCGCCCCACAAGAACCAGCACCCTGCTCCCTCTCACAAAACCAAGGACATTTCCCTCTCACAAAACCGGGCACCCCTGCCTCTCAAAAACCAGGCACACTCCTGCTGGCCTTCTCAAGAACCAGGCACACTCCTGCTGCCTCTCACAAGAACCGGGCACCCTCCTCCGCCTCCACAAAAACCAGCACCCTCCTGCGCCTCTCACAAAACCAGCACCCTCCGTGCCCCCACAAAACCAAGCACACCTTCGCCCCCAAAAAGGCCAAGCACACTCCCTGCTGCCTCTCACAAGACCGGGCACATCCGCCCCTCACAAACCAACACACCCTTTGCCTCTCAAAGAACCGGGCACACCCTCCATCTCACAAAAACCGGGACACCATGCGCCTCTCACAAAACCAGGCCACTCCCTGTCCTCTCTCAAGAACCCACACTCCTGCTGCCTCTCACAAAAACCGGGCACCCCCTCCTGCCTTCACAAAAACCAACACCCCCTGCTGCCTCTCACAAGAACCAGGCCCCCCTGTGCCTCTCACAAAAACCAAGCACACTCTTCTCCCTCTCACAAACCAACACACCCCTGCGCCTCTCACAAACCGGCACACCCCTGCCTCTCACAAAGCCAGACACACTCCTGTTGCCTCTCACAAAACCGGGCCCACACCCTCGCCTCCACAAGAACCAGCACCCTTTTCTGCCCTCACAAGAACCAGGCACACCCACTCCTCTGCAAGAACCAGGCACCCTCCTCCTGCCTCTCACAAAGCCAGCCACTCCTGCTCCTCCCAAAACCAGGCACACTCCTGCGCCTCTCACAAAACCAGGGCCCCCCCCCTTTCTCCTCTCACAAACCCGGCACACTCCTGTCCCCCCACAAGAGCCAGGCCACTCCGCTGCCTCTCCAAGAACCAGAAAACCCCCCCCCTCCCCCTCCACAAGAACCAGGTACCTCCGCTCCCTCTCACAAGACAGGCACTTTCCTGCTGCCTCTCAAAAGACCCAGGCACACTCCCTGCGCCTCCGCAAGAGCCAGCACACTCTCCTGCTCCCCACAAAAACCCAGGCACACTCCTGCGCCCTCACAAGAACCAGGCACACTCCTGCTCCTCTCAAAAGAACCGCACCCCCCCGCCCCTCAAAAAACCCAAAGAACCTCCTGCTCCCTCTCACAAGAACCAGGCACCCCCTCCTCCCTCACAAAACCGGGGCACACTCCTGCGCCTCTCACAAGAGCCAGGCACCCTCCTCCTGCCTCTCACAAAACCAGCACCCTCCTCCCCTCTCACAAACCGGAACACTCCGCCCCTCTCACAAAACCGGCACCCTCCTCCCCTCTCACAAGAACCGGGCACCTCCGCTTCCTCCCAAAAACCCCGGGCACCCCCTCCTGCCTCTCAAAAGAACCAGGAACACTCCTCCCCTCTCACAAGAACCGGGGCACCCTCCTTCTGCCTCTCACAAAACCAGGCACCCCCCTGTGCCTCTCACAAAACCAGGCACCCTCCTCTGCCCTCACAAAAACCCAGGCACCCCTTGGTGCCTCCACAAAACCAAGCACACTCTTCTGCCTCTCACAAGAGCCAAGCACACTCCTGCGCCCTCACAAACCAGGCACACCCCTTTGCCTCTCACAAAACCGGCCCCTCCCCTGCCTCCACAAAACCGGGCACCCTCCTGCTGCCCTCACAAAACCGGGCACCCTCCTGCTGCCTCCACAAAAACCCAGCACCCTCCTGTTCCTCTCCAAAACCAACACACTCTTTCCTCTCACAAGAGCCAAGCACACTCCGCTGCCTCTCACAAAGCCACACACCCCCGCTCCTCTCAAAAGACCAAACCACTCCTTTCCTCTCACAAAAACCAGGCACACACCGCGCCCTCCAAGAACCACCACTCTTGCGCCTCTCACAAAACCAGGCACACTCCTGCTGCCCCCCAACGAACCCAAGCACACTCCTGCTGCCTCTCACAAAGCCAGGCACCCTCCTGCTGCCCCTCACAAAACCAGCACACTCCTCTGCCTCTCACAAGAACCAAGGCACCCTCCTGCGCCTCTCACAAACCGGGCACACCCTCTCCCTCTCACAAACCGGGCACACTCCTGCTGCTCCCCACAAAAAACAGGCACCCCCTCCTGCCCTCACAAAAACCCCGGGCACACTCCCAGCCTCTCCAAAGCAGGCACATTCCTGCGCCTCTCACAAGAGCCGGGCACACCCTGTCCCTCTCGCAAGAGCCAGGCACACCCTGCTCCTCTCCAAGAACCAACACACCCCCTCCCCTTTCCACAAAAACCCAGCCCCCTCCCTCCTCCACAAGAACGAGGCACCCTCCTCCTGCCCTCAAAAGAACCAGAACACTCCTGCCTCCCCCACAAAAACCCCCGGCACCCTCCTCCTCCCCTCACAATAACCAGGCACACCCTGCTCCTCTCAACAAAAAACCAGGCACCCTCCCTCCTCTCACAAGAACCAGGCACCCCCTCCTCCTCTCACAAGAACCGGGAAACACTCCGCGCCTCTCACAAAAACCGGGGCACCCCCTCCTGCCTCACAAGAACCGGGGCACACTCTGCTCCCTCCACAAGAACCAGGAAAACCCTCCTCCCCTCCTCTCACAAGAACAGGAACACCCTCCTCCTCCTCCAAAAACCAGGCACCCTCCTCCTCCTCTCACAAGAACCAGGCACCCCTCCTGCCTCTCACAAGTACCGGGAACACTCCTGTTTGCCCTCACAAAAACCCAGGCACCCCTCCTCCTCCTCTCACAAGAACCAGGCAACTCCTGCTGCCTCTCACAAGAACCAGCACCCCCCCCCCTTTGCCTCTACAAAACCGGGAACACTCTTCCTGCCTCTCACAAAAAACCAGGCCCCCACCCTGCCTCTCAAAAACCCAGGCCCCTCCTCCTCCTCTCACAAGAACCAGGCACCCTCCTCCGCCTCTCACAAAACCGGGCACCCTCCCCCCTCTCACAAAACCGGGAAACACTCCTGCTGCCTCTCACAAAAACCCCAGGCACCCCCTCCTGCCTCTCACAAGAACCGGGAAACCCTCCCCTCCCTCACAAACCAGGCACCCTACTCCTGCCTCCACAAAACCATCACCCCCCCTCCCTCCCACAAAACCGGGGCACCCCTCCTCCTGCCCTCACAAAAACCGGGAAACCCTCCTCCTGCCCTCACAAGAACCAGGAACCTTTCTTTTGCTTCTCCAAGAACCCCAGGCCCCCTCCTCCCCCTCTCACAAAAACCGGGCACACCCCCCTGCTGCCTCCACCAAGAACCAGGCACCCTCTTCCCTGCCTCTCACAAAAACCCGGGAACACTCCTCCTCCTCTCACAAAAACCAGGCACCCTCCCCTCCTCTCACAAAAACCAGGCACCCTCCTCGCCTCCACAAAAACCAGGAACACTCCTGCGCCCCTCACAAGAACCAGGCACCCTCCTCCTCCTCCCCAAGAACCAGCCCCCCTCCTCCTGCCTCTCCAAAACCCCAGAACACCCTCCTGCCTCTCACAAAAACCGGGCACCCCCCCTCCTGCCCTAAAAAGAGCCAGGCACCTCCTCCTGCCTCTCCAAGAACCAGGCCCCCTCCGGGTGCCTCTCACAAAACCGGGCACACTCCTGCTCCTCTCACAAAACCGGGCACCCCCCTCCGCCTCCACAAAACCGGAAACACCCCCGCCTCTCAAGAACCGGGCCCCCTCCCCTCCTCTCACAAAACCCAGGCACCTTCCTCCTGCCTCTCAAAGAACCAGGCACCCCCTCCTGCCTCCAAAAACCAGGCACCCTCCTCCTCCCTCTCACAAAACCAGACACTCCCCTGCCTCCACAAAACCAGGCACCCCCTCCTCCCTCCAAGAACCAGGGCACCTTCCTCCTCCTCTCACAAGAACCAGGCACCCTCCCCCCCTCTCACAAAACCCAGGCACACCCTGCTGCCTCTCACAAAAACCAGGCACCCCCCCGCCTCTCACAAGAACCGGGAAACTCCCCTCCTCTTACAAGAACCAGCACCCTCCTCCCCCTCACAAAACCGGGCACCTTCCCCCTCCTCCACAAGAACCAGGCACCCCCCCTCCTGCCTCTCAGAAGAACCGGCACCCCCCCCCCTCCTCTCACAAAACCAGGAACACTCCCCTGCCTCTCACAAAAACCAGGCCCCCTCCTCCTGCCCCAAAAGAAAAAGGGCACCCCCTCCTCCTACCTCAAAAAGAACCAGGCACCCCTCCTCCTGCCTCTCACAAAAACCCCGGGAAACCCCCTCCTCACCCAAAAAGAACCCAAAAATTTTTTCATGTCTTTAGTTCACCCTCTGGGGGCACATCATTTACTCTAAGAAAAAAAAAGAAATAAAAAAGGGTTATCTTTCGTTTCCTGGAGAAAATTTATAAGTTTGAGGAAAAAAAACAGACCACATTTAAATTCTTAAGAGTTTTTAAATTTTGGAAAAAATGGGGATGGGGTGTTTAATTTTGAGATATCCCGGGGCATTTAGGGTTGGAAGGGTGCCATTGGTGGGCAGCAACCAATGGGAAACTTGCCTGGCGGGGGTCTCGTAGAGATTTGAATAACAAATGCCTTTGGGGGACATAGAACCAAAAATGTTCTTTTGGGCTCTAAAGGCTGAGGTTTAAAAAGGGAACCCCTTGGGAGGCAGTAACCAAAATACCCCTGCGAGGGTTTGTTGAAGACTGAAAAAATAAAAATTTCCCTTGTGGGCGAGAAAAACCCAAACACATTCCCTGAAGGCGGTCTTGGTTTTTAGGTTTTAAAATGAAAAATGCATTGGCGGAGAGTTGAACCCAATGGGATGATCCCTTTTGTGGCGCTGCGGGAATATTGACAAAGGGGTTCAGGGTTTGTGCATCCCCCCCGAGGATAAGGCACACAGCCAATCATGAGAGGCTTTCATTTCATCACTAGCCAAACAGGGGGCTTTCACTTATCACTACCAACAAGAAGGGCTTTCAAATCATCACTCGCCATCAAAAAGGGCTTTTACTTCTCACTACCAATCATAAGGGCTTTTTCTTCATCACTAACCAATCAGAAGGGTTTCCTTCATCACTCGCCATCCCCAGAGGCTTTTTCTTCATCACTACCAACTGAGAGGGGTTTCACTTCATCACTCGCCATCATTGAGGCTTTTACTTCACACTACCAATCTGATAGAGCTCCACTTCTCACTAACTAATCAACACATTTTCCCTATCATCACAACCAACATGTTTTTTGCCATACAGACTTTTTGTGGGTATTTTTTTTGTGGAAAATGGATAAGAAGAGTATTTTGGTTTGTCCATTTTAATGAGACATGAGCACATCTTTTTTTGTCCCGGGGACAAGAGTGGGTATATGTGGAGATGAACACAGTACATATCATGGAACATTTATGATATACCAGGTACTGGACCTGGAAAATGACAACATACCATGGAACAATGACAATCAACCGGAACAATGTTTTTCGTGTTTCAGATTTTAATACACAGGTAAAATGATAAAACATAGTAAGCCACCAGCTATTTAGATCTCTCTTTTCTCGCTCTTACAGCACATCTTGCCAGCTCGGTCATTTTAAGTGACTTCTGGCTCAGCAGGGTGGACAGAAAACGCCTCACACCCAGGAAGGCTTAACGTCACCCCTGAATCTTAACTTTCAAGAAACCCTTCCCCAACCTCAGTACCAGCCTTTGGGAAACACATTTTTCTTGAGAAACTCTACAGTTTGCGTTGTTGTTATTGTTTTTGCAGTTTTCTGTTTTGGTTCTCATTTTTTTCTGTTGCGGACCGGGACGCGGGGGCGCGACCCCCCAAGCCCCTTATCTATATTTTCATCTATCTACATCTATCTATCTATTATTATATAATAAATATTATATATATATATATAAAAATATATAATATATATTATATATATTTTTTGATTTTAAAGTATGATGTATGTATGTATAACAATAAAACACAGTAAACAGGATTTCAGAATATGCAAAACAACCACTGTAAAAAAATAGAAAATTCCCAACGCTTTTTTGACTACTCACATTGATAAGTAGGGATCACGAAATCGCTTGAAATTTCTCTATCTTTTACAGTTTTTTGGGGGATTTATAAGTATATAATAATGAAAGGAAAAAAGTCGTTTTTAAAACATTAACAAACGGGCGGCCGGGATCGAACCTGGTTTTTTTTACCCTCCTTGGAAAATAATCAAAATTCACGAAAACCCGCCGCCGCAATTTGTTTAATTTTTTAGAAAACTCTTTTCGTGATTGCTAGATACTGACTGCGGGAAGGGGGGTATTCAAACGGGGGGAAAACGAAATTTTCTGGTTACCACAGCCCGTATTCGTGGGATCATGAAACCTGTTCATGCTACCGGTACGAAATATAAGGGTTTTATGGGCCCAGGGGGAAAACGCGGAATTTTTACTTTCTTCCCCAAAACGGAGGGCCAAAATAAAAAGGGGTTTGACCCCGGGCCCCGCAATTTGTTAACACACACCACACACACACGCACACCACACATATAAATTTTCAGGACAAGCCACGGAGGGTGAAATCTTTAACTAAAGCTTTCCCCCCCTCTGTCCTGCTAGTTAAGAAAACGCCCGCTGGGATTTTTTGCATATATATAAAATATATATAAAAAATATATAAAAATTTTATATAAAATTTTTAATAAAATAATATAATGTTATATTATAAAAAAATAATATTATTGTATATTATATAATATATATAAAATTAATATATATATAATATATTTATAAATATATATATTAAAAAATTAAATTTTTAAAGCGTCCCAATAGTAAAACTTGCGATTTTGGGTTTAAAAAGCAACCTCTCCCCAATAAGACCAAAACGAAAATTTTTTTATGCAAAAATCATTCTGAACCTAAAGAAAAATTTTTTACATTTTCCGGATTTTTTCCCGGAGAAGTTCCGGGGGGTAAAGCCCCCCGGCCCCGGTTTATTTAAAATAAAAAAAAAATATATCTTTAAACTTTAAGAGAAAATTTTTTGAAAGGTCGCAACATAAAAAAATTCAGCTATTTTACCAATTTTTTCCTATTTTGGGGACGACATATATATATTTGGGACGACATATATAATTTGGCACGACAATAAATTCGGCACGACATATAAATTTTTTCGGCACACAAATATAATTCGGCACGACATATTATTTCGGCACGACATATATAATTCGGGACGACATATATATATTTGGGACGACATAATATTTCGGCACGACAAATATATTTGGGCCACATAATTATTTGGGACGACATAATATATTCGGCACACCCCTTATATATTCGGTCTATTCTCGTCTGTTATCAAGTTTTTTCTATTATTATTTATTATCTAATCTTTCTGCTGAAGAACTCGGCCGTATCGCCAATATTTTAATATCAAGAATGTCAGTGATGTCTTGTGTGTGTGGCTACACTGTCTGATGGTGTCTGACAGTATTACCATCCTGTGTGATGGTGTGTGACAGTATTACCATCCTGTGTGATGGTGTCTGACAGTATTACCATCCTGTGTGATGGTGTGTGACAGTATTACCATCCTGTGTGATGGTGTGTGACAGTATTACCATCCTGTGTGATAGTGTCTGACAGTATTACCATCCTGTGTGATGGTGTCTGACAGTATTACCATCATGTGTGATGGTGTCTGACAGTATTACCATCCTGTGTGATAGTGTGTGACAGTATTACCATCCTGTGTGAAGGTGTGTGACAGTATTACCATCCTGTGTGAAGGTGTGTGACAGTATTACCATCCTGTGTGAAGGTGTGTGACAGATTAACCATCCTGTGTGAAGGTGTGTGACAGTATTACCATCCTGTGTGATGGTGTCTGACAGTATTACCATCCTGTGTGAAGGTGTGTGACAGTATTACCATCCTGTGTGATGGTTCTGACAGTATTACCATCCTGTGTGAAGGTGTGTGACAGTATTACCATCCTGTGTGAAGGTGTGTGACAGTATTACCATCCTGTGTGATGGTGTGTGACAATATTACCATCCTGTGTGAAGGTGTGTGACAGTATTACCATCCTGTGTGATGGGTTGTGGACAGTATTACCATCCTGTGTGATGGTGTGTGACAGTATTACCATCATGTGTGATGGTGTCTGACAGTATTACCATTCCTGTGTGTATGGTGTGTGACAGTATTACCATCCTGTGTGAAGGTGTGTGACAGTATTACCATCCTGTGTGAAGGTGTGTGACAGTATTACCATCCTGTGTGATGGTGTGTGACAGTATTACCATCCTGTGTGATGGTGTCTGACAGTATTACCATCCTGTGTGAAGGTGTGTGACAGTATTACCATCCTGTGTGAAGGTGTGTGACAGTATTACCATCCTGTGCGATGGTGTCTGACAGTATTACCATCCTGTGTGATGGTGTCTGACAGTAGTACCATCCTGTGTGATGGTGTGTGACAGTATTACCATCCTGTGTGATGGTGTCTGACAGTATTACCATCCTGTGTGAAGGTGTGTGACAGTATTACCATCCTGTGTGAAGGTGTGTGACAGTATTACCATCCTGTGTGATGGTGTGTGACAATATTACCATCCTGTATGAAGGTGTGTGACAGAATTACCATCCTGTGTGATGGTGTGTGACAGTATTACCATCCTGTGTGAAGGTGTGTGACAATATTACCATCCTGTATGAAGGTGTGTGACAGTATTACCATCCTGTGTGATGGTGTGTGACAGTATTACCATCCTGTGTGAAGGTGTGTGACAATATTGCCATCCTGTGTGAAGGTGTGTGACAGTATTACCATCCTGTGTGAAGGTGTGTGACAATATTACCATCCTGTATGAAGGTGTGTGACAGTATTACCATCCTGTGTGATGGTGTGTGACAGTATTACCATCCTGTGTGATGGTGTCTGACAGTATTACCATCCTGTGTGAAGGTGTGTGACACTATTACCATTCTGTATGAAGGTGTGTGACAGTATTACCATCCTGTATGAAGGTGTGTGACAGTATTACCATCCTGTGTGATGGTGTCTGACAGTATTACCATCCTGTGTGATGGTGTCTGACAGTATTACCATCCTGTGTGATGGTGTCTGACAGTATTACCATCCTGTGTGATGGTGTCTGACAGTATTACCATCCTGTGTGATGGTGTCTGACAGTATTACCTTCCTGTGCGATGGTGTCTGACAGTATTACCATCCTGTGTGATGGTGTCTGACAGTAGTACCATCCTGTGTGATGATGTCTGACAGTATTACCATCCTGTGTGATGGTGTCTGACAGTATTACCATCCTGTGTGATGGTGTCTGACAGTAGTACCATCCTGTGTGATGGTGTGTGACAGTATTACCATCCTGTGTGATGGTGTCTGACAGTATTACCATCCTGTGTGAAGGTGTGTGACAGTATTACCATCCTGTGTGAAGGTGTGTGACAGTATTACCATCCTGTGTGATGGTGTGTGACAGTATTACCATCCTGTGTGATGGTAGTGGACAGTATTACCATCCTGTGTGAAGGTGTGTGACAATATTGCCATCCTGTGTGAAGGTGTGTGACAGTATTACCATCCTGTGTGAAGGTGTGTGACAATATACCATCCTGTATGAAGGTGTGTGACAGTATTACCATCCTGTGTGATGGTGTGTGACAGTATTACCATCCTGTGTGATGGTGTCTGACAGTATTACCATCCTGTGTGAAGGTGTGTGACACTATTACCATTCTGTATGAAGGTGTGTGACAGTATTACCATCCTGTATGAAGGTGTGTGACAGTATTACCATCCTGTGTGATGGTGTCTGACAGTATTACCATCCTGTGTGATGGTGTCTGACAGTATACCATCCTGTGTGATGGTGTCTGACAGTATTACCATCCTGTGTGATGGTGTCTGACAGTATTACCATCCTGTGTGATGGTGTCTGACAGTATTACCTTCCTGTGCGATGGTGTCTGACAGTATTACCATCCTGTGTGATGGTGTCTGACAGTAGTACCATCCTGTGTGATGATGTCTGACAGTATTACCATCCTGTGTGATGGTGTCTGACAGTATTACCATCCTGTGTGATGGTGTCTGACAGTAGTACCATCCTGTGTGATGGTGTGTGACAGTATTACCATCCTGTGTGATGGTGTCTGACAGTATTACCATCCTGTGTGAAGGTGTGTGACAGTATTACCATCCTGTGTGAAGGTGTGTGACAGTATTACCATCCTGTGTGATGGTGTGTGACAATATTACCATCCTGTATGAAGGTGTGTGACAGAATTACCATCCTGTGTGATGGTGTGTGACAGTATTACCATCCTGTGTGAAGGTGTGTGACAGTATTACCATCCTGTGTGATGGTGTGTGACAGTATTACCATCCTGTGTGAAGGTGTGTGACAATATTACCATCCTGTATGAAGGTGTGTGACAGTATTACCATCCTGTGTGAAGGTGTGTGACAATATTACCATCCTGTATGAAGGTGTGTGACAGTATTACCATCCTGTGTGATGGTGTGTGACAATATTACCTTCCTGTGTGATGGTGTGTGACAGTATTACCATCCTGTGTGATGGTGTGTGACAGTATTACCATCCTGTGTGATGGTGTGTGACAGTATTACCATCCTGTGTGATGGTGTGTGACAATATTACCATCCTGTGTGATGGTGTCTGACAGTATTACCATCCTGTGTGATGGTGTGTGACAGTATTACCATCCTGTGTGAAGGTGTGTGACAGTATTACCATCCTGTGTGAAGGTGTGTGACAGTATTACCATCCTGTGTGATGGTGTGTGACAGTATTACCATCCTGTGTGATGGTGTCTGACAGTATTACCATCCTGTGTGAAGGTGTGTGACAGTATTACCATCCTGTGTGAAGGTGTGTGACAGTATTACCATCCTGTGTGATGGTGTGTGACAATATTACCATCCTGTATGAAGGTGTGTGACAGAATTACCATCCTGTGTGATGGTGTGTGACAGTATTACCATCCTGTGTGAAGGTGTGTGACAATATTACCATCCTGTATGAAGGTGTGTGACAGTATTACCATCCTGTGTGATGGTGTGTGACAGTATTACCATCCTGTGTGATGGTGTCTGACAGTATTACCATCCTGTGTGAAGGTGTGTGACAATATTACCATTCTGTATGAAGGTGTGTGACAGTATTACCATCCTGTATGAAGGTGTGTGACAGTATTACCATCCTGTGTGAAGGTGTGTGACAATATTACCATCCTGTATGAAGGTGTGTGACAGTATTACCATCCTGTGTGATGGTGTCTGACAGTATTACCATCCTGTGTGATGGTGTCTGACAGTATTACCATCCTGTGTGATGGTGTCTGACAGTATTACCATCCTGTGTGATGGTGTCTGACAGTATTACCATCCTGTGTGATGGTGTCTGACAGTATTACCATCCTGTGTGATAGTGTCTGACAGTAGTACCATCCTGTGTGATGATGTCTGACAGTATTACCATCCTGTGTGATGGTGTCTGACAGTATTACCATCCTGTATGAAGGTGTGTGACAATATTACCATCCTGTGTGATGGTGTCTGACAGTATTACCATCCTGTGCGATGGTGTCTGACAGTATTACCATCCTGTGTGATGGTGTCTGACAGTATTACCATCCTGTGTGATGGTGTCTGACAGTATTACCTTCCTGTGTGATGGTGTCTGACAGTATTACCTTCCTGTGCGATGGTGTCTGACAGTATTACCATCCTGTGTGATGGTGTCTGACAGTAGTACCATCCTGTGTGATGATGTCTGACAGTATTACCATCCTGTGTGATGGTGTCTGACAGTATTACCATCCTGTGTGATGGTGTCTGACAGTAGTACCATCCTGTGTAATAGTGTGTGACAGTAGTACCATCCCGTGTGATAGTGTGTGACAGTATTACCATCCTGTGTGATTGTGTGTGACAGTATTACCATCCTGTTTGATGGTGTCTGAAAGTATTACCATCCTGTGTGATGGTGTCTGACAGTATTACCATCCTGTGTGATAGTGTGTGACAGTAGTACCATCCTGTGTGATAGTGTGTGACAGTAGTACCATCCTGTGTGATAGTATGTGACAGTAGTACCATCCTGTGTGATAGTGTGTGACAGTAGTACCATCCTGTTTGATAGTATGTGACAGTAGTACCATCCTGTGTGATAGTGTGTGACAGTAGTACCATCCTGTGTGTTAGTGTGTGACAATAGTACCATCCTGTGTGACAGTATGTGACAGTAGTACCATCATGTGTGATAGTGTGTGACAGTAGTACAATCCGGTGCGATGACTTGTCTCCCTATCTCCCTGCTAGGCTTCTCTCCCTATCTCCCTGCTAGGTTTCTCTCCCTACTTTCCTGCTAGGCTTCTTTCCTTACCTTCCTGCTAGGTTTCTCTCCCTATCTTCCTGCTAGGTTTCTCTCCCTATCTTCCTGCAAGGTTTCTCCCTACTTTTCTGCTAGGTTTCTCTCTATACCTTCCTGCTAGGTTTCTTTCCCTACTTTCCTGCTAGGCTTCTCTCCCAATGTCCCTGCTAGGCTTCTCTCCCTGCCTTCCTGCTAGGTTTTTCTCCCTACCTTCCTGCTAGGTTTCTCTCCCTACTTTTCTGCTGGGCTTCTCGCCCTACTATACTGCTAGGCTTCTCTCCCTACCTTCCTGCTAAGTTTCTCTCCCTACCTTCCTGCTAGGCTTCTCTCCCTACCTTCCTACTAGGCTTCTCTCCCTACCTTCCTGCTAGGCTTCTCTCCCTCCCTTCCTGCTAGGTGTCTCTCCCTACCTTCCTGCTAGGCTTCTCTCCCCACCTTCCTGCTAGGTTTCTCTCCTTACCTTCCTGCTAGGCTTCTCTCCCTACCTTCCTGCTAGGCTTCTCTACCTTATTGCTAGGCTTCTTTCCCTACCTTCCTCCTAGGTTTCTCTCCCTACCTTACTGCTAGGCTTCTCTCCCTACCTTCCTGATAGGCTTCTTTCCCTACCTTCCTGCTAGGCTTCTGTCCCTACCTTCCTGCTAAGCTTCTTTCCCTACCTTCCTGCTAGACTTCTGTCCCTACCTTCCTGTTAGGCTTCTGTCCCTACCTTCCTGCTAGGCTTCTGTCTCTACCTTCCTGCTAGACTTCTGTCCCTACCTTCCTGCTAGGCTTCTGTCCCTACCTTCCTGCTAGGCTTCTGTCCCTACCTTCCTGCTAGGCTTCTGTCCCTACCTTCCTGCTAGGCTTCTGTCCCTACCTTCCTGCTAGGCTATTGCGACCCTGAATGGGCCACAATGTATATAATGTATATTACCTGTTCATATAATTTTATATTGCTTATATTTGCGGTATTAGCTAAATCGTAAATATATTGCTTTATGTTATTATTTGACTTAGTTATATTAATAGGTAGGATGTAACATTTATATATTATTCAGTGTTCATAGTCCGGGAGTGTTAAGTAGCTGACAGCATTGTCTAACTACTTTAATTATCGCTCTGCTCGTTTTGCTGCCGGCTTCTCTGTAGTTGCTGGGCAGCAGCAGTCCACGGAGAGTCACGTGATCAGGGGGGTGATCACACCTCACGTGGAGTAGAGTCTGCCTGGCCTGCTCTCGTTCTTGTCTGTTTGACGTGCCTTCCAACAAGACGTCCCTCTCCAGCTCTCCCTTGCGGGCCCTTGTTGGAAGATCGTCTCTGTCGCTTTCTTGTTGTTGGTTCTGTGTAACTCTGTTCTCAGAACATAGTCTAGACTTAGTGATTTTCGACGTTGTACTGAGGTTGTGTGTCGCATAGACACTCTGAGAAACTCAGGTCCTGAGCTGTAGCTTCTGACCTAATTTGTACTGGTATCTGTGTACTGTCACAGTCGGGGATTTTCTAATGCTGAACTTAGATTCAGTAGTATGGGAGTTTTGTGACTTTTGTGGAGGGTCTGCAGATGATCCCTACTTAGTGTCGTTATATTATCTCCTTGTTCCTGATTGTGTGTCGCTGTTGCTTGTTATATTGCTGTTCAGCTTATCAGTCGTTTTATTGTTCAAGCAAGCTGTTCTGATTGCCAGGTTGGTCAAGAAGTTAGTTTATGTGAGGACTTTTAGTCTATCACTGGTTAAGTCTAGTCGAGTCTTGAGACCTAGCGAACTACTTAGATCACTTAACCGCACACACACACACACACACACACACACACACACACACACACACACACACACACACACTTACTTGTATATATTTGTATTATGTTATTAATTGCTAACAATGTACCAGACGGTACTTAAAAGCCATAAAGATGTGATATGTGCCTTCAGCACAATACTTCTGTACACGAGAGAAGTGTGGGAACTTGTATCCTATATTATATTCAATTGATTACTTTAATTTACTTTGATATTATACGCCTAGACGACTTTATTGCTATTAATAAACTTATTAAATTTTAATTTCTTTAGTTAGTAGCCTACCAGTTGTAATCCTGAAGCGCTATTGAATCTTACTAAATTCTAATGGATAATTGGACCAGGATACTGACTACTTGTTACAAAAACCCAGTAACAGGCTGGATGCTAGAAGGGCAGTCCTTTCTAGTATTCACTGGAGATCTCTATCATTATTAGATATCGCGTTTTTTTGTAACATAGGCTTCTCTCCCTACCTTCCTGCTAGGCTTCTCTCCCTACCTTCCTGCTAGGCTTCTCTCCCTACCTTCCTGCTAGGCTTCTCTCCCTACCTCCCTGCTAGGCTTCTCTCCCTACCTTCCTGCTAGGATTCTCTCCCTACCTCCCTGCCAGGCTTCTCTCCCTACCTTCCTGCCAGGCTTCTCTCCCTACCTTCCTGCTAGGATTCTCTCCCTATCTACCTGCATTCTCTCCCTCTTGTCTTATTTCCATATAAATTACTCAGTGATAAAATCGTTAAGTTTCTTACACTTTACCCGGGTGTTGACGGAGCCTCACAAACAAACACACACACACACACACACACACACACACACACACACACACACACACACACACACACACACACACACCACACACACACACACACACACACACATACACACATACACACATACACACATACACACATACACACACACACACACACACACACACACACACACACACACACCACACACACACACACACACACACACACACACACACACACACCTGAAGCTACCTGGCATATATTTGCATGTTAATTCCTGGTGTGAAAGGGAGGGAGCGAGCTAGGAGGGGAGGGAACGCAGGAGGGAGGGGAGGGAAGGCAGGAGGGAGGGGAGGGAAGGCAGGAGGGAGGGGAGGGTATGCAGGAGGGAGGGTAGGGAAAGAAGGGAGGGGAGGGAAGGCAGGAGGGAGGGGAGGGAATTAAGGAGGGAGGTGAGGGAAGGGAAGGAAGGAACTTCACACATATAAACTAGTAATAAACAGTATGTACATACCCACATATATACCAACACATTTTTCTAAAAGTACACATAAAAGTACAACTGTCACAAAGTAATCTTCTCCCTTCTCTCTCTCTCACTTTCCTTTATCCCACTCTCTAGTTTTTTCACTCCCTCCATCACTCCCTTCCCTCCCATCCCTCCCTCCCTCACTCCCCTCCCTCCCTGACTCCCTCGCTCCCCTCCCTCCCTCCCTCAAGTTACCTGGACCAAAAAGTGTGAATTTGATCGACTTGTTGTCGACAGATGAGCCTTTAACCCCTCCCCCTTTATTCCCCTGCCTCTCTTCCCCTTCCCCTCTTCCCCTCCCCGTTTTTCCCCTCTCCTACCACAAGACCAGAAGGAAGAAGTGGAGGAGGAGGAGAAGGAAGAAGGCCAGGAATAAGGAGGGACGACATATATATATATATATATATAATATATATATATATATATATATATATATATATATATATATATATATATATATATATATATTGTATATATATATAATTATAACGTAATAAGATGTCAAAAATAGTTTTTACCCAGAATTCAGAAAGTCTGTCTTGAACACTTTATAAAAAATTCGAGGCGAAGTTTAATATGCTTCTCTGGTTATTTTAGCAAAAAATGTTTGATGGGTTTAGGGAGTTTTCAATGAGAAAATATCATCAGTGGATAATTATAGTTAATGTTACCGTGTTTTTGTTATCCTCACCTTGAGAGATTTTGTTGAGAGTATTTTGGAAGATGGTTAATAATTGAGGGAGGTAGAGAGAGAGATGGATAGTGAGGGAGGAGAGAGAGAGGTAGAGGAAGGATGTAAGGGAGGAGAGAGGGAGATAAAGGAGAGAGGCAGGACAATGAGAGAGAGATATGTTGGAAATCAGCCTCAGCAGCTATCAGTTTACCAACTGACAGACAGTGACCGCGACACAGAGGCTGTGATACAGTGACACAGACAGTAACTGCGACACAGTGACATAGATACACAAAGTGAGCTTATTATTTACCGTTTCTGAAGCTCCTGTGCTCCCTTGCATAGAGCTTTTACCAATTAGTTGACAAAGCTCTACCCAGAAGGAAGCTGGCAGAGAAGCACAGATCCAGTAATAGCTCTAGACCATCTTGAAGCTGGAAGACTGTGCCACACAAGCAGGTTTTATATCAACCACCCACGGCTTTATACAAGTATACAAGCTACCCACGGTTCTATACAAGCTGTCCACGGTTCTATACAAGCTACCCACAGTTCTATACAAGCTACCCATGGATCTATACAAGCTGCTCAAGGTTCTATACAAGCTACCCACGGTTCTATACAAGCTACCCATGGATCTATACAAGCTACCCACGGTTCTATACAAGCTACCCACGGTTCTATACAAGCTACCCACGGTTCTATACAAGCTACCCATGGATCTATACAAGCTGCCCACGGTTCTATACAAGCTACCCACGGTTCTATACAAGCTACCCATGGATCTATACAAGCTACCCACGGTTGTATACAAGCTACCCATGGATCTATACAAGCTACCCATGGATCTATACAAGCTACCCACGGTTGTATACAAGCTACCCATGGATCTATACAAGCTACCCATGGATCTATACAAGCTACCCACAGTTCTATACAAGCCAGCCACGGTTCTGTACAAGCTACTCATGGATCTATACAAGCTACCCACGGTTCTATACAAGCTACCCACGGTTCTATACAAGCTACCCATGGATCTATACAAGCGACCAACGGATCTGTACAAACGACCCACGGCTTTGTATAAGCATACAAGCGACCCACGGAGTCTTCCCTACTGAGTGAAGCAAGCAACCAAATTCATCGTGTGTATGAGAGAGAGAGAGAGAGAGAGAGAGAGAGAGAGAGAGAGAGAGAGAGAGAGAGAGAGAGAGGGGGGGAATTAATAGAGGAGGTAGTAAGGGGATCTTGTGGAGAGAAAGGCTGAAGAGCGTTCAGCCTTGAACTGAATGGGAATCAAGACTTATGTTTGGTTCTTGGAAGACTAAGAGATGCTGCGACGTCTCGCAACTGAACACTCCACTCACACAATCCATATATATATATATATATATATACTGTATATAATATTATAATATATATATATATATATATATATATAATATATATTATATATATATATATATACATTATATATATGTATATATATATATATATATATATATATATATATATATATATTATATAATATATATATAATATATATATTATATATATATATATATAAAATGCTGTTCTTTTACCTTGTTAGCGTTTCTTCTGTCTCTCTTTTCTTTTCATTTCCACATTACTCTAATATTTTGCAACGCATTGTCTCCCTCTCTTCCCTATATACACTTAATCCCCTCTCTCTCTCTCTCTTTCTCTCTTTCTCTCTTTCTCTCTTTCTCTCTTTTCTCTCTCTCTCTCTCTCTCTCTCTCTCCACTTTCTCTCTCTCTCTCTCTCTCGCAGATCAGTCCGGAGCTCAGAGTAAATTCCTAATCGCTCGTTTCTCAGCCTCGACCCATTCCCATTGCCAGTGTGTGTGTATGTGTGTGTGTACTTGGCTGTGCTTGGAGGGGTTATTGATGATGTAGTCACCGCTTGAAGACGCCAATTACCGCTCTCTAATGGCCTAGTTTGCCACCTTAAAGCAGAGGAGGCATCTACTGCCCCTGTATGGGAGGGGGGTTATGTGTGGGGGAGGGATGGAGGGAGGGGGAAGTTGTTAGAAGTGGTAGTAGTTTTGGTAGGTTGGTGTTGGTAATAAAATGGTGGTTGGGGTGGTTGTAGTAGTAATAGTAGTAGTAGTAGTAGTAGTAGTAGCAGCAGCAGCAGCAGCAGCAGCAGCAGCAGCTGATCACAAAGTCAGCTGGTAGCATCTCAGTTCAGCTAATCATAACCCCAGATCAGCTGATCACAACAAGGTCGGCTGATCGCTTCTCAGATCAGTTGATCACAATCCCAGATCAGCTGATCATAACCCCAGATCAGCTGATCACAACAAGGTCGGTTGATCACAACCCTAGATCAGCTGAACACATCCCTGAATAGCTCAGAACAATTGATCCCATCTTCAGATCAGCTGATCCCACCCCCAGATCAGCTGATCCCACCCCAGATCAGCTGATCTCACCCAAAACAATGAGCGGTCGCCATGGCAACCTCTCCCCTCAGATGCAGCTTCTGATTCCTTGGAGTCTGTCCCAAGCGCCTCCATCGATCACTCTGGTCGTCCCAACTCAACCAATCAGAGCTCAGCCAATCAGAGCTCAACCAATCAGAGCTCAACCAATCAGGGCTCAACTAATCAGACCTCAACCAGTCAGGGCTCAGCCATTCAGAAAGCGAGTAACTGGGAAGTCAGAGCAATTATGACAACTAAAAGATCCTCAATTGGCAGTTTGAACTGGCAGTTATGATTCGTATCTGACTTTGACGCGGTGCCCTGAAGCCTTCAACTTGAAGGCTTCAGCTTGAAGACCTCAGCTTGAAGGCCTCAGCTTGAAGGCTTCAGTTTGAAGGCTTCATCTTCAAGGCTTCAGCTTCAATGCCTGAACTTGAAGGCCGCAGCTTGAGGCTTCAGCTTCAGTGCCTCAGCTTGAAGGCTTCAGCTTGAAGGCCTCAGCATTAAGGCTTTAGTTTGAAGGCTTCATCTTCAAGGCCTCAGCTTGAAGGCTTCAGCTTCAATGGCTCAGTTTGAAAGCCTCAACTTGAAGGCTTCAGCTTCATGACCTCAGCTTGAAGACTTCAAGTCCTCAGCTTCAAAAGCTTCATCTTCAAGACTTAGAATAAAGGCTTCAGCTTCAAGGACTTAGAATAAAGGCTTCAGCTTGAAGGACTTAGAATAAAGGCTTCAGCTCAAGGATTAGAATAAAGGCTTCAGCTTGAAGGACTTAGAATAAAGGCTTCAGCTTCAAGGACTTAGAATAAAGGCTTCAGCTTGAAGGACTTAGAATAAGGCTTCAGCTTCAAGACTAGATAAAGGCTTCAGCTTGAAGGACTTAGAATAAAGGCTTCAGCTTCAAGGACTTAGAATAAAGGCTTCAGCTTGAAGGACTTAGAATAAAGGCTTCAGCTTGAAGGACTTAGAATAAAGGCTTCAGCTTGAAGGACTTAGAAAAAAAGGCTTCAGCTTGAAGGACTTAGAAAAAGGCTTCAGCTTGAAGGACTTAGAATAAAGGCTTCAGCTTAAAGGACTTAGAATAAAGGCTTCAGCTTGAAGGACTTTAGAATAAAGGCTTCAGCTTGAAGGACTTTGAATAAAGGCTTTAGCTTGAAGGACTTAGAATAAAGACTTCAGCTTGAAGGACTTAGAAAAAAAGGCTTCAGCTTTGAAGGACCTTAGAATAAAGGCTTCAGCTTCAAGGACTTAGAATAAAGGCTTCAGCTTCAAGGACTTAGAATAAAGGCTTCAGCTTCAGGATTGAATAAGGCTTCAGCTTCAGGACTTAGAATAAAGGCTTCAGCTTCAAGGACTTGAATAAAGGCTTCAGCTTAAGGACTTAGAATAAAGGCTTCAGCTTGAAGGACTTAGAATAAAAGGGTTCAGCTTGAAGGACTTAGAATAAAGGCTTCAGCTTGAAGGACTTAGAATAAAAGGGTTCAGCTTGAAGGACTTAGAATAAAGGCTTCAGCTTTAAAGGACTTAGAATAAAGGCCTTCAGCTTGAAGGACTTAGAATAAAAGGCTTCAGCTTGAAGGACTTAGAATAAAGGCTTCAGCTTGAAGGACTTAGAATAAAGGCTTCAGCTTGAAGGACTTAGAATAAAAGGCTTCAGCTTGAAGGACTTAGAATAAAGGCTTCAGCTTGAAGGACTTAGAATAAAGGCTTCAGCTTGAAGGACTTAGAATAAAGGCTTCAGCTTGAAGGACTTAGAATAAAGGCTTCAGCTTGAAGGACTTAGAATAAGGGCTTCAGCTTCAAGGACTTAGAATAAAGGCTTCAGCTTGAAGGACTTAGAATAAAGGCTTCAGCTTGAAGGACTTAGAATAAAGGCTTCAGCTTGAAGGACTTAGAATAAAGGCTTCAGCTTGAAGGACTTAAATAAAGCTTCAGCTTGAAGGACTTAGAATAAAGGCTTCAGCTTGAAGGACTTAGAATAAAGGCTTCAGCTTGAAGGACTTAGAATAAAGGCTTCAGCTTGAAGGACTTAGAATAAAGGCTTCCCGCTTGAAGGATTAGAATAAAGGCTTCAGCTTGAAGGGCTTAAATAAAGGCTTCAGTTGAGGACTTAGAATAAGGTTCAGCTCGGGACTTGAATAGGGGTTCAGCTTGAAGGACTTAGATTTAAAAGGGTTCAGTTGAAGGACTTAGAATAAAGGCTTCAGCTTGAAGGACTTAGAATAAAGGCTTCAGCTTCAAGGACTTAGAATAAAGGCTTCATCGGGGTTTATTTTGGCATCCGGCCAGTTGGAAATATGGGTCAGTTTACGATGATAACGGGAAGTCGTTGAACGGGTATTTAAAGTCCGTTTAACAAGATTTTAAGTCCGGTTTAACGAGGATATTTGAGGTCCAGTTTAACGAGGATATTTAAAGTCCGGTTTAACAAGATTTTAAGTCCGGTTTAACGAGGATATTTGAGGTCCGTTTAACGAGGATTTTAAAGTCCGGTTTAACAAGATTTTTTAAATCCGGTTTTAACGAGGTATTTGAGGTCCAGTTTAACGAGGATATTTAAAGTCCGGTTTTAACAAGATTTAAGTCCGGTTTAACGAGGATATTTGAGGTCCGGTTTAACGAGGATATTTAAAGTCCGGTTTAACAAGATTTTAAGTCCGGTTTAACGAGGATATTTGAGGTCCGGTTTAACGAGGATATTTAAAGTCCGGTTTAACAAGATTTTAAGTCCAGTTTAACGAGGATATTTGAGGTCCGGTTTAACGAGGATATTTAAAGTCCGGTTTAACAAGATTTTAAGTCCAGTTTAACGAGGATATTTGAGGTCCGGTTTAACGAGGATATTTAAAGTCCGGTTTAACAAGATTTTAAGTCCAGTTTAACGAGGATATTTGAGGTCCAGTTTAACGAGGATATTTGAGGTCCAGTTTAACGAGGATATTTAAAGTCCGGTTTAACAAGATTTTAAGTCCAGTTTAACGAGGATATTTGAAGTCCGGTTTAACGAGGATTTTTGAAGTCCGGTTTAAGAAAGAAAATATTAAATGAGAATGTTTTTGTTAACAAGATTTTAAGTCCGGTTTAACGAGGATATTTGAAGTCCGGTTTAACGAGGATTTTTGAAGTCCGGTTTAAGAAAGAAAATATTAAATGAGAATGTTTTTTGTTAACAAGATTTAAGTCCGGTTTAACGAGGATATTTGAAGTCCGGTTTAACGAGGATTTTTGAAGTCCGGTTTAAGAAAGAAAATATTAAATGAGAATGTTTTTGTTAACAAGATTTTAAGTCCGGTTTAACGAGGATATTTGAGGTCCAGTTTAACGAGGATATTTAAAGTCCGGTTTAACAAGATTTTAAGTCCGGTTTAACGAGGATATTTGAAGTCCGGTTTAAGAAAGAAAATATTAAATGAGAATGTTTTTGTTAAATTATTTAAATAATTTGAAGAGAGTTATCATGATTAACATTAATTGCAATAATAGTAATATTATTATTATTATTATTACTATATTTTCATTATTATTATTATTTTAATTATATATGGTAGTATTTTTATAGGGAAAAGCAAAACCCGTAAGGAGGGGGTCAGACGGCTCCAGTTCCTGGTATCAAGAGCACTTCACCGGCATCAGTGCACCCCTCCCCCCCTCACTCTACATATATAAGTGGGGGGTTATTTAAAATCAAGAGGCAAGAGGAGAGGGGGGAGGCATTTATATCCCTCCTCCCCTTTCTCCCCCTCCCCTTTCTCCCCTCCTCTTTCTCCCCTCCCCTTTCTCCCCTCCCCTTTCTCCCCTCCCCTTTCTCCCCTTCCCTTTCCCTCCGGGGTTATGAGAGCTGAGAGTTGAGGATAACTCTTTTTTCGGGGGAGACGTAACAAATTCCTGGAGGGTTTGATTCACAGCTCCTGGACCCGTTGTTGTACGGTGGACTGCGTGCTGCCAGCACCCACAGCATGACTGATCACTCCATTAACCAGGTGAATTGGTCTGAGACGGGATTCAACAGCAGATAAACTACCACCATTACCAAAACTACTACTATCTGTACTACTGTTACTACTACCAGTACTATTACTACTACTATTAAGAGTAACGCAGTAGCATCTCTTAATAGTATTACCTCCACTACTACTACCAGTACCACCACTACTACTACTGCTGCTACTAGCACTGCTACTACTACCACTTCTGTTGCTACTAGTATCACTACTACTACTACTACCACCACCACTACTACTACTATTACTGCTACTACTACTACCACCACCACCAAAACCAACACCACTACCACTACTACTACTGCTACTACCACCAGCCACCACTACTAACTACCACCACCACTACTGCTACTACTACCACCACCCATTACTACTACCACCACCATTTAAATACTACCACCACCATTACTACACTACACCACCACTACTACTACTACTACCACCACCATTACTACTACTACCACCACTACTACTACTACAACTACCAACACCATTACTACTACAACTACTACTACTACTACTACTACTACTGCTACAAACCCCCACCACCATTACTGCTACTACTACCACCACTACTACTATTACTGCTACTACTACTACACCCACCACCACCACCAAAATCAACACCACTACCACTACTACTACTACTATCACCACCATTACTAATACTACTACTACTACCACCACCACCATTACTACTACTACTACTATTACCACCACACACCATTACTACTACTACTACTACCACCACCACTATTACTACTACTACTACTACCACCACCACCACTATTACTACTACTACTACTACCCCACCACCAACCACCATTACTACTACTACTACTACTACCACCACCACTATTACTACTACTACTACTACCACCACCACCACTATTACTACTACTACTACTACCACCACCACCACCATTACTACTACTACTACTACCACCACCATTACTACTACTACTACTACCACCACCACCACCATTACTACTACTACTACTACCACCACCACTATTACTACTACTACTACTACACCACCACCACCATTACTACTACTACTACTACCACCACCACCACCACTATTACTACTACT
>NC_069454.1:20654477-20681977 GCF_026875155.1 Cherax quadricarinatus | reverse complement strand
GCACCAGCAGCATTACTGTAACACCAGCAGCACCACAGTAGCACCAGCAGCACTACTGTAGCACCACCAGCACCACAGTAGCACCAGCATCATTACTGTAACACCAGCAGCACCACAGTAGCACCAGCAGCACTACTGTAGCACCACCAGCACCACAGTAGCACCAGCAGCATCACAGTAACACCAGCAGAAGCGCCACCAGCAGCACCACAGTAGCACCAGCAACACTATTGTTGCACCAGCAGCACCACAGTAGCACCAGCAGAAGCGCCACCAACAGCACCACAGTAGCACCAACAGAAGCGCCACCAGCAGCACTACTGTAGCACCAGCAGAAGCGCCACCAGCAGCTCCACAGTAGCACCAGCAACACTACTGTAGCACCACCAGCACCACAGTAGCACCAGCACCACAATAACACCGGCAGCACCACAGTAGCACCAGCAGAAGCGCCACCAGCAGCTGCACAGTAGCACCAGCAGGAGTGCCACCAGCAGCTGCACAGTAGCACCAGCAGAAGCACCACCAGCAGAAGCACAGTAGCACCAGCAACACTACTGTAGCACCAGCAGAAACACCACCAGCAGCACCACAGAAGCACCAGCAGCACTACTGTGGCACCAGCAGCACCACAATAGCACCTGCAGCACCACAGTAACACCAGCAGGAGCACCACCAGCAGCGCCACAGTAGCACCAGAAGCACCACAGTAGCACCAGCAGCACTACTGTAGCACCAGCAGTACCACAGTAACACCAGCAACACCACAGTAGCCCCAGCAGAAGCGCCACCAGCAACACTACTGTAGCACCAGCAGAAGCGCCACCAGCAGCAGTACTGTAGCACCAGCAGAAGCGCCACCAACAGCAGTACTGTAGCATCAGCAGAAGCGCCACCAGCAGCACTACTGTAGCACCAGCAGAAGCGCCACCAACAGCAGTACTGTAGCATCAGCAGAAGCGCCACCAGCAGCACTACTGTAGCATCAGCAGAAGCGCCACCAGCAGCACTACTGTAGCACCAGCAGAAGCGCCACCATCAGCACTACTGTAGCACCAGCAGAAGCGCCACCAGCAGCACTACTGTAGCACCAGCAGTACCACAGTAGCACCAGCAGTACCACAGTAGCACCAGCAGGAGCACCAGCAGCAGCACCACAGTAGCACCAGAAGCACCACAGTAGCACCAGCAGCACTACTGTAGCACCAGCAGTACCACAGTAACACCAGCAACACCACAGTAGCCCCAGCAGAAGCACCACCAGCAGCACTACTGTAGCACCAGCAGCACTGGCAGAAGCGCCAGCAGAATCACCAGCAGTAAAACAAGCGTAGTTCATCAAGGCAGCAAATTATCAACTGACCAGAGAAACAGACACGTCTGTCCATCACAAATTGTGAACATCACCGACATAACATTGAGATAGATTGTCAGTGTGAGGACAAAAATCTGTGCCTAACAGCACTGTTGTTATTTCTAGTCACTGTATGGTGCTGTAAGATTTATTTTGTAAAAATTGTGTGGTGTTAAAAATCTTAGTATTTAATATGGCCTTTTACTTATACGTGCAATATTAGTTTACTATACAACTAAATTCATAGTATTTCCTTTGGGTTTTACTTATACGTGTAATATTAATAGTATACTCATAAAAATACCGGCAACATGAGGAATTAGACATGTAACACTTGAGTATTTTCATTTCAAGACGTTAGTTAGTGGCTTTGTGAATTCGGTAATTCAATACTGATGTACGGAGACAGAGGAAGTTGAGGTAATTAGTCCCTCAGACTTGTGGTACTAGACACAGAAGGCAGTGAAAGATAAGGTAATCAGTCCTGGCAGCCGATGTTCAGTGCCTGATTCAGCAAGACTAAGGGACTGATCACCGCTTCTAGACTGAGGGATTGGTCACCGGCTACTAGACTGAGGGACTGATTACTCCAACTTCTGTTTTCATGCATTATTTCTGCATTAAATTGATAAAACCGACTGGTGGCGAAAAGTCTTCAAATAAAGCTACCCAGACGTTTCACAAGTGCGTTAACTCCTCATCTTATATATGTAATAATAATAATAATAATAATAATAATAATAATAATAATAATAATAATAATAATAATAATAATATACTAATAATATAATATAATAATTATTTCTACAAGTACATGATACAACTTTTACAGACCATAGCTGACATCAGTGACATGCTACTCTAGAAAACCCCTGGTTATACAGAGCATTTCGGGCAAATTAGGTTAGTTTTGTCCCCAGGATGTGACCTGCACCAGTCAACTAACACCCAGGTACTTGCTTACTGCTAGGTGAACAGGGACAGCAGCAGGTGTAAAGTGACTAAAACCCAGGTACCTACTTACTGCTACAGGGACAAGAGGTGTCTTAATTAAGGAACCACTACCCCAATGTTTCCACCCGTGCCGGGGATCGAACCACGGACACTTAAGTGTGCGTGTGAGCTGTGAGCGCCACCCACCCAGCTACTTGTAGCTGGGCGTTCTAATAAATAATTCAAGGAAATATTTTAATGTTCCTACGTTAGGGAGGCTGGTACGAGCATTATCCTGGCCATGGGACGCCATATTGCGCTTTACTCGCCTCACAACTTTCCAACATGTGTTCCAAAATGGCCGCCTGGTGTAAACACTGGCAACGTTAAGCGGGCGACCCTGATCGGATTTTCGCACTCTTTAAGGGCACAAATCCCGGATTTCCGAACTCTTAAAGGCACAAATCCCGCAGAAATCCAAAGCCAAGTGAACAGGACTGTGATAATGTAACGCCATGTTGAGGGAACGAGAGAGTGAACCAGTGAGGGAACGAGAGAGGGAAACAGTGAGGGAACGAGAGAGGGAAACAGTGAGGGAACGAGAGAGGGAAACAGTGAGGGAACGAGCGCAGTCGAGGAGGAACGTCTCAGATATTGCCAGGAAGGAATGACTAAGAAGACAGACAGACGGACATAGACATCCATCCGTTCTTCATGGCTGACAGTGAATAATTAGGTAAGTCAGGGAACTTCATTAATGACACGGCGATTTGAAAATGAGAGGGAGAGGAACATGGGCTGGTTACATCTTGGCTCCAGGAGGCTTGGCAAGACTTTCCACTTGACTGTGATGGACGTCAAGGTGCCAGCACGAGATGGATGGATGAATATATAGTGTGTGTGAGAGAGAGACTGCTACTTTATATTCTCCCGTACATTCTTTTTTATTATTGATCATAAACTGTTTAAGTACTGGAGTGGTTGTTATTAATGATAAACTGTTTATGTACTGTAATGGTTATTATTTACGATAAACCGTTTATTTGTTGTTTTTATTTACGATAATTTGTTTATGTAGTGTATTGTTTATTATTATAATAAACTTTATGTGGTGTTTGATATGATTGTTAATATTTATAATAAACTGTTTATGTAGTGTTTGTCGCCTTATTGAATTGCCAGCCTGTATCTGTATTGTACTTGTATTGTGGGATCTTAGCTGTACCCGCATTGGTTTAGTGCTCTCTCAGCAGTAATTGGATTATACTATTATTTGTATTTGAATCTGCACTCATAAATGTTACTACTTTTGTGTTTGTTTTTGTATTTGTTGTACTTGTAATTGTGTTTGTACTTGTAACTGATTAAGAAGTGTGAATGAACACGTATTATTGTTTAAGGAATCCAGGTGTAGGCTAAGAAAATACATAAATATTTTTTGTATATCTAGATCTTTATCTGAGGTCCTCTTCAGTAGCTCTCAGATGGAGATCGAAATACGTATAGGAAGAAAAATGATGCATATATTTTCTTAGGCTACATGTGAGTTTGTACATAAATGGTATACAGCACCAACAAGATGGAGAATTAGACACATGTGCAACATTTGGGTATTTTTATTTGTAGACGTTTTGCCAACCAGTGGCTTTATTAGTATAATACCACACACACAGTATATATATATATATATATATATATATATATAATATATATATATATATATATATATATATATATATATATATATATATAATTAGCCTAGAGTCATCCACACCATCGTATGTCCTTGGGTAGCGAGTACAACATCCAGTTCCGCTGGATGCGCTTCTTTTAAGGATTGTATGGTCCAGTGATTAAGGCGTCATGAGTTTTCGCCACCATGAGGCAGGCCTAAAGCAGTATGGGTTCGAGTCCTTGGCTAGTCGCAGTGTTGTTATTGATCAGTACCACTCGTTCGTGGGGACAATAATATATATATATATATATATATATATATATATATATATAATATATATATATATATATATATATATACACTGTAGACTATATATTGATAACTTTCCCGTAGCAGATAATTGAAGAGACAAGCGTAACCTAATGTGTAGCTGACATTTTGGATGAGGATCCGTTATACCTCTCTTTGTTCCCTGCCAAAAATGTCAGAAAATTTCCGTGCCCTAAGCTGGCATCCCTGCGGAATAATCCTGACCTTCAGGAAGCTGATTTAAATGCAAGGAAAAGTGTCATGGCTGCAGCGGGGAAATTACCCCAGGGTGTGTGACTGGTGTCAGGGGAAGCCTGGCGACTAGGATGCAAGAAAACCATGGAGCCAGTTGTTGTTTTTTTTTCCTTGAGGGAAGGGGGGAGGGAAGATTGTCCAGGCTACATGAAAACCATGGTGCTAGTTTTTTCCTTGAGGGGAGGGGGAGGGAAGATTGTCCAGGCTACATGAAAACCATGGTGCTAGTTTTTTCCTTGAGGGAGGGGAAGATAGACTAGATTCTAGGCTACATAAAACCATAATTCTTGTATTTTTTTTCTGAAGGGAGTGGTAGGAAAATAGTCTCGGCTACATGAAAAATCCATGATGCTAGTTGTTTTTTCTTGAGGGAGAGGGAGGGGGGAGGATAAACTAGGCTATATGAGCCGCGCATTCATTTTTTCGGGGGGGGGGGGGGGGGGGAAATAGAGAGGACATCTGAATCGTATTTGTATTTTTTTAATCATTCTGGGAGAGCTGATTGCGTGCGTGTTGACCTAGTTATGCGCTCACGGGAGTTGAGCTGCAGTTGTTGGTCCTTGCCTTTGGTGTGGATTATAGCTGACGGTGTAGGCAGCACCGTCACATTACCTTCCTTCAAGGAGGTTGACTGCCGTGTTGCTCCTCAAGGACTCTGCGTCCCAGGACCTGGTGCTACCTTCCACTTTCCTTGGATCACACTTAAACTCTTCCTACTCTCCAACCGCTTTGTGACACTCTACGGGTTTAACGCTTCACTGTGAATAATAATAAATAATAATATAATAGTTATAATAACAACAATAAGAATAATAATGATAATAATAATAACAACAATAATAATAGTTTCACATTTTATCAACTGTGCTCATAATTGTTCATTATTTTCCATATTAGAGTGGACATAAATGCGCTGGAAAACAGAGGAGGTTGACAAAGTTGATCCCATGTATCAGAAACCTTTCTTGCAAAAATAGGTTTAAGCCACTGAACTTTCACTGTGGAAAGGCGTAGAATTGGGGGAGATATAATTGAAGTGTACATATGGAAAACAGGAATAAAGGGGGATATAAATAGCGCGTTAAAAATATCTTAACTAAGACAGGAGTCGCAGCAGTGGATTAGACTTGGAGAAATTTAGATTTATAGAAAATATTGAGATGTACTGCTTTGGCAGTAGATTTGTAGCTTAGTGGCACAAACTCCCGGGTAGAGGCACTGAGGTAATAACTTGAAATAGTTTTAAATATAGATTGGACGGGTGTATGAGTGTGAGTTAGACCTGCCTAACACGGGCCAGAGGCCTGCTGCCGTGTTTACCTGGAGAGGGTTTCGGGGGTCAACGCCCCCGCGTCTCGGTCTGAGACCAGGCCTCATGGTGGATCAGGGTCTGATCAACCAGGCTGTTACTGATGTACGAACCACAGCCCGGTTGGTCAGGTACTGGCTTTAGGTGCCTGTCCAGTGCCTTCTTGAAGACAGCCAGGGGTCTATTGGCAATCCCCCTTATGTATGCTGGGAGGCAGTTGAACAGTCTTGGGCCCCGGACACTTATTGTGTTGTCTCTCAGTGCACTCGTGACACCCCTGCTTTTCATCGGGGGAATGTAGCATCTCCTGCCGAGTCTTTTGCTTTCAAAAGGAGTGATTTTCATATGCAGGTTTGGTACCAATCCCTCCAGGACCTTCCAAGTGTATATTATCATGCATCTCTCTCGCGGGCGTTCCAGAGAATAAAATTCGTTATTCATGTTTATTGTAAAATACTTATTAATACAAGAAAGGATCGGTGTATACTGAATGTCAGTTGTAAGACTGACCTTACATGTTCGTGAGACAGAAAGATCACAAGGGCTCCCAGAGTACAAAATATTTAACAGGCTTCAGTTTCCCACCTGTATCATGACTGTAGTATCACACTGGTGCTCCCGTCATCACCCCGTCAGTGTCAGCGTTTATTGTTGCTGCTTGTGTCTGGGTTTATTGATAGGGCTTAATTCGTGTGGGTTGATGGATGAGGTTTAGTTCGTATGGGTTTATCTGTCTGATGATGTGTTGGTTTTAAGGTACAGAGCAGTGAATGTTCTTGACGGCCAAGTGGTCTGAAGTCCTTCCTTTCTTCATTGATTCCTTTCTTCCTGCCTTCCTCTCTCTCTCCCTCCCTCCCTCCCTCCCTCCCTTCCTTCCTCTCTCCCTCCCTCCCTCCCTCCCTCCCTCCCTCCCTTCCTTCCTTCCTCTCTCCCTCCCTCCCTCCCTCCCTCCCTCCCTCCCTTCCTTCCTTCCTTCCTTCCTTCCCTCCTTCCTTCCTTCCTTCCTTCTGTCCACAGGCTCTTATACACATGTTATTTTTCGAGAAAGTTATATTAAAAAAATCAGTAACTCGCCTCAGTGAAAGTGTAGTCTCTGGTGAACCATAATAAAAACTACTCAAGAACAGCAATACACCTGCGGCACCTCACTGTCCCACTAAGAACAGAAAGACACAATACCGTGACTGTAACAATACGCAGATAACCCGCACATAGGAGAGAGGAGCTTACGATGTTTCGGTCCGACTTGGACCATTTACAAAGTCACAAACTTGCGTTAGTGTAAATGTAAATGGCCCAAGTCGGACCGAAACGTCTCTCCTGTGTGAGTGTTATTTGTGTATTGTTCCAGTCATGGTATTTATTTCTGTCCTTAGTCTTTGTTCTTCTACCGCCACAGTAGATTCCCCTCCTTTCTCTTCCTCTCCCCCTCCCTTCTCTTCCTCTCCCCCTCCCTCTTTCCCATCCTCCCCCCCCCCGCCACCATCACCGTCACTTCTACACATCCACCACAAACATCAATGAATACTAAATAAGTAATGTTGAAGTCAGTGAATGATCACATCCCTGGCGGGTGTGTCACTCTCCCCCACGGGTGTGTCACTCTCCCCCGCGGGTGTGTCACTCTCCCCCACGGGTGTGTCACTCTCCCCCGCGGGTGTGTCACTCTCCCCCGCGGGTGTGTCACTCTCCCCCACGGGTGTGTCACTCTCCCCCGCGGGTGTTTCACCTCCCCCGCGGGGGTGTCACTCTCCCCCACGGGTGTGTCACTCTCCCCCGCGGGTGTGTCACTCTCCCCCACGGGTGTGTCACTCTCTCCCCCGCGGGTGTGTCACCCCTCCACCGCGGGTGTGTCACTCTCCCCCACGGGTGTGTCACTTTCCCCCGCGGGTGTGTCACTCTCCCCCGCGGGTGTGTCACTCTCCCCCCGGGTGTGTCACTCTCCCCCGCGGGTGTGTCACTCTCCCCCACGGGTGTGTCACTCTCCCCCCGCGGTGTGTCACTCTCCCCCGCGGGTGTGTCACTCTCCCCCACGGGTGTGTCACTCTCCCCCGCGGGTGTGTCACTCTCCCCCGCGGGTGTGTCACTCTCCCCCACGGGTGTGTCCACTCTCCCCCGCGGGTGTGTCACTCTCCCCCGCGGGTGTGTCACTCTCCCCCACGGGTGTGTCACTCTCCCCCGCGGGTGTGTCACTCTCCCCCGCGGGTGTGTCACTCTCCCCCACGGGTGTGTCACTCTCCCCCGCGGGTGTGTCACCCTCCCCCGCGGGTGTGTCACTCTCCCCCGCGGGTGTGTCACCCCTTCCCCCTGCGGGTGTGTCACTTTCCCCCGCGGGTGTGTCACTCTTCCCCCGCGGTGTGTCCACTCCCCCGCGGGTGTGTCACCCTCCCCCGCGGGTGTGTCACTCCCCCGCGGGTGTGTCACTCCCCCGCGGGTGTGTCACTCTCCCCCGCGGGTGTGTCACTCCCCCGCGGGTGTGTCACTCTCCCCCGGGTGTGTCCCCTCTCCCTCGCGGGTGTGTCACTCTCCCCCGCGGGTGTGTCACTCTCCCCCGCGGGTGTGTCACTCTCCCCCGCGGGTGTGTCACTCTCCCCTGCGGGTGTGTCACTCTCCCCCGCGGGTGTGTCACTCTCCCCCGCGGGTGTGTCACTCTCCCCCGCGGGTGTGTCACTCCCCTGCGGGTGTGTCACCCTCCCCTGCGGGTGTGTCACTCTCCCCCGCGGGTGTGTCACCCTCCCCTGCGAGTGTCACCCTCCCCTGCGGGTGTGTCACCCTCCCCTGCGGGTGTGTCACCCTCCCCTGCGGGTGTGTCACCCTCCCCTGCGGGTGTGTCACCCTCCCCTGCGGGTGTGTCACTCCCCTGCGGGTGTGTCACTCTCCCCTGCGGATTGGCACCTGATTGTAACTGATTCACGGTGGCGATTGTTCCGACTGGCTGACTTGGATGGGCGATTATGGGTGATCATTGCGGTTGATTGTATTTGATGGTTAGTGGTTGTAGTTGAATTGGTTCGTGCAGCTGATTGTGGATAATGATGGTGGTAGATTGTGGTTAATGATGGTGGTAGATTGTGGTTAATGATGGTGGTAGATTGTGGTTGATGGTTGCAGCTGGTGACTGGTTGTTAGTGATGGGTTGAGAAAGACTCGGTAAAACCTACTGTGTTAATAATAATAATAATAATAATAATAATAATAATAATAATAATAATATTATTATTATTATATTATTATTATTATTATTATTATTATTATTATTGGAACGACGTTTCACTCTGTGTAGTTTCATCAGGTCATTTCCTGTCAGTGTTTAGGCCACTGTGCAACATTGTGGTTGCAGGGGTCGAGTCGTAGATCCTGGATCTGTACTCGCCTATTTGTGTGGTTCTTAAGTACTGACGGCAGTAAGGCAAATTAGAGCGAGTAATTCAACATCAGTAATTTCAGGTTTTTTCTGAGTAATGATGTTTGAACTTAGCTAAATGACTTTCATTAGTTTTGTGTATTCGTTCGTACAAGTGTTCCCATAGTTATTTAAATCTTATTATTTTGCTTGTAAGTGTTCAAACATGTAGACTTCTTGTTGACACGGGTTATATACACCGTGATGTGTATTGTTCTTAGTGTGTATGTTGTATTGTTCTTAGTGTGTATGTTGTATTGTTCTTAGTGTGTATATTGTATTGTTCTTAGTGTGTATGTTGTATTGTTCTTAGTGTGTATGTTGTATTATTCTTAGTGTGTATGTTGTATTGTTCTTAGTGTGTATGTTGTATTGTTCTTAGTGTGTATGTTGTATTGTTCTTAGTGTGTATGTTGTATTGTTCTTAGTGTGTATATTGTATTGTTCTTAGTGTGTATGTTGTATTGTTCTTAGTGTGTATGTTGTATTGTTCTTAGTGTGTATGTTGTATTGTTCTTAGTGTGTATTTGTATTGTTCTTAGTGTGTTTATTCTGAGAATCATTTTATTTTAAAATAGTATAAAACGCTATGTATTGTCAGTGATGAACTATAGTTAGGACACAGCTTCCTGGAGAGCGAAACTTGCCATAATAAAATGTAATTGTTCATAGTGTCTTGTTGTATTGTTTTTTAGTGTTATGAAGTGAAAATAGTTCCTTGTGTGGTTATGTTTAGTGTGTATATTGTATTGTTCTTAGTCGTATGTTGTTTGTTTTAGTGGTATATTGTTTGATTCTTAGTGTGTATGTTGTATTGTCTTAACTTATGCGTTATTCATTAGTGTGTTTATCAGAATTCATTGTTAATTCTTAAAATATGTATTAAAAGCTAGTATATGGACACAGTGTAACTAATGTTAGGACAAGCTCTGGTAGCGAAACGTTGCACAATAAAATGTCACATAGTATCAGTGTCCATTACTCAAAAATTGTCGGTAATTCTATGTTAGGAAGAAATATCCATATCGCGGTGTTACGTGTTATCTAATACTCACTCTGTAGTCGATAGTTTACCTCGTATCAGCCAATTTGTTGACTAGTTGACAAGTGTGCATGGTCATTACACCTTATCCTCGTTATAATCATTATAGAACACTTGTTACGTGGATATCGTTTATAGGTATTATTACGTTTAAATATCGTTTATATGTACTTGTCAGTCTTATATAGCATATAATAATAATATATATATATATATATATATATATATATAATATATATATATATATATAATATATATAATATATATATATATATATATATATATATATATATATATATATATATATATATATATATATATATATATATATATAATATAAATATAATATTATATATATATATATATATACAGGCATACACACGGTGCATCTGCAAAGGAATTCAGCCTCAATGTCTGATCGTTTCTGGTTACTGAGTGCCTGATTAGCCGGGGTTCTGGGGTTCTCTTGTTGGACAGCGTACGGCCAGCAGTAACAGCCTGGTTGATCAGGCCCTAATCCACCACGAAGCCTGGTCTGGGCGGGTCCGGGCTGCACGGCGTGGACGTTGGCTCACGAAAGCAACACTTATGTGTTTCTTAATACAAGAGATGTCTTCAAGACCTGTGTTGGTAACAGGTGTTCAGCTTACCTGTGACCATCTTCCTGTTGCATCGGTAGATGAGAGACATGTTTCTCATCTCGTTGCAGAGGTAGATGAGAGACATGTGTTTCTCATCGTTCTCTTCCATGTTTGTAACCTGTTGCAGAGGTAGATGAGAGACATGTTTCTCATCTTGTTGCAGAGGTGATGAAACATGTGTTTCTCATCGTTCTCATCCATGTTGTAACCTTTGCAGAGGTATATGAGAGACATGTGTCTTCTCATCGTTGTCTTCATGTATTAACCTGTTAGCAGGGATGAGAGACATGTGTTTCTCAACGTTCCTCCATGTTTGTTAACTGTGCAGAGGTGATGGAGACCATGTTTCTCATCGTTCTCGTTCCATGTTTGTAACCGTTGCATCGGTAGATAGAGACATGTTTCCACATCTTCTCTTGCAGAGGTAGAAGAACTGCACCATGTGTTTTTTGCAATCGTTTTTTCCATGTTTGTAACCTGTTACAGAGTAGATAGGACATGTGTTTTGCACTTTCTCTTCCATGTTTGTAACCTGTTGCAGAGGTAGATGAGAGACATGTGTTTCTCATCTTTCTCTTCCATGTTTGTAACCTGTTGCATCGGTAGATGAGAGACATGTTTCTCATCTCGTTGCAGAGGTAGATGAGAGACATGTGTTTCTCATCGTTCTTTTCCATGTTTGTAACCTGTTGCAGAGGTAGATGAGAGACATGTGTTTCTCATCTTTCTCTTCCATGTTTGTAACCTGTTGCATGAGGAGATGAGAGACATGTTCGTATCTCGTTGCAATATAGAGCAGTCCTCTCATCTTTTTCCGTAATGAACCTCTCGTTAGCCCCTGTTTGAAACCCTGTCGGGTGAAAACTTTTTCCCGTTAAAAGTAGATAGATGTCTAACTGTCGCAGATATACCATCACTTTTTGTTGTTGTCAACCAGTTTAATTGGTAGCAACATTCTAGTCCTTCCATCATTTCTTTTTCCTCTTGGTGGGGACTGATGAATAGACGGGCAAACATTTGTCAAATTTGTCTAAGTGTGGCAACTTCGCTCTTTATTGTTGTTGTCAAACACCATTTTGTTGTGGTGTTTTTAGTCTTATATTGCTTTTTTCACGTTAAGGTATACATAAATAACAGTTACATTTTATTTGCAAGCGCTTGTGTAGATTAACCGGTTAAAACAACTTAGTTACCATTGTGGTTCTTTGAATTATTAGGTTTATTGGTACTGATTATTCCCATTATACCAGTTTACTTACTACATTGTGCCTTGTTATTCCCCAATGGTCCAGTAAACTTATTACCATTGTGGTCCTTGATTATTACCATTGTGGTCCTTGACTTATTACCATTGCGGTCCTTGACTTATTACCATTGTGGTCCTTGAATTATTACCATTGCGGTCCTTGACTTATTACCATTATGGTCCTTGACTTATTACTATTGTGGTCCTTGAATTATTACCATTGTGGTCCTTGACTTATTACCATTGTGGTCCTTGACTTATTACCATTGTGGTCCTTGACTTATTACCATTGTGGTCCTTGACTTATTACCATTGTGGTCCTTGAATTATTACCATTGTGGTCCTTGAATTATTATCATTGTGGTCCTTGAATTATTTCCATTGTGGTCCTTGAATTATTTCCATTGTGGTCCTTGAATTATTTCCATTGTGGTCCTTGAATTAACATTGTGGTCCTTGAATTATTACCATTGTGGTCCTTGAATTATTACCATTGTGGTCCTTGAATTATTATCATTGTGGCCCTTGAATTATTACCATTGTGGTCCTTGAATTATTACCATTGTGGTCCTTGAATTATTACCGTTGTGGTCCTTGTATTATTTCTATTGTGGTTCTTGAATTATTACCATTGTGGTCCTTGAATTATTACCATTGTGGTCCTTGAATTATTACCATTGTGGTTCTTGAATTATTTCCATTGTGGTCCTTGAATTATTACCATTGTGGTCCTTGAATTATTATCATTGTGGCCCTTGAAATTTCCCTTTTGGTCCTTGAATTATTATCATTGTGGTCCTTGAATTATTACCATTGTGGTCCTTGAATTATTACCATTGTGATCCTTGAATTATTACCATTGTGGTCCTTGAATTATTACCATTGTGGTCCTTGAATTATTACCATTGTGGTCCTTGAATTATTACCATTGTGGTCCTTGAATTATTTCCATTGTGGTCCTTGAATTATTTCCATTGTGGTCCTTGACTTATTACCATTGCGGTCCTTGAATTATTTCTATTGTGGTCCTTGTATTATTACCTTTGTGGTTCTTGAATTATTACCATTGTGATCCTTGTATAATTACCATTGTGGTCCTTGTATTATTACCATTGTGGTCCTTGAATTATTTCCATTGTGGTCCTTGAATTATTACCATTGTGGTCCTTGAATTATTACCATTGTGGTCCTTGAATTATTACCATTGTGGTTCTTGAATTATTACCATTGTGGTCCTTGAATTATTACCATTGTAGTCCTTGAATTATTACCATTGTGGTCCTTGAATTATTACCATTGTGGTCCTTGAATTATTTCCATTGTGGTCCTTGTATTATTACATTTGTGGTTCTTGAATTATTACCATTGTGGTCCTTGAATTATTACCATTGTGGTCCTTGAATTATTACCATTGTGGTCCTTGAATTATTTCCATTGTGGTCCTTGTATTATTACATTTGTGGTTCTTGAATTATTACCATTGTGGTCCTTGAATTATTACCATTGTGGTCCGTGTATTCCATTATTGTCGAGAATCCTACCAACATTATTTTCTCTCCTATCACTCCTAATTATTATTTGTGATAGCAGTTGCTGCGTTCTGCTGTGACTTTACTGTGACTCTCTCATGCTCGTCTGCCTTCTGCTGTGACTTTACTGTGACTCTCTCATGCTCGTCTGCCTTGTGCTGTGACTTTACTGTGACTCTTTCATGCTCGTCTGCCTTCTGCTGTGACTTTACTGTGACTCTTTCATGCTCGTCTGCCTTCTGCTGTGACTTTACTGTGACTCTTTCATGCTCGTCTGTCTTCTGCTGTGACTTTACTGTGACTCTTTCATGCTTTGTTGGGTCGTCCTGTCCTCTTAATTCACTATTGTTTCCAGAGAGTGGGAGTGGAGGGAGGGGAGGGAGTGGAGGGAGGGGAGGGAGGGGAGGGATGGGAGGGTAAACACCACGATAAAAAAACACGACTGTCAGTTACAGAAAAACGGAAAAAAGTGTGTGGTTCATCTTATCTTTGTGAGACAGGAAGTAGACAGCTACAGTGAGAATCACTCAGCAGGGGTGTCTACACAGCAGGGGTGTCTACACAGCAGGGGTGTCTACACAGCAGGGGTGTCTACACAGCAGGGGTGTCTACACAGCAGGGGTGTCTACACAGCAGGAGTGTCTACACAGCAGAAGTGTCTACACAGCAGGGGTGTCTACACAGCAGGAGTGTCTACACAGCAGGAGTGTCTACACAGCAGGAGTGTCTACACAGCAGGGGTGTCTACACAGCAGGAGTGTCTACACAGCAGAGGTGTCTACACAGCAGGAGTGTCTACACAGCAGGGGTGTCTACACAGCAAGTGTCTACACAGCAGGGGTGTCTACACAGCAGGGGTGTCTAAACAGCAGGAGTGTCTACACAGCAGGGGTGTCTACACAGCAGGAGTGTCTACACAGCAGGGGTGTCTACACAGCAGGGGTGTCTACACAGCAGGAGTATCTACACAGCAGGGGTGTCTACACAGCAGGAGTGTCTACACAGCAGGGGTGTCTACACAGCAGGAGTGTCTACACAGCAGGGGTGTCTACACAGCAGGAGTGTCTACACAGCAGGGGTGTCTACACAGCAGGAGTGTCTACACAGCAGGGTGTCTACACAGCAGGGGTGTCTAACACAGCAGGAGTGTCTACACAGCAGGGGTGTCTACACAGCAGGAGTGTCTACACAGCAGGGGTGTCTACACAGCAGGGGTGTCTATACAGCAGGAGTGTCTACACAGCAGGGGTGTCTACACAGCAAGAGTGTCTACACAGCAGGGGTGTCTACACAGCAGGGGTGTCTACACAGCAGGAGTGTCTACACAGCAGGGGTGTCTATACAGCAGGAGTGTCTACACAGCAGGGGTGTCTACACAGCAGGGGTGTCTACACAGCAGGGGTGTCTACACAGCAGGAGTGTCTACACAGCAGGGGTGTCTACACAGCAGGAGTGTCTACACAGCAGGGGTATCTACACAGCAGGAGTGTCTACACAGCAGGGGTGTCTACACAACAAGTGTCTACACAGCAGGGGTGTCTACACAGCAGGGGTGTCTACACAGCAGGAGTGTCTACACAGCAGGGGTGTCTACACAGCAGGAGTGTCTACACAGCAGGGGTGTCTACACAGCAGGAGTGTCTACACAGCAGGGTGTCTACCACAGCAAGAGTGTCTACACAGCAGGGGTGTCTACACAGCAGGGGTGTCTACACAGCAGGAGTGTCTACACAGCAGGGGTGTCTATACAGCAGGAGTGTCTACACAGCAGGGGTGTCTACACAGCAGGAGTCTACACAGCAGGGGTGTCTACACAGCAGGGTGTCTACACAGCAGGAGTCTACACAGCAGGAGTCTACACAGCAGGAGTCTACACAGCAGGGGTGTCTACACAGCAGGATGTCTACACAGCAGGAGTCTACACAGCAGGAGTGTCTACACAGCAGGGGTGTCTACACAGCAGGAGTGTCTACACAGCAGGGGTGTCTACACAGCAGGGTGTCTACACAGCAGGAGTGTCTACACAGCAGGGGTCTCTACACAGCAGGGGTGTCTACACAGCAGGGGTGTCTACACAGCATGGGTGTCTACACAGCAGGGGTGTCTACACAGCATGGGTGTTACACAGCAGGGGTGTCTACACAGCATGGGTGTCTACACAGCATGGGTGTCTACACAGCAGGGGTGTCTACGGTACACAGTAGGGGGCGCGGTGATCCCCGGAAATATTAGCTGGTAGAAACACACTAGTTTGCTAAAGACAAAGCAAGGAATGTGGGAGAATAATTAGGAAGTGATGAGAGGTGGAGATTGGAACGTAGGAAGTAGCGAGGAAAGGGAGAGAATGAGGGAAAGTAAGGGGTAAAGGGGGTTAGAAAGCGGGAAGTGGGAGGGAGGGAGAGACTTTGGGTAGTGAGGGAAGCATAAAAGAGAGAGTAGGAAGAGAGAAATGTGAAGAGTAGAGTGGGTAGTATTTAGAAGAAATAAGAGAGAGAGAGAGAATGAAGGAAGAAGGGAGGGAGGAGATAAAAGAACTGACATGCGTTATCATTTATCAGATCCATAATGACTGTAGTTTTATTAATTATTCATCAGCTGTATATAAACGGGGCAATTTAGCTTTTGGTGTGGCCTGTTTTGTAAATAGTGAGGGAGGCAGGCTAGGATGGTAGTAAGCAGTGAGGGAGGTAGGCTAGGATGGTAGTAAGCAGTGAGGGAGGTAGGCTAGGATGGTAGTAAGCAGTGAGGGAGGTAGGCTAGGATGGTAGTAAGCAGTGAGGGAGGTAGGCTAGGATGGTAGTAAGCAGTGAGGGAGGTAGGCTAGGATGGTAGTAAGCAGTGAGGGAGGTAGGCTAGGATGGTAGTAAGCAGTGAGGGAGGTAGGCTAGTGAGGTAGTACTGAGGAGGTAGGCTAGGATGGTAGTAAGCAGTGAGGGAGGGAGGCTAGGATGGTAGTAAGCAGTGAGGGAGGTAGGCTAGGATGGTAGTAAGCAGTGAGGGAGGTAGGCTAGGATGGTATAAGCAGTGAGGGAGGGAGGCTAGGATGGTAGTAAGCAGTGAGGGAGGTAGGCTAGGATGGTAGTAAGCAGTGAGGGAGGTAGGCTAGGATGGTAGTAAGCAGTGAGGGAGGGAGGCTAGGATGGTAGTAAGCAGTGAGGGAGGTAGGCTAGGATGGTAGTAAGCATGAGGGAGGTAGGCTAGGATGGTAAGTAAGCAGTGAGGGAGGTAGGCTAGGATGGTAGTAAGCAGTGAGGGAGGTAGGCTAGGATGGTAGTAAGCAGTGAGGGAGGTAGGCTAGGATGGTAGTAAGCAGTGAGGAGGTAGGCTAGGATGGTAGTAAGCAGTGAGGGAGGTAGGCTAGGATGGTAGTAAGCAGTGAGGGAGGGAGGCTAGGATGGTAGTAAGCAGTGAGGGAGGAGGCTAGGATGGGTAGTAAGCAGTGAGGGAGGTAGGCTAGGATGGTAGTAAGCAGTGAGGGAGGAGGCTAGGAGGGTAGTAAGTAGTGAGGGAGGAGGGTAGGAGGGTAGTAAGCAGTGAGGGAGGAGGGGTAGGAGGGTAGTAAGCAGAGCAGTGAGGAGGAGGGGTAGGAGGGTAGTAAGAGCAGTGAGGGAGGAGGGTAGGAGGGTAGTAAGCAGTGAGGGAGGAGGGGTAGGAGGGTAGTAAGCATGAGGCAGTGGAGAGGAGGGTGTAGAGTGAGGAAGTAGCAGAGGGCAGTGTGAGGGAGGTAGGCTAGGAGGGTAGCAAGCAGTGAGAGGGAGGAGGGGTTAAGATGAGAGTAGTAAGCAGTAGGGAGGGAGGCAGGAGGTGAGTAAGCGTGAGGAAGGGGGCTAGGAGGTGTAAGCTGTGAGGGAGGGAGGCTAGGAGGTTGCAAGCTAGTGAGGGAGGGAGGCTAGGAGCGTGGTAAGCATTGAGGGAGGGGGGTAGTAAGCAGTGTAAGGGAGGGAGGCTAGGAGCGTGGTAAGCTGTGAGGGAAGGGGGCTAGGAGCGTGGTAAGCTGTGAGGGAGGGGGATAGGAGCTGCTAAGCTGTGAGGGAGGGGGCTAGGAGCGTGGTAAGCTGTGAGGGAGGGGGGCTAGAGCGTGGTAAGCTGTGAGGGAGGGGGCTAGGAGCGTGGTAAGCTGTGAGGGAAAGGGGGGCTAGGAGCGTGGTAAGCTGTGAGGCAAGGGGGCTAGGAGCGTGGTAAACTGTGAGGGAGGGGGCTAGGAGCGTATTTAAACTGTGAGGGAGGGGGCTAGGAGCGTGGTAAGCTGTGAGGGAGGGGGCTAGGAGCGTGTAAGCTGTGAGGGAGGGGGGCTAAGAGCGTGGTAAGCTGTGAGGGAAGGGGGCTAGGAGCGTGGTAAGCTGTGAGGGAGGGGGCTAGGAGCGTGGTAAGCTGTGAGGGAAGGGGGCTAGGAGCGTGGTAAGCTGTGAGGGAAGGGGCTAGGAGCGTGGTAAGCTGTGAGGGAGGGGGCTAGGAGCGTGGTAAGCTGTGAGGGAAGGGGGCTAGGAGCGTGGTAAGCTTGAGGGAAGGGGCTAGGAGCGTGGTAAGCTGTGAGGGAAGGGGGCTAGGAGCGTGGTAAGCTGTGAGGGAAGGGGGCTAGGAGCGTGGTAAGCTGTGAGGGAAGGGGGCTAGGAGCGTGGTAAGCTGTGAGGGAAGGGGCTAGGAGCGTGGTAAGCTGTGAGGGAAGGGGGCTAGGAGCGTGGAAGCTGTGAGGGAAGGGGGCTAGGAGCGTGGTAAGCTGTGAGGGAAGGGGGCTAGGAGCGTGGTAAGCTGTGAGGGAAGGGGGCTAGGAGCGTGGTAAGCTGTGAGGGAAGGGGCTAGGAGCGTGGTAAGCTGTGAGGGAAGGGGACTAGGAGCGTGGAAAGCTGTGAGGGAAGGGGGCTAGGAGCGTGGTAAGCTGTGAGGGAAGGGGGCTAGGAGCGTGGTAAGCTGTGAGGGAAGGGGGCTAGGAGCGTGGTAAGCTGTGAGGGAAGGGGGCTAGGAGCGTGGTAAGCTGTGAGGGAAGGGGACTAGGAGCGTGGTAAGCTGTGAGGGAAGGGGGCTAGGAGCGTGGTAAGCTGTGAGGGAAGGGGGCTAGGAGCGTGGTAAGCTGTGAGGGAAGGGGGCTAGGAGCGTGGTAAGCTGTGAGGGAAGGGGGCTAGGAGCGTGGTAAGCTGTGAGGGAAGGGGGCTAGGAGCGTGGTAAGCTGTGAGGGAAGGGGGCTAGGAGCGTGGTAAGCTTTGAGGGAAGGGGGCTAGGAGCGTGGTAAGCTGTGAGGGAAGGGGGCTAGGAGCGTGGTAAGCTGTGAGGGAAGGGGGCTAGGAGCGTGGTAAGCTGTGAGGGAAGGGGGCTAGGAGCGTGGTAAGCTGTGAGGGAAGGGGGCTAGGAGCGTGGTAAGCTGTGAGGGAAGGGGGCTAGGAGCGTGGTAAGCTGTGAGGGAAGGGGGCTAGGAGCGTGGTAAGCTGTGAGGGAAGGGGGCTAGGAGCGTGGTAAGCTGTGAGGGAAGGGGACTAGGAGGGTAGGTAGGGATGGGGATGGTTCTAAGAGTAATCCTGTAACAGGTAATGGAAGGTGTATCTGTCCTAGAGGATGTCGCTCTCAAAGCTTCTTTTCTTGAAATCACATAAAAAACATATAGTTTTATATTTTAAACCAGATAAAACATTTTGTTTTGATCTAGATAAAACAGTTGTATATTCATCTAAACTAGCACATTAATTATCGTCAATTATCGTATTATGTATATCTTAATGGAAGTAAGCAGGGTCATTAGTTGTAATAAGTAGGGTCGTCAGGGTCATCTTTGGTAATGTCATTAGGGTCATTAGTAAAAATAATTATGGGTCTCATTGGCTGCAAAATCACATTGATTGGCTTAACTTGGTTATCAAGTCTACATAGTATATGCAAGACAATCACAGGAGAGTTAAATGAAAGCTCTAGGCCTTTCCTACTGAAATCAGCACATCATCAGGAGCATGCAACTTTTCAGAAATAAATAGGAAGTCCAGGTAGGTTGGTTCAGGGGAACGTTTTAGCTCGACTCAAACTATCACATTCTCCTGAACTAATCTTCTTGGACATTTCTGAAAAATTACAAGCTCCTGATGATGTGTTAATTGCAATACTTTAGGCCCAGAGCTATCATTCAACTCCTGTGGTTGTTTTGCATCTTGTATCGCATGTTCGCGATTATTGCATAGTATAATATGTGTCCATAATATGTACTTTAAAAATTGTTAACTGTATGTTTGGAATGCATAACTATACTAGCAGGACCTTCGGCCTTAAACGAGAGTACACAGGCGCAGAAAACGGGAGGCTACACAGAAAACGGTAGACTATACACAAAAAACGGTAAGCTACGCACAGAAAATGGTAGGCTACACCTACAAAACGGTAGGCTACACGCAGAAAACGCTAGGCTACACATAATCATAGAGTACACACAGAAAACGGATAGGCTACGCTCAGAAAACGGGTAGGCTACACAGAAAACGGTAGACTACACAGAAAACGGAATGAGGGGGAGCGTATAAGGAGCAAGTTTGGAAGACAGGCTTCAAAAGAAAAAAAAATTTCCCCCTTGTGGACTTTGGGCTGGTAAAGTAAGTGTAAGTTTGGCCATTACAAGACTTAACGAGGGTCGTTGATCAGAGCGCTGGTCCGTGTTGACACCTGCTCTGACACCTGCCTTAATTATCACCACACATCATCCTTTAATGACACATTTTTTGGTAGTCTATATATATCTTCGTCTTTTTCTTCCTTCTCCTCCTGTGCCTCTTGTTCTTCAGAGCACGTGTACACAACACACACACACACACACAATAGTGTACATATTAATTGGGACAGTAATGAAATTTGGAAAAGTTATGTTTATTTGAAAGCTACATGGCAATGATATGGCAGATAATTAATTTAATAAGATATATGGCTACTCTTTGCTATTATAATCATTGCTACACTCTCTGGCATAGAGTCAGCCAATGATAAATACATTTTGGCAAGTTCTTCGTTGTGGTACCGGGTCTTAATAATAGTAACAATTAGCTTCTACACAGTTGACCAGTCCTGTTTCGCGATCGTACGTTTGGTTATTGCCCAACGATTCTCAATTGGGTTGAGGTTAGGAGAGTTCCCAGGCTAATTTAGAATACTCATCTCACTCTCTGAAGAATAATAGCATTTTTCTGGAAGTGTGGCATGGAACAAGATCCATCTCGAAAATGCCTTCTCCACAATGGGAAGCAAATGAGTTGCCAGGATTGGTTTGTATTTGTCAGTTCATCGTTCCCTCAACTATAACAAGCCGTCCAAGGCTTTTAGCAGTAAAACGGCCCCAAAACATCTTAAGTGTGTGTTTTGGCACTTGTTGAATGTGTCCATTCCCAGAAGGTTCGCCTTTGCTCCGTCTCACTACCACTGATCTGTACTCATGTACTTCAAAATGAGCCTCATCTGAAAATATAACTTTTCTCCAGTCATGTGTCATCCATCCCTTGTGATCGAGTGCCCACCGTAGCCATATTTTCTTCATAGCAATACTTAGTAATTGTTTATTTACTGGCTTTCTCACAGTTCTGCCAACTTCAGGAAGCTTTTGTCGAACAGTCAAAGAATCAACATTTACGTCAGCAGAAGCCAAATATTCTGTAAATGTTTGCTGGTTTTCTTGTGATCTTTCACACTATTTCTTATGATAACCTTTTCATCGTGAAGTGTTATCTTACGTTTTCTTTCACATCTTCCTCGACGCAGCGCTCCACAATCATCAGTGTCGTCAGCTCTCTTCAGAATCTGACCAACAATTGGTTTTGCTAGGCTCAAGTTTTCAGCGAGCTGTCTGATACTCAAGTCAGCATGTTTTTTTAAAGCTACAGTACTTGCACGCTTCCTAGGTGTAACATCCATCATGAATTTCAGCAGTAATAATGAACTGAAAGGGAGAATTTGGCAAAACCACATTCACTCACTGAGCATGCTTGCAGGAATAGCCTTACAGAACAGCAGCTACTGTGGAACTGACAAGAGTCGTAGGGTAACACCACAGCTGGATGGTGGCCAGAGGTCGGTAGCAAACTCTTATGAAAAAAGAACTCAAACTACAGATAAAAAAAAATTTACTCCTGTCCCAATTAATATCCATATATATATATATATGTATATATGTATATATATATATATATATATATATATTATATATATATATATATATATATATATATATATATATATATATATACATATATAACATAAACCACAGTGAAAATAGGAAAAACACCTTAGCGCGCTTGTGTGTATATAAGGTAAGTTTTAACAAGGATAACTTGCCACAATGAGCAGACAAACCGCTTGACCAATACACACGCAGAATTATCCTGGGATTAACGAGGATTATCAACGAGCTCGTTGTGTGCTAGCGGGAATTCTTGAATTAATGAGCGCCGGGAAAATGAGGTATTAATAATAATTCCAGAAAAAAAAAAACGCTTAAACCTTGAGTGGGAGAGGTTATTCAACTCCACAGTGGCCCGGTGGCCTGGTGGCTAAAGCTCCCGCTTCACACACGGAGGGCCCGGGTTCGATTCCCGGCGGGTGGAAACATTTCGACACGTTTCCTTACACCTGTTGTCCTGTTCACCTAGCAGCAAATAGGTACCTGGGTGTTAGTCGACTGGTGTGGGTCGCATCCTGGGGGACAAGATTAAGGACCCCAATGGAAATAAGTTAGACAGTCCTCGATGACGCACTGACTTTCTTGGGTTATCCTGGGTGGCTAACCCTCCGGGGTTAAAAATCCGAACGAAATCTATCTCTAAATGAAGTATTAAGCCTCAACCAATTTTAATATTGTTATCCCTAGCCCCCCAAACGTTTTCTATTATTATTAATACTAGTAGTAGTAGTAGTGGTAATAGTAGTAGTAGTAATAGTAGTAGTCGTAGTAGTAGTAATAGCAATAGTAGTAGTAATAATAGTAGTAGTAATAGTGGTAGTCGTAGTAGTAGTAATAGTAGTAGTACAGTAGTAATATTAGTAGTATATTATATTATTATTATTATTATTATTATTATTATTATTATTATTATTATTATTATTATTACTATTATTATTATTATTACTATTGTTATTATTATGATCAGTGTGGTATTATATTTTATGAAATAATGAGTGACAGTCACAGCATAACTTCATAAATGGTCCAAGTTGGACCGGAACGCCATCGTAAGTTCCTCTCTCCTATGTGCGGGTTATTTGTGTATTGTTCCAGTCACGGTGCCTTTAAATAAGATACGATTCTGTTGGGATTTTTATCCCCGGAGGGTTAGCCACCAAGGATAACTAAAAAAAGTCAGTGCGTCATCGAGGACTGTCTGTCTTATTTCCATTGTGGTCTTCAATCTTGTCCCCCAGGATGCTACCCACACCAGTCCACTAACACCCACTTACTTGCTAGGTGAACAGGGACAACAATTGTAAGGAAATAGGCTCAGTGTTTCCACCCATGCCGGGAATCGAACCACGGACACTCAGTGTGTGAGGTGAGAGCGTCACTTACACGTTGGACATAGGACGGTTATTATAAATTTAATTATCCATTGTAAATACAATGTTTTTGTTTCTGTAGTTTAACCCTTAAACTGTCGAAACGTAGATCTACGTTTGTACAGTGGAAGAAGTGTGTCTGAGGAAAGTTCTCAAAATTATCAGCCGGATGTCTTCTCTCAAGTGAGAATGTATTAGCCGGATGTCTTCTCTCAAGTGAGAATGTATTAGCCGGATGTCTTCTCCCCAGTAAGAATGTATTAGCCGGATGTCTTCTCTCAAGTAAGAATGTATCAGCCGGATGTCTTCTCTCAAGTAAGAATGTATCAGCCGGATGTCTTCTTTCAAGTAAGAATGTATCAGCCGGATGTCTTCTCTCATCTCTCCATTAAGAATGTATCAGCCGGATGTCTTCTCTCCAGTAAGAATGTATTAGCCGGATGTCTTCTCCCCAGTAAGAATGTATTAGCCGGATGTCTTCTCTCCAGTAAGAATGTATCAGCCGGATGTCTTCTCTCCAGTAAGAATGTATCAGCCGGATGTCTTCTCTCCAGTAAGAATGTATTAGCCGGATGTCTTCTCTCCATTAAAAATGTATCAGCCGGATGTCTTCTCTCCAGTAAGAATGTATCAGCCGGATGTCTTCTCTCAAGTAAAATGTATCAGCCGGATGTCTTCTCTCCAGTAAGAATGTATCAGCCGGATGTCTTCTCTCAAGTAAGAATGTATCAGCCGGATGTCTTCTCTCCAGTAAGAATGTATCGCCGGATGCTTCTCTCAAGTAAGAATGTATCAGCCGGATGTCTTCTCTCAAGTAAGAATGTATCAGCCGGATGTCTTCTCTCAAGTAAGAATGTATCAGCCAGATGTCTTCTCTCCATTAAGAATGTATCAGCCGGATGTCTTCTCTCAAGTAAGAATGTATCAGCCGGATGTCTTCTCTCAAGTAAGAATGTATCAGCCGGATGTCTTCTCTCAAGTAAGAATGTATCAGCCGGATGTTTTCTCTCAAGTAAGAATGTATCAGCCGGATGTCTTCTCTCCATTAAGAATGTATCAGCCGGATGCCTTCTCTCCACTAAGAATGTATCAGCCGGATGTCTTCTCTCAAGTAAGAATGTATCAGCCGGATGTCTTCTCTCCATTAAGAATGTATCAGCCGGATGTCTTCTCTCCAGTAAGAATGTATCAGCCGGATGTCTTCTCTCCATTAAGAATGCATCAGCCGGATGTATTCTCTCAAGTAAGAATGTATCAGCCGGATGTCTTCTCTCCAGTAAGAATGTATCAGCCGGATGTCTACTCTCCAGTAAGAATGTATCAGCCGGATGTCTTCTCTCAAGTGAGAATGTATCAGCCGGATGTCTTCTCTCAAGTGAGAATGTATCAGCCGGATGTCTTCTCTCAAGTAAGAATGTATCAGCCGGATGTCATCTCTCAAGTAAGAATGTATCAGCCGGATGTCTTCTCTCAAGTACGAATGTATCAGCCGGATGTCTTCTCTCAAGTAAGAATGTATCAGCCGGATGTCTTCTCTCAAGTAAGAATGTATCAGCCGGATGTCTTCTCTCAAGTAAGAATGTATCAGCCGGATGTCTTCTCTCAAGTAAGAATGTATCAGCCGGATGTCTTCTCTCAAGTAAGAATGTATCAGCCGGATGTCTTCTCTCAAGTAAGAATGTATCAGCCGGATGTCTTCTCTCAAGTAAGAATGTATCAGCCGGATGTCTTCTCTCAAGTAAGAATGTATCAGCCGGATGTCTTCTCTCAAGTAAGAATGTATCAGCCGGATGTCTCTCTCAAGTAAGAATGTATCAGCCGGATGTCTTCTCTCAAGTAAGAATGTATCAGCCGGATGTCTTCTCTCAAGTAAGAATGTATCAGCCGGATGTCTTCTCTCAAGTATTGGTTTAAAATCAATGGAACTTTCATCAAGACCAGACTTCTCTCATGACAACACAGGAATATACTTGCCAGTGTTGTGCAGTCCCGGCGGCGAACACATTTTTGCTGGTACATCTGTGTATGTATACACAGTGTTGCTGGTATATCTGTGTATGTATACACAGTGTTGCTGGTATATCTGTGTATATATACACAGTGTTGCTGGTACATGTGTGTATGTATAAACAGTGTTGCTGGTACATCTGTGTATGTATACACAGTGTTGCTGGTACATCTGTGTATGTATACACAGTGTTGCTGGTATATCTGTGTATGTATACACAGTGTTGCTGGTATATCTGTGTATGTATACACTGTTGCTGGTACATCTGTGTATGTATACACAGTGTTGCTGGTATATATGTGTATGTATACACAGTGTTGCTGGTATATCTGTGTATGTATACACTGTTCCTGGTACATCTGTGTATTTATACACAGTGTTGCTGGTACATCTGTGTATATATACACAGTGTTGCTGGTAGATCTGTGTATGTATACACAGTGTTGCTGGTATATCTGTGTATGCATACACAGTGTTGCTGGTATATCTGTGTATGTATACACAGTGTTGCTGGTATATCTGTGTATGTATACACTGTTGCTGGTACATCTGTGTATGTATACAGTGTTGCTGGTACATCTGTGTATATATACACAGTGTTGTTGGTACATCTGTGTATATATACACAGTGTTGTTGGTACATCTGTGTATGTATACAGTGTTGCTGGTACATCTGTGTATGTATACACAGTGTTGCTGGTTCATCTGTGTATATATACACAGTGTTGCTGGTACATCTGTGTATGTATACACAGTGTTGCTGGTACATCGGTGTATGTATACACAGTGTTGCTGGTGCATCTGTGTATGTATACACAGTGTTGCTGATACATCTGTGTATGTATACACTGTTGCTGGTACATCTGTGTATGTATACAGTGTTGCTGGTACATCTGTGTATATATACACAGTGTTGCTGGTATATATGTGTATGTATACACAATGTTGCTGATACATCTGTGTATGTATACACAGTGTTGCTGGTATATCTGTGTATGTATACACTGTTTCTGGTACATTTGTGTATGTATACACAGTGTTGCTGGTACATATGTGTATGTATACACAGTGTTGCTGATACATCTGTGTATGTATACACTGTTGCTGGCACATCTGTGTATGTATACACCGTGTTGCTGATACATCTGTGTATATATACACAGTGTTGCTGGTACATCTGTGTATGTATACACAGTGTTGCTGATACATCTGTGTATATGTACACAGTGTTGCTGGTACATCTGTGTATGTATACAGTGTTGCTGGTACATCTGTGTATGTATACACAGTGTTGCTGGTACATCTGTGTATGTATACACAGTGTTGCTGGTACATCTGTGTATGTATACACAGTGTTGCTGATACATCTGTGTATGTATACACAGTGTTGCTGGTACATCTGTGTATGTATACACAGTGTTGCTGGTACATCTGTGTATGTATACACAGTGTTGCTGATACATCTGTGTATGTATACACAGTGTTGCTGATACATCTGTGTATATGTACACAGTGTTGCTGGTACATCTGTGTATGTATACACAGTGTTGCTGGTACATCTGTGGATGTATACACAGTGTTGCTGATACATCTGTGTATGTATACACAGTGTTGCTGGTACATCTGTGTATGTATACACAGTGTTGCTAGTACATCTGTGTATGTATACACAGTGTTGCTGATACATGTGTGTATGTATACACAGTGTTGCTGGTACATTTGTGTATACATACAGTGTTGCTGGTACATCTGTGTATGTATACAGTGTTGCTGATACATCTGTGTATGTATACACAGTGTTGCTGGTACATCTATGTATGTATACACAGTGTTGCTTGTACATCTGTGTAAGTATACACAGTGTTTCTGGTACATCTGTGTATGTATACACAGTGTTGCTGGTACATCTGTGTATGTATACACAGTGTTGCTGGTACATCTATGTATGTATACACAGTGTTGCTGGTACATTTGTGTATATATACACAGTGTTGCTGGTACATCTGTGCATGTATACACAGTGTTGCTGATACATGTTTGTATGTATACACAGTGTTGCTGGTACATCTGTGTATGTATACACAGTGTTGCTGGTACATTTGTGTATATATACACTGTTGCTGGTACATCTGTGTATGTATACACAGTGTTGCTGATACATCTGTGTATGTATACACAGTGTTGCTGGTACATCTATGTATGTATACACAGTGTTGCTTGTACATCTGTGTATGTATACAGTGTTGCTGGTACATCTGTGTATGTATACACAGTGTTGCTGGTACATCT
>NC_069454.1:20621977-20644477 GCF_026875155.1 Cherax quadricarinatus | reverse complement strand
GAGTCTGGAGTCGGTGGGGAGCAGTGAGTTGTAGCAGGACTTGATCCACTTTTATGGTACTGGAATGTAAGCCAGTAAGAGCTGGGGCTTCGTTTAGTGTGTGTGGCTGGGTAAGTGGTTAGTGCTTCTTGCAAGGTAGTTACTTTGTGGTAGTTATGAAGGATGTTGTTTGGATCATTGTGTTAGATGACACTGTAGTGTTTGGATCATTGTGTTAGATGACACTGTAGTGTTTGGATCATTGTGTTAGATGACACTGTAGTGTTTGGATCATTGTGTTAGATGACACTGTAGTGTTTGGATCATTGTGTTAGATGACACTGTAGTGTTTGGATCATTGTGTTAGATGACACTGTAGTGTTTGGATCATTGTGTTAGATGACACTGTAGTGTTTGGATCACTTGTTTGTATTAATCCATGGTGATTCAGTCAGTGATGACGTCAAGCAATTGCCTCGTTTGGTCAACCGTGAATTCAATTTCAATTTATCTTTGTCTTGTTAATTCCTAATGGAGGGATGGTAGTGGGATGGTGGTTGTGGTGGTAGTGGTAGTGGGGATGGTGGTTGTGGATAGTGGGGGTGGTGGTTGTGGTGGTAGTGTGGATGGTGGTGTGGTGGTGGTAGTGGGGATGGTTGGTTGGGTGGTAGGGGATGGTGGTTGTGGTAGTAGTGGGGTGGTGGTTGTGGTGGTAGTGGGGATGGGGCTGTGGTGGTGGTATGGGGATGGGGTTGTGGTGGAGTGATGGTAGTGGATGGTGGTTGGTGGTAGTCGGGATGGTGTTGTGGTGGAGTGGTGGTAGTTGTGGTGGTAGTGGATGGTGGTTATGGTGGTGAGAGAGTGGGTTGGGGTTGTGGTGGTGGTAGTGGGGATGGTGGTTGTGGTGGTGAGTGGGGTAGTGGGGTTGTGGTTGTGGTGGTAGTGGGGATGGTAAGGTGGGGGTAGTGGATGGCGGTTGTGGTGGTGAGAGTGGTGGTAGTGGGGATGGTGAGAGTGGTGGTAGTGGGATGGTGGTTGTGGTGGTAGTGGGGATGGTGGTAGTGAGGATGGTGGTTGTGGTGGTAGTGGAGATGGTGGTTGTGGTGGTAGTGGGGAGGGTGGTTGTGGTGGTAAGAGTGGTGGTAGTAGGGAAGGGGGTTGTGGTGGTAAGAGAGTAGTGGTAGTGGGGATGGTGGTTGTGGTGGTGAGAGAGTGGTGGTAGTGGGATGATGGTTGTGGTGGTGAGAGTGGTGGTAGTAGGGATGGTGGTTGTGGTGAGAGAGTGGTGGTAGTGTGGATGGTGGTTGTGGTTTTGAGAGTGGTAGTAGTGGGGATGGTGGTTGTGGTGGTGAGAGAGTGGTGATAGTGGGGATGGTGGTTGTGGTGGTGAGAGTGGTGGTAGTGGGGATGGTGGTTGTGGTGGTGAAAGAGTGGTGGTAGTGGGGATGATGGTGAGAGAGTGGTGGTAGTGGGGATGATGGTGAGAGAGTGGTGGTAGTGGGGATGATGGTTGTTAGGTAAGACACATATGCAACAGTTAGGTATCTTTATTTCGAAACGTTTCGCCTACACAGTAGGCTTCTTCAGTCGAGTACAGAAAAGTTGATAGAAGCAGAAGAGACTTGAAGACGATGTAATCAGTCCATCACCCTTAAAGTTTTGAGGTGGTCAGTCCCTCAGTCTGGAGAAGAGCATTGTTCCATAGTCTGAAACAATATTGTTTCAGACAATGGGTGATGGACTGATTACATCGTCTTCAAGTCTCTTCTGCTTCTATCAACTTTTCTGTACTCGACTGAAGAAGCCTACTGTGTAGGCGAAACGTTTCGAAATAAAGATACCTAACTGTTGCCTATGTGTCTTACCTAACAACCTGTCGGTATTTTATACCATTTTAAGGGGATGACGGTGAGAGAATGGTGGTAGTGGGGATGATGGTGAGAGAGTGGTGGTAGTGGGGATGGTGGTTGTGGTGGTGAGAGAGTGGTGGTAGTGGGGATGGTGGTTGTGGTGGTGAAAAAGTGGTGGTAGTGGGGATGATGTGTGAGAGAGTGGTGGTAGTGGGGATGATGGTGAGAGAATGGGGGTAGGGGGATGATGGTGAGAGTGGTGGTAGTGGGGATGGTGGTTGTGGTGGTGAGAGAATGGTGGTAGTGGGGGATGGTGTTGTGGTGGTGAGAGTGGTGGTAGTGGATGATGGTGAGAGTGTGGTAGTGGGATGATGGTGAGAGTGTGGTAGTGGGGATGGTGGTTGTGGTGGTGAGAGAGTGGCGGTAGTGGGGATGATGGTGAGAGTGGTGGTAGTGGGAATGGTGGTTTTGGTGGTGAGAGAGTGGTGGGAGTGGGGATGATGGTGAGAGAGTGGTGGTAGTGGGGATGGTGGTTGTGGTGGTAAGTGTGGTAGTTGGGGATGATGGTGAAGAGTGGGGGTAGTGGGGATGATGGTGAGAGAGTGGTGGTAGTGGGGATGATGGCGAGAGAGTGGTGGTAGTGGGATGATGGTGAGAGAGTGGTGGTAGTGGAGATGATGGTGAGAGAGTGGTGGTAGTGGGGGTGATGGTGAGAGAGTGGTGGTAGTGGGGGGTGATGGGAGAGTGGGTGGTAGTGGGGTGATGGTGAGAGAGTGGCGTAGTGGAGATGGTGGTGTGTGGTGGGGAGGTGGTGGTAGTGGGGAGATGGAGAGAGAGTGGTAGTGAGTGGGGATGATGGTGAGAGAGTGGTGTAGTGGGGATGATGGTGAGTAGGGGTGGTGGTAGTGGGGATGGGATGGTGAGAGTGGTGGTAGTGGATGGTGGTTGGGGTATTGGGGGTGGGGGTGGTATGGGGGATGGTGGTTTGTGGTAGTGAGAGTGGTGGTTGATGGTGGTTGTGATGGTGAGAGAGATGGTAGTAGTGGGGATGATGGTGAGATGGAGTGGTGGTAGTGGGGATGGTGGTTGTGGTGGTGAGAGTGGTGGTAGTGGGGATGGTGCTTGTGGTGGTGAGAGTGGTGGTTAGTGGGGATGGTGTTGTGGTGGTGAGAGAGTGGTGGGTAGTGGGGGATGGGTGGTGTGGTGGTGGGTGGGGGAGGGGGGGGTGGGGGGTGGGATGGTGGGTGTGGGGGTGAGAGGGTGGGTAGTGGGATGGTGTGGTGGTGGTGAGAGTGGTGGTAGTGGGAGGGAGTGTGGTGGTGGTATGTGGTGGTTGTGGTGGTGAGAGTGGTGGGTAGTGGGGGTGGTGGTTGTGGGGTGAGAGAGTGGTGGATGGGAGTTGGTGGTTGTGGTGGTGAGAGTGGGGTGTATGGATGTTTGGTTGGGGGGTGAGGAGGGTGGTAATGGGATGGTGGTTGTGGGGTGATGGTGGTGTGGGGATGGTGGTTTGGGGGGTGGGTGGGGGTGTGGTGGTAGTGTGGGATGGTGGTGTGGTGGGTTGGAGGGGGTGGTAGTGGGGAGGTGGGTTGGGGGTTTGGGGTTGGTGGGGGGGAGAGTGGTGGTAGTGGGGTGGTTGTGGGGGTGAGAGAGTGGTGGTGTGTGGATGGTGTGGGTTGTGATTGGTGAGGGAGGTGTGGTTGTAGTGGTGGGGTGGTTAGGGGGTTGGGTGGAGTGGTGGTAAAATGGGGTGAGTGGGTGGTGTGGGGGTGAGTAGTGGTAGTGGATGGTGGTGTGGTGGTGATAGAGTGGTGAGTGGGGATGGTGGTTTGGTGGTGAGAGATGGGGAAGTGGGGATTGGTTGTTGTGGTGAGAGATGTGTTATGGGATGGTGGTTGGTGGTGTGTGAATGTGGGATGGGATGGTGGTATGTGGGTGGGAGAGTGGTAGTGGAGTGTGGGGTTATGGAATGTGGTTCTGTAGTGGGGATGTGTTGTGGTCTGAGAAGGTTGGAATTATGGTTGTTCGGTATAGGAGAGTTGTGGTAGTGTGGATGGGTGGTGACTAGTGTTGGTGGCAGGTATAAGTTGTTTCCCTCTCAACGAATTCTTAGTAACACGATCACTACCAGTCTTGTACTGGTATTAGTCACATATACTTAGTGGTTGAGTGTACGATTCGTATGTGTCGCCACAAACAGCACCGTAACACACCTAACAACTCACAGCACACAGAATCACAACACACAATCCGTAGTAAGGAATCATGTCAAGAATGTAGTGTATGTCGGCCTGGACAATGAGCAGATGTTGGAACGACTTGTAAGCACGTCGAAAAAGAGGAAGCAAGGTTTCCAACAAGGTATCAAGCCAATAAGGGAATGGTCCATGAAGAAAGAATGAGTGAATCGGCCTACGAACTGTAGAGCAGGAGGTCGTGGGAAGTTGTAAGCTATAAATGTGGGAGAGGGAGGCAAGGGGAGGGGGTGAGGGGAGGGGGAAAAAAGGGAAAATGAAATTGAGACACAAAAGAGAAGAAAGTTATGAAAATAAATTTTAGAGTTGAAAGTAAATGAAGTAAAAAAGGGGGACCTGTTTTGGGAGGTTTTTTGGGAGGAGTGGGGGGGGAGGGGGGGGGTTTTAGGGAAAAGGGGGGGGGGAATAGGATACAACACAACACACCACACACACACACACACACACAATTTTCATTATCTATAAATTACAATTATCCTGTTTTTTTTTAACCAATTTAAACAAGTTTTTTAATTTATTTTTGGGTGTTGTTGGGTTTTGTGTATTGTGTATGTTGTATTGTTGTATTGTGTGAGTTTGGTGTGTGTGTGTGTGTGTCTGTTTGGTTTGTGTATTGTGTATTGAGTGTGTAGTGGGGGTTGGGGTTTGTGTATTTGTTTTGGGTGTTGTGTGTTGTGTGTGTTTTGGTGGTTGGTGGTGTGGTGTGTTGTACTAGGCCACACCTTCAAGGATTTAAGAGTACAGTAACATTTTTAAGAGTACAAAACGAAGTTAAAGTACAGTAATTAATTAAAGTACAGTAACAAAATTTAAAGAGTACATAACCAGTTAAGATCAGTAACATAAGAGTACAGTAACCTTTTAAGAGTCAGAAACAAAATTAAATACAGTAACCTTTTTAAACACAGAAACATAATTAAGAGTACAGTAACCTTTTTTAAGAGTACAGTAACAAAATTAAAGTACGAAACCTTTTAAGAGCCAGTAACAAAATTTAAATTCGTAACCTAGTTAAAAAGATACATAACAAAAATAAGATAAGTAACCCTTTGTTAAGATACAGTAACATAATTTATGAGTACGTAACCTTTTTTAAGAGTACATAACATAATAAAGACAAACCATTAAGAGACAGTAACATAATTAAATACAGTAACCTTTATTAAGATACAGTAACAAAATTTAAGTTACGGTAACCTAGTTAAGAGTACAGAACAAAATTTAAGAGTACAGTAACATAATTAAAGTACAGTAACATAAAAAAGGTACGTAACAAATTAAACACATAACAAATTTAAGAGTACAGTAACAAAATTTTAAGATACAGTAACATAATTAAGAGTACATAAACAAATTTAAGAGAAATTTTCCTTTTTTAAGATACTAAAAATTAAAGTAAGAAACCCTTGTTAAGAGTACAGTAACAAATTAAGATACAAACATATTAAGATCAAAAACAAAATTTTAAGAGTAAGTAACAAAATTTAAAGAGTACAGTAACTAATTTAAGAGTACAGTAACATAATTAAAGTACGAAACCTTTTTAAAGTACAGAACAAAATAAGATAAGAAACCTGTTAAGATACAGTAACAAAATTTAAAAGAGAAACTAAATAAAAGAGTACAGAACAAATTTAAGTTCAGTAACAAAATTAAAGTACAAAAACCAAATTAAGAGTACGGGAACATAATAAGAGTACAGAAAAATTTTAAGAGTACAAACATAATTAAAGTACAGAAACATAATTAAGAGGTTAGTTTAATAACACTTTTTTTACATTTTTTTGGGGTGAGTGACTATTTAATTAGGTCTTTAATCGAGGGGGTTTTTATTTATTGATGTACAACTGCAGGGCACTGTGCCCGAGAACATTTTACGCAGGGTAACGTGCCCAGTAAACGTACAGTAACTAAATACAAGGACACAATGAGAGCATGGTAAGGGGCAGGCACGGGGGCCACAGTAAGACTTGACAGTAACTCAGAGCACTGTTCCAGTGAAGACATGACATAACTCAAGCACTGTGCCACGGGAGAGGACAGTACATAACTGCATGAAACTTTTGCCTCATTGAGAAACATGCCCGTAACTGCGGGACACGTCCCACAGTGAGAAAACAGTGACTGTAACTCAAGCACTGGGCCCATGAGAACAGTGCATAACTCGGGACCGGGGGCCACATGAGGAAGGACTGTAACTGCGGACCGGGGCCATAGTGAGAGACATGACTGTACTGCAGGGCACTGGCCACAGTGAACAAGTACAGAAAACTGAAGGCACGTGTCACAGTAAAAACATGACTGTAACTGCAGGGAGACTGGGGCACAGTGAACACAGTGACAAAAACTTAACAACTGTCCACAGTGAGAGACAGTGTCTGAAATGCAGAGCACTGTGCCCATAGAGACAGTGACTGTAACGCATAGCATGTGCCACATGAAGACGTGACTGAACTGCATGAGCACTGTGCCACAGGAAGACAGGACGAAACGCATGACACTGTCCACAGTGAAGACAGTGACAGAAACTGCATATACTTTGCCACAGTGGAAACATGACATCTGCGGGGGCACTGTGCCATTGAGAGACATGACTTAACGCCTGACACTGTCCACAGGAGAACAGGATGTAACTGCAAGCCTCCCACGTGAGATACAGTGACAATAACTGCGGAGCACTGTCCACAGGGGGAAACAGTGACATAACTGCAAAGCACTGTCCAAGTGAGAGACAGTGTGTAACTCCCAAAAAGTATCACATGAGAACAACATAACTGGGGGGCACTGTCCACAGTGAGAGACAGGACTAACTGCAGGGCACTGTGCCACAGTGAGAGAGGGTGACAGTAACTGATACACTGTGCCAAAGGGGGAAACGGGGCTGTAACTGTATGAGCACGTGTCACATGAGGACAGTACAGAAACGCAGGGCACTGGCCACAGGAAGACAGGACATAACTGCGGGGGCACGTCCCAAAAGTGAAACAGGACAGACCGCAAGCACTGTCCCACAGTGAGAGACAGGACATAACTGCAGGACACTGGCCACTGAAACAGTGACAGACGCAGACATGTGCCACAGTGAGAGAAGTGACAGTAACGGCAGACACTGCCACATAGAGACAGGACAGAAAAGCAGGGGACTGTGCCCAGTGAAGACAGTGACATAACTGCGGGACACGGGGGCCACAGTGAAACAGTGAATACTCAGGCACTGTCCCAAAAGTGAGAGACAGGGGCCAATAACGCAGATGCACTATCTAAAGTGCATAGCCCAACAGTTTTATTTACTGCAAACTGAAATTTTTCGCCCAACGACAACACACGGAAAAGAAACAATTTTAACCCCCACAACAGACACACACAACTAAAAAATTAACCCACAAAAGACACAACAGACTTACAACTTTACCCACAACAACACACAGCAGACCCCCAACTTTTCCCCCCAATAAAGACATGGGCACTTTTACCCCCCTACGACAACCAGAAAAAAAGACAACACATTTTTCGAGAGAAAAGAAAGACAGACGACGAACAACAGACGACGGAGACAAACAGACCAAACGCATGGACAACTTTTAGTACGATACAACACAGACAAAACACAATAACATTTCCAGACAAGAAGAGAAGACTGCAAAACCCGACAACATCTTATATTCAAGGAAACCGTTATATTTTTCCATAAGAACCTTCTATTTAAAAAACATTTTAATTGCCTTCTTCACGTGAAATTTTTTTTAAAAAATTTTAACTATTCTTCCTTTTAAGGAACAATTAAAGGGCCGTTTGGCGTCGTTGGGTTTAAGGCGGCAATTAAGGGGGTTAGCAAAAAGGTCCCCTCCTTTTCCAAAGCTTGTTTTTATTATTTACTCTTATTTGGGAGGTTATGTGTTAGTTGGGGGCGTTATTTATGAGCTGGGGTTTTTGGTTGGGAACAACAACCATCCAGGGGGGTGTTTTAAATCTGGGTTAGTGGTTGGTAACAACAACCACCGGGGTGTTATAGTGCTGGGGGTTTGTGGGGTTGGTAACAACAACCACCAGGGAGGTTTTATAGTTTGGGGGGGTGGATGGTAGCAACAAACCATCCAAGGTTTAGTGCTGGTTTTGTGGTTGGTAAAACCAAACATCCCAGGGGTGTTATGTCTGGGTTGGTGGTTTTGGGAACAAGAACCATCCCTGGAGGGGTTTATAGTGTGGGTTTGTGGTTGGAACAAAAAACCGGGGGGTTTAATGCTGGTTATGGTTAAACAAGAACCATCCAGGGGGGTTTAAGTCTGGTTTTGTGGGGTTGTATACAAGAACCATCCCTGAGGGGTTTTTTTGCTGGGGAGGGGTTGGTAAAAAACAACCATCAGGGGGGTTTAGTGCTGGGGTTTTGGGATGGAACAACAACCTCCCGGGAGGTTTATATGCTGGGGGAGGGGGGGGGGTTTGGGAGACAAAACCACCCTGGAGTGTTTTAAAAGTGCGGGTTATGGTTGGGAACAACAACCATCCAGGGGGGTTTATATGCTGGTTTTTGGGGGGTAAAAAAACCCCCCAGGAGGGGTTTTAGTCTGGTTATGGGTTTTGGTAGACAACAACCATCCAGGGATGTTATAGTGCGGGTTAGTGGGGGGGAGACAAAACCCCCAGGGGGGTTTAAGTGCTGGGTTATGTTGGGAACAACAACCACCAGGGTGTTTTAAAATTTGGTTGGGGGATGGTAACAACAACCATCCAGGAGGGGTTAAGTTGGGGGTTGTGGGTTGGTAGACAAAAACATCCAGGGAGGGGTTTTTAAAGGGTGGTTAGTGGTTGGTAGACAACACCCCAGGGAGGTGTTATAGTGCGGGTTATGGTTGGTAACAACAAACCTCCAGGAGGGTTATAGTGCCGGGTTAGTGGGTTGGAGACAACAACCTCCGGAGGGGTTTTAGTGCTGCTTTTGGGTTTAACAAAACCATCCAAGGGTTTTTAGTGCTGGGTTAAAGGTTTTAAAAAGAAAAACCATCCAGGAGTGTTTTATGCTGGGGTTTGGGGTTGGTAGACAACAACCATCCAGGAGGTGTTTAGTGGGGGTTTGGGTTTTGGGAGACAAAAACCCCCAGGGGTGTTAATGCTGGATTAGTGGTTGGTAGATAACCTCCAGGAGGTGTTAAGTGCGGGTTATGGGGTTGAATAACCATCCAGGGAGGTGTTTTTTAATGCTTTGGGGGAGGGTTGGGAATAACCCTCCCGGGGGGGGTTATAGTGCGGGTTTTTGGGGTTGGTCTTATTCCTAAGGCTGTCAATTATAAGGCGTCTTATACTAAAGCTGTCCTTTATTACGAGTTGCTTTATTACTAACGTTTTTTATTACTGATCTGTCTTTTTTACTAAGGCTGTCTTTTTACTAAGTCTGTCTTTATTACTAAGGGGTCTTTATTACTAATCTTCTTTTTACTAAGGGTGTCTTTATTACTAAGGCGTCTTTATTTTCAATCGTCTTTTTACTAAGCTTCGTTATTATGATTTTGTCATTATTACCATCTTCTTTTTACTAATCTTCTTTATTACGAGTCCCGTCTTTATTACTATGTCTTCTTTATTTAAAATGGCTTTAAAATCTAAGGTGTCTTTATTTCAATCTGCTTTATTATGATCGTCTTTATTTTCTAGTCTGTCTTTATTCTAAGTGTCTTTATTAATCTAAGGTGTCTTTTTTACTAAGGCTTCTTTATTACTAAGCTGTCTTTTTTACAAGGCGCTTTATTACTAATCTTCTTTTTTACAAGGGTCGTTATTACTGGATCGTCTTATTTCTAAGGCTGTCTTTATTACTAAGTCTGCTTTATTACAAGGATGTCTTATTAAAGCGTCTTTAACTAAAGGGTCTTTATTCCTAAGGCTGCTTTATTAAAAAGGTGTCTTTATTCCTAAGCTGCTTTATTTACTAAGGCGTCTTATTACTAAGGCTGTCTTTATTACTAAGGCTGCTTTTTTACTAAGGGTGTCTTTTTTACTAAGCTGTCTATTACTAAGGCTTCTTTTTTACTAAGGCGCTTTTTACTAATCGCCCTTTTTTACTGGGCTGTCTTTTTTACTAAGCTGTCTTTTTTACGAGTCTGTCTTTATTCTAAGGCGTCTTTATTTCTGACTGCTTTATTACTAAGGGGTTTTTTATTACGAGCTTTGGGTTTTTACTAAGGGTTTTTTATTTCTGGCGTGTTTATTTCTAAGGCTTTCTTTATACGACTGTGTTTTTTTTTTAAGGGGCCCTTTATTTTTAAGGCTGTCTTTATTACTAATCTGTCTTTTTTACTAAGGCTGTCTTTATTACGATCGTGTTTTTTACTAAGGCTTCTTTATTACTAAGTCTTCTTATTAAAGGCGTCTTTATTACTACTCCCCGTCTTTATTCTAAGGCTTCTTTATTACAAGCGCTTTTTTACGACTCTTCTTTAACAAAAGGGGTTTTATTACTAAAGGGTTCTTTATTACTGACCTGCTTTATTACTAATCTGTCTTTTATTTTCAAGGCTGTCTTTATTACTGACTCTGTCTTTATTACTAAAGGGTGTCTTTATTACAAGTCTTCTTATTCAATCTTCCTTTATTACTAAGCTGTCTTTTTTACTGACCTGTCTTTATTAAATAAGGGTTCTTTATTACTAAGGGTTTCTTTATTACTAAGTCTGTCTTTATTTTAAGGTGTCTTTATTACTGACCTGTCTTTATTCTAAGGCGTCTTTATTTCTAAAGGGTGTCTTTATTACTAATCGTCTTTATTACAAAGGCTTCTTTATTTCTGACCTTCTTTATTTCTAAGGCTGTCTTTATTACTAAGGCTGTCTTTATTACTGACTCTGTCTTTATTACTAAGGCTGTCTTTATTACTAAGGCTGTCTTTATTACTGACTCTGTCTTTATTACTAAGGCTGTCTTTATTACTAAGGCTGTCTTTATTACTGACTCTGTCTTTATTACTAAGGCTGTCTTATTACTAAGTCTGTCTTTATTACTAAGTCGTCTTTTTTTACTAAGGGTGCTTTTATGAATCTTCTTTATTTTCTAAGGTGTCTTTATTCTAAGGGTGTCTTTATTTCAATCTGTCTTTATTACAAGGCTGTCTTTTTTTACGCTCTGCTTTTTTTAATCCCGTCTTTTTTACAACTGTCTTTTTTACGACTCTTTTTTATTACTAAGGGTGTCTTTTACTAAGGGGTCTTTATTTCTAAGTCTGTCTTTATTTCTGAGTCTCTCTTATTTCTAAACTATCTTTAATTTTAAACAAAGGGGCTTTGGGGAAAAACAATTGGTTCTTTGCTCATTTAAGTTTATATTAATGATGTCTAACTTTCTCTCCTCTCTCCTTTCCCTTTTCTCTCTCTCTCTCTCTCTCTCTTCTCTTCCCCCCGCTCTTCTCCTCTTTTCTCTCTCTCTTCTCTCTCTCTCTTTCCCCCTCTCTCTCCCCTCTTTTTCTCCCCCTCTCGCCCCTCTCTTCTCCTCTTCTCTCTCTCCTCTCCTCTCCCCTCTCTCTCCTTTTTCTCCGTCTCTTTTCTCTCTCTCCCCTTTTCCTCCTCTCCTCTCCCTCTCTCTCCCCCTCTCTTCTCTCTCTCTCCCTCTCTCACTCCCCTCTTCCCTCCTTTTCTCCCCTCCTCCCTCTCTTCCCCTCTCCTCCTCCTCTCTCCCCTCTCTCTTCTCTCTCCTTCCCCCCTCTCTCTCTCTCTCTTCTCCTTCTCCTCTCCTTTCTTTCTCTCTCTCTCTCCTCTCTCTTCCCCCTTTCCCCCATTCCCCTTCTCTTCTTTTTCCCAAATCCTCTCCCCCAAACCTCTTCGCCTTCTTTTCCTTTTTCCTTTTTTTCGGGTTTTCCCCCCCCCTCCTCCTTCTTTTTTTTCCTTTCCTTTCCCCCTTTTTTCCCCCCCCCTCCCCCCCCTTTTTCCCCCCCCATCTTCCCCGACTCCCTCCCTCCTCCATCTTCCCCCCCCCCTCCCCCCCCCTCCATCTTCCCGGACTCCCTCCCTCCTCCACTCCCCCCCACCCCCTCCCTCCTCCATCTTCCCCCACTCCCTCCCTCCCCATCTTCCCAACTCCCTCCCTCCTCCACTTTCCCCCACTCCCTCCCTCCTCCACTTTCCCCGACCCCCCCTCCTCCACTTTCCCCCACTCCCTCCCTCCTCCACTTTCCCCGGCCCCCCCCCTCCTCCATCTTTCCCCACTCCCCCCTCCCCACTTTTCCCCACTCCTCCCTTTTTCCATCTTTCCCAGCACTCCCCCCCCCTCCCTTCCACACCCCTCCTTTCCTCCATCTTCCCACATTTTCCCCCTCCATCTTCCCACCTCCCCCCCCCCTCCTCTTTCCAGCACTCCCCCCTCCTCCATCTTCCCCCCTTCCTCCCCCCTCCTCTTTCCCCCACCCCCCCTCCTTTCCTCCACTTCCCAGCACCCCCCCTCCTCCATCTCCAGCATTTTCCCCCCCTCCCCATCTTCCAGCCTCCCTCCCCCTCCATCTTCCACACTTCCCTCCTCCATCTTTCCAGCACTCCCCCCTCCCCATCTTCCCAGCACTCCCCCCTCCCCATCTTCCCAACTCCCTCCCTCCTCCATCTTTCCCAGCACTCCCCCCCTCCCCATCTTCCCACACTCCCCCCTCCTCCATCTTCCCCGCACTCCCCTCCTCCCTCTTCCCACCTCCCCCCTCCTCCTCTTCCAGACCCCCCTCCCTCCCCATCTTCCCCACCCCACCCCCCTCCATCTTCCCAGCACTCCCCCCTCCACTTCCCAGACTCCCTCCCCCTCCATCTTCCCCACCCCTCCCTCCTCCATTTTCCCCGCACTTTTCCCCCCTCCAATCTTCCCATCACTCCCCCCCTCCTCCATCTTCCCCCCCCTCCCCCCCCTCCATCTTCCCAGCACCCCCCCCTCCTCCACTTCCAGCACCCCCCCTCCTCCTCTTTTCCCCACTCCCTCCCCCCTCCTCTTCCCAGCATCCCCCCTCCTCCATCTTTCCCACACTCCCCCCCCCTCCCTCTTCCCACTCCCCCCTCCTCCATCTTCCCCCGCACCCCTCCCTCCTCCTCTTCCCGCACTCCCTCCCTCCTCCCTTCCCAGCACTCCCTCCCCCCATCTTTCCCCCACCCCTCCCTCCTCCATCTTCCCAGCACTCCCCCCCTCCCCTCCATCTTCCCCGCACTCCCTCCCTCCTCCATCTTCCCACACCCCACCCCCCCCACTTCCCCACGCCCCCCCCCTCCATCTTTCCCCCACCCCCCCCCCTCCATCTTCCCCCACTCCCCCCCCTCCTCCCTCTTTCCCCCACTCCCCCCTCCTCCATCTTCCCCCCGCTCCCCCCCCTCCATCTTCCAGCACTCCCCCCCTCCCTCTTCCCCGCACTCCCTGCCCCCCTCCACTTCCCCCATCCCTCCCCCCTCCATCTTTCCCCGCAATCCCTCCCCCTCCATCTTTCCAGCACTCCCCTTCCCCCCCCCATCCCCCCCCATCTTCCGCCCCCTCCCTCCTCCATCTTCCCACACTCCCCCCCCCTCCACTTCCCAGCACCCCTCCCCCCCTCCATCTTCCGCCTCCTCCCTCCTCCCTCTCCCCCACTCCCCCCCTCCTCCATCTTCCCCAGCACTCCCTCCCCCCCTCCATCTTTCCCCGCACTCCCTCCCCTCCTCCACTTCCCCCACTCCCCCCCCTCCTCCTCTTAGCATCCCTCCCTCCCCACTTCCCAGCACTCCCCTCCCTCCCCATCTTCCAGCCTCCCTCCCCCTCCATCTTCCCCGCACTCCCCTCCCTCCCCTCTTCCCACACCCCACCCCCTCCATCCTTCCACCCTCGTTCCTCCTCCCCCCTTCCCAGCACTCCCTCCCTCCCCATCTTTCCTAGCAAAATTCCCTCCCTCCTCCCTCTTCCCCGCACTCCCTCCCTCCATCTTCCCACACCCCCCCCCCTCCCTCCCCATCTTTCCAGCACTCCCCCCTCCCCATCTTTCCCCCACTCCCTCCTCCCTCCATCTTCCCACACTCCCTCCCCCTCCATCTTCCCCACACTCCCCCCCCTCCTCCATTTTCCCAGCCTCCCCCCCTCCTCCATCTTTCCCCCGCACTCCCTCCTCCACTTCCCAAAACTCCCCCCTCCTCCATCTTCCCACACTCCCTCCCTCCTCCATCTTCCCACACCCCCCCCCTCCATCTTTCCCCGCACTCCCCTCCTCCACTTCCCACACTCCCCCCTCCTCCACTTTCCCGCACTCCCTCCCCCCTCCTCTTCCCAGCACTCCCTCCCTCCCCTCTTCCCCATCCCTCCCTCCTCCATCTTCCCCCGCCTCCCTCCCCCTCCATCTTCCAGCACTCCCCCCCCTCCTCCTCTTCCCACACTCCCCCCCCTCCCCATCTTCCCAGCACTCCCCCCCCTCCCCATCTTCCCAGCACTCCCTCCCCCCTCCATTTCCCACACTCCCTCCCTCCCTCCATCTTCCCAGCACCCCTCCCCCCCATCTTCCACACCCCCCCTCCTCCATCTTCCAGCACCCCTCCCCCCTCCACTCCCACACTCCCCCCCCCCTCCATTTCCCACACCCCTCCCTCCTCCATCTTCCCCACTCCCTCCCTCCTCCTCTTCCCACACTCCTCCCTCCTCCATTTCCCAGCACCCTCCCTCCCCATTTCCCCACTCCCCCCCTCCTCCATCTTCCACACTCCCTCCCCCTCCATCTTCCCCGCCTCCCTCCCTCCCCCTCTCCTCTTCCCGCACCCCTCCCCCCCACTTCCCCCACGTCCCCCCTCCTTTCCCTCTTCCCAGCACTCCCCCCCCCCCCTCCATCTTCCCCCCACCCTCCCTCCCCCATCTTCCCCGCACCCCTCCCTCCTCCCCTTCCAGCACTCCCTCCCTCCTCCTCTTCCCAGCACTCCCCCCTCCTCCATCTTCCCCGCATCCCTCCCTCCCCATCTTCCCCTCCCAAACCCCCCTCCATCTTCCCCGCACTTCCCCCCCCTCCCTTCCCGCCTCCCCCCTCCTCCCCCCCCTTTCCCCCACTCCCCCTCCCTCCCCCTCTCCCACACTCCCTCCCTCCTCCATCTTTCCCGCACTTCCCCTTCCCCCCCCTCCTTTTTCCCGCACTCCCTCCTCCTCCATCTTCCCCACTCCCCCCTCCTCCTCTTCCCCGCACTCCCCCCTCCTCCTCTTCCCAGCACTCCCTCCCTCCTCCATCTTTTCCCCATCCCCCCTCCCCACTTCCCAGCACTCCCCCTCCTCCATCTTCCCACACTCCCCCCTCCTCCCCCTTCCCAGCACTCCCTCCTCCCCACTTCCACACTCCCTCCCTCCTCCATCTTCCCCGCACTCCCTCCCCTCCATCTCCCCGCATCCCCTTTTTCCCTCCTCTTTCCCCGCACCCCCCTCCTCCATCTTCCCACACCCCCCCTCCCTCCTCCTCTTCCCAGCCCCCTCCCTCCCCTCTTCCCCGACTCCTCCCCCTCCATCTTCCCACACTCCCCCTTTTCCCCCCTCCATCTTTCCCCCAATCCCCCCCCCCACTTTCCCAGCACTCCCTCCCTCCCCACTTCCCAGCACTCCCTCCCTCCTCCTCTTCCCACCTCCCCCCCTCCTCCATCCCCGCCTCCCCCCCTCCTACTTTCCCCCTCCCTCCCTCCTCCATTTCCCAGCACTCCCCCCTCCCCATCTTCCCAGCACTCCTCCCCCTCCACTTCCCAGCATCCTCCCCCTCCATCTTCCAGCACCCCTCCCCCTCCATTTCCCACCTCCCCCCCCCCTCCCTCTCCCCGACCCCTTTCCCCCCTCCACTTCCCCCCACTCCCCCCTCCTCCTCTTTTCCAGCATCCCTCCCTCCTCCATCTTTCCCCCGCACCCCCCTCCCCACTTCCCCCCACTCCCTCCCTCCCCACTCCCAGCCTCCCTCCCTCCTCCATCTCCCAACTCCCTCCCTCCCCATCTTTCCCCGGACTCCCCCCTCCCCATCTTTCCCCCACTCCCCCCCCCCTCCATTTTTTCCACCTCCCTCCCTCCCCCTCCCACCCCCTCCCTCCTCCCTCTTCCCAGCCCCCTCCCCCCCCTTTCCCTCTCCCAGCACTCCCCCCTCCCCCTTTCCCTCTTCCCAGGACTCCCCCCCCTCCTCCTCTTCCCGCACTCCCTCCTCCCCCATCTCCCCGCACCCCTCCCTCCTCCATCTTTTCCGCCTCCCCTCCCCCCCTCCATCTTCCAGCACTCCTCCCTCCTCCATCTCCCGCACTCCCTCCCCCCTTTCCATCCCCTTTCCAGCATCCCCCCCTCCTCCATCTACCCACACTCCCCCCCTCCATCTCCCAACACCCTCCACTTCCCAACTCCCCCTCCTCCATCTTCCCCGCACTCCCCCCCCTCCTCCACTTTCCCGCACTTTTCCCTCCCTCCTCCACTTTTCCAGCCTATTTCCCCCCCCTTCTTCCCACACTCCCCCCCTCCCCATCTTTCCCCGCACTCCCTCCCTCCTCCATCTTCCAGCACTCCCTCCCTCCTCCATCTTCCCAGCACTCCCCCCTCCATCTTCCCAGCACTCCTCCCATCTTCCCAGCACCCCCCTCCTCCACTCATCCCCTCCTCCATCTTCCCAGCACTCCCTCCCTCCTCCATCTTCCCAGCACTCCCCTCCTCTTCCTCCATCTTCCCAGCACTCCCTCCCTCCTCCATCTTCCCAGCACTCCTCCCTCCTCCATCTTTTCCCCGCACTCCCTCCCTCCTCCATCTTCCCAGCACTCCCTCCCTCCTCCATCTTCCCAGCACTCCCTCCCTCCTCCATCTTCCCAGCACTCCTCCCTCCTCCATCTTCCCAGCACTCCCTCCCTCCTCCATCTTCCCAGCACTCCCTCCCTCCTCCATCTTTCCAGCACTCCCTCCCTCCTCCATCTACCCAGCACTCCCTCCCTCCATCTTCCCAACACTCCTCCATCTTCCCAGCACTCCCTCCCTCCTCCATCTTCCCAGCACCTCCCTCCACCTCCCTCCTCCATCTTTCCAGCACTCCCTCCCCTCCTCCATCTTCCCAGCACTCCCTCCCTCCTCCATCTTCCCAGCACTCCCTCCCTCCTCCATCTTCCCAGCACTCCCTCCCTCCTCCATCTTCCCAGTACTCCCTCCCTCCTCCATCTTCCCAGCACTCCCTCCCTCCTCCATCACACTAAGGATGGTCCAGCAGCTCAGCTTTTAAAAGTAATTTAAAGTCTCAATTCTCCTCTCAAAATATTATTACCAATATATTTCATGTTTATATTACTGTGTATATACACCGAGAAGTGTGTATATACACTCAGAGGTGTGTATATACACTGAGATGTGTGTATATACTCTGAGAGATGTGTATATACTCTGAGAGGTGTGTATATACACTGAGAGGTGTGTATATACTCGGAAAGGTGTGTATATACTCTGAGAGGTGTGTATATACTCTGAGAAGTGTGTATATACACTCAGAGGTGTGTATATACACTGAGAGGTGTGTATATACTCGGAGAGATGTGTATATACACTGAGAGATGTGTATATACATTGAGAAGTGTGTATATACACTGAGAGGTGTGTATATACTCTGAGAGATGTGTATATATTCGGAGAGATGTGTATATACACTGAGAGGTGTATATCTCAGTGTATATACACTGAGAGGTGTATATCTCAGTGTATATACACTGAGAGGTGTATATCTCAGTGTATATACACTGAGAGGTGTATATCTCAGTGTATATACACTGATAGGTGTATATCTCAGTGTATATACACTGAGATGTACATACTAGATACAGTGGCTGTAATTTTGAGATGCTGCAAAAAATTTCAAAGAGTTGTTTGCAAGTGTCATAGATGTCAGGTGTGTCAAGTGTCTGAGGTGTTAGGTGTCAAGTGTCAGGTGTGTCAAGTGTCTGAGGTGCTAGGTGTCAAGTGTCAGGTGTGTCAAGTGTCTGAGGTGTTAGGTGTCAAGTGTCAGGTGTGTCAAGTGTCTGATGTGTTAGGTGTCAAGTGTCAGGTGTGTCAAGTGTTTGAGGTGCTAGGTGTCAAGTGTCAGGTGTGTCAAGTATCAGGTGTGTCAAGCGTAAGGTGTATCAAGTGTCAGGCGTGTCAAGTGTCAGGTGTCAAGTGTCAGGTGTGTCAAGTGTCAGGTGTGTTAAGTGTCAGGTGTCAAGTGTCAGGTGTGTCAAGTGTTTGAGGTGCTAGGTGTCAAGTGTCAGGTTTGTCAAGTATCAGGTGTGTCAAGCGTAAGGTGTATCAAGTGTCAGGCGTGTCAAGTGTCAGGTGTGTTAAGTGTCAGGTGTCAAGTGTCAGGTGTGTCAAGTGTCAGGTGTATTAGGTCTTAGAGATATCAGGCGTGTCAAGTGTCAGAGGTGTTAGGTGTCAAGTGTCAGGTGTGTCAAGTATCAGGTGTGTCAAGCGTAAGGTGTATCAAGTGTCAGGCGTGTCAAGTGTCAGGTGTGTTAAGTGTCAGGTGTCAAGTGTCAGATGTGTCAAGTGCCAAGTGTGTCAAGTGTCAGATGTGTCAAGTGGCAAGTGTGTCAAGTGTCAGATGTGTCAGGTGATGACAACTGAAGGATGTTTGTCAGGGCGACACTTGAAGTTGACCAGAATTTGCAATCAGACTGCAACATATTTTTGCTCTTACTGCAGCTCTGTAAATATTGTAATTATACTTTTTTAAGAGAGAGAGAGAGAGAGAGAGAGAGAGAGAGAGAGAGAGAGAGAGAGAGAGAGAGAGAGAGAGGGAGGGAGGGAGAGTTGCATTGAGAGTGAGGGAGAGAAAAAACAGCTGGTAAAATTGGTTTTTTTAAAGTGAGGAAGGGGGGGAAGGGAGGGAGGGAAGAAAGGAAGACAATATTTAAATGCAACCAAGATCACTTAAGCAATATTTTATACATGTATGAACTCGCCGCCATTCGAATCTCCTTATATATATATATATATATATATATATATATATATATATATATATATATATATATATATATATATATATTGTATATATATATATATATATATATTATATATATATATATATATATATATATATATATATATATATATATATATATATATATATATCAAGACTGTGGTACACTCTTAATATATATATACAGTGTTGATATGTGAAACAGCCTTAATATTAACAGTTAAGTGGGTTGTATCCCTAATGAAGCTTACCCCTCACCCACCCCTCACCCACCCCTCACCCACCCCTCACCCGCTCCTCACCCATTCCTCACCCACCCCTCACCCGCTCCTCACCCATTCCTCACCCACCCCTCACCCGCTCCTCACCCATTCCTCACCCACCCCTCACCCGCTCCTCACCCATTCCTCACCCACCCCTCACCTACCCCTCATCCACCCTCATCCCTCACCTCGTCTCACCTATCTCTCATCCACCTTGTTTGACCAATCTTCTTGGGCCCTAACAAGGGAAACTATCGGATAGGTTGGCAAATTGGCACCTCAACCAGAGAGAGAGAGAGAGAGAGAGAGAGAGAGAGAGAGAGAGAGAGAGACAGACAGACAGAGACAGAGAGAGAGACAGACAAAGACAGAGACGGATAGAGTGAGATAGGTAAACAGTGTACTTACATGCATACACCATGAGTTGTTATTCTAAACACAGTTTTTAACAGCTAGTCCGTCTTACATATAGTCATCTCTGGAGGTATTTTAGGCTACGTAGGCGAAAATTTACTAATTGACTAATATAGTTAATGAATTTACACTTGTTGTATTCTGTGAGATGTATGTGAAATGCCTCTTCTGCTCGGCTTGAAACTTTCATCGCTGGTGAGCTTGTCTTTTAGCAAACTTCGCATTGATTGTGGTTTATGTAAGTTTCAATTCGGCAGTTTTCGAAAACGATTTCCGTTACTGGAGAATGACTCTCCCGATCTGCTTCAAACCTTCAAAACTAATATATCCTAGAGCAAGGTTTGGACTGGTGGAGATTAACAGTACAAAATACTGAAACGATGGAAAAAAGACACAAATGCAGTGTAATGGGAGCCTTTATTGACTACGTTTCGCTCACACAGTCAACGTTATCAACGAATTGACCGTAATAAACTTTATCGCAAATTTTACAAGGAATCTTATAGACACATCCATCAGCATTTTGGGGGGAATTCTTTATTAAAAGTTTTTTTACTGTATCAAGATTTTTGAATACAACTTTAATATTAAAAGTCTTAAGAAGAGAAGGCATATCAACCAAGTTCTCTTCTTAAGACTTTTAATATTAAAGTTGTATTCAAAAATCTTGATACAGTAAAAAAACTTTTAATAAAGAATTCCCCCCAAAATGCTGATGGATGTGTCTATAAGATTCCTTGTAAAATTTGCGATAAAGTTTATTACGGTCAATTCGTTGATAACGTTGACTGTGTGAGCGAAACGTAGTCAATAAAGGCTCCCATTACACTGCATTAGAACTGGACAAGATTCCAATGCTCTATTTATTCATGTAAGAGATTTTAACCATCCAATTGATTTTCAGAAAGTTGAGAAAGTTGTATCAAGTAAGTCCATGGTCGACAGGAATATAATTGAATCTTGTTTCATAAAAAGCAGTTTTGACAATAATATGAATATTTCCTTTGGTTTATATAAATTAGATCCATTTATAATTAATAGAATTTGGGAAGAATTTAATAATACACTGGACAAATAATAATTTTTAAATTTTCTTGGGTAGAATAGTTTGTGGGTGAGTTGTGCAAAGGACCTGTCCAGTTGGGTCGGCGCGCGTCAGGTGTTTAACCGTTGTGGGATCTGATAGTGAGGTGCTGGCCAGACCCCTTATATAGCTTCCTTGGATGCTTTACTTTCATAGTTCCTTGATAATGTGAGTAGTCACGAAAGCGCTTGGAATTTCTCTATTCTTTCAGAGTGGTTGTTTTGCATATTCTGAAATCACCTGTTTACTGTGATCTTATTGCATATATATATATATATATATATATATATATAATATATATATATATATATATATATATATATATATATATATATATATATATATATATATTATATATATATATATGTATATATATATATATGTATATATATATTATAATATATATATATATATATATATATATATATATATATATATATATATATATATATATATATATATATATATACAGTGACTTGATAACGTTCATTGCGTCTAAGATATTGTCCTTTGAGGACGAGCTGTGCATCATGTCAATTCATCAAATGTCCCGTGGAGTGCCTGTGGAGGACACAGGAGTACCTTAATGTGGAGTGCCTGTGGAGGACACAGGAGTACCTTAATGTGGAGTGCCTGTGGAGGACACAGGATACCTTAATGTGGAGTGCTGTGGAGGACACAGGAGTACCTTAATGTGGAGTGCCTGTGGAGGACACAGGAGTACCTTAATGTGGAGTGCCTGTGGAGGACACAGGAGTACCTTAATGTGGAGTGCCTGTGGAGGACACAGGAGTACCTAAGTGGAGTGCCTGTGGAGGACACAGGAGTACCTTAATGTGGAGTGCCTGTGGAGGACACAGGAGTACCTTAATGTGGAGTGCCTGTGGAGGACACAGGACTACCTTAATGTGGAGTGCCTGTGGAGGACACAGGAGTACCTTAATGTGGAGTGCCTGTGGAGGACACAGGAGTACCTTAACGTGGAGTGCCTGTGGAGGACACAGGAGTACCTTAATGTGGAGTGCCTGTGGAGGACACAGGAGTACCTTAATGTGGAGTGCCTGTGGAGGACACAAGAGTACCTTAACGTGGAGTCCCTGTGGAGGACACAGGAGTACCTTAATGTGGAGTGCCTGTGGAGGACACAGGCGTACCTTAACGTGGAGTGCCTGTGGAGGACACAGGAGTACCTTAATGTGGAGTGCCTGTGGAGGACACAGGAGTACCCTAATGTGGAGTGCCTGTGGAGGACACAGGAGTACCTTAATGTGGAGTGCCTGTGGAGGACACAGGAGTACCTTAATGTGGAGTGCCTGTGGAGGACACAGGAGTACCTTAACGTGGAGTACCTGTGGAGGACACAGGAGTACCTTAATGTGGAGTGCCTGTGGAGGACACAGGAGTACCTTAATGTGGAGTACCTGTGGAGGACACAGGAGTACCTTAATGTGGAGTGCCTGTGGAGGACACAGGAGTACCTTAACGTGGATTCCCTGTGGAGGATACAGGCGTACTTTAACGTGGAGTCCCTGTGGAGGACACAGGCGTACCTTAACGTGGAGTCCCTGTGGAGGATACAGGCGTACCTTAATGTGGAGTGCCTGTGGAGGACACAGGCGTACCTTAAGTCATCTCTGTTGCTGGCGTTTCGATGTTCGTTCAGGTGAACTGAATGATTTCTGTCTGTTTGCCCTTCATATTTCTTGGGACTGTATCCACAGGGGATGGTGTAGACGCCCACTGTGGAAGTTAGAGG
>NC_069454.1:20601977-20616977 GCF_026875155.1 Cherax quadricarinatus | reverse complement strand
TCGTAACAGTACTTACCCCCAGGGGTAGATGCTAGTTTTATCCACCTTGTGGGGACGTCGACTCCGGTACTAGTTTATCTACCTGTGCACTGTCGACAGTAGTAGTTTTAGCTACAGTATGTGGCAGTGCCGACAATGAAGTATGGCAACAGTGCCAACAGTGAGGTATGGCAGCAGTGCCAACAGGAACTACAATAACAGGTAAGATAATGGGTATTAACTGCTACAAATGGTGCTTAATGGACGCGCTGAAGTGTGTTTTGTGCTCTCTCTCTTTCTCTCTCACTGATTATATATATAATATATATATATATATATATATATATATATATATATATATATATATATATATACCTTTTAACGAGACTCAAGAAATCGTAATGACACGATTGCAAACAAACCATACCCCCGGCTGGGATTGAACCCGCGGTCATAGAGTCTCAAAACTCCAGCCCGTCGCGTTAGCCACTAGACCAGCTAGCCACGGCCACGCTAGCTGGAGATTCGTTTGTAAAAACTTGCATTTGTGGTCACAGAGGTGCCTGTGCTAACCTTCCTATGGTGTAGAAATATACCTAGTTGGGCGGATCTTATTGTGGCTAGCTGGTCTAGTGGCTAACGCCACGGGCTGGAGTTTTGAGACACTATGACCGCGGGTTCAATCCCGGCGGGGGTATGGTTTATATTCTTTTTAAATTTAATAATTTATACAAGAGAAGGGGTTACTAGCTCCTTGCTCCCGGCATTTTAGTCTCCTCTTACGACATGCATGGCTTACGGAGGAAGAATTCTTTTCCACTTCCTCATGGAGATAAGAGGAGATAAAGAAGAACAAGAACTGTTAAAAATATACAAGAAAATCCAGATGGGTGTGCAAATATATACTTGAACATGCATGTGTAGTGTGACCCAAGTGTAAGTAGTGTGACCCAAGTGTAAGTAGTGTGACCCAAGTGTAAGTAGTGTGACCTAAGTGTAAGTAGTGTGACCCAAGTGTAAGTAGTGTGACCCAAGTGTAAGTAGTGTGACCCAAAGTTTTAAGTATGTGACCTAAGTGAAAGTGTGGACCTAAGTGTAAGTATGTGCCTGGAAGTAGTGTGACCTGGTAAGTAGTGTGACCCAATGTAAGTAGTGGACCCAAGTGTAAGAGTGTGACCTAAATGTAAGTAGTGGACCTAAGTGTAAAAATGTGACCTAAGTGTAAATAGTGTGCCCAAGTGTAAAATAGTGTGACCCCAAATGTAAGTAGTGTGACCTAAGTGTAAATTGTGACCAAGTGTAAATAGTGTGACCTAAGGTAAGAAAATGTGACCTAAGTGAAGTAGTGTGACTAAGTTAAATGTGTGACCTAAGTGTAAGTAGTGTGACCCAAGTGTAAGTAGTGTGACCCAAGTGTAAGTAGTGTGACCTAAGTGTAAGTAGTGTGACCTAATGTAAGTAGGGGACCCAAATGAAGTAGTGTGACCTAAGTGTAAGTAGTGTGACCCAAGTGTAAGTAGTGTGACCTAAGTGTAAGTAGTGTGACCTAAGTGTAAGTAGTGTGACCTAAGTGTAAGTAGTGTGACCTAAGTGTAAGTAGTGTGACCTAAGTGTAAGTAGTGTGACCCAAGTGTAAGTAGTGTGACCTAAGTGTAAGTAGAAGTAGCAAGACGTACCTGTTATCCAGCGTGTTTATGAGACAGAAAAAAGACACCAGCAATCCTACCATCATGTAAAACAATTACAGGCTTCCGTTTTACACTCACTTGGCAGGACGGTAGTACCTCCCTGGGTGGTTGTTGTCTACCAACCTACTACCACAGGACGGTGGTACCTCCCTGGGTGGTTGTTGTCTACCAACCTACTACCACAGGAGGTAGTACCTCCCCGGGGGTTTTTGTCTACCAACCCCACTACCACAGGGGCGGGTAGTCCCCCTGGGGGGTTGTTGTTACCAACCTACTACCACAGGCGGGATACCTCCCTGGGTTTGCTGCTCCAAACCTACTACCCCAGGCGGTAGACCTCCCGGGTGGTTGTTGTCTACCAACCTACTACCCCCAGGACGGTAGTACCCCCCGGGTGGTTGCGTCACCAACCTACTACCACAGGACGGGATACCTCCCTGGGGGTTGTTGTCTACCAACCTACTACCACAGGAGGTATACCTCCCCGGGTGGTTGCTGTTACCAACCATACCAAGGACGGTTTTGTACCTCCCCGGGGGTTGCTGTCTACCAACCCCATACCAAGGCGGTTACCTCCCCGGGGGGTGTTTTCTACCCAACCTACTACCACAGGCGGTAGTACCTCCCTGGTGGTTGTGTTACCAACCCACACCACAGGACGGTGTACCTCCCTGGGGGGTTGCGTCTACCAACCACTACCACAGGACGGTATACCCCCCTGGGTGGTTGTTGCTACCAACCTATACCACAGGAGGTAGTACCTCCCTGGGGTTGTTGTCTACCAACCTACACCACAGGACGGTAGTACCCCCCTGGGTGGGTTTTGTTACCAACCAAATACCACAGGACGGAGTACCTCCTGGGTGGGTTTTTGTTACCCAAACCCACTACCACAGGACGGTAGTACCTCCCCGGGTGGTTGTTGTTTACCAAACCCACTACCCCCAGGACGGGGAGTACCTCCCTGGGTGGTTGTTGTTACCCAACCCACTACCCCAGGACGGTAGTACCTCCCTGGGTGGTTGCTGTCTACCAACCTACTACCAAGGACGGTAGTACCTCCCTGGGGGTTGCGTCTACCAACCCACTACCACAGGCCGTAGTACCTCCTGGGTGGTTGTTGTCACCAACCTACTACCCCAAAGGGCGGTGACCCCCCCCCGGGTGGTTGTTTTTACCAAACCCACACCACAGGACGGTGACCCCCCGGTGGTTGCTGTCTACCAACCCAATCCAAGGACGGGGGTACCTCCCTGGGCGGTTGTTGTTACCAAATACTACCACAGGACGGTAGTACCTCCCTGGGCGGTGCTGTCTCCCAACCATACCACGGACGGTAGTACCTCCCGGGGGGTTGTTTCTACCCAAACCCCTACCACAGGACGGGAGTACCCCCCTGGGGGGTTGCTGTCACCAACCTACTACCCCAGGACGGTAGTACCTCCCGGGTGGTTGCTGTCTACCAACCTACTACCACAGGACGGTATAAATCCCTGGGCGGTTGCTGTTTCCAACCTACTACCACAGGACGGTAGTACCTCCCCGGGCGGTTGTTGTCTACCCAACCCACTACCACAGGACGGGAGTACCCCCCTGGGCGGTTGCTGTCTACCACCCACTACCAAGGCGGTAGTACCCCCCCTGGGGGGGGTTTTTGTCTACCAACCTACTACCCCAGGGGGTGTACCTCCCTGGGGGTTCTGTCTACCCAAATACTACCACAGGACGGTAGTACCTCCATGGGTGGTTGTTGCTACCCAACCCTACTACCACAGGACGGTAGTACCTCCCTGGGCGGTTTTTGTCTACCAACCCACTACCACAGGACGGAGTACCCCCCCTGGGCGGTTGCTGTCTACCCCCTACTACCACAGGACGGTATACCTCCCGGGTGATTGTTGTCTACCAACCTACTACCACAGGGGCGGTAGTACCTCCCTGGCGGTTGTTGTCTACCAACCTACTACCCAGGACGGGAGTACCTCCCTGGGGGGTTGCTGTTTTTACCCACCTACACCACAGGCGGTAGACCTCCCGGGTGGTTGTTGTCTACCAACCTATACCACAGGACGGAGTACTTCCTGGGCGGTTGCGTCTATAAACCCACTACCACAGGACGGGATATTCCCCCCCGGGGGGTTGTTGTTTTACCAACCCACTACCCCCAGGACGGTAGTACCTCCCGGGGGGTTGCTGTCTACCAACCACTACCACAGGACGGGTAGTACCTCCCTGGGTGGGTTTTTGTCTACCAACCTATACCACAGGACGGTAGTACCCCCCTGGGTGGGTTTTTGTCTACCAACCTACTACCACAGGCGGTAGTACCTCCCGGGCGGTTGTGTCTACCAACCTACTACCACAGGACGGTAGTACCTCCCCGGGGGTTTTTGTCTAAACCAAACCCATACCACAGGACGGGAGTACCTCCCTGGGCGGTTGCTGTCGACCAACCTACTACAAGACTGAGTACCTTCCTGGGTGGTTGTTGTCTACCCAAACCCCAATCCACAGGACGGTTTGTACCTCCCTGGGTGGGTTTTTGTCTACCAACCACTACCACAGGACGGTAGTACCCCCTGGGCGGGTTTCTGTTACCAACCTACTACCACAGGACGGTAGTCCTCCCTGGGCGGTTGCTTTTTCTACCAAAACCCACACCACAGGCGTAGTATCTCCCTGGGTGGTTGTTGTTTACCAAACCTACACCCCGGGGCGGTAGTGCCTCCCCGGGGTTGTGTCTACCCAACCCACTACCACAGGACGGTAGTACCCCCCTGGTGGTTGTTGTCTACCAACCTATACCACAGGACGGTAGTACCTCCCTGGGTGGTTGTTTTTCTACCACCCATTCCCCAGGACGGTAGTACCTCCCTGGGGGTTTTTGTCTACCCAAACCCATACCACAGGACGGGAGTACCTCCTGGGTGGGTGTTGTCTCCAACCACTACCACAGGACGGTAGTACCCCCCTGGGTGGTTGTTGTCTCCAACCCACTACCCCCAGGCGGTTAGTACCTCCCGGGGGGTTTTTTTCTACCAACCCACTACCCAAAAACAGTAGTACCTCCCTGGGGGGGTTTTTTCTACCCAAATACTACCCCAGGGGTATTAAAACCCCCCTGGGTGGTTGTTGCTACCAACCTACTACACAGGGGCGGTATTACCTTCCTGGGTGGGTTTTTGTCTACCAACCCACTACCCAGGACGGTAGTACCTCCCTGGGTGGGTTTTTGTCTACCAAACCCATACCCAGGGGGGGTATACCTCCCCCGGGGGTTGCTGTCTACCAACCTACTACCACAGGAGGGGAGTACCTCCCGGGGGGTTGTTGTCTACCAGCCTTACCCCAGGACGGGAGTACCTCCCTGGGGGGGGTTGGGCTACCAACCTACTACCCCAGGACGGTATACCTCCGGGTGGTTGTTGTCTACCAAACCCACACCCCAGGATGGTAGTACCTCCCTGGGGGGGGTTTTTGTCTACCCAAACCCACTACCAAGGACGGTAGTCCCCCGGGGGGTTGTTTCTACCAACCTACTACCCCGGACGGTAGTACCTCCCTGGGGGGTTGCTGTCTACAACTATACCACAGGACGGTTTGTACCCCCTGGGTGGTTGCTGTCTACCCCAACCTATACCACAGGGCGGTACACCCCCTGGGTGGTTGTTGTCTACCAACCTACTACTACAGGACGGTAGTACCTCCCGGGTGGGTTTCTGTTACCAACCACTACCACAGGAGGTAGTACCTCCCTGGGGGGTTGCTGTCTACCCCAACCCACTACCACAGGACGGGAGTACCCCCCTGGGTTTGGGTTGTTGCTACCAACCTACTACCACGGACGGTAGTACCTCCCCGGGTGGTTCTGTCTACCAACCTACTACCACGGACGGTAGTACCTCCCTGGGTAGTCGTTGTCTACCAATTACTACCCAGGACGGTAGTACCTCCCTGGGGGTTGTTGTCTACAAACCCACTACCAAGGACGGTAGTACCTCCCTGGGTGGTTGTTGTCTACCCAAACCCACACCACAGGACGGGAGTACCCCCTGGGTGGGTTTCTGTCTACCCCCCTACTACCAAGGACGGTAGTACCTCCCTGGGTGGTTCTTGTCTACCAAATATACCACAGGACGGTAGTACTCCCCCGGGTGGTTCTGTCTACCCCTACTACCCCAGGACGGTAGTACCTCCCTGGGTGGGTTTCTGTTACCAACCTACTACCCCGGACGGGAGTACCTCCCTGGGTAGTCGTTGTTCCAACCTACTCACAGGAGGTAGTACCCTCCCTGGGGGGTTGTTTCTACCAACCTACTACCACAAGACGGTAGTACCTCCCCCTGGGTTTTTGTCTACCAACCTACACCCCAGGACGGTAGTACTCCCTGGGTGGTTTCTGTCTACCACCTACTCCCAGGACGGTAGTACCTCCCGGGTGGTTGCTGTTACCAAAACCTACTACCAAGGACGGTAGTACCTCCCTGGGTGGTTGTTGTCTACCAACCTACTACCACAGGACGGTAGTACCTCCCCGGGGGTTTGGGTTTCGTTAACCAACCTACACCACAAAACGGTAGTACCTCCCCGGGGGGTTGTTGTCTACCAACCTACTACCACAGGACGGTATACCTCCCTGGGGGGTTGTTGTCTACCAACCTACTATCACAGGACGGTAGTACCTCCCCGGGTGGTTGCTGTCTACCAACCTACTACCACAGGACGGTTTGTACCTCCCCCGGGTGGTTTTCTGTCTACCAACCAAATCCCAGGACGGAGTACCCCCCTGGGTGGTTGCGTCTACCCAAACCTCACCACAGGACGGTAGTACCTCCCCGGGTGGTTGCTTTCTACCAACCCAACCACAGGACGGGAGTACCTCCCCGGGTGGTTGCTGTCTACCAACCACTACCACTGGACGGTTACCTCCCTGGGTGGTTGTTTTTCTTCCAACCTACTCCACGGCGGTAGTACCTCCCTGGGTGGTTGCTGTCTACCCAAACCCCTACCACAGGACGGTAGTACCTCCCCGGGTGGTTGCTGTCTACCAACCTACTCCCCAGGCGGTAGTACCCCCCTGGGTGGTTTTGTCTCCAACTACTACCACAGGACGGTAGTACCTCCCGGGGGGTTGTTTTTACCAAACCCACTACCACAGGACGGTAGTAAAACCCCCTGGGTGGTTTTTTTCTACCAACCTACTACCCCCAGGACGGAGTACCTCAGTGGGTGGTTTTGTCTACCAACCTACTACCACAGGACTAGTACCTCCCCGGGGGGTTGCTGTCTACCAACCCACACCCAGGACGGTATACCCCCCTGGGGGGTTGTTGTTAACACACATAACACACACCACACACACACAACACACACACACACCACCACACACACACACACACCACAACACCACACACACACACTGGAAAACCTCATGCATCAACATTTAGAGACACTACCAGAGAGAGAGAAATGAACCAGCAAACTGGACCCTTTTATTCACCTTGAGTAGGGATACGAGGATATCTTTTGAAAGGCCCCCGGGGGCTATGATATGTGGTTTTGTGCTTCGCAATATTGAGCTCCCAAGTGGGGAGAGTAGCAGGAAAGGCTGGGAAAACCAAACTACAAAAGGGGGGGAATACTCAGGCATGAGGAACTTCCTTCAAAACTTCGTGGGGAAGGGAAAATGACAGGAAAAAACCCGTACAAAAAATATGGACTATGTGGGACAAAATACAAGGAGGCAGGGAGAGGGTTTTTTCCCCAAGGTAAAAAAAAGAAAAAATGGGAAAAAGAACGACTCCTTGGTTCACCCCAAAAAGTAGGGGGCAAAAAATAGGTGTCTAAGAAAGGAAAAGGTCAAAAAAGGGAAATCAGGGAAAATAAAGAGATTAGCCGAAGAGCCAGAAACGAATATGCACAGATAAGAAGGGAGGATCAGCGACAATATGAAAATGACATAGCATCAAAAGTCAAGACTGACCCAAAGCTGTTGTACAGCCACATCAGGAGGAAAACAACAGTCAAGGACCAGGCAATCAGACTGAGGAAGGGTGATGGGGAATTCACAAGAAACGACCGAGAGGTATGTCAGGAGCTCAACACGAGATTTAAAGAAGTATTTACAGTGGAAACCATAGGACTCCAGGAAATCAGAACAGGGGGTACACCAGCAAGTGCTGGATGAGGTACATATAACCAAGGAGGAAGTGAAGAAGCTGCTATGCGAACTTGACACCTCAAAGGCGGTGGGACCAGACAACATCTCTCCGTGGGTCCTTAAAGAGGGAGCAGAGATATTATGTGTGCCATTAACAAAGATCTTCAACACATCATTTGAAACTGGGCAACTCCCTGAGGTATGGAAAATGGCAAATGTAGTCCCAATTTTTAAAAAGGGAGACAGACATGAGGCACTAAACTACAGACCTGTATCACTAACGTGTATAGTATGCAATGTCATGGAGAAGATCATCAGGAGGAGAGTGGTGGGGCACCTGGAAAGAAATAAGGGTATAATTGACAACCAGCACGGTTTCAGGGAAGGAAAATCCTGTGTCACAAACCTCTAGAGTTTTATACAAGGTGACAGAAGTAAGACAAGAGAGAGAGGGGTGGATCGACTGCATTTTTTTGGACTGCAAGAAGGCCTTCCACACAGTTCCTCACAAGAGGTTACTGCAAAAGCTAGAGGATCAGGCACACATAACAGGAAAGGCACTGCAATGGATCAGAGAATACCTGACAGGGAGGCAACAACGAGTCATGGTACGTGACGAGGTGTCAGAGTGGGAGCTTGTGACAAGCGGGTTCCACAGGGGTCAGTCCTTGGACCTGTGTTGTTCTTGGTATATTGAACGACCATAACGGAAGGGATAGACTCAGAAGTGTCCTTGTTTGCAGATGATGTGAAGTTAATGAAAGAATCAAATCGGATGGGGATCAGGCAGGACTACAAAGAGACCTGGACAGGGTGGAAGCGTGGTCCAGCAACTGGTTCCTTGAGTTTAACCCTGCCAAATGCAATGTCATGAAGATTGGGGAAGGGCAAAGAAGACCGCAGACACAATATAGTTTAGATGGCCAAAGACTGCAAACCTCACTCAAGGAAAAAGATCTGGGAGTGAGTATAACACTGAGCATATCTCCTGAGGCGCACATCAATCAGATAACTGCTGCAGCATACGGGCGCCTGGCAAACCTACGGATAGCGTTCCGATACCTCAATAAGGATTCGTTCAAGACTCTGTATACCATTTACGTCAGGCCCATACTGGAGTATGCAGCACCAGTTTGGAATCCACACCTAGTCAAGCACGTCAAGAAATTAGAGAAAGTGCAAAGGTTTGCAACAAGACTAGTCCCAGAGCTACGGGGATTGTCCTACGAAGAAAGGTTGAGGGAAATCGGCCTGACGACACTGGAGGACAGGAGGGTCAGGGGAGACATGATAACGACATATAAAATACTGCGCGGAAAAAGACAAGGTGGACAAAGACGGGATGTTCCAGAGAAGGGACACAGACACAAGAGGTCACAATTGGAAGTTGAAGACTCAGATGAATCAAAGGGATGTTAGGAAGTATTTCTTCAGTCATAGAGTAGTCAGGCCGTGGAATAGCCTAGAAAGTGACGTAGTGGAGGCGGGAACCATACATAGTTTTAAGGCGAGGTATGATAGAGCTCATGGGCAGGGAGAGAGAGGACCTAGTAGCAATCAGCGAAGAGGCGGGGCCAGAGCTATGAATCGACCCCTGCAACCAAAAATAGGTGAGTACAAATAGGTGAGCACACACACACACACACACACACACACACACACACAACACACACACACACACACACACATACACACACACACACACACACACACACACACACCACATACACACATACACACACACATACACAGACACACACACACACACATACACAGAACACACACACACACACACACACACACACACACACACCACACACACACACACACACACACACACACACACACACACACACACACACACACATACACCACACACACACACACACACACACACACACACACACAACACATACACATACACACACACACACACACACACACACATACACACACACACACACACATAACAACACACACACACACAACACACACACACACACAACACATACACACACACACACACACATACACACACACACACACACACACACACACACACACACACACACACACACACACACACACACACACACATACACATACACACACACACACACACACACACACACATACACACAACACACACACACACACACACACACACACACACACACACACACACACACACACACACACACACACACACACACACACACACACACACACAAGACAACACTAATAGAACTTGACAGTCCTCTCAGAAGAGTCTACCATCATTCACCTGAGATGCTGGGTGTGTTGATAGATAGATAGATAGATAGAGAGAGAGAGAGAGAGAGAGAGAGAGCACTCTTTGTAACCAGAACTTTACCAAATACAGGAAAAGAGCGAGGCTTTTGTTTGGCTCAGTCCCTAACTTAATGCCCTACTAACCTGCTGACCCTTGACCTGCTAACCCTTGACCTACTGACCCTTGACATGCTGACCCTTGACCTGCTGACCCTTGACCTGCTAACCCTTGACCTACTGACCCTTGACATGCTGACCCTTGACCTGCTGACCACTCACCTGCTGACCCCTCACCTGTTGATCCCTCACCTGCTGACCCCTCACCTGTTGATCCCTCACCTGCTGACTCCTCATCTGCTGACCTCTTACCTGCTGACCCCTCACCTGCTGACCCCTGACCCCAGCCAGCAGTCAGTAGTTGGGATGAGTGAGCGGTTTTGTTCCCTCAAAGTTGCAAATTGGCAAGGGAATGGAGCAGAGGATTTAGTGAAGGGTTGACGGGGATACCTCAGTTATCCTGAGGCGGTATCCCTTGATCAACTATCATAGTGATGAAGGGATACCATCACAATAATGAAGGGATACCACCATCACAGTGATGAAGGGATACCACCATCACAGTGATGAAGGGATACCACCATCACAGTGATGAAGGGATACCACCGTCACGAGTGATTGAAGGATACACCATCACAGTGATGAAAGATACCACAGAAAAGAGATAAGGGTATACAAGGCTAGAGGTGAAGACTCACAGTGACCTTCAACAGTGCAGAGGTATGAAGTACTGTCTAGCACTGGTGTCACTGTTCACTGTTACTGTACAATACTGTGCAGTGCAGTACAGTGCCCTGGCTCTCACTGTTACTGTACAACACTGTGCAGTGCAGTACCGTGCCCTGACTGTCACTGTTCACTGTTACTGTACAACACTGTGCTGTGCAGTGCTCTGACTGTCACTGTTCACTGTTACTGTACAACACTGTGCAGTGCAGTACAGTGCCCTGACTGTCACTGTTCACTGTTACTGTACAACACTGTGCAGTGCAGTACAGTGCCCTGACTCTCACTGTTTCCTGTTACTGACAACCACTGTGCAGGTAGTTACAGTGCCCGACTGTCACTGTTTTCACTTACGGTACAACACTGTGCAGTGCAGTACAGTGCCCTGACTGTCACTGTTCACTGTTACTGTACAACACTGTGCAGTGCAGTACAGTGCCCTGACTCTCACTGTTCGCTAGGTGTGTGTGTGGTGTGTGTGTGTGTGTGTGTGTGTGTGTGTGTGTACTCACTAGTGGACTCCACCTATTGAGTTTCGGGGTCGAGTCCGAGCTCCTGGCCCCGCCTCCATCACTGATCGCTACTAGGCACACTCCCTGGACCGTTGAGCTTTATCATACTCTCTGCTTCAGGCTCTGATGGGATCCTGCCTCCACTACAGTCGCTTCCCAAACTAGTCCACTTACTGACTACTCTGTGGCTGAATAAATACTTCCTAACAGCCCTGTGATTCAATCTGTGTCTTCAGCCTTCCCAACTGTGTCCCCTTGGTTACTGTGGTCCTATCTCTGGAACATCTTGTCTTTTCCACCCTTGACAATTCCTCTCAGTATTTTGTATGCCGTTATCATGTCCCCCCTATCTCTCCTTCCCTCCAGTGTCGTCAGGTAGATTTCCCTTAACCTCTCCTCTAGACCTACCTCTTAGCTCTGGGACTAGTCTTGTGCAAACCTTTGCACTTTCTCTAGTTTCTTTACGTGCTGGCTATGGTGTGGTTCCACACTGGTGCCGCATACTCCAAATATGGGCCTAACGTAACACGGTGTACAGGGTCCGGAATGATTTCCTTATTAAGATGTCGGAATGCCTGTTTTCTGATGTTTGTTGCTAGCCGCCCATATGCTGCAGAGGTATTTGGTTATGTGCGCTTCAGGAGAGTGCCTGGTTTAACTCACCCCAAAGATCTTTCATTGATAGGTTTTGTAGTCTCTGCCCCTAACTGACTCCGTCTGCAAGTCTCTTTGCCCTTCCCAATCTTCATGACTTTGCACTTTGGTGGGATTGAACTCCAGGAGCCAATTGCTGGACCAGGTCTGCAGCCTGTCCAATTCCCGTGTAGTCTGCCGGTCCTTCGATCGAGTGAATTCTTCTCATCAACTTAACGTCATCTTGCAAACAGGACACCTCAGAAGTCTATTCCTTCCGTCCATGTCGTCACAAATAACAGAAACAGCACTGGTCCCTAGGAAAACTGACCCCTGGGGGACCCCGCTGGTCACAGGAGTGCCCACTCTGACACCTCTCCACGGTACCAAGACCGCGCTGCTGTCCCTTCCTGTCCAGTATTCCTGATCCATTGTAGTTGCCTTCCCGGTTATCCTGCTTGGTCCCTCCAGTTTTGCACTAATCTCTTGGTGGAACTGTGTCAAACGCCTTCTTGGCAGTCCCAAGAAAATGCAATCCAACCCACCCCTCACTCTCTTGTCTGCTTCTGTCACCATGTCATAGAACTCCTAGTAGGTTTTGTGACCAGATGTCCCGTCCCTGAAACCATGTGGCTGCTGTTTGATGAGATCGTTCCTTTCAGTGTTCCACCACTCTTCTCCGATAATCTTCTCCATGATGTTGCATACCATACATGTCAGTGACACTGGGTCGGTAGTTTAATGCTTCATGTCCTGTCACCTTTTAGAAGTGATTGGGGACTACATTTGCTTGTATTCCAGCCTCAGGCAAGCTCCCTGTTTCGATAGATGTATTGAATATTGTTGGTTAGGGGTACACATAGCGCCTCTGCTCTTCTCTCTCAATACCCATGGGATATGTTATCTGCCCCATTGCCTTTGAGGATATCTCGCTCACTCAGAAGCTCATCACTTCTTCCCTCGTGTGTGCACTGTGTCCAGCACAGGTGGGTGCCGCCACCTCTCGTCATTCTGGAGCCCCTTCTGTCTCCTCTTTGAACAATCCTTTGAATCTCTTGTAGTTTCCTCACATACTTCACGTCATTTCTTTTGTCTCTCCTCCTTCCTTCCTTAGCCTGATTACCTGGTCCTTGACTGTTGTTTTCCTCCTGATGTGGCCTGTACAACAGTTTTCGGGTCAGATGGCTTTCGCTGCTATTCATTTTTATATTGTCTTTGGGCCTCCTTTCTGATCTTTGCATATTCGTTTCTGGCTCTACGACTGCTCTCCTTATTCTCCTGTACTTTGCCCTTCTATATTCTTCATTCCCTACACACTGGTTTTTGCCTCCCTGCACCTTTGGGTAAACCATGGCGCATCCTAGCGTTTTCATTATTCCTGTTACCCTTGGTACAAAACCTCTCCTCAGCCTCCGTGCCATTTTGTGCACATATCCATCATCGTCATTAACTGGCTTCCCTGCCAGTTCTCTGTCCCACTGAACCCCGTTCAGAAAGTTCCTCATTGTCCTTTGTAGTCCCCTTTCTTGTATTTTGGCTTCATTCGGCCTGGCATTCCTGCTTCCTCCTCTCACGTGTAGCTCTACTGTGTATTCGAAAGCTTAAAACCACTGGTCACTGCCCCAAGGGTCTTTCAAATGAGAGTCTCGATATCTCACTAACTCAAGGTGAATACTAAGTCAGCCATGCGGGTTCATTCCTCTCCACTTGTGTGTGTGGGTGTGTTTGTGGTGTGTGTGTGTGTGTGTGTGTGTGTGTGGTGGTGAGTGTGGGTGTGTGTGTGTGTGTGTAACAGTGTGTGTAATCAGTGGTGATGATGGTAGTCGAGATGGTATGTATCACCTAGTTGAGTTTGCTGGGGTCAGACCAAGCTCCTGGCCCCGCCCTCCTTCACTGATCGCTACTAGGCCACTCTCCCTGAACCATGAGCTTTATCGTACCTCTGCTTAAAGCTATGTATGGATCCTGCCTCCACTACATCTCTTCCCAAACTATTCCACTTCCTGACTACTCTGTGACTAAAGAAATACTTCCTAACATCCCTGTGACTCATCTGAGTCTTTAGATTCCAATTGTGACCCCTTGTTGCTGTGTCCCATCTCTGGAACATTCTGTCTTTATCCACCTTGTCAATTCCTCTCAGTATTTTATATGTCATTATCATGTCTCCCCTATCCCTGCTGTCCTCCAGTGTCGTCAGGTCGATTTCCCTTAACCTCTCCTTGTAGGACATACCCCTTAGCTCCGGGACTAGTCTTGTTGCAAACCTTTGCACTTCCTCTAATTTCTTGACATGCTTGACGAGGTGTGGATTCCAGACTGGTGCTGCATACTCCAGTATGGGTCTGACGTATATGGTGTACAGTGTCTTAAACGATTTCTTACTGTGTCGAATGCTATTCTTAGTTTTTCCAGGCGCCCATATGCTGCAGCAGTTATCTGGTTGATGTGTGCTTCAAGAGATGTGCTCGGTATTATACTCACCCCAAGATCCTTCAGTGTGCATTTACCCCGCATTCCCAGGCTCTCTCATCATAGTGGTAGGAATTTATAATATAGTGCCAGGACTATGATCACAGGAAGCGCCTTTGCTCCTCTTTTCTGCAACATTGCAAGCTCCTGATGATGTGCTGATTGCAACACGAAAGGCCTAGAGCTATCATTCAACTCCCCAGTTGGTTGTTTACGCAGACACCACACACACAACACACACACACACAACACACACACACACACACACACACACACACACACACACACACAAAAGATTGTCAGGAGAAGAGTGGTGGAACACCTAGAAAGGAATGATCTCATTAACAGCAGCCAACATGGTTTCAGGGACGGGAAATCCTGTGTCACAACCTACTGGAGTTCTAAGACAAGGTGACAGCAGTAAGTAGCAAAGAGAGAGGGTGGGTGGATGGCATCTTCGTGGACTGCAAGAAGGCGTTTG
>NC_069454.1:20581977-20596977 GCF_026875155.1 Cherax quadricarinatus | reverse complement strand
GTGAGTACACACACATAAAAAGACACGGCATCAGATATACATCATACCAGTGGCAGCGGCGTGCAAGCGTGCTTGTGTATGCAAATGAGAGAGATAAGGAAGACTCGGTCTTGCTGCCACCTTCCTTCCTTCCTTCCTCTCCTGCATCGTTAAGTCTTGTTCTCACATCTCATTATTCAACTCAATCTATATTACATTCAGGGTACGACATTAAACCGTAGGGGTTTTACCAGCGCCTTTTTTGGCCCAAATGTCGTACTGCAGACACTAAATACCTCTATGAAAAATATACGTTATGGAGTTAAATACTCTCCTTTATATATATATATAGATATATATATATATATATATATATATATAATATATATATATATATAAATTATATATATATAATGTCGGCCGTGAATATGTAAAACTGGTCAATTAGCAAGAACTCATTAAAATCAAGTCCTTTCTAAAATTTTCTCTTATACGTTTTTATTTTACAGATATATTTTTTCATTAATGTTAATGTAAAAATTTTTAATTTTGCAACCAAAAGATCTTAGAAGACCCTTACCTATGCCTTATTATAAAAAAAACAAGAACAATTTATTTTAGCCTAAACCCAACTAAATATATTTTTAGGTTTGTTTTAACAGTAATTTAATACTAAACAAACACAGTGAAATATATTTCTTTCTTAGGTTCAGAATGATTTTGGCGAAATTATTGCACTACAACAAATTTTTCACTTGTCCTATATGGCAAGATGAACGTTGCTATTTAAGCCAAGATCGCAAGTTCTGCCTATTCGGCACGACATATATATATATACTAAACTATATATATATAATATATAAATATACTATATATAAATTATATAAATATAAATATCTAATATATATATATATATATATCATATATATATATATAATAAATCTGTGTATACAAATATACAAAATAAAAGCCACAAACTGCTTCATTCTTTTGTGTGTATTTAACAACAGTGTTGATGATCCACAAATTTACTACTAGGTTTTGTTTACCAAATTCACGTTTTCGTGGTTCAGCTTCAAATTGAATTACCGCCATTTCTAGATAGACCAATTGGACGCTGCAAGAGGGCACTTTTGATTGCTCATAAAAAAATCTTCTGACTGTGTATTGAATGATGGGTTGTATTGTGTCTGTATGGTGTGGTGTGTGGGTGTGTGTGTGTGTGTGTGTTTGAATGTGTGTGTGTGGTGTAAGTACTCACCTATTTGACCTCCAACCTAGTTGAGGTTGCAGGGGTCGAGTCCAAGGCCTCACCTGGCCCCGCCTATCTGCCTCTTCAACTGGTCGTACTAGGTCACTCTCTTCCCTTAACCATGAGCCTTATCGTACCTCTGCTTAAAAGCGATGTATGTCCTGCCTCCACTACATCGCTTCCCAAAACTATTCCACTTCCTGACTACTCGTGGCTGAAGAAATACTTCCTAACCTCCCATTTATTCATCTGTGTCTTCAGCTTCCAACTGTGTCACCGTGTTGCTGTGTCCCAGTCTCGAACATCCTGTCTTTTGTCCCACCTTGTCAATTCCTCTCAGTATTTTGTAAGTCGATATCATGTCCCCACCGATCTCTCCTGTCCTCCAGTGTCGTCCAGGTTGATTTCCCCTTAACCCTCCTCGTAGGACAATACCTTTTAGCTCTGGGGAAAGGAACCTAGTCTTGTTTGCAAACCTTTGCACTTTCTCTAGTTTCCTTTACGTGCTTGGTATGTGTGGGGTCCAAAACTGGTGCCGCATATTTTCCAATATGGGCTTAAACGTACTCGGTGTACAGGTGTCCTGAACGATTTCCTTATTAAATGTTCGGAATGCTGTTCTGAGGTTTTGCCGCTAGCGGCCCATTTGCTGGCAGCAGTTTATTCGGTTGAATGTGCGCATGCCAAGGAAAGGATGTGGCCTGGTGGGTGGGTGATTTTATAATAAAAAAAAAAAAAAAAAAACTCCCCCACAACCCCAAGATCTTTTCCATCTCATTGAGTGAGGTTTTTTGTAGTCTCTGGCCCCCTAGACTGTACTCCGTCTGCGGTCTTCTTTTGCACCTTACCCCCATCCTCATGAACCAATTGCAACCTTGGTGGATGAAAACTCCAAGCCAGTTTTGCTGGACCAGGTTCCTGCAGCCTTCCAGATCCCTTTGTAGTTCTGCCTGTTCTCGATCGCATGAATTCTTCTTATCAACTTCACGTCCCTTCTGCTAATAGGGACCCTCGGATTCTTTTCCTTCCGTCAGGTCGTTCACAAATACCAAAACTCGACTGGTCCCTAGGAATGACCCCTGGGATCCCCGCTGGTTCACAGGTGCCGCCCAGTTTATTTTTATTCGTCCTGACACCTCTCCACGTACCAATACTCGCTGCTGTCTTCCTGACAAGTATTCCCTGATCCATTGTAGTGCCTTCCCTGTTATCCCTGCTTGTCCTCCATTTTTGCAACTAATCTCTTGTGTGGAACTGTGTCAAACGCCTTCTTGCAGTCCAAGAAAATGCAATCCACCCACCCCTCTCGCTCCTTTCTTACAGCTGTCACCATGTCCATAGAACCCAGTAAGGTTTGTACACAAGATTTCCCGTCCCTGAAACCATGTTGGCTGCTGTTGATGAGATCATTTCCTTGCCTAGGTGTTCCACACTCTTCTCAGAATCTTCTCCCCAATGGGACTTTGAAAGAGACTATACATGCAGTGACACTGGTCTGTAGTTTATGCTTCATGTCCTGTCTCCTTTTTCTTAAAGATTGGACTACATTTGCTGTCTTCCATGCCCTGTTCGATAGATGGAAAGGAATATTTGTTGATAGGGGTACACATAGCTCCTCTGCTCCCTCTCGTCAGGACCCATGGAGAGATGTTATCCGCCCCATTGCCATTTGAGGTATCTAGCTCATTCAGAGCCCTCTTCAACTTCTCCTCGTTGTGTGCACTGTGTCCCAGCACGTGGTGGTGTGCCCCACCTCTCTCCCGTCTCTCTGGAGCCCCTTCTGTCTCCTCTGTGAACACGTCTTTTAAATCGCTGTTGATTCCGCACTGACTTCCTTGTCAGTTCTTGTGTCTCGCCTCCTTCCTTCGTTCCGGATTTCCTGGTCATTGAACTGTTTGTTTTCCTCCTGATGTGCTGTAGAACAGTTTTGGGTCAGATTTGGGCGTTCGCTGCTATGTCGTTAGCATTGTCGTTGGGCCTCCCTCTTATCTGTGTAGATTCCTTTTCTGGCGCTACGACTGCTCTCCTTATTCTCCTGTGTCCTTTGGCCTGCTATAGTGCTCCATTCCCAGCACACTGGTTTTTGCCTCCTGCACCTTTGGGTAAACCATGCATGGGCTCATCCTGGCTTTTTCATTACTCCTGTTACCCTGGGGTACAACCCTCTCCTCAGCCTCCTTGCATTTTAGTTGCTACAATTCCATCACTCATTAACTGCTTCCCTGCCAATTCTCTGTTCCCACTGAACCCCGTTCAGGAATTCCTCATTCCCCGTGTGTATGGTGTGTGTGTGTAGTGTGTGTGTGTGTAGGTGTGCTGTGTGTGTGTGTGTGTGTGTAGGTAGTGTATGTTGTGTGTTATTTGTGTGTGTATGTGGGTGTGTGTGTGTGTGTATATGTGTGTGTAGGTGTGTGTATGTGTGTGTGTGTAATGGGTTGTGGTGGTGTGTGTGTTGTGTGGGTGTGTGTGTGTATGTGTGTGTGGGTGATGTTGTGTTGGTGGGTGTATGTGTGGCGCGTGTGTGTGTGTGTGTGTATGTGTGTGTGTGTGTATGTATGTGTTGTGTGTATGTGTGTGTGTGTGTGTGGTGTGTGTGTGTGGGTATGTGTGTGTGTGTGTTGTTGTGTGTTAATGTGTGGTGTGTGTGGTGTGTGTGTGGGTGTGTGTGTGTAATGTGTGTGTGTGTGTGTGAGTGTATGTATGTTGTGTGGTGTGTGTGTTGTATGTGTGTGTGTGTGTGTGGTGTGTGTGTTTGTGTGTATGTTATGTGCGTGTGTGTGTGTGTGTATGTATGTGGGTGTGGTTGTGTGTGTGTGTGTGTATGTATGTGCGTGTGTGTGTGTGTGTATGTAGTTTGTTGTGTGTGTGGGTGTGGGTATGTTTCAACTGTTGTATTTTCCTAAGTTAAAACTGGAAGAAAGAGGGGTGATAGTGGGGAGGAAGCGATAGTAAAGGTACGGTAGTGATTTTGGAAGGTAGTGATGGAGGAAACGGTAGTGAGGGAGGAGGGTAATAGGAGGGAGGAATATGAGGGATGAAGGTTAGTGAGGGAGGAAGATAGTGGTAGAGAAGGATAGTAAAGCAGAGGAAATCGTGAGTGTGATGGAATTGTGATGGAGGGATGGACATCTCAAGGGATGTAGGGGAACCCCGGGTATTCCACCGCCAAAACTCCAGATTTTCTCATTCACTCCCTCCAAACTCCAAATTTCTCATTCACAGTTCCTCCAAGAACTCCAGTATTTTCCCTCATTCACAACTCCTCCATAACTCCAGTTTTCTCATTCACCCTCCATAACACCAGTATTTTCTCATTGAGTGAGGTGATGGTGTTGAGTGAGCTGAAGGTGTTGAGTTGAGGGAGTTAAGTGAGGTGAGGAGTTTAAGTGAGTGGAGGGGTGTTTGAGGAGTAGGGTGTTGAGTGAGTTGAGGTTTGAGTGAGGTGAGGGTGTGGAGTGGAGGGGGGTGTGTGAGGTGAGTGGAGGGTGTGATGAGTTGAGGGTTTAAGTGATTGAGGGTGGTGAGTGGGAGTTGAGGGTGTTATGAGTTGAGGGTGTTTGATGAGTTGAGGTGTTGAGAGTGAGGGGGTTAGTGAGAGGGTGGTGAGTGAGTTAGGGTGGTGATGATTGAGGGTGGTGGATGATGTGAGGGGGTGAGATTGAAGGGTTTTGATGAGTGAGGGGGGAAGGGAGGGAGGGGGGTAGTAATTGAGGTGGGGGAGTGGATTGAGGGGGTGAGGGAGTTTGAGGGGTGTTGAGAGTTAGGGGGTGATGGGAGGGAGGGTGTTGAGTGGAGATGAGGTGGTTGAGGTGAGTGAGGAGTTGAGAGTGAGGGGGTGTGTAGGGTTAGGGGTGGAGTAGTGGAGGTTGAGTGAGTGAGGGGTGGTAATGAGTTAGGTGGTAGTGAGTTTGAGGGGGTTGAGTGAGGAGGGTTTGAGTAGTGGAGGTTTGTGTGAGTGGAGGGTGGTGAAGTGATTGAGGGGGGTTGATGTGTTGAGGTGTTGAGTGAGTTGATGGGTGTTGAGTGAGTTGAGGGTGTTGAGTGAGTTGAGGTGTTGAATGAGATGATGGGTGTTGATGAGTTGAGGGGTGTTGAGTGAGTTGGGGTGTTGAGTGAAGTTGAGGGTTGAGTGAGTTATAGGGTGGAGTAGGTGAGGGGGTGGATGATTGAGGGTGGTGAAGGAAGTGAGGGGTTGGAGGGGTGTGGAGGGGGTGTGGGAGGGAGGGGGGATGTGGGAGGGGGGTGGTGGTGGGTAGGTGGGGAGGGAGGGGTGGGTGTGATAGTGTGAGGGTGGTTTGAGTGAGTGAGGGGTTGATGAGTTGAGGGTTTGATGAGGATAGGGTGTTGAGTGGGGGTTTTGGTTGTGTGTATGTATGTGTGTGTGTGTACCACCTATTTTTTACTCACCTTTTTGGGGTTGCAGGGTCGAGTCATACTCCTGGCCCCCCCCCCTCTTCACTGATGCAACTGGGTCCCCCTTCCCCCGCTACATAGCTTTATCTTTCCCTCGCCTTAAAAAAACTAGTAGGTTTCCCCCGCCCCCACTACTTCACTTTTAGACTTTTCCAGACTTACTACCCCTTGACAAAGAAAATTTCCCTAACACCCCTTCGATTCACGATCTTTTCCTTCCCCAATTGTATTTGGTCGTGTCCCATCTCTGAACATCTGTCTTTGTCCCCCTTTTCTTTTCCCCCCAGAAATTTATATGCCCCTTTACATTTCCCCCTGCCCCCGGCCTCCAGTGTCGTCAGGCCTTCCCTCAACCTTCTTCGTGGGACAATCCCCGAGCTTTTGGGACAGTCTTGTTGCAAACCTTTGCATTTCCCTCTAATTTCCTTGACGTGCTTGACTGGGTGGGTTCCAAAGGGTGTGCTTACCCCAGTATGGCCTGACAAGGTAACAGGTCTTGAACACTCTTATGAGGTTCGAACGCTACCGTAGGTTTCCCACCCCCGAGCGCAGCAGTTATCTGATTTTTGGGGCCCTCGGGAGATATGCCTCGGTGTTATACCCCCCCCAATCTTTTTCCTTGAGTGGGGGTTTGCAGTTTTTGGCCATCTAAACTATATTGTGCCTGGGGCTTTTTTGCCCTTCCCCAATTTCATGCTTTGCATTTGGCGGGGTTAAACTCAAGGACCAGTTGCTGGACCAGGCTTGCACCCTGTCCGGGGTCTCTTTGTATCCCTGCCTGATCCTATCCGATTTGATTTTTTCATTAACTTCACAATTGCAAACAAGGACACTTCTGAGTCTTCCCCTTTCCGTTATGTCGTTCACATATCCCAAGAACAGAAAGGGGTCCTAGGACTGACCCCTGTGGAACCCCCCGCTTGTCACAAGCGCCCCTTGACACCTCGTCACGTACCATGACCGTTTTTGCCTCCCTGTCAGGTTTCTCTGATCCATTGCAGTGCTTTTCCTGTTAGTGGCCTGACTTCTATTTTTTCAGTAACCCTTGTGGGGAACTGTGTCAAATGCCTTTTTGCAGTCCAAAAAAGCAGTCGATCCACCCCTCTCTCTTTTGTCTTACTTCTGCACCTTGTCAAAAACTTAGTGGGTTTGTGACACGGGTTTTTCCTTTCCCCTAAAACCATGCTTTTTTGTAAATTTAAACTTTTTTTCTTTCCAGGTGCTCCACCCCCTCCCTCCTGATGATCTTCTCCCATGCCCTTTGCATACTATAACGTTAGTGTACAGGTTTTTAGTTAGTGCCTCAGTCCCGTCTCCCCTTTTTAAAAAATTTGGGGCTACATTTGCCCTCTTCCATACCTCGGGGGTTGCCCGTTTCAAATGATGTGTTGAAGATCTTTGTTAAGGGACACAAATTCCCTTTTTCCCTCTTTAAGGACCCACGGAAAATTGTCTGGGCCCCCGCTTTGAGGTGTCAAATTCGCATAGACTTCTTTACTTCCCCCTTGGTTTTTTAAAGTACCTCATCCAGCACTTCGGTGTACCCCCCTGTTCTGATTTTCCTGGGGCCTACTGGTTTCCACTGTAAAACTTTTTTAAATCTCGTGTTGAGCTCCTGACATACCCCTCGGTCGTTGCTTGTGAATTCCCCATCACCCTTCCTCAGTCTGATTACCTGGTCCTTGACTGTTGTTTTCCTCCTGATGTGGCTGTACAACAGCTTCGGGTCAGTCTTGACTTTTGATGCTATGTCATTTTCATATTGTCGCTGAGCCTCCCTTCTTATCTGTGCATATTCATTTTCTGGCTCTTCGGCTAATGTGTGTGTGTGTGTGTGTGTGTGTGTGTGTGTGTGTGTGTGTGTGTGTGTGTGTGTGTATGTATGTGTGTGTGTGTGTGTGTGTGTGTGTGTGTGTGTATGTATGTGTGTGTGGGTGTGTGGTATGTTTTCAACTATTGTAGTTTCCTAAGTTAACTGGAAGGGAAAGAGGGTGGATAGTGGGGGAGGAAGGATAGTAAGGGACGGTAGTGATTGTGGAAGGGTAGTGAGGGAGGAACGGTAGTGAGGGAGGGAGGGTAATGAGGGAGGGAGGATAGTGAGGGAGGAAGGATAGTGAGGGAGGAAGGATAGTGGTGGAGGATGGATAGTAAAGCAGAGGGAAATCGTGAGTGTGATGGATGGTGATGGAGGGATGGACACTCCAGGGATGTAGGGGAACCCGGGTATCCTCCTCCATAACTCCAATATTTCTCATTCACTCCTCCATAACTCCAGTATTTCTCATTCACTCCTCCATAACTCCAATATTTCTCATTCACTCCTCCATAACTCCAGTATTTCTCATTCACTCCTCCATAACTCCAATATTTCTCATTCACTCCTCCATAACTCCAGTATTTCTCATTGAGTGAGTTGATGGTGTTGAGTGAGCTGAAGGTGTTGAGTTGAGGGAGTTAAGTGAGTTGAGGGGTGTTGAGTGAGTTGAGGGTGTTGAGTGAGTTGAGGGTGTTGAGTGAGTTGAGGGTGTTGAGTGAGTTGAGGGGTGTTGAGTGAGTTGAGGGTGTTGAGTGAGTTGAGGGTGTTGAGTGAGTTGAGGGTGTTGAGTGAGTTGAGGGGTGTTGAGTGAGTTGAGGGTGTTGAGTGAGTTGAGGGTGTTGAGTGAGTTGAGTGTGTTGAGTGAGTTGGGGTGTTGAGTGAGTTGAGGGTGTTTGAGTGAGATGAGGGTGTTTGAGTGAGTTGAGGGTGTTGAGTGAGTTGGGGTGTTGAGTGAGTTGAGGGTGTTGAGTGAGTTGAGGGTGTTAGTGAGTTGAGGGTGTTGAGTGATTGAGGGGTGTTGAGTGAGTTGAGGGTGTTGAGTGAGATGAGGGTGTTGAGTGAGTTGAGGGGTGTTGAGTGAGTTGAGGGTGTTGAGTGAGTTGAGGGTGTTGAGTGAGTTGAGGGGTGTTGAGTGAGTTGAGGGTGTTGAGTGAGTTGAGGGTGTTGAATGAGTTGAGGGTGTTGAGTGAGTTGAGGGTGTTGAGTGAGTTGAGGGTGTTGAGAGTTGAGGGTGTTGAGTGAGTTGAGGGTGTTGAGTGAGTTGAGGGTGTTGAATGAGTTGAGGGTGTTGAGTGAGTTGAGGGTGTTGAGTGAGTTGAGGGTGTTGAGTGAGATGAGGGTGTTGAGTGAGTTGAGGGTGTTGAGTGAGTCGAGGGTGTGAGTGAGCTGAGGATGTTGAGTGAGTTGAGTGAGCTGAGGGTGTTGAGTGAGTTGAGGGCGTTGAGTGAGTTGAGGGTGTTAAGTGAGTTGAGGGTGTTGAGTGAGTTGAGGGTGTTGAGTGAACTGAGGGCGTTGAGTGAGTTGAGGGTGTTGAGTGAGTTGAGGGTGTTGAGTGAGTTGAGGGTGTTGAGTGAGTCGAGGGTGTTGAGTGAGTTGAGGGTGTTGAGTGAGTTGAGGGTGTTGAGTGAGTTGAGGGTGTTGAGTGAGCTGAGGGTGTTGAGTGAGTTGAGGGTGTTGAGTGAGCTGAGGGTGTTGAGTGAGTTGAGGGTGTTGAGTGAGTTGAGGTGTTGAGTGAGTTGAGGGTGTTGATGAGTTGAGGGTGTTGAGTGAGTTGAGGGTGTTGAGTGAGTTGAGGGTGTTGGTAGTGAGGGTGTTGAGTGAGTTGAGGGTGTTGAGTGAGTCGAGGGTGTTGAGAGTGAGGGTTTGAGTGAGTTGAGTGAGCTGAGGGTGTTGAGTGAGTTGAGGCGTTGAGTGAGTTGAGGGTGTTGAGTGAGTTGAGGGTGTTGAGTGAGTTGAGGGTGTTGAGTGAATGAGGGTGTTGAGTGAGTTGAGGGTGTTGAGTGAGTTGAGGGTGTTGAGTGAGTTGAGGGTGTTGAGTGAGTCGAGGGTGTTGAGTGAGTTGAGGGTGTTGAGTGAGTTGAGGGTGTTGAGTGAGTTGAGGGTGTTGAGTGAGCTGAGGGTGTTGAGTGAGTTGAGGGTGTTGAGTGAGCTGAGGGTGTTGAGTGAGTTGAGGGTGTTGAGTGAGTTGAGGGTGTTGAGTGAGCTGAGGGTGTTGAGTGAGTTGAGGGTGGCCCTCTAACCAGCCTGGCTGAGTACTGACTAATCATGTTTGAGCACTCAAGAACTCCACGCCTGATTGGCTAGTTTGATGCGTCAGCTGGTCGCTGGGTTTGGGGGGGGAGGTCTTGTGTTGACACTATGACATGACTTGTATGGTGAAGTGACAGCCACCATAAATAATCAAGTCACAGTACCATGACTGGAACAATACACAAATAACCCGGACGTAGGTCCGACTTGAACCATTGACCAGTCACAGTGTGTGACTAGTTTCAGTCCCAGTTGGACCGAAACATCGTGGTAATCTCTCTCCCGTGTGCGGGTTATTTGTGTATTGTTCCAATTACGGTATTGTGACTTGTCGCTATTTTGGAGTAATGGAGGAAGGTCTTATGTCTCTTATGCAGGGATGATAAAGGAGGGGGATATGATTACAACGTACCAAGTACTCTACGGCATGGACGGGGTAATCAAGGACACTCTCAAACAGGATGAAACAAGAACAAGAGAAAGTAGATGACACACACATCCATTTATTTAACTTAAGAATGACACAGAAGTACAATCTAAAATTTAGCAACACAGTTGAGGGTGACTGTATGGAAAGGTTCCAAAGTAGATGTGACAACTATTTCTCATCAGTCAGTGTGAAGGCAGGAGGCAGGGCCAAGAAATAGACTTCAACAGCAGGAACTCAAATAGGTAGAGACGTATTTATTGACACCCAGGAGCATTAAGTGAGCACAGACCCACAGCTTCTGTATGTTAGATAAACCCACAATGTGTAGGTTCGCCAAGACATCCTGACCTGGGTCCTCTCCATGTGGTGACCCGCCGGTGTGACCTGCAGTGTACAGGTCCCTCTCAAGTACAGCCTACCCATCATTGTACTCTTGACTCTCCACACTATATATATATACTCACGTACTCTTTGTCCTGGTGACAGTCCTCCTATGAGGAGCCACCACCGGGTCACCACATGGAGGAGACCCGGGCCAGGATTACCTGGTGAACCTACCTGACTCTGACTTGATAAAGCCCGGCGAAATGTTGCCAATAAAGGAACACATTGCACTGCATTTGTGTTTATTTTTCCATCGTGTCGGTATTTTTATACCATTTCTCTCCAGTTTCTGTATGTTAGGTAAACACAGAGACCAGGATGGCCGTAGGGAGGTACTCCACTCTGCCTGTTTATGTGCTACTACCCCGAGAGAGAGAGAGAGAGAGAGAGAGAGAGAGAGAGAGAGAGTTTATAAGAAAGACTGATAGCTGACTTGGGGGTCCACACAGAGGCCGTCTATTAATTAAGTTTATTGAAGGACAGGTACACATAAGTACAATTATCTTACATAGTGTGACTTACCCAGGATAACTCTAAAAAGTCAAACTAAGTGGCTTATTTCTATTTGGGATCCTTGAGAAACCATCTACTTCTGTCTAGATTAAGGACTCGTGTATTATTTAGGTATATGAGTCAAGGATATTAAACATAAGAACATAAGAAAGAAGGAACACTGCAGCAGGCCTACTGGTCCATGCGAGGCAGGTCCAAGTCTCCTACCGGCTTAAGCCAATGACCGAACCTAGTCAGGTCAGGTTACATTCACTTAAGGAAGGAGTACGACATCAGACCTAGTAGCACAAGCTAGTCAGGTCCAACTCACACCCACCAACATCCACTCATGTATTTATCTAACCTATTTTTAAAACTACACAACGTTTTAGCTTCTATGACGGTACTCGGGAGCTTGTTCCACTCATCCACAACTCTATTACCAAACCAGTACTTTCCTATATCCTTCCTGAATCTGAATTTTTCCAACTTGCTGCGAGTCCTGTCTTGGCTAGATATTTTTAGCATGCTATTTACATCCCCTATATTTATTCCTGTCTTCCATTTATACACCTCAGTCATATCCTCCCTAATTCTACGCCTTTCTAGAGAGTGCAGATTCAGGGCCTCAGTCTATCCTCATAGGGAAGATTTCTGATACATGGGGTCAACTTTGTCATCCTCCTTTGTACGTTTTTCAGAGCATTTATATCCATTTGTTATACGGTGACCAGAAGAACAACCTGAGTTGAAGAACAACCTGAGGACTTCTGTTATTTATGCTTCTTGATATGAAGCCAAGGATTCTGTTCGCCTTATTGCGAACACTTATGCACTGTTGTCTTGGTTTTAGATTACTGCTAACCAGAACTCCTAAATCCTTTTCGCAATTAGTAGTACTAAGCTCTACATTATTTAGTTCATATGTGGCATGGTTATTTTCCTGTCCATTGTTTAGAACTCTGCAGAAGATTTTCCCCGGAGAGAGAAAGGAGTGAGAGAGAGAGGGGGGATGGGGGAGGCGTGCAAGAGTACAGAGTAGAGTGGCCACACTAAACATAACCTCTGCACTGGTCTTGTGCCTTCATTACACACTAATTGGCTTTCTCGGGACGCCTGTCTTACTAGGGAGGAGGAGTGGGAAGGAGGAGGGGAGGGAGGGTGGAAATAGAGGGAGAAGAAGCAAGAGGCAAGAAAGGAAAGAAGGGGGGCGGGGGGCAGAGGGAAGGAACGGAAGGAGACAGAAAGAAGAGAATATCAGAGACCACACAAGAAAGTCAAGATGGATGGACTACATGTTTGTGGACTATAAAGGTATATGACAGTTTAAATCAAGGGTGAATGTGAAGTCCAGGACCTTTCCTTAATTCATGATATAACATAACAAATCTTTGAGGAGAATTGTGTTGTAGAGGTGTGAGCAAAGCTCAGAGTTAAGGAAAGATCCTGGACTTCACCTTACGAAACAGACAAAGCAAATGCGATAATAATTATGGACAAGGTAGATTATAGTGGAAAAATGAACATTAGAAGATGGGGAACTTACGTGTCCCTTAAGCTTGCCAGAAATGCTAAGCGTAAATATGAACTTTTAACATGCACTTGAGTGTCACTCATGTCTGTATGAGCAATGTATCGTGTTTATACACAAATGGGTATTTGTATGTCTCCATATAATGTTAACCAGACTGTGGAGATCATCACAGTCATTACCACCAGTCCTGTTAGGTACCACCAGTCCTGTTAGGTACCACCAGTCCTGTTAGGTACCACCAGTCCTGTTAGGTACCACCAGTCCTGTTAGGTATCACCAGTCCTGTTAGGTACCACCAGTCCTGTTAGGTATCACCAGTCCTGTTAGGCACCACCAGTCCTGTTAGGCACCACCAGTCCTGTTAGGTACCACCTGTCCTGTTAGGTACCACCAGTCCTGTTAGGTACCACCAGTCCTGTTAGGTACCACCTGTCCTGTAAGGTACCACCAGTCCTGTTAGGTACCACCAGTCCTGTTAGGTACCACCTGTCCTGTTAGGTACCACCAGTCCTGTTAGGTACCACCAGTCCTGTTAGGTACCACCAGTCCTGTTAGGTATCACCAGTCCTGTTAGGTATCACCAGTCCTGTTAGGTACCACCAGTCCTGTTAGGTACCACCAGTCCTGTTAGGCACCACCAGTCTTGTTAGGTACCACCAGTCCTGTTAGGTACCACCAGTCCTGTTAGGTACCACCAGTCCTGTTAGGGACCACCAGTCCTGTTAGGTACCACCAGTCCTGTTAGGTATCACCAGTCCTGTTAGGCACCACCAGTCCTGTTAGGTACCACCAGTCCTGTTAGGTACCACCAGTCCTGTTAGGTACCACCAGTCCTGTTAGGTACCACCAGTCCTGTTAGGTATCACCAGTCCTGTTAGGTACCACCAGTCCTGTTAGGTACCACAGTCCTGTTAGGTACCACCAGTCCTGTTAGGTACCACCAGTCCTGTTAGGTACCACCAGTCCTGTTAGGCACCACCAGTCCTGTTAGGTACCACCAGTCCTGTTAGGTACCACCAGTCCTGTTAGGCACCACCAGTCCTGTTAGGCACCACCAGTCCTGTTAGGTACCACCAGTCCTGTTAGGTACCACCAGTCCTGTTAGGTACCACCAGTCCTGTTAGGCACCACCAGTCCTGTTAGGCACCACCAGTCCTGTTAGGTACCACCAGTCCTGTTAGGCACCACCAGTCGTGTTAGGTACCACCAGTCCTGTTAGGTACCACCAGTCCTGTTAGGTACCACCAGTCCTGTTAGGTACCACCAGTCCTGTTAGGTATCACCAGTCCTGTTAGGCACCACCAGTCCTGTTAGGCACCACCAGTCCTGTTAGGCACCACCAGTCCTGTTAGGCACCACCAGTCCTGTTAGGTACCACCAGTCCTGTTAGATACCACCAGTCCTGTTAGGTACCACCAGTCCTGTTAGGCACCACCAGTCCTGTTAGGTACCACCAGTCCTGTTAGGTACCACCAGTCCTGTTAGGTACCACCAGTCCTGTTAGGCATCACCAGTCCTGTTAGGTACCACCAGTCCTGTTAGGTACCACCAGTCCTGTTAGGTACCACCAGTCCTGTTAGGTACCACCAGTCCTGTTAGGTACCACCAGTCCTGTTAGGCACCACCAGTCCTGTTAGGTATCACCAGTCCTGTTAGGTACCACCAGTCCTGTTAGGTACCACCAGTCCTGTTAGGCACCACCAGTCCTGTTAGGTACCACCAGTCCTGTTAGGTACCACCAGTCCTGTTAGGCACCACCAGTCCTTTAGGTACCACCAGTCCTGTTAGGTACCACCAGTCCTGTTAGGTACCACCAGTCCTGTTAGGTACCACCAGTCCTGTTAGGTACCACCAGTCCTGTTAGGCACCACCAGTCCTGTTAGGCACCACCAGTCATGTTAGGTACCACCAGTCCTGTTAGGTACCACCAGTCCTGTTAGGTACCACCAGTCCTGTTAGGCACCACCAGTCCTGTTAGGTACCACCAGTCCTGTTAGGTACCACCAGTCCTGTTAGGTACCACCAGTCCTGTTAGGTACCACCAGTCCTGTTAGGTACCACCAGTCCTGTTAGGTACCACCAGTCCTGTTAGGCACCACCAGTCCTGTTAGGTACCACCAGTCCTGTTAGGTACCACCAGTCCTGTTAGGTACCACCAGTCCTGTTAGGTACCACCAGTCCTGTTAGGCACCACCAGTCCTGTTAGGTACCACCAGTCCTGTTAGGTACCACCAGTCCTGTTAGGCACCACCAGTCCTGTTAGGCACCACCAGTCCTGTTAGGTACCACCAGTCCTGTTAGGTACCACCAGTCCTGTTAGGCACCACCAGTCCTGTTAGGTACCACCAGTCCTGTTAGGTACCACCAGTCCTGTTAGGTACCACCAGTCCTGTTAGGTACCACCAGTCGTGTTAGGTACCACCAGTCCTGTTAGGTACCACCAGTCCTGT
>NC_069454.1:20571977-20574477 GCF_026875155.1 Cherax quadricarinatus | reverse complement strand
TGGAGGGTGTGGTGGAGGGTGGTGTTGGAGTGTGGTGGCTGAGGGTTAGTTGTGGAGGGTGTGGTGGAGGGTGGTATTGGAGTGTGGTGGTTGGGTTGTGTTGGAGTGTGGTGGTTGAGGGTTGTGTTGGAGTGTGGGGGTTGAGGGTTGTGTTGGAGTGTGGTGGTTGAGGGTGGTGTTGGAGTGTGGGGGGTTGAGGGTGGTGTTGGAGTGTGGTGGTTAAGGGTTGTGTTGGAGTGTGGTGGTGAGGGGGGTGTTGGAGTGTGGTGGTGGAGGGTGGTGTTGGAGTGTGGTGGTTGAGGTTGTGTTGGAGTGTGGTGGTTGAGGGTTGTGTTGGAGTGTGGTGGTGGAGGGTGGTTGGAGTGTGTGGTTGAGGGTTGTGTTGGAGTGTGGTGGTTGATTGTGGTTGGTGAAGTGTGGTGGTTGAGGGTTGTGGTTGGAGTGTGGTGGTGAGGGTTGTGTTGGAGTGTGGTGGTTGAGGGTTGTGTTGGAGTGTGGTGGTTGAGGGTGGTGTTGGAGTGTGGTGGTTGAGGGTTGTGTTGGAGTGTGGTGGTTGATGTGGTGGTGAAGTGTGGGGGTTGAGGGTTGTGTTGGAGTGTGGTGGTTGAGGGTTGTGTTGGAGCGTGGTGGTTGAGGGTTGTGTTGGAGTGTGGTGGTCGAGGGTTTGGTGTTTGGAGTGTGGTGGTTGAAGGTGGTTGTTGGAAATGTGGTGGTTGAGGGTGGTGTTGAAGGTGTGGTGGTTTAGGTGGTTTGAGTGTGTGGTTTAGGTGGTTTTGGAGTGTGGGGTTGAGGGTGTTTGGAGAGTTGAGGGTGTGTTGGAGTTGTGGTGTTGAGGGTGTGGTGAAGTGTGGGGTTGAGGGTGGTGTTGGAGTGTGTTTGGTTGAGGGTGGTTGTGGAGTGTTGGGGGTTGAGGGTGGGGTTGGAGTGGTGGTTGAGGTGGTGTTGGAGTGTGGTGTTGAGGGTGGGTTGGAGTTTGGTGGTTGAGGGTGTGTTGGAATGTGTGGTCGAGGGTGGTTTTGATGTGGTGGTTAGGGTGGTGGTGGTGAGAGAGGTGATGGAGTTTTGATGGTTGAAGGTGGTGGGTTTACGGTGGTGGTTTGGGGTGTGGTGGGTTTAGGTTTGGGGGTTGAGGGTGGGGGTTGAGGGTGGTGGTGGTGAAGTGTGGTGGTTTGAAGGGGGTGGGGGAGTGTGGGGTTGAGGGTGGTGTTGGAGTGGGTGGTTGAGGTGGTTTGGAGTGGGGTGGTCGAGGGGGGTGTTGGAGTGTGGTGGTTGAGAGGGTGGGGGTGGAGGGGGGTGATGGAGTGTGATGGTTGAGGGTGGTGGTTGAGGGGGGTGGTGGAGTGGGGTGGTCGAGGGGGTTTTGGAGTGTGGGGGTTTTTGGGTGGGGTGGTGTTGGGGAGGGTGGTGATGGAGTGGATGGTTGTGGTGGTGGTTGAGGTGGGGGTTTGAGTGTGGGGGTTGAGGGTGGTGTTGAGGGTGGTGTTGAGGGGGTGTTGGAGTGGGGTGGTTGAGGGTGGTGGTGGGGAGGGTGGTGATGGATTTGTGATTGTTGAGGGTGGTTGGTTGAGGGTGGGGGTGGAGTGTGGTGGTTGAGGGTGGGGGTTGAGGGTGGTGGTTGAGGGTGGTGGTGGAGGGTGGTGATGGAGGGGAGGGTTGAGGGTGGTGGTTGAGGGTGGTTGTGAGGGTGTGGTGGAGGGTGGTGTGGAAGGTGGTGTGATGGAGGTGGAGGTGGTTATTGGGATTTTAAATATTGTGTAGTAAAGAGTGTGTGAATGTTGGAGTGCTAGAGGGAGGGAAGGAGGGAGAGTGTTGGAGGTTGTTATTGTGATGGAGAGAAAGCTTTGTTGGTGAAGGTGTGTCCAGGTAACGTTAAGGTGGCGAGGGAAACTTCCTTTCACTCGTGTCGGAGTCATTGTCGGAGTCATTGTTGGAGTCATTGTGTTGGAGAATAGTCTGGAAAATGTGCAAACACCACCAACACTCTCCACTTCTCTCCCTCTCTCCCTTGCTGCCTGTTGCTTCAACTAGCTCCCTCTCTCCCTTGCTGCCTGTTACTTCACCTAGCTCCCTATCTCCCTTGCTACCTGTTGCTTCACCTAGCTCTCTCTCTCTCTCCCTCCCTTGATACCTTTTGCTTTTCACCTAGCTCGCCTCTCTTCTCTCCCTCCCTTGCTACCTGTTACTTCACCTAGCTCCCTCTCTCCCTTGCTGCCTGTTACTTCACCTAGCTCCCTATCTCCCTTGCTGCCTGTTACTTCACCTAGCTCCCTATCTCCTTTGCTGCCTGTTACTTCACCTAGCTCCCTCTCTCCCTTGCTGCCTGTTGCTTCAACTAGCTCCCTCTCTCCCTTGCTGCCTGTTACTTCACCTAGCTCCCTATCTCCCTTGCTACCTGTTGCTTCACCTAGCTCTCTCTCTCTCTCCCTCCCTTGATACCTGTTGCTTCACCTAGCTCGCTCTCTCTCTCTCCCTCCCTTGCTGCCGGTTGCTTCACCTAGCT
>NC_069454.1:20549477-20566977 GCF_026875155.1 Cherax quadricarinatus | reverse complement strand
GTATTAATGTGGTGGGAGGTATATTACTGTGGTGGAGGTATATTACTGTGGTGGGAGGTATATTACTGTGGTGGGAGGTATATTACTGTGGTGGGAGGTATATTACTGTGGTGGGAGGTATATTACTGTGGTGGAGGTATATTACTGTGGTGGGAGGTATATTACTGTGGTGGGAGGTATATTACTGTGGTGGGAGGTATTACTGTGGTGGGAGGTATATTACTGTGGTGGAGTATATTACTGTGGTGGGAGGTATATTACTGTGGTGGGAGGTATATTACTGTGGTGGGAGGTATTACTGTGGTGGGAGGTATATTACTGTGGTGGAGGTATATTACTGTGGTGGGAGGATATATTACTGTGGTGGGAGGTATTACTGTGGTGGGAGGTATATTACTGTGGTGGGAGGTATATTACTGTGGGGGGAGGTATTACTGTGGTGGGAGGTATATTACTGTGGTGGGAGGTATATTACTGTGGTGGGAGGTATTACTGTGGTGGGAGGTATATTACTGTGGTGGGAGGTATATTACTGTGGTGGAGGTATATTACTGTGGTGGGAGGTATATTACTGTGGTGGGAGGTATATTACTGTGGTGGGAGGTATTACTGTGGTGGGAGGTATATTACTGTGGTGGGAGGTATATTTACGTGGCAGAATGAATGTCAGTGTGATAGAAGGTATATATGTGTGGTGGGAGGTATAGATGTGTGATAGAAAATATATCAGTGTGATGGGAAGTATATCTGCCCAGTGATAGAAGTGCGAGTTATATTATTGCAGAACAACACAAACACAAATATATATATATATATATATATATATATATATATATAAATATATAATATTATATATATATATATATATATATATATATATATATATATATATGTATATATATATATGCACGACAAGCCACGGGGGGGGGGGGTAGAAATCTTTAGCTCAAGTACTTTCACACTTCTCAGTGCGTCATCAGGAGCTGTGCAATGTTGCAAGGGAGCAACCAAGCAGGGAGAGAGGTTTCAGAGTAGCGTAGGTGTCACCTTCCACGGTTACCCTAAGGGTAAGATTTCCACCTCCTTCACACCCCCGTGGCGTCTCCTGCATAGTTAATGTCGCCCGTCTGCGATTGTTTGTATATATATATATATATATAATATATATATATATATATATATATATATATATATTTTATATATATATATATATATATATATATATATATATATATATATATATCTTCCTTGATCCATACGGGATTACCGCTTCTTCTATAGTAATACTAATACTACTACTACTACTACTACTACTACTAATAATAATAATAATAACAATAATAATATCCTGCCCACTAGTCATGTCAGGTTATCACCCCTGCTTCCTACTAGTCATGTCAGGTTATCACCCCTGCTCCCTACTAGTCATGTCAGGTTATCATCCCTGCTCCCCACTAGTCATGTCAGGTTATCACCCCTACTGCCCACTAGTCATGTCAGGTTATCATCCCTGCTCCCCACTAGTCATGTCAAATTATCACCCCTGCTGCCCACTAGTCATGTCAGGTTATCACTCCTGCTGCCCACTAGTCATGTCAGGTTATCACCCCTGCTCCCCACTAGTCATGTCAGGTTATCACCTCTGCTGCCCACTAGTCATGTCAGGTTATCACCCCTGCTCCCCATTAGTCATGTCAGGTTATCACCCCTGCTGCCCACTAGTCATGTCAGGTTATCACCCCTGCTGCCCACTAGTCATGTCAGGTTATCACCCCTGCTCCTCACTAGTCATGTCAGGTTATCACCCCTGCTGCCCACTAGTCATGTCAGGTTATCACCCCTGCTCCCCATTAGTCATGTCAGGTTATCACCCCTGCTGCCCACTAGTCATGTCAGGTTATCACCCCTGCTGCCCACTAGTCATGTCAGGTTATCACCCCTGCTCCTCACTAGTCATGTCAGGTTATCACCCCTGCTCCCCACTAGTCATGTCAGGTTATCACCCCTGCTGTAGATGAATGGTTCAAAGAACCGACATGTGTCGGTTAGACATGTGTCTAACCGACGCATGTGTCTAATTTAACATCACCCCTGCTCCCTACTAGTCATGTCAGATTATCACCCCTGTTCCCTACTAGTCATGTCAGGTTATCACCCCTGCTGCCCACTAGTCATGTCAGGTTATCACTCCTGCTGCCCACTAGTCAGGTCAGGTTATCCCTGCTCCCCACTAGTCATGTCAAGTTATCACCCCTGCTGCCCACTAGTCATGTCAAGTTATCACCCCTGCTGCCCACTAGTCATGTCAGGTTATCACCCCTGCTGCCCACTAGTCATGTCAGGTTATCACCTCTGCTGCCCACTAGTCATGTCAAGTTATCACCCCTGCTGCCCACTAGTCATGTCAGGTTATCACTCCTGCTGCCCACTAGTCATGTCAGGTTATCAACCCTGCTCCCCACTAGTCATGTCAGGTTATCACCCCTGCTGCCCACTAGTCATGTCAGGTTATCACCCCTGCTCCCTACTAGTCATGTCAGATTATCACCCCTGCTCCCTACTAGTCATGTCAGGTTATCACCCCTGCTGCCCACTAGTCATCTCAGGTTATCACCCCTGCTGCCCACTAGTCAGGTCAGGTTATCATCCCTGCTCCCCACTAGTCATGTCAAGTTATCACCCCTGCTGCCCACTAGTCATGTCAAGTTATCACCCCTGCTGCCCACTAGTCATGTCAGGTTATCACCCCTGCTGCCCACTAGTCATGTCAGGTTATCACCTCTGCTGCCCACTAGTCATGTCAAGTTATCACCCCTGCTGCCCACTAGTCATGTCAGGTTATCACTCCTGCTGCCCACTAGTCATGTCAGGTTATCAACCCTGCTCCCCACTAGTCATGTCAGGTTATCACCCCTGCTGCCCACTAGTCATGTCAGGTTATCACCCCTGCTGCCCACTAGTCATGTCAGGTTATCACCCCTGCTCCCCACTCATGTCAGGTTATCACCCCTGCTGCCCACTAGTCATGTCAGGTTATCACCCCTGCTGCCCACTAGTCATGTCAGGCTATCACCCTTGCTCCCCACTAGTCATGTCAGGTTATCACCCCTTCCCCCACTAGTCATGTCAGGCTATCACCCCTGCTCCCCACTAGTCATGTCAGGTTATCGCCCCTGCTCCCCACTAGTCATGTCAGGCTATCACCCCTGCTCCCCACTAGTCATGTCAGGTTATCAGCCCTGCTCCCCACTAGTCATGTCAGGCTATCACTCCTGCTCCCCACTAGTCATGTCAGGTTATCACCCCTGCTCCCCACTAGTCATGTCAGGCTATCACCCCTGCTCCCCACTAGTTATGTCAGGTTATCACCCCTGCTCCCCACTAGTCATGTCAGGCTATCACCCCTGCTCCCCACTAGTCATGTCAGGTTATCACCCCTGTTGCCCACTAGTCATGTCAGGTTATCACCCCTGCTGCCCACTAGTCATGTCAAGTTATCACCCCTGCTCCCCACTAGTCATGTCAGGTTATCACCCCTGCTCCCCACTAGTCATGTCAGGTTATCACCCCTGCTGCCCACTAGTCATGTCAGGTTATCACCCCTGCTGCCCACTAGTCATGTCAAGTTATCACCCCTGCTCCCCACTAGTCATGTCAGGTTATCACCCCTGCTCCCCACTAGTCATGTCAGGTTATCACCCCTGCTGCCCACTAGTCATGTCAAGTTATCACCCCTGCTCCCCACTAGTCATGTCAGGTTATCACCCCTGCTCCCCACTAGTCATGTCAGGTTATCACCCCTGCTGCCCACTCCCCAACAAGCGCCTGAGGGCGGGTGATGAAAGCGGTGCAGGCGGGGAGAATGCTGAGAGGACTAAGAGGGGGGGGGATGGGAAGGGGAGATTTGGGGTTGGGAGGAGGAGGGGGAGGAGGTTAAGGACAGGGAATAGGGGTCCAAGGATCTACTCCAGTGAGTATGTTAATGATGTTCCTGCTGAACCCCTGGCACTCTCTCTCTCTCTCTCTCTCTCTCTCTCTCTCTCTCTCTCTCTCTCTCTCTCTCTCTCTTCCATAATGGAGGTCAGTACCAGCTAATGTAAGTATAACGACGATACAAATGGACTTGCACTTTGCCAGTGTAAGGGTCAGCTAGTGTCATGGTGTCCCAGTAGGTGGCAGTGACTGCACCTTCAGAACCTGCACCAGCAGCATCAGTCAGCCAGGCAAGACTGTTGTTTCAACAGTAAGTTAAGAGTGAGCAGTGAGGTACAAGGTATTGTGAGGGAGGACAGGAGGGTGATGTTGCCTGGTGCACTCGCTACCTACCTCACTCAGTCACTCGCTACCTCACTCAACCTCTCACTAAACCTACACGGACAGTATCGTACATACAAGAGATGGGACAATCTGTAGTCAAGAGATTCCTGTTGTTTGTTCAGTAACTGCATCAGTTGACAGTGATAGTAGTCTACCTTCCTGGAGAGTATTCCGGGGGTCAACGCCTCCGCTGCTCAGTCCTTCACCAGGCCACCCGGTGGATCAGGGCCTGATCAACCAGGCTGTTACTGCTGGCCCCCACTTAAACTGATGTACGAACCACAGCCCAACTGATCAGATACTGACTTTAGATATCTGTCTAGCTCCCTCTTGAAGGCAGCCAGGGGTCTTGAAGGCAGCCAGGGGTCTTGAAGGCAGCCAGGGGTCTTGAAGGCAGCCAGGGGTCTGGAAGGCAGCCAGAGGTCTTGAAGGCAGCCAGGGGTCTTGAAGGCAGCCAGAGGTCTTGAAGGCAGCCAGGGGTCTTGAAGGCAGCCAGAGGTCTTGAAGGCAGCCAGGGGTCTTGAAGGCAGCCAGAGGTCTTGAAGGCAGCCAGGGGTCTTAAAGGCAGCCAGGGGTCTTGAAGGCAGCCAGGGTCTTGAAGGCAGCCAGGGGTCTTGAAGGCAGCCAAGGTCTTGAAGGCAGCCAGGCGTCTTGAAGGCAGCCAGAGGTCTTGAAGGCAGCCAGAGGTCTTGAAGGCAGCCAGAGGTCTTGAAGGCAGCCAGGGGTCTTGAAGGCAGCCAGGCATCTTGAAGGCAGCCAGGGGTCTTGAAGGCAGCCAGAGGTCTTGAAGGCAGTCAGGGGTCTTGAAGGCAGCCAGGGGTCTTGAAGGCAGCCAGGGGTCTTGAAGGCAGCCAGAGGTCTTGAAGGCAGCAAGGGGTCTTGAAGGCAGCCAGAGGTCTTGAAGGCAGCCAGGGGTCTTGAAGGAAGCCAGAGGTCTTGAAGGCAACCAGGGGTCTTGAAGGCAGCCAGAGGTCTTGAAGGCAGCCAGAGGTCTTGAAGGCAACCAGGGGTCTTGAAGGCAGCCAGAGGTCTTGAAGGCAGTCAGAGGTCTTGAAGGCAACCAGGGGTCTTGAAGGCATCCAGAGGTCTTGAAGGCAGCCAGGGGTCTTGAAGGCAGCCAGAGGTCTTGAAGGCAGCCAGGGGTCTTGAAGGCAGCCAGAGGTCTTGAAGGCAGCCAGGAGTCTTGAAGGCAGCCAGAGGTCTTGAAGGCAGCCAGGGGTCTTGAAGGCAGCCAGGGGTCTTGAAGGCAGCCAGGGTCTTGAAGGCAGCCAGAGGTCTTGAAGGCAGCCAGAGGTCTTGAAGGCAGCCAGGGGTCTTGAAGGCAGCCAGGGGTCTTGAAGGCAGCCAGAGGTCTTGAAGGCAGCCAAGGGTCTTGAAGGCAGCCAGAGGTCTTGAAAGCAGCCAGGAGTCTTGAAGGCAGCCAGAGGTCTTGAAGGCAGCCAGAGGTCTTGAAGGCAGCCAGGGGTCTTGAAGGCAGCCAGAGGTCTTGAAGGCAGCCAGGGGTCTTGAAGGCAGCCAGGCATCTTGAAGGCAGCCAGGGGTCTTGAAGGCAGCCAGAGGTCTTGAAGGCAGTCAGGGGTCTTGAAGGCAGCCAGGCATCTTGAAGGCAGCCAGGGGTCTTGAAGGCAGCCAGAGTCTTGAAGGCAGCCAAGGGTCTTGAAGGCAGCCAGGAGTTTTTGAAGGCAGCCAGGGTCTGAAGGCAGCCAGAGGTCTTGAAGGCAGTCCAGGGGTCTTGAAGGCAGCCAGAGGTCTTGAAGGCAGCCAGGGGTCTTGAAGGCAGCCAGAGGTCTTGAAGGCAGCCAGGGGTCTTGAAGGCAGCCAGAGGTCTTGAAGGCAGCCAGAGGTCTTGAAGGCAGCAAGGGGTCTTGAAGGCAGCCAGAGGTCTTGAAGGCAGTCAGGGGTCTTGAAGGCAGCCAGAGGTCTTGAAGGCAGCCAGGGGTCTTGAAGGCAGCCAGAGGTCTTGAAGGCAGCAGGGTCTTGAAGGCAGCCAGAGGTCTTGAAGGCAGCCAGGGGTCTTGAAGGCAGCCAGAGGTCTTGAAAAGGGAGCCAGGGGTCTTGAAGGCAGCCAGAGGTCTTGAAGGCAGCCAGGGTCTTGAAGGCAGCCAGAGGTCTTGAAGGCAGCCAGGGGTCTTGAAGGCAGCCAGAGGTCTTGAAGGCAGCCAGGGTCTTGAAGGCAGCCAGGGTCTTGAAGGCAGCCAGGGTCTTGAAGGCAGCCAGGGTCTTGAAGGCAGCCAGAGGTCTTGAAGGCAGCCAGGGGTGTTGAAGGCAGCCAGGGGTCTTGAAGGCAGCCAGAGGTCTTGAAGGGAGCCAGAGGTCTTGAAGGCAGCCAAGGATCTTGAAGGCAGCCAGAGGTCTTGAAGGCAGCCAGAGGTCTTGAAGGCAGCCAGGGGTCTTGAAGGCAGCCAAGGTCTGAGCAGCAGGTCTTGAAGCAGCCAGGGTCTTGAAGGCAGCCAGGGTCTTGAAGGCAGCCAGGGGTCTTGAAGGCAGCCAGAGGTCTTGAAGGCAGCCAGAGGGCTTGAAGGCAGCCAGAGGTCTTGGGAGAAGGCAGCCAGAGGTCTTGAAGCAGCGAGGTCTGAAGGCAGCAGAGGTCTTGAAGGCAGCCAGGGGTCTATTGGGAATCCCCCTTATGCCTGGTAAGTGGAGTAGTAGTTAGGCAGTAATAGTAGTAAGTAGTAGGGTGGTAGACCCCAGATGGTTGTAACAGTCCGTATTAGAACAGGTGTAACCGTAACTACTGTAGACACAAGACTGGGTGACAGTCTGGTGACACCAATAGTTAACACCTTTAGAGAAGTTTGTAGACCGCGACTACCAACTATTTCCAGCTCGTGTAGAAATTCAGATATTTTCACTCTGGGTTCATTTTTCACCTTTATTTATTTCACAAGTGAGTGGAAGTTGAGGAGAGAGCCTCTGCTTTAAACCCTCCTTGAAATTATACACTAAATAGACGATAGTCCTGGATAATAGTAGTTCTTCCCAAATTTCTGTTTGGACTTAAAATTCTCTCCTGTACTCTCCCGTGTACTCTCGTGTAAAACAACTGTACTCCATGTACACAGCTGACCATGTTTCACAACTGTACTTCTCGTGTACACAGCTGTAACTCATGTTCACAACTGTACAATCTCATGTACACAGCTGTACTCATGTTCACAACTGTACTCTCATCTTCCCAACCAGAACAGTTAAAAGTCTTATTATAATCATTATTATTATTATTATTATTATTATTATTATTATTATTATTATTATTATTATTATTATGGCACCAAATCTTTGTTTATACATGCGCTGGTATAGAGAATGTGTAATTAAATATTCGCTCTTAGAGAGCATGGACATAAGGTGGAAAATAATCTACGGGTCTTGATGGTCAGGTTTAGTTTCTATCAGTGAAAAAAATTGTCCACTGGGATTTATTTTTTTAAAAAGTAATTCATGGTTTCCTTTTTTCAGAGAGATGTGTGTAATTTTTTGACCTATTGGATCTTTGATAAGGTTATGTGGGATAATAAAAAAAAGGAAGTAAGAGAGAGAGAGAGAGAGGAGAAGAGAGAGAGAGAGAAAGCTGGACTAATTTATAATGAGATGGCGCTGAAGGATGGAAAGTGAGGGAGGTGTAGGGAAGAGAAAGAAAAGGGAGGTGGGAGGGAAGAGAGAAGAAAACGAAGACAGATAAGAGAACTAATCACAGTCTCTGTGAGACAAGAAGTGTGTTCCGGTCAAGCAGAAGGCTCTCTTCTCCCTATCCTCCACTACAGTTGAACTACAAGTCTTCAGCACATAGAGAAGTGACTTAAAAGGGACGAGAGCTAGAGTTCTTGCTACCTGCTTGGGTGCTAGTGCGTTCCAGATTTAAAAAATCACGATGTATGGTCGCATTTTGAGGCACTTACAAAAATTTATACATTTTTAATGACCCATCTGTTGTTCAGTGGTCGAACCATAGACTGGTATTTATATACTGTATATACAAAATAACTACAGGCGGCGTCGAATTATAGGTGTAGGCCTTTCGTGTTGCAATCAGCACATCATCAGGAGCTTGCAAGTGTAGCAGCAGATAGAAAAAATCTCAATTCTTTTTCTCCTATCTGTTGGTAGCCTTGCAACAATGCATGCCCCTGATGACGCAAGGAGAATGTGAAAGATCTTGAGCTAAAGATTTCCATCCCCACGTGGCTTGTTTACCTATATATATATATATATATATATATATATATATATATATATATATATATTATATATATATATATATATATATATATATATATATATATATGCATAAAAACTTACATAGAGAGAGGTAACTACAAATAATAACGAAGAATGTGTGTGTGTGTGAGGGAGTGTAAGCAGTCAGTAGGGATGGTGTTAAGGTCTCCCTGGAGTCTCAAGTTTTAACATAAGAGAGAGTGACGTGCGTACCTCTCATGTGACCTCCAACACAACACTGACCTCAGGTTTGCTTCAGGTAATGCTTCCTCTCTCTCTCAAACACACACACACACACACACACACACACACACACACACACACACACACACACACACACACACACACACACACACACACACGCGCGCGCGCGCTTATACAACAGGCCTAGTGTCTAATCGACATGTGCCTAGGACAAAATAGTAACTAACACACACACTCATTAAAAACCAGTGGGGTTTTGAGAAAATGGAAGGAATGGATGGCACGGGCGAAAGGGACTACTTAGTAGGAACAATCCAGTCTGAGGGACATAAGGTGATAATTGCAGTAATGTACAACCCACCACAGAACTGCAGGAGGCCAAGAGAAGAATATGATGAGAGCAACAGAGCAATGATCGACACACTAGCCGAGGTGGCCAGGAGAGCACACATGGGGGGAGCAAAGTTACTAGTTATGGGTGATTTCAATCACAAGGAGATTGACTGGGAAAACCTGGAGCCCCATGGGGGTCCCGAAACATGGAGAGCCAAGATCAACATGCATCAACATGTTAGAGACACTACCAGAGAGAGAGGAGAGGATGAACCAGCAAGACTGGAGCTTGTATTCACCTTGAGTAGTTCTGACATCGAGGATATCATGTATGAAAGGCCCCTGGGAGCTAGTGATCATGTGGTTCTGTGCTTCGACTACATAGTTGAGCTCCAAGTGGAGAGAGTAGCAGGAATAGGCTGGGAAAAACCAAACTACAAAAGGGGGAACTACTCAGGCATGAGGAACTTCCTTCAAGACATTCAGTGGGAGAGGGAACTGACAGGAAAACCAATATAAGAAATGATGGACTATTTGGCAACAAAATGCAAGGAGGCAGAGGAGAGGTTTGTTCCCAAGGGAAACAGAAATAATGGGAAGAACAGAACGAGTCCTTGGTTCACCCAAAGGTGTAGGGAGGCAAAAACTAGGTGTACTAGAGAATGGAAAAGGTACAGAAGACAGAGAACTCAGGAAAAAAAAAGAGATTAGCCGAAGAGCCGGGAACGAATAGCACAGATAAGAAGGGAGGTCAGAGAAAATGTAAAAATGCAAGCATTCAAAAGTAAAAGACTGCCCAAAAGCGTTGTACAGCCACATCGGAGGAAAAAACATTTAAGGGGGACCGGGTAATCAGATGAGGAAAGTATGGGGAATTCACAAAAAACGACCGAGAGGTATGCAAGAGCTAAACACAAGTTTAAAAAAGAGGTTTTAGGTGGAAAAACCGAGGATCCAGGAAATCAGAACAGGGGGGCAACCCAGAAAGTGCGGGTGAGGTACATAAAACCCAAAGGGAGGAGGGAAGAAGCGCTAGCGAATTTGACACCTCAAAGGCGGGGGACCAGACAACATCTCCCCATGGGGGCCCTTTAAAAGAGGGGAGAGATATTGTGTTACCATTAAAAGATCTTCAAACATATTTGAAATGGGAAATCCCTGAGGTAGGAAAAAATGGCAATGTAGTCCCAAATTTTTTAAAAAGGGAACGACATGAGGGATAAAATACAGACCTGTATCACTAAGTGTATAGTTGCAAGGCATGGAGAAGATCATCAGGAGGGGTGGTGGGGCACCTGGAAAGAAAAAAGTGTATAATTGACAACCAGCACTTTTTTTGGGGAAGGGAAAATTTTCCCTTTCACAAAACCCACTAGAGTTTTATGACAAGGTGAAGAAGTAAGACAAGAGAGAGAGGGGGGTCGATGCGTATTTTTGGACTGCAGAAAGGCCCTTCGGCACAATTTCCCCAAAAGGTTACTGCAAAAGAAGGTCAGGACACATAACAGGAAAGGCACTGCAAAGGATCGAGAAAACCTGACAGGGAGCCCCAAGATATGGTAGCGACGAGGTGTCAGGGGGGCCGTGACAACGGGGTTCCCAGGGGTCGTCCTAGGACCGTGCTGTTTTGGTACATGTGAACGCAAACGGAAGGGGTGACTAGAAGTGTCCCTTTTTTGCAGATGATGAAAGTTAATGGAAAAAATCAAAACGATAGGATCAGACAGGACTACAAGGACCTGGACGGCAACAAGCTGGTCCACAACTGGCTCCCTTTAAAATTTAACCCGCCAAATGCCAAAATCATGAAGATTGGGAAGGGGAAAGGAACCCGAACATTTAAGTTTAGATGGCCCCAAAACTGCAAAAACCCCACTCAAAGGAAAAAGATTGGGGGTGAGTATAAACCCCAGATATCTCCTGAGGCGCACATCAATCAGATAACTGCTGCAGCATCGGGGCCTTGCAAAACCCCGGATAGCGTTCCGAAACCTCAGTAAGGATTCGTTTAAGACTCTGTTAAAATTTACGTCGGGCCCCTACTGGAATGCAGCCCGTTTTGGAATCCCCCACCTAGTCAAACACTTTAAGAAATTAGAGAAAGTGCAAAGGTTTCAACAAACTATCCCCAAGCTACGGGGATTGTCCTACGAAGAAAGGTTGAGGGAAATCGGCCTGACGACACTGGGGGAAACAGGAGAGTCAGGGGAGACATGATAACGACATATAAAAATACTGCGTGGAATAGACAAGGTGGACAAAGACGGGATGTTCCAGAGAAGGGACACAGGCACAAGAGGTCACAATTGGAAGTTGAAGACTCAGATGAATCAAAGGGATGTTAGGAAGTATTTCTTCAGTCGTAGAGTAGTCAGGCCATGGAATAGCCTAGAAAGTGACGTAGTGGAGGCGGGAACCATACATAGTTTTAAGGCGAGGTATGATAGAGCTCATGGGGCAGGGAGAGAGAGGACCTAGTAGCAATCAGCGAAGAGGCGGGGCCAGGAGCTGTGACTCGACCCCTGCAACCACAAATAAGTGAGTACAAATAGGTGAGTACACACACACACACACATACACACATCCCTGTGTGACTTATCTGCTCATTCAGAATTCTCTTTGCATTCTCTTTGCTCCAGTCATATATCTCACAGCTCTTTCTCTAGTTTCCCGTGTCACTATCTCTGAGAATCTTGTACGTTATGACCGTGTCTCCTCGATGCTTGTTCAGACGCCTAAATCCTCCCCACCAGGATGCGACCCACAGTAGTAACTAGGACTCAGGTTGTTAGGTAAGACACATATGCAACAGTTAGGTTTCTTTATTTCGAAACGTTTCGCCTACACAGTAGGCTTCTTCAGTCGAGTACAGAAAAGTTGATAGAAGCAGAAGAGACTTGAAGACGATGTAATCAGTCCATCACCCTTAAAGTTTTGAGGTGGTCAGTCCCTCAGTCTGGAGAAGAGCATTGTTCAAAAGTCTGAAACAATATGGAGTTGAAGTGACAGGATGGAGCCTTATATAGCGCCAGGAGGTGAGACGAAGGTCACTAGTAGAAGTAAGAACGCAGATGTTGGGAGGTCAGGTCCCTCTCAAATCCAGCCGTTCTCACTAGTAGAGGTAGTCGAAGTTGATTTCAGGTCTGTCCCAAGATACCCTTGTGTTGCAGTGTCGGGACAGAATTGAACATTAAATGGTATAAAATACCGACAGGTTGTTAGGTAAGACACATATGCAACAGTTAGGTATCTTTATTTCAAAAACGTTTCGCCTACACAGTAGGCTATGTGTGGCGAAACGTTTCGAAATAAAGATACCTAACTGTTGCATATGTGTCTTACCTAACAACCTGTTGGTATTTTATACCATTTTAATGTTAGGACTCAGGTACCTACTTACTGTCAGGTGAGCAGCGACAGCAGGTGAAAGGAGACCTAACACCCAGGTACCTACTTACTGTCAGGTGAACAGTGGCAGCAAGTGTAAGGAAACTTAACACCGAGGTACCTACTTACTGTACATTAAAGCTATAACAGGTCCCAAGGCTATGACATAAGAGGCAGGAAGAAGAGGAAGAGGAGGAGGAGACGGAGAAGAAGAGAAAGGGGAAGAAGATAATCTTTGGGCTATTTAATCCTAGAAGGTAATTAAGTTCCCCTATGGGGGATCTTACTAAGGCAAATGCTTGACTTTTTTGTGTTAAACTGGGTTATTAACCCTCCGAGGTTAATAATTGATAGGCTGTGTGTGTGTGTGTGTGTGTATACTCACCTAGTTGAGGTTGCAGGGGTCGAGTCCAAGCTCCTGGCCCCGCCTCTTCACTGGTCGCTACTAGGTCACTCTCCCTATACAGTAAGCTTTATCATACCTCTGCTTAAACCTATGTATGGATCCTGCCTCCAGTACATCGCTTCCCAAACTATTCCACTTCCTGACTACTCTGTGGCTGAATAAATACTTCCTAACATCCCTGTGATCATTGTGTCTTCAACTTCCAACTGTGTCCCCTTTTTTACTGTGTCCAATCTCTGGAACATCCTGTCTTTGTCCACCTTGTCATTTCTTCAGTATTTTGTATGTCGTTATCATGTCTCCCCTATCTCTCCTGTCCCCAGTGTCGTCAGGTCTATTTCCCTTAACCTCTCCTCGTAGGACTTACCCTTTAGCTCTGGGACTAGTCTTGTTGCAAAACCCTTTGCACGTTCTCTAGTTTCTTTACGTGCTTGGCTGGGTGTGGGTTCCTAAACTGGTGCCGCATACTCCAATTGGGCTTATCGTACACGGTGAAACAGGGTCCTGAACGTTTCCTTATTAAGATGTCGGAATGCTGTTCTTGGGTTTGCTAGGCGCCATATGCTGCAGCAGTTATTTGGTTGATGTGCGCCTCAGGACATGTGCTGGTGTTATACTCACCCCAAGTTCTTTTATTTTGAGTGGGGGTTTTTGTGTCTCTGACCCCCTAGGCTGTACTCCGTCTGGGTCTTTTTGCCCTTCATCAATCTTCATGACTTTGCACTTGATGGGGTTGAACTCCAGGAGCCAATTGCTGAAACCAGGTCTGCAGTCTGTCCAGATCCCTTTGTAGTTCTGCCTGGTCTTCGACCGAATGAATTCTTCTCATCAACTTCACGTCATCTGTGTGTGTGTGTGTGTGTGTGTGGGGTGTGTGTGTGTGTGTGTGTGTGTGTGTGTGTGGTTTTGGGGTGTGTGTGTGTGTGTGTGTGTGTGGTGTGTGTGTGTGTGTGTATTGTGTGTGTACTCACCTGTTGAGGTTGCGGGGGTCGAGTCCGAGCTCCTGGCCCCGCTCTTTCACTGATCGCTACTAGGTCACTCTCCCTGAGCCGTGGCTTTATCATACCTCTGCTTAAAGCTAGGGAGGGGTCCTGCCTCCACTACATCGTATGGTGTGTGTGTGTGTGAGTGTGTGTGTGTGTGTCTGTGTGTGTTTGTATGTGTGTGTGTGAGTGTGTGTGTGTGGTGTGTGTGGTGTGTGTGTTGAGTGTGTGTGTGTGAGTGTGTGAGTGTGTGAGTGTGGTGAGTGTGTGAGTGTGTGAGTGTGTGTGTGAGTGAGTGAGTGTGTGTGTGTGTGTGTGTGTGTGTGTGTGTGTTGTGTGTGTTTTGTGTGTGTGTGGGGTTGTGTGTGTGTGTGTGGGTGGTAGTGTTGTACACACAACCAGGATTGGTTATTCCACAGTGTTTAAAGTTAGTAAGTCAGGCAGGAATTAACAAGTTTCTCTGAAAGTCTCCACGGATTACCGCCACAACTTTTATACTCCTCTGTTTTTTTGAGATTAGAGAATTAAAGAGTTGTTTGTTTGTGTGTGTGGGTGTGTGTGTGTGTGTGTGTGTGTGTGTGTGTGTGTGTGTGTGTGTGTGTGTGTTGTTTTTGTGTGGGGCTAATTCTAATTATCCACTTATGACGTTATTCTCTAGTTATCCAGAGTAAAGTGTTATGTATTATGAGGTCATTATAATGTAGTCAGTGTACTAATGATGATGTGGCAAACAGTCTAATTACTGTCATGGGGTAATTAGTGACGTCACTTGCTAGTTAATTAGGTGTTAACGATGATTAATGATAGGAGGAGAAAAATGATAGGAAATATGTGTAATTAAGATAGTAGTAGTTGTTGTTGTTGTTGTTGTAGTGTTAGTAGAGATTATTGTAGAAATAGTCATAGGTATAGTAGTAGTAATAATTGTGATAGTAATGGTAGTTTGGTGGTGATAGTAGGAATGATAATAATAGTGATAGTAGTGGTGATAGTACTAGTGATGGGCATTATATGAGGTGTTATAGATATTCCGTGTTGAAAATGTTCAACAATGTTGAAAATGTTCAACAATGTTGAAAATGTTCAACAATGTTGAAAATGTTCAACAATGTTGAAATGTTCAACAATGTTGAAAATGTTCAACAATGTTGAAAATGTTCAACAATGTTAAAAAATGTTCAACAATGTTGAAAATGTTCAACAATGTTGAAAATGTTCAACAATGTTGAAAATGTTCAACAATGTTGAAAATGTTCAACAATGTTGAAAATGTTCAACAATGTTGAAAATGTTCAACAATGTTGAAAATGTTCAACAATGTACACTGAAGTCTAGAACATTGATTAATGTAACAGTAAGGTAATCAGTTACATTGTTTTAAAAATTAAACACCTATTACTGTGAGGAATAACCTTAATTACCGTCATTAAGATAATTAGTGCTGATGAAGGTAATTAACTTGGCTAAACATAAACCTGATGGGCCAATTTAGGCGAATTATATTCAAGGGAGAGATTACATTATCTTAAAATCCGGGTGTTATTACGTGCAGTGAGAGAGATGTGTTAGTAGTGGTGTTTACCCTGGAACCCTTGGTTTTATTGTTGGGTAATTACCTTGTGTGATGACTTAGTTATTGTGATGGGTGGAGAGAGTTCTTCCTGAGAGGTGTTCATTATCTGTGTTCATTGCCTGTGTTCATCACCAGTGTTTATCACTTGTGTTCATCAGCGTTCATCACCTGTGTTCACTTGTATTCATTACCTGTGTTCATTTGTGTTCATTACCTGTGTGATGAATAGAACAAGACCACACCTGTTACCACACCTGTGTGTCTTATTACTGTCCCTACACCTGTGTGTCTTATTACCGCCCCCTGCACCTGTTCCCACACCTTTGTATGTCTTATTACTGGCCCTACACCTGTTCCCACACCTGTGTGTGTCTTATTACTGGTCCTACATCTGTGTGTCTTATTACCGCCCTCTGCACCTGTTTCCACACCTGTGTATGTCTTATTACTGGTCCTACACCTGTTCCCACACCTGTGTTATTACTGGCCCTACACCTGTTCCCACACCTGTTGCTCAACTTATTAACGCTCCTCTGCGCCTGTTCACACTGATGTTCCTACCTGTGTGAATCTCATTACAGGTGTGTGTTGGGGAGAGTGGGGAAGTAAGCTCCCCAACTCCTCTTTGGGGAGATTATGTCGCTTCTGCCTTTCTGGGTGTCTTCAACATTTGATTAATTCTGGGGTGAATGGAGAGAGAGAGAGAGAGAGAGAGAGAGAGGTAACGGCTCATGCCTTGCAAATAAAGTTAGGAACCTTAACTTAACCTCGTAAAACCCTGTGTAAAAGAAATAGCATTCGATAGGTTATCTAGACAGCAAGGAAGTACCTTCTCTAGATACAGTGTGTGTGTGTGTGTGTGTGTGTGTGTGTGTGTGTGTGTGTGTGTGTGTGTGTGTGTGTGTGTGTGTGTGTGTTGTCTAGCTAGCAAGGAAACAGGTGTTTCCTTCTATGCCGCAGGTGCACAATGACCTGGCACCTGTGCCAGACTTGTGAGTTATCTCACACTAGCAGAGAGGTTTTGCCTCATATCTTAAAGTGGGAAGAAGAAAGTGAGAGAGAGAGAGAGAGTTCCTGGGAGGATGGAATTTTAACAACTCGCTTGTGGAGTTGTCGTGTGATCTGGAATGGGAATACCAGGAATGGGAATTTCCAGGGTGATGCTTCTGACTTGATCTCTTGAGTTGGAATTGTGTGGAAGGGAGGGAAGGAGGGAGGAATGGACGGAGAGAGGGAGGGGAGGAAGAGAAGGAAGGAGGGATGGAGGGAGGAAGGGAAAGAGGGAAGAAGGGATGGAGGGAGGAAGGGAATGAAGGAGGGAGGAAGTTATGGAGTTTACCTGGAGTTTACCTGGAGAGAGTTCCGGGGGTCAACGCCCCCGCGGCCCGGTCTGTGACCAGGCCTCCTGGTGGATCAGAGCCTGATCAACCAGGCTGTTGCTGCTGGCTGCACGCAAACCAACGTACGAGCTACAGCCCGGCTGGTCAGGAACCAACTTTAGGTGCTTGTCCAGTGCCAGCTTGAAGACTGCCAGGGGTCTGTTGGTAATCCCCCTTATGTATGCTGGGAGGCAGTTGAACAGTCTCGGGCCCCTGACACTTATTGTATGGTCTCTTAACGTGCTAGTGACACCCCTGCTTTTCATTGGGGGGATGTTCCATCGTCTGCCAAGTCTTTTGCTTTCGTAGTGAGTGATTTTCGTGTGCAAGTTCGGTACTAGTCCCTCTAGGATTTTCCAGGTGTATATAATCATGTATCTCTCCCGCTTGCGTTCCAGGGAATACAGGTTTAGAAACCTCAAGCGCTCCCAGTAATTGAGGTGTTTGGAGAGAGGAAGAGAAGGAAAGAGGAAGGGATGGAGGATGGGAAGGCAGGAGAGGGGAAGGGAGCATTAAGAAAAGGAGGAGGGAAAGAGGGAGGGGGAAAGAAGGAAGGAGGGAAGGGGAAAAGATGGAAGGGGTGAGGAGGAAAAAGGAAGACGGGGGGAAGGAATAAGGACAAATTCCCGAGAAAAGTTGGGGATTAAAAACCCCAAATTTGGGTACAAAACTAGCAAAACTTCCCCCCCCCTTTCCCCCC
>NC_069454.1:20543426-20548977 GCF_026875155.1 Cherax quadricarinatus | reverse complement strand
AGCAACAACGCAACACTAGCAGCAGCAACAGTAACACTAGCAGCAGCAACAGTAACACTAGCAGCAGCAACAGTAACACTAGCAGCAGCAACAGTAACACTAGCAGCAGCAACAGTAACACTAGCAGCAACAACAGTAACACTAGCAGCAGCAACAGTAACACTAGCAGCAGCAACAGTAACACTAGCAGCAACAACAGTAACACTAGCAGCAACAACAGTAACACTAGCAGCAACAACATATATATATATATATATATATATATATATATATATATATATATATATATTATATATATATATATATATATTGGTAGTAGGTTGGTAGACAGCAACCACCCAGGGAAGTACTACCGTCCTGCCAGATGACTGTGAAACAGAAACCTGTAACTGTTTTGCATGATGGTAGGATTGCTGGTTTCTTTTTCTGTCTCATAAACATGCTAGATAACAGGGATATCTTGCTACTCCTACTTACACTTTGGTCACACTTCACAGACACGCACATGCATATATATATACATACATCTAGGTTTTTCTTCTTTTTCTAAATAGCTCTTGTTCTTCTTTAATTTCTTCTATTGTCCATGGGGAAGTGGAAAAGAATCTTTCCTCCGTAAGCCATGCGTGTCGTATGAGGCGACTAAAATGCCGGGAGCAATGGGCTAGTAACCCCTTCTCCTGTAGACCCTTACTAAAAAAGAGAAGAAGAAAAACTTTATAAAACTGGGATGCTTAAATGTGCGTGGATGAAGTGCGGATGACAAGAAACAGATGATTGCTGATGTTATGAATGAAAAGAAGTTGGATGTCCTACCCCTAAGTGAAACAAAGCTGAAGGGGGTAGGAGAGTTTCAGTGGGGGGAAATAAATGGGATTAAATCTGGAGTATCTGAGAGAGTTAGAGCAAAGGAAGGGGTAGCAGTAATGTTAAATGATCAGTTATGGAAGGAGAAAAGAGAATATGAATGTGTAAATTCAAGAATTATGTGGATTAAAGTAAAGGTTGGATGCGAGAAGTGGGTCATAATAAGCGTGTATGCACCTGGAGAAGAGAGGAATGCAGAGGAGAGAGAGAGATTTTGGGAGATGTTAAGCCTTTGAACCAAGTGAGAGAGTAATTGTGGTAGGGGACCTGAATGCTAAAGTAGGAGAAACTTTTAGAGAGGGTGTGGTAGGTAAGTTTTGGGTGCCAGGTGTAAATGATAATGGGAGCCCTTTGATTGAACTTTGTATAGAAAGGGGTTTAGTTATAGGTAATACATATTTTAAGAAAAAGAGGATAAATAAGTATACAAGATATGATGTAGGGCGAAATGACAGTAGTTTGTTGGATTATGTATTGGTAGATAAAAGACTGTTGAGTAGACTTCAGGATGTACATGTTTATAGAGGGGCCACAGATATATCAGATCACTTTCTAGTTGTAGCTACACTGAGAGTAAAAGGTAGATGGGATACAAGGAGAATAGAAGCATCAGGGAAGAGAGAGGTGAAGGTTTATAAACTAAAAGAGGAGGCAGTTAGGGTAAGATATAAACAGCTATTGGAGGATAGATGGGCTAATGAGAGCATAGGCAATGGGGTCGAAGAGGTATGGGGTAGGTTTAAAAATGTAGTGTTAGAGTGTTCAGCAGAAGTTTGTGGTTACAGGAAAGTGGGTGCGGGAGGGAAGAGGAGCGATTGGTGGAATGATGATGTAAAGAGAGTAGTAAGGGAGAAAAAGTTAGCATATGAGAAGTTTTTACAAAGTAGAAGTGATGCAAGGAGGGAAGAGTATATGGAGAAAAAGAGAGAGGTTAAGAGAGTGGTGAAGCAATGTAAAAAGAGAGCAAATGAGAGAGTGGGTGAGATGTTATCAACAAATTTTGTTGAAAATAAGAAAAAGTTTTGGAGTGAGATTAACAAGTTAAGAAAGCCTAGAGAACAAATGGATTTGTCAGTTAAAAATAGGAGAGGAGAGTATTAAATGGAGAGTTAGAGGTATTGGGAGACGGAGGGAATATTTTGAGGAATTGTTAAATGTTGATGAAGATAGGGAAGCTGTGATTTCGTGTATAGGGCAAGGACGAATAACATCTTGCAGGAGTGAGGAAGAGCCAGTTGTGAGTGTGGGGGAAGTTCGTGAGGCAGTAGGTAAAATGAAAGGGGGTAAGGCAGCCGGGATTGATGGGATAAAGATAGAAATGGTAAAAGCAGGTGGGGATATAGTTTTGGAGTGGTTGGTGCAATTATTTAATAAATGTATGGAAGAGGGTAAGGTACCTAGGGATTGGCAGAGAGCATGCATAGTTCCTTTGTATAAAGGCAAAGGGGATAAAAGAGAGTGCAAAAATTATAGGGGGATAAGTCTGCTGAGTATACCTGGTAAAGTGTATGGTAGAGTTATTATTGAAAGAATTAAGAGTAAGACGGAGAATAGGATAGCAGATGAACAAGGAGGCTTTAGGAAAGGTAGGGGGTGTGTGGACCAGGTGTTTACAGTGAAACATATAAGTGAACAGTATTTAGATAAGGCTAAAGAGGTCTTTGTGGCATTTATGGATTTGGAAAAGGCGTATGACAGGGTGGATAGGGGGGCAATGTGGCAGATGTTGCAAGTGTATGGTGTAGGAGGTAGGTTACTGAAAGCAGTGAAGAGTTTTTACGAGGATAGTGAGGCTCAGTTAGAATATGTAGGAAAGAGGGAAATTATTTCCCAGTAAAAGTAGGCCTTAGACAAGGATGTGTGATGTCACCGTGGTTGTTTAATATATTTATGGATGGGGTTGTAAGAGAAGTAAATGCAAGGGTCTTGACAAGAGGCGTGGAGTTAAAAGATAAAGAATCACACACAAAGTGGGAGTTGTCACAGCTGCTCTTTGCTGATGACACTGTGCTCTTGGGAGATTCTGAAGAGAAGTTGCAGAGATTAGTGGATGAATTTGGTAGGGTGTGCAAAAGAAGAAAATTAAAGGTGAATACAGGAAAGAGTAAGGTTATGAGGATAACAAAAAGATTAGGTGATGAAAGATTGAATATCAGATTGGAGGGAGAGAGTATGGAGGAGGTGAATGTATTCAGATATTTGGGAGTGGACGTGTCAGCGGATGGGTCTATGAAAGATGAGGTGAATCATAGAATTGATGAGGGAAAAAGAGTGAGTGGTGCACTTAGGAGTCTGTGGAGACAAAGAACTTTGTCCTTGGAGGCAAAGAGGGGAATGTATGAGAGTATAGTTTTACCAACGCTCTTATATGGGTGTGAAGCATGGGTGATGAATGTTGCAGCGAGAAGGCTGGAGGCAGTGGAGATGTCATGTCTGAGGGCAATGTGTGGTGTGAATATAATGCAGAGAATTCGTAGTTTGGAAGTTAGGAGGAGGTGCGGGATTACCAAAACTGTTGTCCAGAGGGCTGAGGAAGGGTTGTTGAGGTGGTTCGGACATGTAGAGAGAATGGAGCGAAACAGAATGACTTCAAGAGTGTATCAGTCTGTAGTGGAAGGAAGGCGGGGTAGGGGTCGGCCTAGGAAAGGTTGGAGAGAGGGGGTAAAGGAGGTTTTGTGTGCGAGGGGCTTGGACTTCCAGCAGGTATGCATGAGCGTGTTTGATAGGAGTGAATGGAGACAAATAGTTTTTAATACTTGACGTGCTGTTGGAGTGTGAGCAAAGTAACATTTATGAAGGGGTTCAGGGAAACCGGCAGGCCGGACTTGAGTCCTGGAGATGGGAAGTACAGTGCCTGCACTCTGAAGGAGGGGTGTTAATGTTGCAGTTTAAAAACTGTAGTGTAAAGCACCCTTCTGGCAAGACAGTGATGGAGTGAATGATGGTGAAAGTTTTTCTTTTTCGGGCCACCCTGCCTTGGTGGGAATCGGCCAGTGTGATAATAAAAATAATATATATATACATGTATATATATATATATATATATATATATATATATATATATATATATATATATATATATATATATATATATATATATATAGAAGAAGTTTTCTTTCTCTCTGTCTTGTGTTTTACTATTGTCTTACATTCTGGTTGTCTTTACATCTGCTGTATCTTCTACCCATCTACTTTACAATGTGCCATCTATCGTGCCAGCTGCTGCTGCTTCTGCCATCTGTTAGCGAGCAACAAGAATAGGTTACCTGTCAATCATCCACTGTCTTCCCTATTCTCCCTCCCTCTCACTCTCTCTCACTCTCTCTCTCTCTCTCTCTCTCTCTCTCTCTCTCTCTCTCTCTCTCTCTCTCTCACTCTCTCTCTCTCACTCTCTCTCACTCTCTCTCACTCTCACTCTCTCTCTCACTCTCTCTCTCTCACTCTCTCTCTCTCTCTCTCTCTCTCTCTCTCTCTCTCTCTCTCTCTTTCTCTCAGAACAATATCATAAATGTATCCATTAACCAACCTTCCCTCTCAAAAAATATGAGATTTATATTAAACAGCAAATTTGAATTCAGTGAATATTTACCCAGGAGAAAATGGAATTAATAATTGATCAATTGCCTTCGTTACCACCACCTCCTGCTCCTCCTCCTCCTGCTCGTGCTCCTCCTGCTCCTCCTCCTACTCCTCCTCCTGCTCCTCCTCCTCCTCCTACTCGTGTTCTCCTCCTCCTCCTCCTCCTCCTACTCCTGCTCTTCCTGGTCCTCCTGGTCCTCCTCCTGGTTATCCTTCTGCTCCTCCTCCTGGTCCTCCTCCTGATCCTCATCCTCCTGCTGCTCCTCCTCCTCATGATCCTCCTCCTGATCATCCTCTGGTCCTCCTGGTCCTCTTGGTCCTCCTCCTGGTCCTCCTCCTGATCCTCCTGGTCCTCCTGATCCTCCTGGTCCTCCTGGTCCTCCTCCTGATCCTCCTGGTCCTCCTGATCCTCTTGGTCCTCCTGGTCCTCCTCCTGGTTCTCCTTCGTTCATCACCTACCTCTTTCCTTGTGTTTTATCCATCTTTTCTTTATATTTCGCTCTTTATCCTCTTCTAGTTCCTCTCCTTCAATCATTCCCTCACAACAACTACTCTCTTATTACTACCATTACTACTACTACCGTTGCTACCAGTACTACTGCTATACTGCTACCACCACAACCTCTACTACTACTACTATTACTACCAGTACTACTGCTATACTGCTACCACCACCACCTCTACTACTACTACTATTACTACTACTACCAGTACTACTGCTATACTGCTACCACCACCACCTCTACTACTACTACTATTACTACTACTACCAGTACTACTGCTATACTGCTACCACCACCACCTCTACTACTACTACTATTACTACTACTACCAGTACTACTGCTATACTGCTACCACCCCCAAACCTTACTACTACTACTATTACTACTACTACCAGTACTACTACTATACTACCACCACCACCACTACTACTACTACTACTATTACTACTACTACTACCACTACTACTACTATACTACCACCACCACTACTACTACTATTACTACTACTACCAGTACTACTACTATACTACCACCACCACTACTACTACTACTACTACCAGTACTACTACTATACTACCACCACCACCACTACTACTACTACC
>NC_069454.1:20528426-20538426 GCF_026875155.1 Cherax quadricarinatus | reverse complement strand
CATCTCTTCCACAATAACAGGAAACCCCCACATCCCTCCCCTCCCCCTCCACCGTTAATCCTTCCTCCGTAAAACGCCGTTGAGTTAAAAGCCAAATAAATCCCTTTCCCCCCCCTGGGGGGAAGGGGACAAAGCCCCCTGCCTTCCCCCTCTCCGGTGAGAGCAGCTGACTAATTCAGTCAGTACTGACATCTGATTTAACGTCAGCCAAGACGAGTGAGGCGATGAGTCACACATGAGTACACACACTCATCATTACTGAGTGTGTGTACTAACCAGTATCGTGTATACTCATCATTACTGAGTGGCTGTGCTTATCACTTCTGAGTGTGTGTACTCAGGATCATCCCTGAATGTATGTCGATGATTGTCACAGCTGAGGACAGAGACGGTGACTGGGACACCTGGATATCCAACTGAGGTAACAGAGACAACGTTTCACTCGAATGTAAGGTTTTACTGTTTCACGTTTCGCCCAGGACACACCTCACATTCAGGCATCAGATAATGTTATGTACTCTCCCTATTTATCAGCCATTTCCCCTCCTGCTCCTCACAAGACTCACAAAGGGACCAACAACAACAGCTCAACTAATGTCTTTCTTAACATATCTTAAAAACTGTCAGAACACTAAAAATTTATCTCAGCAAATATCAAACAACGAGACATAATATAAATTATATATATATATATATATATATATATATATATATATATATATATATATATATATATATATATATATATATATATATATATATATATCAGACACACACACATCTCGGTTAATATTCTGAAAGTTTTTCCCCTTTAAACTCTCTCTCTCTCTCTATCTGTCTGTCTGTCTGTCTGTCTGTCTTTCTCTGTCTCTCTCTCTCTCTCTCTCTCTCTCTCTCTCTCTCTCTCTCTCTCTCAGCGTCGTACATTAACTTTGGTGTGGGTAAAGTTAGGAGTGAGAGAACTCCCTTGGTGTTTACGAACATCAAAGATGGAAAAACGTAGAGAAGAAATATTGTTGAAAAGGAAAGACTCGGGAAGGTGTTGCTTTTGACTTGATGAAGTGAAGATGATGATGGTGATGATGGTGATGATGGTGATGATGACTTGGTGTGTAGGGATGAGTACTGCGAGGGAGGGAGGGAGGGAGGATAGAATACAGGGAGGGAGGGAGGCAGGAAGGATGGAATACAGGGAGGGAGGGAGGCAGGAAGGATAGAATACAGGGAGGGAGAGAGGGAAAGGAAAGAAAAAGTGAGTTGGGAGTGATAGAGAAATAAGCAGACTGGTTAGAGAAGGAGACAGGGATGAAGAGTAAGAGATGAAGAGATAGAGAGATTGTAGGGAGAGGAAACAGAGGCAGTATGGGAGAGAGAGAGAGAGAGAGAGAGAGAGAGAGAGAGAGAGAGGAGAGAGAAGAGAGAGAGAGAGAGAGAGAGAGGGAGAGAGAGAGAGATGAGCAGTAAAGCAAGAGAAATGTTCGATGTGTGTGTGAGAGAGTGAGACAGACACAGACTGACAGAGAGACAGACAAAGACAGATACAGAGAGAGCGACAGATTACGAGAGACATTCATATCAACAAAGAGATTGACAAGAAGAAAACATACACACAGTCAAGGAAGACACACACAGGAGGGGCCAGGAGTCATGAATCGACCCATACAACAACAAATAGGTGGGTACACACAAGCTACCCCCAGGAACACACCTCTATAATTACTATTAAAATTCTCCCAAGTGAACTCATATTCCTTAATGAATGTTTGTAATTACGAAAGACAGGAGAGAGTGACACTGTGAGGGAAGGTGGGAGAGAGAGAGAGAGAGAGAGAGAGAGAGAGAGAGAGAGAGAGAGAGAGAGAGAGAGAGAGAGAGAGAGAGAGAGAGAGAGAGAGAGTGAGAGAGAATGAAAGCCTGTAGGAAGGGAAGAAAGGAGGGGCTCAACACATGCGTTTCTCTCTCTCACACACACATGGAAAGAGCTAAACCCGTAGGGTTTGTCAGAATCAACAACACGGAATCAGAACCTCTGCTGATAGCATGTGGGATTCCTCAACGTAATATTCTGGGTCCCTTATTGTTCCTTTGTTATGTGAATGACGTGTCCATCAGTATCAAGTGTAAGCTTCTGCTGTATTCAGATGACAGTGCTCTGTTAGTGTCATGTAAAGACCCACAAAACATAGATAATGTACTATCACTAGAACTAGACTCACGAAATCGTAATGACACGATTGCAAACAAACCATACCACGGGCGGGGATAGAACCCGCGATCAGAGAGTCTCAAAACTCCAGACCGTCGCGTTAGCCACTGGACCAGCTAGCCACAATAAGATTCGCCCAACTAGGTATATTTCTACACCATAGGAAGGTTAGCATAGGCACCACTGTGACCACAAATGCAAGTTTTTACAGACGAATCTCCAGCTAGCGTGGCCGTGACGAACTCTAGCTCAAGTCCCCTCAAAGCCGTCAACATGACTCACGAAATCGTAATGACACGATACGAACCATACCACGGGCGGGTTCTATCCCCGCCCGTGGTATAGTTTACTAAAACTAGTCCTGCAGCAAATGGCTAGTAGACAACAAACTATCGTTACACCTCGGGAAAACGGAAGCTATACTCTCTGGCACGAAACATAACTGAGAAGGTGTAATGGGGAACCCATCACTTCAGTATCTTCAGTGAAATATCTGGGAATCTCCTTTGACCCAAGTATGTCAGGAGAACTGATAAGGTACAGTGCAGTCAAGTTCCTCTACAGACAAACACAGTGTCTACCTACTGAGGCTCGCAGGACCCTGTCTAGCACTTATACAATGCCATATAGATTACTCTTGCTCTTCATGGTACTCTGCCTTACAAAAAACTTAAAGACAGACTGCAAATCACCCAGAACAAACTGGTAAAATTTATCCTGGACCTGGGACCAAGAGAACATGTTGGCCAGGATGAATTACAACAACTGGATATGCTGAATACTGAAGACAAAGTAAAACAACTGATGTTAAATCACGTTTATAAAATTGCTCACAGTGTCCAGAATATCTTGCTGCCAAGTTTGTCAAGGTTGGGAACCAAGCTAGTATAGTACTAGAGTGAAGGACACAACTTTGTAGTACCCACAGTAGGTGGTCAGGCTTCAAACATATTATATTATACAGCAATACATGTCAAAGTCAGTCATAGAATGAGCCGGTTCAGGATAAGATAAGATAAGATTTCGTTCGGATTTTTAACCGAAGGAGGGTTAGCCACCCAGGATAACCCAAGAAAGTCAGTGCGTCATCGAGGACTGTCTACCTTATTTCCATTGGGGTCCTCAATCTTTTCCCCCAGGATAAGACCCACACCAGTCGACTAACACCCAGGTACCTATTTGCTGCTAGATGAACATGACAACAGGTGTAAGGAAACGCGTCGAAATGTTTCCATCCGTCGGGAATCGAACCCGGGCTCTCCGTGTGTGAAGCGAGTGCTTTAGCCACCAGGCCACCAGGAAGAGCTAAAAGGAGCCTACTGAATGGAGCCTACTGAATGAAGCTACAGAAATGGAGGAGAGTGATTTTATTGTATAGTTAACATTCGTATATTTATTACTGTGATCTGACCCTCTCAGATCAGTTTATCTTATTATTAGTATATCTCCTTTTATCGTAACCGATTTTTACATAGTTGAGTTACTTAGCTGTTTTAACTTTTAAGTTTTAAATAATATTACAAGGGCCCCAATGGAAACAAGTCACTTTGACTTTTTTGGGTTATCTTGGTGGGTAATTTACACTACGTATAATAATTGTACTTATGTGTACCTGTATCTAAATAAACTTACTAGAGTCTGATACGAGTTACTCAGAGACATCACCTGTTGGCATCAATGACCATTCCCCCACACCCCTCTAATCCACCCTTCCCCTCCCCTCCCTTCCCGACCCCTCCCCTCCCCTCCCTCCCCTCTCCACTCGCCCCCACCCCACCCGCACCTCTCCCCTCCCCTACCCCTCAACCCCACCCTTCCCCCTAACCTCTCCCCTCCCATCCCCCACCCCCTTGATAAGATTAGTTATACATGACTTCCTTATCACCCTTTGTTACTGGCGCACAGGTAACTCTTGTGTACTCGAACAGTAGAGTGGAAGACTGGCACCTCCGTCTACCCTTGTACAGATGGCACTACACTGTCTGGAAGACTGGCACCTCCGTCTACCCTTGTACAGATGGCACTACACTGTCTGGAAGACTGGCACCTCCGTCTACCCTTGTACAGATGGCACTACACTGTCTGGAAGACTGGCACCTCCGTCTACCCTTGTACAGATGGCACTACACTGGAAGACTGGCACCTCCATCTACCCTTATACAGATGGCACTACACTGTCTAAAAGAGGGACCTCCGTCTCCCTTTTAAGTGGCATTTCCTGTTGGAAGATGGCCCCTCCTTTTACCTTGTACAGATGGACTACCGGGAAGACTGGCACCCCCCTTTTTCCCCTTGTACGTGGCCTACACTGTTGGAAGACTGGCACCCCCGTCTCCCTTTACAGTGGACTACCTGTCGGGAAAGACGGCCCTGTCTACCTTTGTAAGTTGGATAACTTTTGGAAGCTGGACCTCCGTCTCCCCTTTAAAAGATGGCATTATGGAAAGCTGGACCTCCGTTACCTTAAAGATGGATAGGGAAAGACTGGCCCTCTTTTCTCCCCCTTGTACAGGGGGCACTTACGGGAAAGCTGGCCCCTCCGTCTACCCTTTTCAGATGGACTTTTGGGCGGGATGGCACCTTTGTCTCCTTTTTTGGAACTAACTGGAGGGTGGTTGGAAGGGGAATTTCAGGGGGGGGAAGGGGAAAAAGGTTTTGGGGGGATATGGGGTTCCAGGGGGGTTTTGATGGGTATATTTTTGGGTTTTTTAAAATTTTTTTTAAAAAGTTTGGTGTTAAAATTTTTTTAAATAAAAAGAGAAAAAAAAAAATTAATGTAAAACTTTTTTTAAATAATAAAAATTATTAAAAAATATTTTTAAAACATTTAAAAATAAATTTTAAAAATAAAATATATTAAATAAAAAATATTTAAAAAATTTTAAAAAAAAAATTTAAAAAAAAAAATTGAAAAATTTAAAAACGGGGGGAAAAATAAAAACCCCAGCTTAAAATAAAAATTTTTTAAAAATAAAAAATGGAAAATTTTAAAAAATTTAAAAAACCCCCCCAAATTTTTAAAAAAAAATTTAAAATAAAAAATTAAAAAAAAATAAAAAATTAAAAAATTTTAAAAAAAAATGAAAAAAAAATAAAAAAAATTAAAAAATTTTTAAATTTAAAAAAAAAAATAATAAAAAATTGGGGAAAAAACCCCCCTTTTAAAAAATAAAAAAAATAAAAAATAAAATTTAAAAAAATTTAAAAATTTAAACCCCCAAAATTAAAATAAAAAAAATAAAAGCCCAATTAAAAAAAAATAAAAACCCCAAAAATTAAAAAAAAAAAAAAGAAATTTAACAAAAAAATAAAAAAAAATTTAAAAAAAAAATTAAAAACCAAAATAAAATACCTTTTAATAAAATTTTAAAATATTAATAAAAATAATTTTTAAAAAAAAAAAAAAAAAAAACCCCCCAAAAATAACCCAAAATAAAATAAATTTCCCCCAAAAAAAATAAAAATTAAATACAATTGTTTTTTTAGGAAAATAAAAAAAACCCCAACCCTAAAAAAAAAAATTAGAAAAAAAATAAACCCATAATCCCCCCCTAAATTAAAAAAAAAATTTAAAAAAAAACCCCCCATTAAAAAAAAAAAAACTAAAAAAGAAAATTAAAAAAAATAAAAAAATTAAAAAAACCCCCCCAAAATAACCCACAAAACATTAAACCCAAAAAATAACCTAAAATAAATTAAAAACCCCCACCCCCCCCTTAAAAAATCACCCCCTCCTAATAATAAATTAAAAACCCCCCCCCCAACTAACAAATAAAAACTTAAAACCCCCCAAAATTATCCACAAATCATCAATAAGTTAGGCAATAATCAAAAAAATAAAAAACTTAAAACCCCCCCACACAAACCCCAACCCCCAAATTAAACACCCACCACCCCAAAATAAATTACCATCCCCAACTTAACCCCCAACCCCCCCCTTTTTCCCCATTCCCACCTACCTCCACCCCACACTTAACACCCCCACACCCACACTAACCCACCACTCCCACACTAACCTATCACCCCCACACTTAACACCCACCACCCCCACACTAACCCACCACTCCCACACTAACCCTACCACCCCCACACTTAACACCCACCCCCCCCACACTAACCCACCACTCCCACACTAACCCACCACCCCACACTAACCCACACCCCCACACTTAACACCCACCACCCCCACACTTAACACCCACCACCCCCACACTAACCTACCACCCCCACACTTAACAACCACCACCCCCACACTAACCCACCACTCCCACACTAACCCACCACCACCCCACACTTAACACCCACTACCCCCACACTAACCCACCACTCCCACACTAACCCACCACCCCCACACTTAACACCCACCAACCCCACACTAACCCACCACCCCCACACTTAACACCCACCACCCCCACACTAACCCACCACTCCCACACTAACCCACCACCCCCACACTTAACACCCACCACCCCCACACTAAACCACCATCCCCACACTTAACACCCACCACCCCCACACTAACCACCACATCCCACACTAACCTACCGCCCCCACACTTAACACCCACCACCCCCACACTAACCCACCACTCCCACACTAACCACCACTCCCACACTAACCCACCACCCCCACACTAACCCACCACTCCACAACTAACCCACCACTCCCCACTAACCCACCACCCCCACACTAACCCACCACCCCACACTAACACCACCCAACATTCCCATCCACAAACCCTTGACTCATATCACGCTCCCAGGCAATACCCCCACTCACCCTCACTCTCTCCTCCTCAATCACCCCATATTGAATCCAGTTATAATAATAATAATAATAATAATAATAATAATAATAATAATAATATAATAATAATAATAATAATAATATCTTTATTTCTGCCAGTACATGCACCTAGGTAAACAAGCCTCGTGTTATACAGAGCATTTCGGGTAAATTAGGTCAATTTTGTTCCCAGGATGCGACACACAGTAGTCGACTAACACCCAGGTACCCATTTTATTGATGGGTGAACAGGGACAACAGGTGTAAAGAAACACGCCCTATGTTTTCACCCTTGCCGGGAGCCCGAAATGCCTAGCCATGCTAGGTGTTCTAGTGGTACACTCTAATTATTATTTTACTACATGTAAACCACACAATAACCAAATTCTGTAAACTCAGCATTGTAATCCTTATAGAGAATAAACTTTGAATTGAATTGAATTGAATTGGAACTCAGAGTGTGAAGGGAGAGCTTTGCCTACCAGGCCACGAGCCGCCCTCTGTGCTTTTTCACAATCGCCGCCAGTGACGTGTTTCGTGACCGGGTGTGTGCACATGTTCCAACATACTAGACATCATTCAAACTCGTGCAGTCTACACGCTGTGTGTCTCTTTCCTTGGCTTCCTGGCGTAGCGGCGGCAACCACCAGTTAGTATATTTGTCTAAATACAGAGAAGAACCAGGAACACAGTTATCAGCCAGGGAGTAATGTTATGGTTGAAGCGGGTTGGAAGCCTAGTGTAAACTTGAAGGCGGCCAGGAGCCAGAGCCCAGCACAGTCATCCTAAGGGGAAGTGTGGAAATTTGTCGAGTCCCAAAAATCCCCACCGACGGTTTGTATATAATATGTGTTTAGTAGTTCACATTGCACGTCTAGAGCCGTACAAGGCACTTATCTTTCTTCTGGAAACCCCAAGAAAGACCTTAATTAACAAACCTTAAATTCAGCGTAGTATTTTAAGGAATTTAGTCCTCAGGAATAATTTAGGGAGGCTTGAATAATTATTAAACATTGGGATTATTCAAGTAGATTAAGACATTAATATTAGGATGTTATACAAGGAAAAGAAATTAAGGTGATAAAAGAATAGCTGACAACTCAGGGCGATAACGAGCTGCTTTTGTTTTCATTGGACTGTCTTCGAAGGAGTGGCGCTGAAGACAACGCATGGATATTCCCTCAGCCCTACAAAATACTCATCTGGCAGCCAGAGAAGCTACGGTAAAGACAGTTCAGAACTGCACAGGATAATCTGTCTCTAAGCCAGATCCCTGTGGGAGTTCAACCCCTCAGGGAAGGTTCCTTGATATTGGTGGCTGTATAGCCCTTGTGGCTTAGCGCTTCTTTTTGATTATAATAATAATAATAATTGATATTGGTGAGGAGCTCTTGATTTAGGGAATTGGATCTGTGCTCCAGTTCCCCGAATTAAGCCTGAATGCCTTCCACATCCCCCTCCCCAGGCGCTGTATAATCCTACGGGTTTAGCGCTTACCCTTTATAATAATAATAATAATGTGAGAGTTCATTTCGTTATTTTTCCCCGGTAACCTAGATGGCCACTAAATGCCAGTGCAGGAATTGTGACCACTGGGTTAATTTACAGGGCCGTGCCCTACCCTAGGATAGGTTACACTAGACTGCTTAGTGAATTACGCTATGTGAACATAATACCAGAAGGTAATAAGTCCTGAGACATACTGATGCTAGTTACGGCAGCCTCAAGAGTCGAGGGTAGCCTAGGCCTTATGACAGAGTTATTAACATTGTTTGCAGGTACCATTCTCCACTTACACCTAACCAATGAGTGGAAAGCCTCATAGGGGGTCCAACTAACCTGGAATAGTCACTGGGGTCTCTAGCTAGGGACAAACTCCACACCAAGTAAGTTTGTTCCAATTTGTGTATGGCGAGGTGGGACCTGCTGGGCCTTCGTCCCGTTAGCACTAAGCAAAGGAGCGAACAACTAAAACTTGTGAAGGTAGGATTGTTAATTTTAAATCAACAGTGTTGGCTTTAGTCGAGCACCTAACAAGTTTCCACAGGAAGCCATCAGACATAGTAATGATCTATTCATATTCTAGTTACTTGGGCAGCTACTTCACACCGGCCAGTTACAAGCCTTCGGACCACGAACTAGCAGAGATTTTTATAACCAGACATAAAAAAAAAAAAAAAAAAAAAAAAAAAAAAAAAAACAATGGTTATAAATGACCATAATTTTTAAAGGGGTGGACCGGTAAGCCAGCGGAAGGCCTCGGTCAGATGACCAAAAGCTCCAAAGGCGGGTCATCATCTGACTAAGACCCGCGTCAGGAAACATTTGTCCTGTTTCCTGACGAACCTTACCTAACCTAACCAGACATAATTTGAGGGACTTAAAAACTGCCGCATTACGCACGCTCTGGTACATGCTCACGCCATTCACTTAGGTGTAACTCAGCCTACCATTTTTGTGTCCCACCCCACATTATTATTATGTCCCACCCCACATTATTATTATTATTATAATCAAGGGGGAAGCGCTAAACTCGGAGGATTATACAGCGCCTGGGGGGGGGATGTGGAAGGCATTCAGGCTTAATTCGGGAAACTGGAGCACAGATCCAATTCCCTAAATAAAGTCCCACCCCACAACCCCAAGTCCCAGCCAGCCGTCCTTAATAAAAATAATAAATTTTTGTTTGTGGTAGCAGCCTCGCCATACGTTTTTTTTTTTTTTTTTATTCGCCGGTATTCTCCCGGCCCGGGTCTTTTCCAAGTAGTGGTGACCCGGCCTTGGCTCCCTATCTGAGGAGTATCCCGAGACGTAAGTCTCCCATGGGAGGAGGTACAACTACCCCCTCATCTTTGGGACCAACTGTCCCCAGGCCTAGTCACATCCCCCGCCCTCACGAGGCTCGTAGGGAGAAGCTAGGCCTCTGGTCTGCCATCTACCCCGCCTCAAAGGGGCTCGTGGGGATGGCAGTCTTATGAGCTGCAGGTGGTAGCAAGCTCAGGCCTTGAA
>NC_069454.1:20500926-20523426 GCF_026875155.1 Cherax quadricarinatus | reverse complement strand
ACTGTCTGCTGTTCTCTCAACATAACTGTTTATTGTCACTGTCTGCTGTTCTCTCAGCATAACTGTTTATTGTCACTGTCTGCTGTTCTCTCAGCATAACTGTTTATTGTCACTGTCTGCTGTTCTCTCAACATAACTGTTTATTGTCACTGTGTGCTGTTCTCTCAACATAACTGTTTATTGTCACTGTCTGCTGTTCTCTCAACATAACTGTTTATTGTCACTGTCTAGTGTTACTTTGTTCACTGTCCCACGATGACACATGAACTTGATAGATCACACAAAGTCAACTGTTCTTCCTCTCAGTCGAGCTCACAAAGTCATCCTTACACTGATAATGTGACACCTTAATTCTTAATCGGTTAGAATTCAGTTAGATCACAGCTTGCTTGTATGACAGAAGGTTTGCTAAGATAAATACTTCAATAAATACATTCACAATGTTTAGCTCTGATTAATATTTCAGTAAATCCACGCACAAATAACTAGCACAGTATTGTGCCTTTTGTTCTTTAGTAAATCCATTCACACTAGTTAGCTCAGAGTAACATTTCAGCCAATCCACTGACATCCAGAATAATCTCTAGCGACCATCTCTCACCTACGATGGAAATCCCAAATTCTTGGAGACAGTTTCCATCCCTGAAAATTTTCACTTAGGATAAATACAAGAACCCAAGTTATAATTATTATATCCGTCAAACCGTCACTTTTAGTAGTAAAAGTTGCAGGGGGCAAACCTTCAGAGAGTTGGACGAGATTATTGTAGACATGATTTTATTGCGAAGGCTGTGTTTACCTGACAAGGAAATGTTATTTTGATATAATGATGCGAGGAACTAGTGTTTTGGAGGTTCGTCTACGTTTCTCAGTATATTTTCTTGATCTAAAGAAGTGGAAACTATCCTTCCCTTCCTTACCTCAAACCTGTTTTACTTCTTATTGCAATGTGTGTATTTCTCCAATAGGTTTACGTTTCCTAAATAATTTCTAATAATAATAATAATAGGTGTGGGGGCAAGTGGTGTTGAATGTAAATTTATGAAGAGATTCGGGGAAAACCCGGTTACCCAGACTGAGTCAGAGCTGAGAATTGAGAAGTACAGTGTCTGCATTTCTGAAGGATGAGTGGGGGATGTTGCAGTGTGATGGTCATTGAAGTGTGATGTCAGCGAGTTTCTGGCAAGACAGTCATTGAATGAATGACATTTAAAAATATTTTCTTAATAATAATAATAATAATGTCATCAATAAACGTTATTTAACTCCAATTATTTACATAATTTTTTCTTTGTAGGTACCCCATGACTTGTTTCACCATCTTCTTTATCAATCACCAGGGCATACCGCTGTTTAAGGCGGTGCCCTCAACACCGTTCTGGAAGACGATGTACTTTAGGAGATTCAAATTCCATGTCGATGAAAGAGAGGAGGAGTGTACCGACAAACCCAAAACTTGAATCAGTGAAACCGGAACTCCAGATACTGCAAATACACGAATTCGATGTTTAGACTGTGATTACAACTGGGAAGAACAGGTAAGTCTATGACTGGAGTGAGACTTTAGGTCATTTGTTTTTAGACATAACAAGGTATCTCTCTGCATGTTACACCTAATAAAGTGTGACAGTATTAAGTCTCAGACATCAGCTGGTAGCTATAGAAAGCTGTAAAAAATTCAGCCTAATATGCGATACGGGCAGGGGGCAAATAGTCACTGGCTGACAGTACTGCTACTACTATACTAATAATAATCTTTATTTCTACAAGTACATGTACAAGGTATACAGACCATAGCTGACATCAGTGACTACTACTATATAGAAAACCCCTTGTTATGCTGAGGCATTTCCGCAGATTAGGTCAATTTTGTCCCCGGGGATGCGACCAGTCGAATAACACCCAGGTACCTATTTTACTGATAGGTGAACGGGGACAGCAGGTGTCTTAAGAAAACCCCGTCCTAATGTTTGCACCCATCCCGGGGGAAATCGAGCCACGGACCTCAGTGTGTGAGCTGAGTGGCTAGAAATTTCGAACTCGGGACAGATAGAGGCACTGGCTGATAGTACCAGTGACAGATAGAGGCACTGGCTGATATTTACCAGTGACAGATAGAGGCACGGGCTGATAGTACCAGTGACAGATAGAGGCACGGGCTGATAGTACCAGTGACAGTACAATGTCAAGGTATGAATTTTAAGGACAACTTGAGGATAGTGGAGCTCTGAAGAGCTCCCCTGTTGGGCACTGTAGTGTGTGTTCTAGAGCTGGGAAGAGCTCATCTGTTGGGCACTGTAGTGTGTGTTTAGGCTGGGAAGAGCTCATCTGTTGGGCACTGTAGTGTGTGTGTTCTAGAGCTGGGAAGTGCTCACCTGTTGGGCACTGTAGTGTTTTTCTAGAGCTGGAAGAGCTCCCCTGTTGGGCACTGTAGTGTGTGTGTTTAGAGCTGGGAAGAGCTCACCTGTTGGGCACTGTAGTGTGTGTGTTCTAGAGCTGGGAAGAGCTCACGTGTTGGGCACGGGTAGTGTGTGTGTTCTAGAGCTGGAAGGCTCACTTGTTGGGCACTGTAGTGTATGTGTTCTAGAGCTGGGAAGAGCTAAACCTTTTGGGCTCCGCAGTGTGTATTCTAGAGCTGGGAAGAGCTCACCTGTTGGGCACTGTAGTGTATGTGTTTTTAGAGTGGGAAGAGCTCACCTGTTGGGCACTGTAGTGTGTGTTTAGAGCTGGGAAGAGCTCACTTGGTTGGGCTCCGTAGTGTGTGTGCTAAAGCGGGGAAGAGCTCACCTGTTGGGCACTGTAGTGTGTGTGTTCTAGAGCTGGGAAGAGCTCACGTGTTGGGCACTGTAGTGTGTGTGTTCTAGAGTGGGAAAGGGGCTCACCTGTTGGGCACTGTAGTGTGGGGTGTGTGTTCTAGAGCTGGAAGAGCTCATCTTTTGGGGCACTGTAGTGTGTGTGTTCTAGAGCTGGGAAGAGCTCATCTTTTGGGGCACTGTAGTGTATGTTTCTAGATCTGGGAAGAGCTCACGTTTTGGGGCCCACTGTAGGGGTGTGGGGTTCTAGAGCTGGGAAGAGCTCACCTGTTGGGCATGTAGTGTGTGTTTTTCTAGAGCTGGGAAGAGCTCCCCTGTTGGGTACTTTTAGTTTTGGTGTGTTCTAGAGTGGGAAGGCTCATCTGTCGGGAAACTGTAGTGTGTGTGTTCTAGAGCTGGGAAGAGCTCACGTGTTGGGCACTGTAGTGTGTGTGTTCTAGAGCTGGGAAGAGCTCATTGTTGGGCACTTAGTGTGTGTGTTCTAGAGCTGGGAAGAGCTCATCTGTTGGGCACTGTAGTGTGTGTGTTCTAGAGCTGGGAAGAGCTCACGTGTTGGGCACTGTAGTTGTGTGTTCTAGAGCTGGAAGAGCTCACGTGTTGGGCACAGTAGGGTGTGTGTTCTAGAGCTGGGAAGAGCTCACGTGTTGGGCACTGTAGTGTGTGTGTTCTAGAGCGGGGAAGAGCTCACGTTTTGGGGCACTGTAGTGTGTGTGTTCTAGAGCTGGGAAGGCTCACGTGTTGGGCACAGTAGTGTGTGTGTTCTAGAGCTGGGGAAGAGCTCACGTGTTGGGGCACTGTAGTGTGTGGGGTTCTAGAGCTGGGAAGAGCTCACGTGTTGGGCACTGTAGTGTGTGTGTTCTAGAGCTGGGAAGAGCTCACCTGTTGGGCACTGTAGTGTGTGTGTGTGTTCTAGAGCTGGGAAGAGCTCATCTGTTGGGCACTGTAGTGTTTTGTTTTTCTAGAGCTGGGAAGAGCTCATCTGTTGGGCACTGTAGTGTATGTGTTCTAGATCTGGGAAGAGCTTCACTGTTGGGCACTGTAGTGTGTGTTCTAGAGCTGGGAAGAGCTCACCTGTTGGGCACTGTAGTGTGTGTGTTCTAGAGCTGGGAAGAGCTCACCTGTTGGGTACTGTAGTGTGTGTGTTCTAGAGCTGGGAAGAGCTCATCTGTCGGGCACTGTAGTGTGTGTGTTCTAGAGCTGGGAAGAGCTCACGTGTTGGGCACTGTAGTGTGTGTGTTCTAGAGCTGGGAAGAGCTCATCTGTTGGGCACTGTAGTGTGTGTGTTCTAGAGCTGGGAAGAGCTCATCTGTTGGGCACTGTAGTGTGTGTGTTCTAGAGCTGGGAAGAGCTCACGTGTTGGGCACTGTAGTGTGTGTGTTCTAGAGCTGGGAAGAGCTCACGTGTTGGGCACAGTAGTGTGTGTGTTCTAGAGGGGGAAGAGATCACGTTTTGGGCACTGTGTGTGGTGTGTTCTAGAGTGGGAAGAGCTCACGTGTTGGGCACTGTAGTGTGTGTGTTCTAGAGCTGGGAAGAGCTCACCTGTTGGGCACTGTAGTGTGTGTTCTAGAGCTGCACCACAGAGTCAAGGTTTACTTCCTCAAGGAGGTAATTGTTCCTGTGAACTCATGGGGGTCAGTATGGTGTTTGGTCTGATTTGAAGTTCAAGTAGGCAAGACAGAGCAGTTTGGGCCAACCTGTTCTCCAATAATACAAATAATCTTATTTCTATAAGTACCATGATACAACTTACGCGAATATGAAAATGGTCTTACAATACCAAAAAGGTTGATAAAGTACGACACATGTTTCAACAGTTAGGTATCTTTTGAGGTGGTCGTCCTGAGGGAGTGACCACCTCAGACTTTCGTCTTCAAGGGTGATGGACTAATTACATCGTTTCACATCTCTACTGCTTCTGATAAGTCTTCTGTACTAGACTGAAGAAGTCTACTGTGTAGGCGAAACGTTTGAGAATAAAGCCACCCAACTGGGTTTCACATGTGTCGTACTCCACAAAATTATACAATACTTATCTGACGAACTGCCTTACCTACATTTCTGATCAGTTTGGGTAGATTATTTTATGTTGTTTAAGTTAACATATATTAACCTACATTAACAGATTATTACCATATGAAACAACAAATGAGTGATTTACACCTTGGAGAGAATGTGTCCTCAAGAAGAGTAAAAATAGAGTAATGACTGGATGATGGGGTCAAACAGGAATATGCAGTATATTTTGCACGTCTTCCTAAAAACACGTAAAACAGGAATATGCAGTATATTCTGCACGTCTCCCTAAAAAAACGTTTAAAAAAGGAATATGCAGTATATTTTTTTCAGTCTCCCTAAAAACATAATATTGACTCTTATTACACTCTGGATACGTTTTATTTACTTTCATGTGAGCCATTAAGCGCAAGCAATTGTGGGGGTTCGATCCCTGTCTGCTAATCGTTAGACTTAGTATACATGGATAATTAAAGTAGCATAAGAACACTTGTCAGTGTTCAGTAATAACTCACATGGAGACAGAAACTCAGAAGATTAACTGATCTGTATTTAAATTTGATCCCCTTGTGGGATCCTCTTCAGCAGATTCACAAGTGAAATGAGGACATGAATTAATGGGGAAGGCTGCACCCTCGTCGTGCATGAGGGGGAGTATCAGTCAGCGCCCTGGGAGGGGGGGACAGGTCAGGAGTTAGAAGACCCGGTAAAAGGAATGAGTCAGATCACAGGGCCGGTAGGGAAATTTAAAATATAAGTACAAAGTTGCTTTGTGCTGTTTTAATTCCTGATCTTGTGCTGTTGTTGTCAGAAGATGCAGTACTATTCTTACGTCCGACACTAGACATTCCCTGAAACAATCACCTTGTCTAGGGCCAAGCCACTTTTACTCAACACTTTAAAACTCAGACCAGAGTCCAGAACATGCCAGCAGTCTACTATTGTGGCTTTCCTTGAGCCAATAAGTGGCTGCCAACTTAGAAGTGGGCTGCCAATTAGAAGTGGCTGCCAACTTAGAAGTGGCTTGCCAGCTTAGAAGTGGCTGCCAACTTAGAAGTGGCTGCCAACTTAGAAGTGGCTGCCAACTTAGAAGTGGCTGCCAACTTAGAAGTGGCTGCCAACTTAGAAGTGGCTGCCAACTTAAAAGCGGCTGCCAACTTAGAAGTGGTGCCAACTTAAAAGCGGCTGCCAACTTAGAAGTGGCTGCCAAAATTAGAAGTGGCTGCCAACTTAGAAATGGGGTGCCAACTTAGAAGTGGCTGCCAAACTTAGAAGTGGCTGCCAACTTAGAAGTGGCTGCCAACTTAGAAGTGGCTGCCAACTTAGAAGTGGGGTGCCACTTAGAAGTGGCTGCCAATTAGAAGTGGCTGCCAACTTAGAAGTGGCTGCCAATTAGAAGTGGTTGCCAACTTAGAAGTGGCTGCCAACTTAGAAGTGGCTGCCAACTTAGAATGGCTGCCAACTTAGAAGTGGCTGCCAACTTAGAAGTGGCTGCCAACTTAAAAGTGGCTGCCACCTTAGAAGTGGTGCCAACTTAAAAGTGGCTGCCAACTTAAAAGTGGCTGCAACTTTAGAAGTGGCTGCCAACTTAAAAGTGGCTGCCAACTTAGAAGTGGCTGCCAACTTAGAAGTGGCTGCCAACTTAGAAGTGGCTGCCAACTTAGAAGTGGCTGCCAACTTAGAAGTGGCTGCCAACTTAAAAGTGGCTGCCAACTTAGAAGTGGCTGCCAACTTAAAATGGCTGCCCAAATTAAAAGTGGCTGCCAACTTAGAAGTGGCTGCCAAAATAAAAGTGGCTGCCAACTTAGAAGTGGCTGCCAACTTAGAAGTGGCTGCCAACTTTTAAAAGCGGTTGCCAACTTAGAAGTGGCTGCCAACTTAAAAGTGGCTGCCAACTTAGAAGTGGCTGCCAACTTAGAAGTGGCTGCCAACTTAAAAGCGGTTGCCAACTTAGAAGTGGCTGCCAACTTAAAAGTGGCTGCCAACTTAGAAGTGGCTGCCAACTTAGAAGTGGCTGCCAACTTAAAGCGGCTGCCACTCTGTGAAAGTTTGTGTTCTACACTCAACTCCTCCAGCTTAGTGAATGTTAATGGTATACAGTACTGACAAGTTGAAAAGACATATGCGCAACCGTAAGGTATCTTTATTCCGAAACGTTTCGCCTACACAGTAGGCTTCTTCGTCGAGTACAGAAGAGCAGCAGAAGCAGTAGAATATGAAGACGATTTAATTAGTCCACCCACCCCTTGAAGACGTAGTTTGAGTGGTTCACCCCTCAGCTGAGGACTGGACCACCTCAAATACTTTTTCTCCAGGTTGATGGATTGATTACATCTTATTTCATTTCTACTGCTCCCTTTATATTGACTGAAGAAGCCTGCTGTGTAGCGAGACCGTTTCAACAATAAAGATACCCAACTGTTGCACATGTTCTTAATCCGAAATTTAATCGGTATTTTATGCCATTTTTCAACATAAAGTAAAGGATAGACAAGTGTTTACATTAGGGAGACAAACTCCGGCACCAACACTGGTCCATGTGAGAATTAGACTGGATTATGTGAAGTATACCCTGTCCTAAAGGACTTAACATACAGCCGTGCACACCTCCCTATATCCTTCTTACTGCACTCATCTACACACATCACTTATATCACCGATGGACTATGTAATTATTTAATCCGAGATTTGTTGCCTCTGATGTATTAACACCAAGGTCCTACAGAGGACTTAACTGTATTTCAAGGGATCTTTAAGTTTAATTACACTGATAGTCACTGGTGCTTAGTAAATTATTTTAACTATTTAATGTCCTGTCAATACTAAACAGATACAGTGGAACCTGGGTGTTTGAACTTAATTGTTCAAGTGGTGGCCCCTCAGAGAGAGGTTCTTTGACGCGGGTGAGGGGCTCTTCATCTAGGGAATTGGATCTGTGCTCCATTACTTGAATTGACCCTGAATACCTCCCATATCCCCCAGGCGCTGTATTATCCCCATGATTAATAATAATCCTAGGTAGTGTTTTCAAGTGGAAAAGGTCGATGTCCGAAACAGTATTCCCTGGCTTTAATATCAGTCTTACACACCGGAGGATTGTTGAACCGACTCTTTCCAAAAGCTTCTAAGAGTCAGGTCAGTATCAGAGGTCTCTTACAAAGCACGTTTGAAACAGGACGTTCCGTTAAAGGTTTTTTTTTACAACTCAATTTTAAACAAGTCACGAGTTCGGGACTCCAGAAAAACTTGTAATACCGTTCATTTTTTCGACATAACTGTTCGACTCGGGTTCGAGACTCCGGACGTTTCAACACCGAGGTACACGAATTAAAGAGGACAGAGAAGCTGTCAGTCCTAGGCTCACCTCTTAAGAGAGAGAGATTTCGTTCGGATTTTTAACCCCGGAGGGTTAGCCACCCAGGATAACCCAAGAAAGTCAGTGCGTCATCGAGGACTGTCTAACTTATTTCCATTGGGGTCCATAATCTTGTCCCCCAGGATGCGACCCACACCAGTCGACTAACACCCAGGTACCTATTTGCTGCTAGGTGAACAGGACAACAGGTGTAAGGAAACGTGTCGAAATGTTTCCACCCGCCGGGAATCGAACCCGGGCCCTCCGTGTGTGAAGCGGGAGCTTTAGCCACCAGGCCACCGGGCAATGTTCTGCCTAGAAGAGTACCTTACAGGTTTACCTCGTTATACCTACCACTATTAATGTCTTACAGGTTAAAAATACAATTGAATATAAATCAGTACTTCGTAGATATCCTGGTTTTGGTGTCTGGTAAGTCCACCAGCTGCTTGCTCTTGTGACCACATTTCTCGGGTGTTCCCCTCTGGTGTGGTACTTCCACATACTGACTTAATGACGATTAACGAGGAGAACTTTTCATGGCATTTGAACTCCTTTGAGAGCCAGAAATTTAATAACACCTGATAAGTGTTGCACCATGTTGTCTAATTTATTAACTTTTGGTTCGCTGAACCTGTATCTACAACGTGTTAATCTATAAGATTGGATGCCTGACGACCCAGGCAGGCCTTGACATGTGTACGTCACTGACACCAGCACGCGTGACGTAGGTACGTCACTGACCCAGCAGGCTTGATGTGGGTAATCACTGACCCCAGGCAGCTTGAAGTGGGGTACGTCCACTGACTCAGGCAGGCTTGATGTGGGTACGTCACGAACCAGGCACCTTGACGTAGGTAACGTCATGACCCGGCAGGCCTTTGATGTGGGGTACATTACTGACGCCAGGCAGGCTTGATGTGGTACGTCACTGACGCCAGGCAGGCTTGATGTGGGTACGTCCCTGACCCAGGCCGCTTGATGTGGGACGTCTCTGGACCCAGGCAGGCTTGATTGTGGGTACGTCCTCTGACCAGGGCACCTTATGTGGGACGTCACTGACCCAGGCCACGCATTAGACATGTGTACGTCACTGACCCAAGGCTGGCTTGATGTGGGTACGTCACTGAGCCAGGCACGCTTGAACATGTGTACGCAACTGACCCAGGCAGGCTTGATGTGGTTACGTCAATGATCCACACGCTTGACATGTGTACGTCACAGGACCCAGGCTGGCATGATGTGGTACGTCACTGTCCAGGCCACGCGTGACATGTGTACGTCACTGAACCCAGCAGGCTTGATGTGGGTACTCACGATCCAGGCACGCTTGACATGTTACGTCACTGACCCAGCAGGCTTGATGTGGGTACGTCTCGATCCAGGCAGGCTTGATGTGGGTACGTCACTGACCCAGGCACGCTTGACATGTGACGGCACTGACCCAGGCAAGGCTTGACGTGTAAGAGGTACATCACTGACCCAGCAGGCTTGACGTAGGTACGTCACTGACCAGGTAGGCTTAACGTGGGTAACATCACTGACCCAGGCAGGCTGGACGTAGGTACATCCACTGACCCAGGCAGGCTTGTCGTAGGTAAATCACTGACCCAGGCGCCTTTACGTGGGTACCTCACTGACCCAGACAGGCTTGACGTAAGGTACATCACTGACCCAGGCAAGTGGCTTGACGTGCGTACATCACATGACCCACGCAGCTTGACCGTGGGTTCATCACTGACCCAGACAGGCGTGACGTAGGTACCACTGAACAGCAGCCTTTGACGGGGTACATCACTGACACCCAGGCAGGCTTGACGTAGGTACATCCGACCCAGGCATGGGGGCTGACGTTCGTACATCACAGACCCAGGCAGGCTTGACGTGGTAAATCACTGACCCAACAGGGCTTGACGTAGGTACTCACTGACCCCAGGCAGGCTTGACGTAGGTACATCACTGACCCAGCAGGCTGACGTGGGTTACATCACTGACCCCAGACAGGCTTGACGTAGTACGTCCACTGACCCTGGCAGGCTTTGACGTGGGACATCACTGACCCAGGCAGGCTTGACGTAGGTACAATCATTCCCAGGCAGGCTTGGACGTAGTACGTCACTGACCCAGGCAGGCTTAACGTGGGTACATCACTGACCCAGGCAGGCTTGACGTAGGGACATCACTGACCCAGCAGGCATTGACGTAGGTACGTCACTGACCCAGGCAGGCTTGACGTGGGGGTACATCACTGCCCCAGGCAGGCTTGACGTGGGTACATCACGACCCCGAAACAGGCTTGACATAGGTACGTCACAGACCCAGGCAGGCCTTGACGTGGGTACATCACCTGACCCAGGCAGGCTTGACGTAGGTACGTCACTGACCTAGACAGGCTTGACGTGGGTAATCACTGACCCAGGCAGGCTTAGTAGGTAAGTCACTGACCCAGGCAGGGCTGACGTGGGTACATCACGACCCAGACAGGGTCCGTACGTAGTACGTCACTGACCCAGGCAGCCTTGACGTAGGTTACGTCACTGACCCAGGCAGGCTTGACGTGGTACGTCACTGACCCAGGCAGGTTGACGTAGGACGTCACTGACCACCAGCAGGCTTACTGGGTAAGTCACTGACCAGGCAGGCCTTGACGTGGTATGTCACTGACCCAGGCAGGCTTGACGTGGATACGTCCACTGACCCAGGCAGGCTTGACGTGGGTACGTCACTGGACCCAGGCAGGCATGACGTGGGTATTCACTGACCCAGGCAGGCTGAGCGTGGATACGTCCTGAACCCAGGCAGGCTTTGACGTAGGTACGTCACTGACCAGGCAGGCTTGGACGTGTGTACGTCACTGTCCCAGGCGAGGCTTGACGTAGGTACGTCTACTGACTGCCCCAGGCAGCTTGAACATGGGTACGTCACTGACCCAGGCAGGCTTGACGTGGTATGGTCACTGACCCAGCAGGCTTGACGTGGATACGTCACTGACCCCAGGCAGCTTGACTGGGTATGTCACTGACCAGGCAGGCTTACGTGGGTATGTCACTGAACCCAGGCAGGCTGACGTGGATACGTTCACTGACCCACAGGCGTGACGTGGGTACGTCACGGACCCAGGCGTCTTGACGTGGTACATCACTGACCAGGCAGGCATGACGTAGGTACATCACTGACCCAGGCAGGCTTGACGTAGGTACAACACTGACCCAGGCAGGCTTGACGTGGGTACGTCACTGACCCAGGATCCGAAGTTATGGCTAATGGTTACCAGATGTTTTTTGTTCCAAGGTTCATTAAGTATCGTCTCCCTTTAGGAAAATAAAATTTAAATTAGTAATGAGCATGTCTATTAATGAAATTTAAGAGTTTTGTGGGAGCACGAAGATGAATGTACTTGAAAATGAGACACTTTTGCAACATTTGGTATCTTTATTCAGAAGCGTTTCGCCACACAGTGACTTCGTCAGTTCCAATGTAGAGGTGAAAAAAGAGGAGGAGTCTTTGAGGTAATCAGTCCCAGCCGGAATCGATGTGTTCATCCCATCAATCTGTAGAAAGAACAGCAATGGTCGGATAGAGTGGGCTTATATAATGTAGACAAGTGAGTCGAAGCAGGAGGAGGCGGCATATGCCACTTCTCCGGCCATTTGCTGGACTTTCTGCAAGAGTGATGGACTGAACACATCGATTCCAGGCTGAGGGACTGATTACCTGAAACTCCTCTTTTTCCACCTTCTTCTTCATTGGACTGATGAAGCCACTGTGTGGCGACAAGTTTCCTTAATAAAGACTCCTATATGTTGTCTAATCTCCTTTTAAAGCTACCAAGCGTCTTAGCCTCTATTCCCCTATTCTGCAGATTGTTCCTCAAGCTTTTAATTTCCTAAAATAAACAATATTGTGTGTGCTACTTGTAAGTTAAGTCATCAGGAGAACCTCTAACTCTTTGTAATACTGATTATTTTTCCAAAAGAATGGTGCCGTTTGATGGGGGGGCCGGGGGGGGGGGGGGGGCGAAAACAAGATGAAGAGAAGATATTTTATCAAACGCCTCCATCACCTCACCCTTGACTACTCAGGTTTCTGCGATTTGGAACTCTACAGTGTCGCTGATGCTCAACTGAAGGCACAACCATCCACTTCTTGCTCAAGAGCGATGAGGGTCTCAACTCCGCAATGTTTACCCTCGACTCCTGGGTTGACCCTGTGACTGACCCTTGATGCCCTTAATTCAAAAGTAAGAGAGGTGAGTCCTGAAGAGTGTTCAAGGAGCAGCTCGAGGATCATTGGGCTCGAGTATAAGAGAGTTTCCAAGGTGGATGAGGTTCGTGAGATGTATTTTGTTTAAGGTACATAACACCCCATCACACACCTGGAGAGACGTCACATCAAGGAGTACGCCAAGCTCCTCTTATTACAGTGTGATCGACAAGGTCCAGCAGGTGCTCTGGTCCTGTCCATCCAGCGGCAACATACCGACAAGGTCAAGTTCCCTACATCACGTGAACTTCCTAAGGCGAGCCGGTGCTTGAACCTGCCGCTGATGTCGCACTCTCAGACTGTCAGGTACAGTGTTTTGTGTCCTGCTCTGGCTGTCCATCCCCCTTCCTACTACACTCTACAACTCTCTCCATCAACATTTAATTTATTTCCACCTCACCAACAACAGTAACACACCAGAAAGAATAATGTTACTGTTCATATATTCTGCTGAGGCTTGTTGTCATTCTCAATATATTAATAATAATCACACTTATTTTCTTACATAATTGGTTTAAAAAAGAACTTTCATAAAGTCTCACAAACAAACTTTCTGAAAACAATAATAATGATAATGAGAGATCATTAATTACAGTGAGACTGGAGCTAGACAGTATAGATGATACTGTGTGACACTCAGCTTTACAACCATCCATTTACAAAGTTTTTTGTCTTAAGAAATAATCTTATAACTTTTATTTTATAACTACGTTTGTAACTCCCTGGTTAATAATTTGTAAGGAAGATCAAAAATCTTCTAGTCTTAATACTAGTCGAAGTTTACCAAAGTCCGCTGCATCTATGGCCTATCTATAATTGCATACTTTTAAACAGTGGTTTGAAAATACAAAAATATAATTTCAATTAGAACTGAAGCAAGTGTACAATGTTAGTCCTGAAGGACTGTTAGAAGACATGGTCGAGTACTCGAGGCTGACTTACAAACTATGCTAAATATGTAATGTTTGATAAACTTCTGTCTCACGCGGCTGCTCAGGGTGTCAGGTAGTCCAGTCCATAAATCCTAACAGGATTTTGGGGACTACCTGCCCGGATTCTCATATAGATGTAAGAATCTAAAGAGCAAGTCACTCTGGATTTATGGCTATAACTATTATTATATTATTATTATTATTATTATTATATTATTATCACAAAAACTAAGCGCTAAAGCCGCAAGGGTCAAGCAACAAAACAAAGATGAACATAAAATAGTGCATTTATAAACCATACCACGGGGGGGAATAGAACCCGCGGTCAGAATCTCACTACCTTGTTTGTTTAGGTAGTCTCCCCACAACACTCAGTCTTGCAACTCAAGTATGGTCAGCCTGGCTCACCATACTATTGCAACATAAGAGTCGTCGGAGTGCTGGAGATTGCTGGTGTAGGAGGTAGCAGGAAGATATAGAGGTGCAGGTGGGATGGGGCAGAGAAGCAGGGGTAGGAGGTGGCAGGACTATAGTAGCGTGCAGTGTAGAGATGGCAGGAGATGCAGGTGCAGTGTAGAGGGGGCAGGAGATGCAGGAGGTGTAGGAGGTGCAGGAGATCAGGTAGGAGGTGGCAGGAGATATAGTCGTTCAGGTGTAGAGATGGCAGTAGATGCAGGTGTATGGAGGTGCAGAGATCAGGTGCAGGTGTAGGAGGTGCAGGAGATCAGGTGCAGTGTAGGAGGTGGCAGGAGATGCAGGTGCAGGTGTAGGAGGTGGCAGGAGATGCAGGAGGTGTAGGAGGTGCAGGTTGTAACAGTATAGGAGGTACAGAGGTGTAGGAGATTGCCAGGGGTGTAGGAGGTGCAGGTGTAGGAGGTGGCAGGAGATGCAGGAGGTGCAGTGTAGGAGGTGGGCAGGAGAGCAGGAGGTGCAGGTGTAGGAGTGGCAGGAGATGCAGGAGTCAGTGTAGGAGTGGCAGGAGTGCAGTGTAGGAGTGCAGAAGATGCAGGAGGTGCAGGTGTAGGAGGTGCAGAGGTGGCACGTGTGCGAGTATCTGACTTACGATAAACGCCAGTCTTTGTTCGTTGTCTGAAGAGTTTGTGGTGGGCCTCGAACTGAAGAATATAGTTACCTTGCAGTTTCAAGAAATGTCAAGTATTTTCTCCACATTGGTATATTACATTTCCACTGTGAACAAAACAACCTGACTTTGCTCACTAATTAATAACGCATTAGTACTTTTATTTTTGACGTGTGTGTGACCTGAGTCATGTCTGCTAAAATAATCATTACTTTTGTAACCAGATATAAACATTATATAGGTTTTTATTACCATTGTAACTTGTTTATTACCATTGTAACTTGTTTATTACCATGTAACTTGTTTATTACCACTGTACCTGTTTATTACCATTGTAACTTTGTTTTATTACCAGTGTACTTGTTTTATTACATTGTAACTAGTTTTTATTACCACTGTAACTGTTTTATTACCAGTGAACTTGTGTATTACCACTGAAACTTGTTTATTACCATGGTATCTTGTGTTTATTACCATTGTAACTTGTTTATTACCACGGAACTTGTTTATTACCATTGAACTTTTTATTACCATTGTAACTTTTTATTACCACTGGTAACTTGTTTATTATACCATTGTAACTTGTTTATTACCATTGTAACTTGTTTATTACCATTGTAACTTGTTTATTACCACTGTAACTTGTTATTACCATTGTAACTTGTTATACCAGTGTAACTTTTTATAACCATTGTAACTTTTTTCTTCACCATAGTAACTTTGTTATTACCACTGTAACATGTTTATTACCATTGTAACTTGTTTATTACCATGTAACTTGTTTATTTCCATTGTAAACTTAGTTTATTACCATGTAACTTGTTTATTACCAGTGTAAACTTGTTTATACCACTGTAACTTGTTTATCACCATTGTACCTTGTTTATTACCAGTGTAACTTGTTTTATTACCATCTGTAACTTGTTTATTACCACTGTAACTTGTTTATTACCTTTAGTAACTTTTTATTACCATGTAACTTGTTTTATTACCACTGTAACTTGTTAATAACAATTGTAACTTGTTTATTACCATTGTAACTTGTTTATTACCATTGTAACTTGTTTATTCCCACTTAACTTGTTTATTACCATTGTAAACTTGTTTATTACCTTGTAAACTTTTTATAACCACTGTAACTGTTTATTACCATTGTAACTTGTTTATTACCATGTAACTTGTTTATTACCATTGGAACTTGTTTATTACCAATGTAACTTGTTTTATAACCAATGTAACTTGTTTTATTACCACTGTAACTTGTTTATTACCCATTTTTGTGTAATCTTGTTTTATTAGCCACTGTAACTTGTTTTATTACATTGTAAGCTTGTTTATTACCACTGTAACTTGTTTTATTACCACTGTAACTGTTTATTACCAGTGTAACTTGTTTATTACCATTGTAACTTGTTTAATACCATTGTAACTTGATGCTACTTACCATTGTAACTTGTTTATACCATTGTAACTTGTTTTATTACCATTGTAACTTGTTTATGACCATGGTAACTTGTTTATTTCCACTGTAACTTGTTTATTACCAGTGTAACTTTTCATTACCATTGGAACTTTGTTTATTACCACTGTAACTTGCTTTTTACCATTGTACCTTGTTTATTACCATTGTAACTTGTTTATTACCATTGTAACTTGTTCATTACCATTGGAACTTGGTTATTACCATTTGTAACATGTGTTATTTCCATTGTAACTTGTTTATTACCACTGTAACTATGTTTAATTACCATTGTAACATGTTTATTACCAGTGTAACTTGTTCATTAAACCATTTGTAACTTGTTCATTACCACTGTAACTTGTATATTACCCATTTAACTTGTTTATTACCACTGTAACTTGTTTATTACCATTGTAAACTGTCATTACCTTGTAACTTGTTTATTACCATTGTAACTTTTCATAAGCCACACAAACAGTGGGGCCCCCCCCCCATTGTAACTTGTTTATTACCACTGTAACTTGTTTATTACCATTGTAACTTGTTTATTACCACTGTAACTTGTTTATTACCATTGTAACTTGTTTATTACCATTGTAACTTGTTCATTACCATTGTAACTTGTTCATTACCACTGTAACTTGTTTATTACCATTGTAACTTGTTCATACCATTTAAACTTGTTTATTACCATGGTAACTTGTTTTTACACACTGTAAACTTGTTAATCCATTGTAACTTGTTCATTACCATTGTAACTTGTTTATTACCATTGTAACTTGTTTATTACCATTGTAACTTGTTTATTACCATTGTAACTTGTTTATTACCAGTGTAACTTGTTTATTACCATTGTAACTTGTTTATTACCATTGTAACTTGTTTATTGCCACTGTAACTTATTACCACTATAACTTGTTTATTACCATTGTAACTTGTTTATTCCATTGTAACTTGTATTTATTACACACTTGTAGCTTGTTTATTACCACTGTAACTTATTACCACTGTAACTTGTTTATTACCATTGTAACTTGTTTATTACCATTGTAACTTGTTTATTACCATTGTAACTTGTTTATTACCAGTGTAACTTGTTTATTACCATTTGTAACTTGTTTATTACCATTGTAACTTTGTTTATTACCACTGTAACCTTATTACCACTATAACTTGTTTATTACCCATTGAAAACTTGTTTATTACATTGTAACTTGTTTTTTATTACCATTGTAACTTTGTTTATTACCACTGTAACTTAGTACCACGTAACTTGTTATTACCATTTGTAACTTGTTTATTACCATTGTAACTTGTTTAAATTACCACTGTAACTTGGTTTATTCCCATTTGAACTTTTTGTACTACTCTACTTAACTTCTACTCTCTTCTACTACTTACTACTACTTACTACTACTTACTCTTCTGACTTACTACTAACTACTCTATCTTCTACTACTCTACAAACTACTTCTATTGGGTGACTACTACTTACTACTACAACTTTACTACTCTGTCTACTTTAACTGTACTTAACTCTTAACTCTTTTAACTACCTAACGCTAACTACTACTGACCTTTACTTTAACTAGTCTACGTCTACCTTCTCAATCAACTTAACTCTACTGGAGCTAAGGTTCTACTTCTTATCTACTACTTTCTACTCATCTGTTCAACTACAACTTTGCTACTTTTTACTAACCCCTCTTACGTACTCCCTGACGTCTACTACTGCACGTCTTCGTACTCTACTAATACCTGTTACTTTCGTAACACTTCTTACTACTGACTATCTACTACTCTAAACTACTCTTACTACGTAACTCTTACGTACTTACACTTTGACTAACTTCTCTCTATTTACTACTTACTACTTAACAACGTCTCCTACTGCCTAGATTTAAACTACTCTGTACTCTGTATTAAACTACTGACTGCTTCTTAACTACTAACTACTCTCGCCTACCTTACTACTTTAACTACTTCTCTACTCTCTCTTTAACTAACTGACTTACTAACTACATCTTACCTAGCACTAACTCTACTTACTACTACTAACTTTACTTTTACTACTCTTCTACTACTTACTCTCTAAACTCTTATACAGACTACTCTTACTTAACTTCTACTAACAGGTCTACTTAACTTTACTTTCTCATACTTTAACTACTGACTCTACTGACATTACTTTCTCTGCTAACTACAACTACTTACTACTACTACTTTCTAACATTTACTGAACTACTACTCTGATTACTCTACTGACTAACTTAACTGAACTACTACTTTGCTTTAACATTACTACTTCTCTTTACTACTCCTAACTAACACTACTAACTACGGTACGTTCTCTGTTATTTACATTAACTAACAACTACTACTTAACTACTTACTACAACTTACTCTCTACTACTTTCTCTACTACGACTACTGCTACTCTTCAACTCTAACTTTCCTTTACTACCTACTACTGGTTAACTACTTAACTACAACCACACTACTACTAACATCTACTTAACACTACTCTCTCACTTTACTTCTCTACTGCTCTCTACTACTGTAACTCTTACTTACTTCTCTTTTCTGAACAACCTACTCCTTACTACTCATTCGACTCTAACTACTCTACTACGTCTGTTAATACGTCATTGTAACTTGTCATTACCATTGAAACTTGTTCATACCACTGTAACTTGTTTATTACCATTGTAACTTGTTATCTTACCACTGTACCTTGTTTTATGACCATTGTAACGTTGGTCATACCATTGTAACTTGTTTATTTACCATGTATCTTGTTCATTACCATTGTAAATTGTTTATTACCACGTCACTTGTTAGTACAGTGTAACTTGTTTTATTATCACTGTAACTTTTATTACCATTGTAACTTGTCTATTACCATTGTAACTTGTTCATTACCATTGTAACTTGTGTCATTACCACGTGTAACTTGTTTATTACCATTGTAACTGTTCATTACCATTGTTCTTGTTTTTACCACGGTAACTTGTTTTATTACCATTGTAACTTGTTCATTACCATTGTATCTTGTTATTACCATTGTAACTGTTTATTACCATTGTTAATTGTTTATTACCATTGTACACTTGTGCATTACCATTGTAACTTGTTTATTACCATTGTTAACTTGTTTATTACCATTGTAACATGTTTATTACCATGTAACTTGTTTATTACCATTGTAATCTTGTTTATTACCATTGTAACTTGTTCATTACCATTGTAACTTGTTCATTTACCACTGAAAACTTGTTTATTACCATGTAACATGTTTTATTACCACTGTAACTTGTTTATTACCATTGTAACTTGTGTCTTTACCATTGTAACTTGTTTATTACCATTTATCTTGGTTCATTACCATTGTAACTTGTTTATTACCACTGTAAACTTTTTATACCAATTTGTAACTTGTTTATTACCACTGTAACTGGTTATTACCATGTATCTTGTTTATTACCATTGGAACTTGTCATTACCATTGTAACTTGTCATTACCACTGCGAAAACTGTTTATTACCATTGTAACTGTTCAGTACCATTGTAACTTGTTTATTACCATTGTAACTTGTTTATTACCACTGTAACTTGTTTATTACCATTGTAACTTGTTCATTACCATTGTAACTTGTTTATTACCATTGTAACTTGTTTATTACCATTGTAACTTGTTTATTACCATTGAACAACTTGTTTGATTACCAGTGTAACGTGTTTATTACCATTGTAACTTGTTTTATACCATTGTAACTTGTTTATTGCCACTGTAACTTATTACCACTATAACTTGTTTATTACCATTGTAACTTGTTTATTACCATTGTAACTTGTTTATTAACCACTGTAGCAGTGTTTATTACCACTGAACTTTATTACCACTGTAAACTTGTTTTATTACCATTTGTACTTGTTTATTACCATTGTAACTTGTTTATTACCATTGTAACTTGTTTAATACCATGTAAACTGTTGATTACCATTGTAACTTGTTTATTACCATTTGTAACTTGTTTTTATTACCACTGTACTATTACCACTATAACTTGTTTAGTACCCATTGTAACTTGGTTATTACATTGTAACTTTTTATTCCATTGTATCTTGTTTATTACCACTGAAAACCCCCTTAATTACACTTAACTTGTTTATTATCCATGTAACTTGTTTTAGTACCATTGTAACTTTGTTTATTATCCAGTGTAACTTGTTTATTACCATTGTAACTTGTTTATTACCATTGTAACTTGTTTATTACCACTGTAACTTATTACCACTGTAACTTGTTTATTACCATTGTAAGTTGTTTATTACCATTGTAACTTGTTTATTACCAGTGTAACTTGTTCATTAACCATGTAACTTGTTCAGTACCATTGTAACTGTTTCTTACCATTGTAACTTGTTTATTACCATTGTAACTTGTTTATTACCAGTGTAACTTGTTTATTACCATTGTAACTTGTTTATTACCATTGTAACGTGTTTTAGGACAGGTAACTTTGTTTATGACATTGTAACTTTGTTTATTACCAGTGTAACTTGTTTATTACCATTGTAACTTGTGTCATTACATTGTAACTTGTTTTTACCAGTGGAACTTGTTTATGACCAGTGTAACTTGGTTCATTACCATTGTAACTTGTGTTCATTACCATTGTAACGTGTTATTACCATGAACCTTGTTTATTACCACTGTACGTGTTTATTACCATTGTAACTTGCCATTACCATTGTAACTTCATTACCACTGTAAATTGTTCATACCATTGTAAGGTATTCATTACCAGTGCAACTTGTTCATACCATTTTAACTTCCATTACCTCTGTAAATGTTCATTACCATTGTAAGTTAATTCATTACGGTAACTTGTTCATTACCACTGTAACTTTCATTACCACTGTAAATTGTTCATTACCATTTGTAAGTATTTCATTACCAGTGGAACTGTTTTATTACCTGTGTAAATGTTCATTACCACTGTTACTTCATTAACACTGTAAATTGTTCATACCATGTATAAGTTATTCATTCCCAGTTAGCTTGTTCATTACCAGTGTAACTTGTTTCAGCTGCCAAACTTGGCGGACTGTCCCTGGACCAATTAAATGCCTGTGTAATCGTTTGAGGTAAACTTGTCTTAAACACAACACTAGACAGGTTTTAGCTTATCTGGGTAAAATCTTCAACAGTGGAGGCTTGATCTACCTGGAGGAGAACTGCAGTCCGACTGCCACAATGAATTAAGAGGAGGGGCCAACAGGTACCAGGGTTGACCTGGGTTTCAATACTGGTCCAATAGCTGGCCCCAAGGACTGAACTGTCTACAGTTACCATATACTAGTTTCTGTTCACCTTCAATGGCAACCTTTAAGACTTATTAATAAATTAAACATCACCTAAGGATTGCTGGAGACTTCATTAACCTCACCAGTTTATAAGACAAGGTTGTTTGGACTTCCTAAACTACAGGTCCAGCTGCTTGTAATATCATCACTAAGACCACAACAATACCTGAGACAACTGTATCTTCACTAGAATAATCACAGACAACAATACTGATCACAACACCTTCCCTCGTAACTAACATAACAGACTCCTCTCAGAGCAGGGATAATTCCACAGACAATACACTTATCACTACAACACCTTCCCCTCGTAACTAACATAACAGCTTCCTCTCAGAAGCAGGGATAATCCACAGACTATACTACTTTATCACTACACCACCTCCCTCGTAACTAACAAATACTACTCTCAGAGCAGGGATAATCACATACAATACTACTTATCACTACAACACCTTCCCTCGTAACTAACATAATAGCTCCTCTCAGAGCAGGGATAATCACAGACAATACTACTTATCACTACAACACCTTCCCTCGTAACTAACATAATAGCTACTCTCAGAGCAGGGATAATCACAGACAATACTACTTATCACTACAACACCTTCCCTCGTAACTAACAAAAGCTACTCTCAGAGTAGGGATATCACAGACAATACTACTTTTTCTCACCTACAACACCTTCCCTCGAACTAACATAATAGCTACCTCAGAGCTGGGATAATCACAGACATACTACTTATCACTACAACCACCTCCCTCGTAACTAACATAATAGCTACTCTCAGAGCAGATAATCACAGACACTACTACTTATCACTACACCACCTCCCACGAACGAACATAAAGCTACTCCTCAGAGCAGGGATAATCACAGACAATACTACTTATCACTACAACACCTTCCTCCGTAACTAACATAATAGCTACTCTCAAGTCAGGGATATCACAGACAATAACTACTTTATCACTATCACCACCTTCCCCTCGTAACTAACATAATAGCTACTCTCAGAGCAGGATAATCACAGACAATACTACTTATCACTACAACACCTTCCCTCGTAACTAACATAATAGCTACTCTCAGAGCAGGGATAATCACAGACAATACTACTTATCACTACACCACCTTCCCTCGTAACTAATACAGATAAACTCCCACTCGAAGCTTGTAAGTTCTCCATTCCATCTCCATGACAATATAC
>NC_069454.1:20436109-20500426 GCF_026875155.1 Cherax quadricarinatus | reverse complement strand
AGCACAGTATTGTGCCTTTTGTTCTTTAGTAAATCCATTCACACTAGTTTGCTCAGAGTAACATTTCAGCCAATCCACTGACATCCAGAATAATCTCTAGCGACCTTCTCTCACCTACGATGGAAATCCCAAATTCTTGGAGACAGTTTCCATCCCTGAAAATTTTCACTTGGGATAAATACAAGAACCCAAGTTATCATTATTATATCCGTCAAACCGTCACTTTTAGTAGTAGAAGTTGCAGAGGCAAACCTTCAGAGAGTTGGACGAGATTATTGTAGACATGATTTTATTGACGAAGGCTGTGTTTACCTCGACAAGGAAATGTTATTTTGATATAATGATGCGAGGAACTAGTGTTTTGGAGGTTCGTCTACGTTTCTCAGTATATTTTCTTGATCTAAAGAAGTGGAACTATCCTTCCCTTCCTTACCTCAAACCTGATTACTTCTTATTGCAATGTGTGTATTTCTCCAATAGGTTTAACGTTTCCTAAATAATTTCTAATAATAATAATAATAGGTGTGGGGGCAAGTGGTGTTGGAATGTAACATTTATGAAGAGATTCAGGGAACCCGGTTAGCCAGACTCGAGTCCTAGAGACGAGAAGTACAGTGTCTGCACTCTGAAGGATGAGTGGGGGATGTTGCAGTGTGATGGGTCATCTGAAGTGTGATGTCAGCGAGTTTCTGGCAAGACAGTCATTGAATGAATGACAGTAAAAATATTTTCTTAATAATAATAATAATGTCATCAATAAACGTTATTTAACTCCAATTATTTACATAATTTATCTTTGTAGGTACACATGACTTGTTTCACCACCTTCATTACCATCACCATGGCACTACCGCTGTTTAAGGCGGTGCCCCTCAACACCGTTCTGGAAGACGATGCTACTTTAGGAGATTCAAATTCCATGTCGATGAAAGAGAGGAGGAGTGTACCGACGAACCAACTTGAATCAGTGAACCGGAACTCCAGATACTGCAAATACACGAATTCGATGATAGACTGTGATTACAACTGGGAAGAACAGGTAAGTCTTATGACTGGAGTGAGACGTAGGTCATTTGTTTTTTTAGACATAACAAGGTATCTCTCTGCATGTTACACCTAATAAAGTGTGACAGTATTAAGTCTCAGACATCAGCTGGTAGCTATAGAAAGCTGTAAAGAATCAGCCTAATATGCGATACAGGCAGTGGCAAATAGTCACTGGCTGACAGAACTGCTACTACTACTACTAATAATAATCTTTATTTCTACAAGTACATGTACAAGGTATACAGACCATAGCTGACATCAGTGACATACTACTATATAGAAAACCCCTTGTTATGCAGAGCATTTCCCGCAGATTAGGTCAATTTTGTCCCCAGGATGCGACCAGTCGAATAACACCCAGGTACCTATTTTACTGATAGGTGAACAGGGACAGCAGGTGTCTTAAGAAAACACGTCCTAATGTTTGCACCCGCACCGGGGATCGAGCCACGGACCTCAGTGTGTGAGCTGAGTGCGCTAGCAATCGAACTACGGGACAGATAGAGGCGCTGGCTGATAGTACCAGTGACAGATAGAGGCACTGGCTGATAGTACCAGTGACAGATAGAGGCACTGGCTGATAGTACCAGTGACAGATAGAGGCACTGGCTGATAGTACCAGTGACAGATAGAGGCACTGGCTGATAGTACCAGTGACAGATACAATGTCAAGGTATGAATGTAAGGACAACTTGAGGATATTGGAGCTCTGAAGAGCTCATCTGTTGGGCACTGTAGTGTGTGTTCTAGAGTTGGGAAGAGCTCATCTGTTGAGCACTGTAGTGTGTGTGTTCTAGAGCTGGGAAGAGCTCATCTGTTGGGCACTGTAGTGTGTGTGTTCTAGAGCTGGGAAGAGCTCACCTGTTGGGCACTGTAGTGTGTGTGTTCTAGAGCTGGGAAGAGCTCACCTGTTGGGCACTGTAGTGTGTGTGTTCTAGAGGTGGGAAGAGCTCACGTGTTGGGCACTGTAGTGTATGTGTTCTAGAGCTGGGAAGAGCTCACCTGTTGGGCTCCGCAGTGTGTATTCTAGAGCTGGGAAGAGCTCACCTGTTGGGCACTGTAGTGTATGTGTTCTAGAGCTGGGAAGAGCTCACCTGTTGGGCACTGTAGTGTGTGTTCTAGAGCTGGGAAGAGCTCACTTGTTGGGCTCCGTAGTGTGTGTGCTAAAGCTGGGAAGAGCTCACCTGTTGGGCACTGTAGTGTGTGTGTTCTAGAGCTGGGAAGAGCTCACGTGTTGGGCACTGTAGTGTGTGTGTGTTCTAGAGCTGGGAAGAGCTCATCTGTTGGGCACTGTAGTGTATGTGTTCTAGAGCTGGGAAGAGCTCACCTGTTGGGCACTGTAGTGTGTAGTGTGTGTGTTCTAGAGCTGGGAAGTGCTCACCTGTTGGGCACTGTAGTGTGTGTGTTCTAGAGCTGGGAAGAGCTCACGTGTTGGGCACTGTAGTGTGTGTGTTCTAGAGCTGGGAAGAGCTCACCTGTTAGGCACTGTAGTGTGTGTGTTCTAGAGCTGGGAAGAGCTCACCTGTTGGGCACTGTAGTGTGTGTGTTCTAGAGCTGGGAAGAGCTCACGTGTTGGGCACTGTAGTGTGTATTCTAGAGCTGGGAAGAGCTCACGTGTTGGGCACTGTAGTGTGTGTGTTCTAGAGCTGGGAAGAGCTCACCTGTTGGGCACTGTAGTGTGTGTTTTTTAGAGCTGCACCACAGAGTCAAGGTTTACTTCCTCAAGGAGGTACATTGTTCCTGTGAACTCATGGGGGTCACGTATGGTGTTTGGTCTGATTTGAAAGTTCAAGTAGGCAAGACAGAGCCAGATGGGCCAACCTGTTCTCCAATAATAATAATAATCTTTATTTCTATAAGTACATGATACAACTTGCAGCGAATATGAAAATGGTCTACAATACCAACAGGTTGATAAGTACGACACATGTACAACAGTTAGGTATCTTTTGAGGTGGTCAGTCCCTGAGGGAGTGACCACCTCAGACTACGTCTTCAAGGGTGATGGACTAATTACATCGTCTTCACATCTCTACTGCTTCTGATAAGTCTTCTGTACTAGACTGAAGAAGTCTACTGTGTAGGCGAAACGTTTGACAATAAAGCCACCCAACTGTTGCACATGTGTCGTACTCCACAACTTATACAATACATTATCTGACGAACTGCCTTACCTACATTTCTGATCAGTTTGGGTAGATTATTTTATGTTGTTTAAGTTAACATATATTAACCTACATTAACAAATTATTACCATATGAAACAACAAATGAGTGATTTACACCTTGGAGAGAATGTGTCCTCAAGAAGAGTAAAAATAGAGTAATGACTTAATGATGGGGTCAAAACACGTAAAACAGGAATATGCAGTATATTTTGCACGTCTCCCTAAAAACACGTAATATTGACTCTTATTACACTCTGGATACGTTTTATTTACTTTCATGTGAACCACTAAACCCGTGTGAGCCATTAAGCGCAAGCAATTGTGGGGGTTCGATCCCTGTCTGCTAATCGTTAGACTTAGTATACATGGATAATTAAAGTAGTATAATGAACACTTGTCAGTGTTCAGTAATAACTCACATGGAGACAGAAACTCAGAAGATTAACTGATCTGTATAATTCGATCCCCTTGTGGGATCCTCTTCAGCAGATTCACAAGTGAAATGAGGACATGAATTAATGGGGAAGGCTGCACCCCTCGTCGTGCATGAGGGGGAGTATCAGGTCAGCGCATGGGAGGACAGGTCAGGAGTTAGAAGACAGGTCAAGGAATGAGTCAGATCACAGGGCCGGTAGGGAAATTTAAAATATAAGTACAAAGTTGCTTTGTGCTGTGTAATTCCTGATCTTGTGCTGTTGTTGTCAGATAAGATGCAGTGACTATTCTTACGTCCAGACACTAGACATTCCCATGAAACAATCACCTTGTCTAGGGCCAAGCCACTTTTACTCAACACTTAAAGCTCAGACCAGAGTCCAGAACATGCCAGCAGTATACTATTGTGGCTTTCCTTAGAGCCAATAAGTGGCTGCCAACTTAGAAGTGGCTGCCAACTTAGAAGTGGCTGCCAACTTAAAAGGGGCTGCCAACTCTGTGAAAGTTTGTGTTCATACACTCAACTCCTCCAGCTTAGTGAATGTTAATGGTATACAGTACTGACAAGTTGAAAAGACATATGCGCAACAGTAAGGTATCTTTATTCCGAAACGTTTCGCCTACACAGTAGGATTCTTCAGTCGAGTACAGAAGAGGCAGCAGAAGCAGTAGAGATATGAAGACGATGTAATTAGTCCACCACCCTTGAAGACCTAGTTTTGAGGTGGTCAGTCCCTCAGCTGAGGGACTGACTACCTCAAATACTTTTTCTCCAAGGTTGATGGATTGATTACATCTTTATTTCATTTCTTCTGCTCCCTTTATATTTGACTGAAGAAGCCTGCTGTGTAGGCGAGACGTGTCAACAATAAAGATACCCAACTGTTGCACATGTTTCTTAATCCTAAATTTATCGGTATTTTATGCCATTTTCAACAATAAAGTAAAGGATATGACAAGTGTTTACATTAGGGAGACAAACTCCGGCACCAACACTGGTCATGTGAGGAATTAGACTAGGATTAATGTGAATTATACCCTGTCCTAAAGGGACTTACATACAGCCGGTGCACACTCCACTATATCCTTCTACTGCACTCATCTACACACATCACTTATATCACCGATGGACTTGTAATTAATTAATACGAGGATTGTAGCTCCTCTGATGTATTAACACCAAGGTCCTACAGAGGACTTAACTGTATTTCAAGGATCCTTTAAGTTTAATTACACTGATATTCACTGGTGCTTAGTAAATATTTAACTATTTAATGTCCTGTCATATAATAAACATATAGTGGAACCTGGGTGTTTGAACTTAATTGGTTCCAAAGTGGTGGCCCCTCAAGAGAGGTTCTTTGACGCTGGTGAGGGGCTCTTGATCTAGGGAATTGGATCTGTGCTCCAGTTCCTTAAATTGACCCTGAATACCTCCCATATCCCCCCAGGCGCTGTATTATCTCCCATGATTATAATAATCCTAGGTAGTGTTCGAAGTGGGAAAAGGTCGATGTCCGAAACAGTATTTCCCTGGCTTTAATTATCAGTCTTACACACCGGAGGATGTTGAACCGACTCTTCCAAAAGCTTCTAAGAGTCAGGTCAGTATCAGAGGTCACTTCAAAGCACTTTTGAAACAGGACTTTCCTGTAAAGTTTTTTTTTTACAACTCAATTTTAAACAAGTCAGCGAGTTCGGACTCCAGAAAAACGTTGAAAGACCGGTTCATTTTTTTCTGAACAAAACTGTTCGGACTCGGGTTCGAGATCCGGTACGTTCCAACACCGAGGTACACGAATTAAAGAGGACAGAGAAGCTGTCAGTCCTAGGCTCACCTCTTATGGGCAATGTTCTGCCTAGAAGAGTACCTTCCAGGTTTACCTCGTTATACCTACCACTATTAATGTCTTACAGGTTAAAAATACAATTGAATATAAATTAGTACTTCGAAGATATCCTGGTTTTGGTGTCTGGTAAGTCCACCAGCTGCTTGCTCTTGTGACCACATTACTCGGGTGTTCCTCTGGTTGTGGTACTTGTCCACATACTGACTGAATGACGATTAACGAGGGAGAACCTTTTCATGGCATTTGAACTCCTTTTGAGAGCCAGAAATAACACCTGATAAGTGTTGCACATGTGTCTAATTTATTAACTTGTTGGTTCTCTGAACCAGTCATCTACAACGGGGTTTAATCTATAAGATTGGAGGCCTGACTGACCCAGGCACGCTTGATGTGGGTACGTCACTGACCCAGGCACGCTTGACATGTGTACGTCACTGACCAAGGCAGGCTTGACGTAGGTACGTCACTGACCCAGGCACGCTTGATGTGGGTACGTCACTGACCCAGGCACGCTTGACATGTGTACGTCACTGACCAAGGCAGGCTTGACGTGGGTACGTCACTGACCCAGGCACGCTTGGTGGGTACGTCACTGACCCAGGCACGCTTGACATGTGTACGTCACTGACCAAGGCAGGCTTGACGTAGGTACGTCACTGACCCAGGCAGGCTTGACGTAGGTACGTCACTGACCCAGGCAGGCTTGACGTGGGTACATCACTGACCCAGACAGGTTTGACGTAGGTACGTCACTGACCCAGGCAGGCTTGACGTAGGTACATCACTGACCCAGGCAGGCTTGACGTAGGTACGTCACTGACCCAGGCAGGCTTGACGTAGGTACGTCACTGACCCAGGCAGGCTTGACGTGGGTACATCACTGACCCAGGCAGGCTTGACGTAGGTACGTCACTGACCCAGGCAGGCTTGACGTGGGTACATCACTGACCCAGGCAGGCTTGACGTGGGTACATCACTGACCCAGGCAGGCTTGACGTAGGTACGTCACTGACCCAGGCAGGCTTGACGTAGGTACATCACTGACCCAGGCAGGCTTGACGTGGGTACATCACTGACCCAGGCAGGCTTGACGTAGGTACATCACTGACCCAGGCAGGCTTGACGTAGGTACATCACTGACCCAGGCAGGCTTGACGTAGGTACATCACTGACCCAGGCAGGCTTGACGTAGGTACATCACTGACCCAGGCAGGCTTGACGTGGGTACATCACTGACCCAGGCAGGCTTGACGTGGGTACATCACAGACCCAGGCAGGCTTGACGTAGGTACATCACTGACCCAGGCAGGCTTGACGTAGGTACATCACTGACCCAGGCAGCTTGACGTAGGTACGTCACTGACCCAGGCAGGCTTGACGTAGGTACATCACTGACCCAGGCAGGCTTGACGTAGGTACGTCACTGACCCAGGCAGGCTTGACGTAGGTACATCACTGACCCAGGCAGGCTTGACGTAGGTACATCACTGACCCAGACAGGCTTGACGTAGGTACGTCACTGACCCAGGCAGGCTTGACGTAGGTACGTCACTGGCCCAGGCAGGCTTGACGTGGGTACATCACTGACCCAGGCAGGCTTGACGTGGGTACATCACTGACCCAGGCAGGCTTGACGTGGGTACATCACTGACCCAGGCAGGCTTGACGTGGGTACATCACTGACCCAGGCAGGCTTGACGTGGGTACATCACTGACCCAGGCAGGCTTGACGTGGGTACATCACTGACCCAGGCAGGCTTGACGTAGGTACATCACTGACCCAGGCAGGCTTGACGTAGGTACATCACTGACCCAGGCAGGCTTGACGTAGGTACATCACTGACCCAGGCAGGCTTGACGTAGGTACGTCACTGACCCAGGCAGGCTTGACGTAGGCACATCACTGACCCAGACAGGCTTGACATAGGTACATCACTGACCCAGACAGGCTTGACGTAGGTACGTCACTGACCCAGGCAGGCTTGACGTAGGTACGTCACTGACCCAGGCAGGCTTGACGTGGGTACATCACTGACCCAGGCAGGCTTGACGTAGGTACATCACTGACCCAGGCAGTCTTGACGTGGGTACATCACTGACCCAGGCAGGCTTGACGTAGGTACGTCACTGACCCAGGCAGCCTTGACGTGGGTGCATCACTGACCCAGGCAGCCTTGACGTGGGTACATCACTGACCCAGGCAGCCTTGACGTGGGTACATCACTGACCCAGGCAGGCTTGACGTAGGTACATCACTGACCCAGGCAGGCTTGACGTAGGTACGTCACTGACCCAGGCAGGCTTGACGTAGGCACATCACTGACCCAGACAAGCTTGACATAGGTACATCACTGACCCAGACAGGCTTGACGTAGGTACGTCACTGACCCAGGCAGGCTTGACGTAGGTACGTCACTGACCCAGGCAGGCTTGACGTGGGTACATCACTGACCCAGGCAGGCTTGACGTGGGTACATCACTGACCCAGGCAGTCTTGACGTGGGTACATCACTGACCCAGGCAGGCTTGACGTAGGTACGTCACTGACCCAGGCAGCCTTGACGTGGGTGCATCACTGACCCAGGCAGCCTTGACGTGGGTACATCACTGACCCAGGCAGCCTTGACGTGGGTGCATCACTGACCCAGGCAGGCTTGACGTAGGTACATCACTGACCCAGGCAGGCTTGACGTGGGTACGTCACTGACCCAGGCAGGCTTGACGTGGGTACATCACTGACCCAGGCAGGCTTGACGTAGGTACATCACTGACCCAGGCAGGCTTGACGTGGGTACGTCACTGACCCAGGCAGGCTTGAGGTGGGTACATCACTGACCCAGGCAGGCTTGACGTGGGTACGTCACTGACCCAGGCAGGCTTGACGTGGGTACGTCACTGACCCAGGCAGGCTTGACGTGGGTACGTCACTGACCCAGGATCCTAAGTTATGGCTATGGTTACAGATGTTTTTTGTTCCAAGGTTCATTAAGTATTCGTCTCCCTTTAGGGAAAATAAAATTTAAATTAGTATGAGCATGTCTACTATGAAATTTAAGAGTTGTGGAAGCACGAAGATGAATGTACTTGATAAATGAGACACTTTTGCAACATTTGGGTATCTTTATTCTGGAAGCGTTTCGCCACACAGTGACTTCTTCAGTCCAATGTAGAAGGTGAAAAAAGAGGAGGAGTTTGAGGTAATCAGTCCCAGCCTGGAATCGATGTGTTCAGTCCATCAATCTTGTAGAAAGAACAGCATATGGTCGGATAAGTGGCTTATATAATGTAGACAAGTGAGTCGAAGCAGGAGGAGGCGGCATATGGCCACTTCTCCGGCCATTTGCTGTACTTTCTGCAAGAGTGATGGACTGAACACATCGATTCCAGGCTGAGGGACTGATTACCTGAAACTCCTCTTTTTCCACCTTCTTCTTCATTGGACTGATGAAGCCACTGTGTGGCGACAAGTTTCCTTAATAAAGACTCCTATATGTTGTCTAATCTCCTTTTAAAGCTACCAAGCGTCTTAGCCTCTATTACCCTATTCTGCAGATTGTTCCTCAAGCTTTTAATTTTCTGAAATAAGCTAAGTCATCAGGAGAACCTCTAACTCTTTGTAATACTGATTATTTTTCCAAAAGAATGTGTCGTTGAGGGCGAAACAAGATGAAGAGAAGATATTTATCAAACGCCTCCATCACCTCACCCTTGACTACTCAGGTTTCTGCGATTTGGAACTCTACAGTGTCGCTGATGCTCAACTGAAGGCACAACCATCCACTTCTTGCTCAAGCATGAGGGTCTCACTCCGCAATGTTACCCTCGACTTCCTGGGTGACCCTGTGGCTGACCTGTATGCCCTTAATTCAAAAGTAAGAGAGGTGAGTCTGAAGAGTGTCAAGGAGCAGCTGAGGATCATTGGCTCGAGTATAAGAGTGTTCAAGGTGGATGAGGTTCGTGGAGATGTATTTGTTAAGGTACATAACACCACCATCACACACCTTGAGAGACTTCACATCAAGGAGTACGCCAAGCTCCTCTTATTGGACAGTGTGATCGACAAGGTTCCAGCAGGTGCTCTGGTAATGTCATCCAGCGGCAACATACTCGACAAGGTCAAGTTCCCTACATCACGTGACCATCCTAAGGCGAGCCTGGTACTTGAACCTGGCGCTGATGTCACTCTGCAGGACGTGTCAGGTACAGTGTTGGTGTCCTGCTCTGTCTGTTCCACTCCTCCTACAACACTCCCACAAGCTCCTCTCCATCAACATTTATTTATTTCCACCTCACCAACAACAGTAACACACCAGAAAGAAGAATGTTACTGTTCATATATTCTGCTGAGTCTTCTTGTCATTCTCAATATAATAATAATAATCACACTTATTTCTTACATAATTGTTTTAAAAAAGAACTTTCATAAAGTCTCACAAACAAGACTTTCTGAAAACAATAATAATGATAATGAGAGATCATTATTACAGTGAGAATGGAGCTAGACATTATAATGATACTGGTGACACTCAGCCTTTTACAACCAGTCCATTACAAGTTTTTGTTCTTAAGAAATAATCTTATAACTTTTATTTTATAACTACGTTTGTAACTCCCTGTTAATACTTTGTAATAAAGATCAAAAATCTTCTAGTCTTAATACTAGTCTAAGTTTACCCAAAGTCCTCTGCATCTATGGCTTATCTAATAATTGCATATTTTAAACAGTGGTTTGAAATACAAAAATATAATTTCAATTAGAACTGAAGCAAGTGTACAATGTTAGTCTGAAGGACTGTTAGGAAGACATGGTCGAGTACTCGAGGCTGACTTTACAAACTATGCTAAATTAGTAATGTTTGTAAACTTCTGTCTGCACGAGGCTGCTCAGGGTGTCAGGTAGTCAGTCCATAAATCCTAACAGGATTTTGGGACTACCTGCCAGGATTCTCAGATTAGATGTAAGAATTCTAAAGAGCAGTCACTCTGATTATGCATTAACTATTATTATTATTATTATTATTATTATTATTATTATCATCAAAACTAAGCGCTAAAGCCGCAAGGGTCAAGCAACAATAACAACAGATGAACATAAAATAGTGCAATTATAAACCATACCACGGGGGGGAATAGAACACGCGGTCAGAATCTCACTTGACCTTGTTTGTTTTGGTAGTCTCCCAACAACACTCAGTCTTGCAACTCAAGTATGGTCAGCCTGGCTCACCATACTTGCAACATAAGAGTCGTCGGAGGTGCAGGAGGTGGCAGGAGATGCAGGTGTAGGAGGTAGCAGGAGATATAGTAGGTGCAGGTGTAGGAGGTGGCAGGAGATGCAGGTGTAGGAGGTGGCAGGAGATATAGTAGGTGCAGGTGTAGGAGATGGCAGGAGATGCAGGTGCAGGTGTAGGAGGTGGCAGGAGATGCAGGTGCAGGTGTAGAAGGTGGCAGGAGATGCAGGAGGTGTAGGAGGTGCAGGTGTAACAGGTATAGGAGGTACAGGAGGTGTAGGAGATGCAGGAGGTGTAGGAGGTGCAGGTGTAGGAGGTGGCAGGAGATGCAGGAGGTGCAGGTGTAGGAGGTGTAGGAGATGCAGGAGGTGTAGGAGGTGCAGGTGTAGGAGGTGGCAGGAGGTGCAGGTGTAGGAGGTGGCAGGAGATGCAGGAGGTGTAGGAGGTGCAGGTGTAGGAGGTGGCAGGTGTAGGAGGTGCAGGTGTAGGGGGTGGCAGAGGTGCCACGTGTGCTAGTATCTGACTTACGATAATAAGCCAGTCTTAGTTTCATGTCTGAAGAGTTGTGTGGCCTCGAACTGAAGAATATAGTTACCTTGCAGTTCAAGAAATGTCCAAGTATTTTCTCCACAGTGGTATATTACATTCCACTGTGGAACAAAACAAACCTGACTTTGCTCACTATAAATAACGCATTAGTACTTTTATTTTTGACGTGTGTGTGACCTGAGTCATGTCTGCATAAATAATTCATTACTTTTGTAACCAGATATAAACATGTAAATAGTTTATTACCATTGTAACTTGTTTATTACCAGTGTAACTTGTTTATTACCATTGTAACTTGTTTATTACCATTGTAACTTGTTTATTACCATTGTAACTTGTTTATTACCATTGTAACTTGTTTATTACCACTGTAACTTGTTTATTACCATTGTAACTTGTTTATTACCATTGTAACTTGTTTATTACCAGTGTAACTTGTTTATTACCACTGTAACTTGTTTATTACCACTGTAACTTGTTTATTACCATTGTAACTTGTTTATTACCACTGTAACTTGTTTATTACCACTGTAACTTATTACCACTGTAACTTGTTTATTACCATTGTAACTTGTTCATTACCATTGTAACTTGTTTATTACCAGTGTAACTTGTTTATTACCAGTGTAACTTGTTTATTACCAGTGTAACTTGTTCATTACCATTGTAACTTGTTCATTACCATTGTAACTTGTTTATTACCAGTGTAACTTGTTTATTACCAGTGTAACTTGTTTATTACCAGTGTAACTTGTTCATTACCATTGTAACTTGTTCATTACCATTGTAACTTGTTTATTACCATTGTAACTTGTTTATTACCACTGTAACTTGTTTATTACCATTGTAACTTGCTCATTACCATTGTAACTTCATTACCACTGTAAATTGTTCATTACCATTGTAAGTTATTCATTACCAGTGTAACTTGTTCATTACCATTGTAACTTCATTACCACTGTAAATTGTTCATTACCATTGTAAGTTATTCATTACCAGTGTAACTTGTTCATTACCATTGTAACTTCATTACCACTGTAAATTGTTCATTACCATTGTAAGTTATTCATTACCAGTGTAACTTGTTCATTACCAGTGTAACTTGTTCAGCTGCCAAAACTTTGCGGGACAGTCCGTGGACCAATTATATGCCTGTGTAATCTTTTGAGGTAAACTTGTCTTAAACACAACACTAGACATGTTTAGCTTATCTGGGTAGACAATCAGTTCACAAGTGGAGGCTTGATCTACTGGGAGGAGGAACTGCAGTCTACTGCCATAATGAATTAAGAAGTCCAACATGTACCAGGGATGACCTGGGTTCAATAACTGGTCCAATAGCTGGCCCCAATGATTGGAACTGTCTACAGGTTACCATATACTAGTTCTGTCACCTTCAATGGCAACCTTTAAGACTTATTAATAAATTAAACATCACCTAATGATTGCTGGAGACTTCATTAACCTCATCCAGTTATAAGACAAAGGTTAGTTGACTTCCTGAAACAACATGTACAGCTGCTTGGTAATATCATCACTAAGACCACAACAATACCTGAGACAACTGTATCTTCACTTGACCACTTCTGGACCAACGTAATACCTCCTGTCAAAGCTAGAATAATCACAGACAACAATACTGATCACAACACCTTCCCTCGTAACTAATATAACAGCTACTCTCAGAGCAGGGATAATCACAGACAACAATACTGATCACAACACCTTCCCTCGTAACTAACATAACAGCTCCTCTCAGAGCAGGGATAATCACAGACAACAATACTGATCACAACACCTTCCCTCGTAACTAACATAACAGCTCCTCTCAGAGCAGGGATAATCACAGACAACAATACTGATCACAACACCTTCCCTCGTAACTAACATAACAGCTCCTCTCAGAGCAGGGATAATCACAGACAACAATACTGATCACAACACCTTCCCTCGTAACTAACATAACAGCTCCTCTCAGAGCAGGGATAATCACAGACAACAATACTGATCACAACACCTTCCCTCGTAACTAACATAACAGCTCCTCTCAGAGCAGGATAATCACAGACAACAATACTGATCACAACACCTTCCCTCGTAACTAACATAACAGCTCCTCTCAGAGCAGGGATAATCACAGACAACACTACTGATCACAACACCTTCCCTCGTAACTAACATAACAGCTCCTCTCAGAGAAGGGATAATCACAGACAACAATACTGATCACAACACCTTCCCTCGTAACTAACATAACAGCTCCTCTCAGAGCAGGGATAATCACAGACAACAATACTGATCACAACACCTTCCCTCGTAACTAACATAACAGCTACTCTCAGAGCAGGGATAATCACAGACAACAATACTGATCACAACACCTTCCCTCGTAACTAACATAACAGCTCCTCTCAGAGCAGGGATAATCACAGACAACAATACTGATCACAACACCTTCCCTCGTAACTAACATAACAGCTACTCTCAGAGCAGGGATAATCACAGACAACAATACTGATCACAACACCTTCCCTCGTAACTAACATAACAGCTACTCTCAGAGCAGGGATAATCACAGACTTATCACTACACCACCTTCCCTCGTAACTAATACAGATAAACTCCCACTCGAAGCTTGTAAGTTCTCATTCCATCTCCATGACAATATACCAGTAAATAAGAGCAGTCAGTGACACTGACTGACACAGAGAGTTTACTGACAACCATAACACTTGTCTGTGTTTTCCACCACAAATAAACATTGCCTTAACCAAGCAGGTCACAGAAAATAGACTACATAACCCATGGCTAACAAACAGCATACTCGGTTCCACTAACAAACACATATGAGAAACAATACATACTGGAATTAACACCCAAAGAACAGTCCAAAAATCAGTCATTAATACTTACCAAACTAAAAGGGAAATGTAAATGATTTCTTCTCAACACTAGGATTAAGCCTAGCTAACAAAATCACAAATCCTGCTGTCCAGACTAGCGATTACCTTCCTGGAAATTTCTCAACCTTTCTATGTTTACCACAACTAAACCTACTGAAGTTACATATAAAATATATTCACTGAAAAACAAGGCAGGAAACCTAGCTAATACACCACTACTAATACACAGGAAACCTAGCTAATACACCACCACTAATACACAGGAAACCTAGCTAATACACCACCACTAATACACAGGAAACCTAGCTAATACACCACCACTAATACACAGGAAACCTAGCTAATACACCACCACTAATACACAGGAAACCTAGCTAATACACCACCACTAATACACAGGAAACCTAGCTAATACACCACCACTAATACACAGGAAACCTAGCTAATACACCACCACTAATACACAGGAAACCTAGCTAATACACCACCACTAATACACAGGAAACCTAGCTAATACACCACCAATAATACACAGGAAACCTAGCTAATACACCACCACTAATACACAGGAAACCTAGCTAATACACCACCACTAATACACAGGAAACCTAGCTAATACACCACCACTAATGCACAGGAAACCTAGCTAATACACCACCACTAATACACAGGAAACCTAGCTAATACACCACCACTAATACACAGGAAACCTAGCTAATACACCACCACTAATACACAGGAAACCTAGCTAATACACCACCACTAATGCACAGGAAACCTAGCTAATACACCACCACTAATACACAGGAAACCTAATGCACCACCACTAATACACAGGAAACCTACCTAATGCACCACCACTAACACACAGGAAACCTAGCTAATACACCACCACTAATACACAGGAAACCTAATGCACCACCACTAACACACAGGAAACCTACCTAATACACCACCACTAATACACAGGAAACATACCTAATACACCACCACCAATACACAGGAAAACAGCTAATACACCACCACTAATACACAGGAAACCTAGCTAATACACCACCATTAATACACAGGAAAGCAGGTAATACACCACCATTAATACACAGGAAAGCAGGTAATACACCACCATTAATACACAGGAAAGCAGCTAATACACCATCATTAATACACAGGAAAGCAGGTAATACACCATCATTAAAACACAGGAAAGCAGGTAATACACCACCATTAATACACAGGAAAGCAGCTAATACACCATCATTAATACACAGGAAAGCAGGTAATACACCACCATTAATACACAGGAAAGCAGGTAATACACCACCATTAATACACAGGAAAGCAGGTAATACACCACCATTAATACACAGGAAAGCAGGTAATACACCACCATTAATAAAAAGGTAATTATCCTCCACTATTACAACAATATTCAACAAATTATAAGAAACAAAATCTTTCCCAACTATATTTAAAATAACAATTGAAACCCCAAAGTTCCACTTACACAAGTAACTGCCCCTGTCCCAGATATACGTACAGGAGGGTCCCGCTTATACAGCAGGTTAAGTTCCAGGTTACTGCTGTACAGGAGGGTCCCGCTTATACAGCAGGTTAAGTTCCGGGTTACTGCTGTACAGGAGGGTCCCGCTTATACAGCAGGTTAAGTTCCAGGTTACTGCTGTACAGGAGGGTCCCGCTTATACAGCAGGTTAAGTTCCAGGTTACTGCTGTACAGGAGGGTCCCGCTTATACAGCAGGTTAAGTTCCAGGTTACTGCTGTACAGGAGGGCCCCGCTTATACAGCAGGTTAAGTTCCAGGTTACTGCTGTACAGGAGGGTCCCGCTTATACAGCAGGTTAAGTTCCAGGTTACTGCTGTACAGGAGGGTCCCGCTTATACAGCAGGTTAAGTTCCAGGTTACTGCTGTACAGGAGGTCCCGCTTATACAGCAGGTTAATTTCCCAGGTTATGCTGTACAGGAGGGTCCCGCTTTTTTAAAAGCAGGTTAAGTTCTGGTTACTGCTGTACAGGAGGGTCCCGCTTATACAGCAGGTTAAGTTCCGGGTTATTTCTGTACAGGAGGGTCCCCGCTTATACAGCAGGTTAAGTTTCCAGGTTACTGTTTGTACAGGAGGTCCCGCTTATACAGCAGGTTAAGTTCCAGGTTACTGCTGTACAGGAGGGTCCCGCTTATACAGCAGGTTAAGTTCCAGGTTACTGCTGTACAGGAGGGTCCCGCTTATACAGCAGGTTAAGTTCCAGGTTACTGCTGTACAGGAGAGCCCCGCTTATACAGCAGGTTAAGTTCCAGGTTACTGCTGTACAGGAGGGTCCCACTTATACAGCAGGTTAAGTTCCAGGTTACTGCTGTACAGGAGGGTCCCGCTTATACAGCAGGTTAAATTCCGGGTTACTGCTGTACAGGAGAGTCCCGCTTATACAGCAGGTTAAGTTCCAGGTTACTGCTGTACAGGAGGGTCCCGCTTATACAGCAGGTTAAATTCCGGGTTACTGCTGTACAGGAGAGTCCCGCTTATACAGCAGGTTAAGTTCTGGGTTACTGCTGTACAGGAGGGTCCCGCTTATACAGCAGGTTAAGTTCTGGGTTACTGCTGTACAGGAGGGTCCTGCTTATACAGGAGGTTCCGTGTTGCTGCTGTACAGGAGGGCCCCGCTTATACAGCAGGCTCTGGGTTGCTGCTGTACAGGAGGGCTCCGCTTATACAGCAGGCTCTGGGTTGCTGCTGTACAGGAGGGCCCCGCATATACAGCAGGCTCCGGGTTACTGCTGTACAGGAGCATCCTGCTTATACAGCAGGCTCCGGGTTGCTGCTGTACAGGAGGGTCCCGGTTATACAGCAGGTTATAGGTTACTGCTTCACAGGAGGGTCCCGCTTATACAGCAGGCTCCGGGTTGCTGCTGTACAGGAGGGTCCCGCTTATACAGCAGGTTATAGGTTACAGCTGTACAGGAGGGTCCCGCTTATACAGCAGGCTCCGGGTTGCTGCTGTACAGGAGGGTCCCGCTTATACAGCAGGTTAAGTTCTGGGTTACTGCTGTACAGGATGGTCCTGCTTATACAGCAGGTTAAGTTCTGGGTTACTGCTGTGCAGGTTGGTCCCGCTTATACACCAGGTTTAGTTCTGGGTTACTGCTGTACAGGATGGTCCCGCTTATACAGCAGGTTAAGTTCTGGGTTACTGCTGTACAGGAGAGTCCCGCTTATACAGCAGGTTAAGTTCTGGATTACTGCTGTACAGGAGCGTCCCACTTATACAGCAGGTTAAGTTCTGGGTTACTGCTGTACAGGAGGGTCCCACTTATACAGCAGGTTAAGTTCTGGGTTACTGCTGTACAGGAGGGTCCCGCTTATACAGCGGGTTTTAAGTTCTGGGTTACTGCTGTACAGGAGGGTCCCACTTATACAGCAGGTTAAGTTCTGGGTTGCTGCTGTACAGGAGGGTCCCGCTTATACAGCAGGTTAAGTTCTGGGTTGCTGCTGTACAGGAGGGTTCCACTTATACAGCAGGCTCCGGGTTGCTGCTCTACAGGAGGGTCCCGCTTATACAGCAGGTTAAATTCTGGGTTACTACTGTACATGAGGGCCCCGCTTATACAGCAGGCTCCGGGTTGCTGCTGTACAGGAGGGTCCCGGTCATACAGCAGGCCCCGGGTTGCTGCTGAACAGGAGCGTCCCGCTTATACAGCAGGTTAAGTTCTGGGTTGCTGCTGTACAGGAGGGTCCCGGTTATACAGCAGGCTCCGGGGTGCTGCTGTACAGGAGGGTCCCGCTTATACAGCAGGTTATAGGTTACAGCTGTACAGGAGGGTCCCGCTTATACAGCAGGATAAGTTCTGGGTTGCTGCTGTACAGGAGGGTCCCGGTTATACAGCAGGCCCCGGGTTGCTGCTGTACAGGAGCATCCCGCTTATACAGCAGGTTAACTTCTGGGTTGCTGCTGTACACGAGGGTCCCGGTTATACAGCAGGCTCCGGGTTGCTGCTGTACAGGAGGGTCCCGCTTATACAGCAGGTTAAGTTCTGGGTTGCTGCTGTACAGGAGGGCCCCGCTTATACAGCAGGTTAAGCTCTGGGTTACTGCTGTACAGGAGGGCCCCGCTTATACAGCAGGTTAAGCTCTGGGTTACTGCTGTACAGGAGGGCCCCACTTATACAGCAGGTTAAGCTCTGGGTTACTGCTGTACAGGAGGGCCCCGCTTATACAGCAGGCTCTGGGTTGCTGCTGTACAGGAGGGTCCCGCTTATACAGCAGGTTAAGTTCTGGGTTGCTGCTGTACAGGAGGGTCCCGCTTATACAGCAGGTTAAGTTCTGGGTTGCTGCTGTACAGGAGGGTCCCGCTTATACAGCAGGTTAAGTTCCGGGTTGCTGCTGTACAGGAGGGCCCCACTTATACAGCAGGCTCCGGGTTACTGCTGTACAGGAGGGCCCCACTTATACAGCAGGCTCCGGGTTACTGCTGTACAGGAGGGCCCCACTTATACAGCAGGCTCCGGGTTGCTGCTGTACAGGAGGGCTCCACTTATACAGCAGGTTCCGGGTTGCTGCTGTACAGGAGGGCCCCACTTATACAGCAGGCTCTGGGTTACTGCTGTACAGGGGGGCCCCCCACTTATACAGCAGGTTCCGGGTTACTGCTGTACAGGAGGGCTCCACTTATACAGCAGGTTCCGGGTTACTGCTGTACAGGAGGGCCCCACTTATACAGCAGGTTCCAGGTTACTGCTGTACAGGAGGCCCCACTTATACAGCAGGTTCCGGGTTACTGCTGTACAGGAGGGCTCCACTTATTCCAGCGGGTTCCGGGTTACTGCTGAAACAGAGGGCCCCGCTTTTTACAGCAGGTCCGGGTTACTGCTGTACAGGGGGCCCCACTTATACAGCAGGCTCCGGGTTGCTGCTGTACAGGAGGGCCCCACTTATACAGCAGGTTCCGGGTTACTGCTGTACAGGAGGGCCCCGCTTATACAGCAGGTTCCAGGTTACTGCTGTACAGGAGGCCCCACTTATACAGCAGGCTCCGGTTGCTGCTGTACAAGAGGGCTCCACTTAAACAGCAGGCTCCGGGTTGCTGCTGAAACAGGAGGGCTCCACTTATACAGCAGGCTCGGGTTACTGCTGTACAGGAGGGCCCCCGCTTATACAGCAGGTTCCGGGTTACTGCTGTACAGGAGGGCCCCACTTATACAGCAGGCTCCGGGTTGCTGCTGTACAGGAGGGCTCCACTTATACAGCAGGTTCCGGGTTACTGCTGTACAGGGGGCCCCCGCAAATACGGGCAGGTTCCGGGTTACTGCGTACAGGAGGCTCCGCTTATACAGCAGGTCCGGGTACTGCTGTACAGGAGGGCCCGCTTATACAGCCAGGTTCCCGGGTTACTGCTGTACAGGAGGGCCCCACTTATACAGCAGGTTCCGGGTTACTGCTGTACAGGAGGGCCCCGGTTATACAGCAGGTTCCGGGTTACTGCTGTACAGGAGGGCCCCGCTTATACAGCAGGTTCCGGGTTACTGCTGTACAGGAGGGCCCCACTTATACAGCAGGCTCCGGGTTACTGCTGTACAGGAGGGCCCCACTTATACAGCAGGTTCCGGGTTACTGCTGTACAGGAGGGCCCCACTTATACAGCAGGTTCCAGGTTACTGCTGTACAGGAGGGCCCCGCTTATACAGCAGGTTCCAGGTTACTGCTGTACAGGAGGGCCCCACTTATACAGCAGGTTCCAGGTTACTGCTGTACAGGAGGGCCCCACTTATACAGCAGGTTCCGGGTTACTGCTGTACAGGAGGGCCCCACTTATACAGCAGGCTCTGGGTTACTGCTGTACAGGAGGGCCCCACTTATACAGCAGGTTCCGGGTTACTGCTGTACAGGAGGGCTCCACTTATACAGCAGGCTCCGGGTTACTGCTGTACAGGAGGGCCCCACTTATACAGCAGGTTCCGGGGTTACTGCTGAACAGGAGGGCCCCACTTATACAGCAGGCTCCGGGTTACTGCTGTACAGGAGGGCCCCACTTATACAGCAGGTTCCGGGTTACTGCTGAACAGAAGGGCCCCACTTATACAGCAGGCTCCGGGTTACTGCTGTACAGGAGGGCCCCACTTATACAGCAGGCTCCGGGTTACTGCTGTACAGGAGGGCCCCACTTATACAGCAGGCTCCGGTTTACTGCTGTACGGGAAAGGGCCCCACTTATACAGCAGGTTCCGGTTACTGCTGACAGAAGGGCCCCACTTATACAGCAGGCTCCGGGTTACTGCTGTACAGGAGGGCCCCACTTATACAGCAGGCTCCGGGTTACTGCTGTACAGGAGGGCCCCACTTATACAGCAGGCTCCGGGTTACTGCTGAACAGAAGGGCCCCACTTATACGCGGGTTCCGGGTTACTGCTGAACAGAAGGGCCCCACTTATACAGCAGGCTCCGGGTTACTGCTGTACAGGAGGGCCCCCAAACTTATACAGCAGGCTCCGGGTTACTGTTTGTACAGAAGGGCCCCCATTATACAGCAGGCCCCGGGTTACTGCTGTACAGAAGGGCCCCACTTATACAGCAGGCTCCGGGTTTACTGCTGTACAGAAGGGCCCCACTTTTTTACAGCAGGCTCCGGGATACTGCTGTACAGGAGGGCCCTGCTTATACAGTAGGTTCCAGGTTACTGCTGTACAGCAGGGCCCCACTTATACAGCAGGCTCCGGGTTGCTGCTGTACAGGAGGGCCCCCGCTTATACAGCGGGTTTCCCGGGTTACTGCTGTACAGGAGGGCCCCACTTATACAGCAGCTCCGGGTTTTGCTGCTTTTACAGTAGGGCCCCGCTTATACAGCAGGTTCCGGGTTACTGCTGTACAGGAGGGCCCCACTTATACAGCAGGCTCCGGGTTACTGCTGTACAGGAGGGCCCCATTTTAACAGCAGGTTCCGGGTTACTGCTGTACGGGAGGGCCCCACTTATACAGCAGGCTCCGGGTTATGCGTACGGGGAGGGCCCCACTTATACAGCAGGCTCCGGGTTACTGCTGTACAGGAGGGCCCCACTTATACAGCAGGCTCCGGGTTACTGCTGTACAGGAGGGCCCCACTTATACAGCATTTTCCGGGTTATGCTGAACAGAAGGCCCCACTTATACAGCAGGCTCCGGGTTACTGCTGTACAGGAGGGCCCCACTTATACAGCAGGCTCCGGGTTACTGCTGTACAGAAGGGCCCCACTTATACAGCAGGCTCCGGGTTACTGCTGTACAGAAGGGCCCCACTTATACAGCAGGCTCCGGGTTACTGCTGTACAGAAGGGCCCCACTTATACAGCAGGCGGGGGTTTTACGCTGTACAGGAGGGCCCTGCTTATACAGTAGGTTCCAGGTTACTGCTGTACAGCAGGGCCCCACTTATACAGCAGGCTCCGGGTTGCTGCTGTACAGGAGGGCCCCGCTTATACAGCAGGTTCCGGGTTACTGCTGTACAGGAGGGCCCCACTTATACAGCAGGCTCCGGGTTGCTGCTGTACAGTAGGGCCCCGCTTATACAGCGGGTTTCCCGGGGTTACTGCTGTACAGGAGGCTCCACTTATACAGCAGGCTCCGGGTTACTGCTGTACAGGAGGGCCCCACTTATACAGCATGCTCCGGGTTGCTGCTGTACAGGAGGACCCCACTTATACAGCAGGTTCTGGGTTACTGCTGTACAGGGGGGCCCCCACTTATACAGCAGGCTCTGGGTTACTGCTGTACAGGAGGGCCCCACTTATACAGCAGGCTCTGGGTTACTGCTGTACAGGAGGACCCCACTTATACAGCAGGTTCTGGGTTACTGCTGTACAGGAGGGCCCCACTTATACAGCAGGCTCCGGGTTACTGCTGTACAGGAGGGCCCCACTTATACAGCAGGTTCCGGGTTACTGCTGTACAGGAGGGCCCCACTTATACAGCGGGTTTCCCGGGTTACTGGCTGTACAGGGGGGGCCTCCACTTTTTACAGCAGGCTCCGGGTTACTGCTGTACAGGAGGGCCCCGCTTATACAGCAGGTTCCGGGTTACTGCTGTACAGGAGGGCCCCACTTATACAGCAGGTTCCGGGTTACTGCTGTACAGGAGGGCTCCACTTATACAGCAGGTTCCGGGTTACTGCTGTACAGGAGGGCCCCACTTATACAGCAGGTTCTGGGTTACTGCTGTACAGGAGGGCTCCACTTATACAGCAGGTTCCGGGTTACTGCTGTACAGGAGGGCCCCACTTATACAGCAGGTTCCGGGTTACTGCTGTACAGGAGGGCCCCGCTTATACAGCAGGTTCCGGGTTACTGCTGTACAGGAGGGCTCCACTTATACAGCAGGTTCCGGGTTACTGCTGTACAGGAGGGCCCCACTTATACAGCAGGTTCCGGGTTACTGCTGTACAGGAGGGCCCCGCTTATACAGCAGGTTCCGGGTTACTGCTGTACAGGAGGGCCCCACTTATACAGCAGGTTCCGGGTTACTGCTGTACAGGAGGGCCCCGGTTATACAGCAGGTTCCAGGTTACTGCTGTACAGGAGGGCCCCGGTTATACAGCAGGTTCCAGGTTACTGCTGTACAGGAGGGCCCCGCTTATACAGCAGGCTCCGGGTTGCTGCTGTAAAGCAAATAGCAACTTTTTTTTCACCTTCAAATGCAGTACGTGACCAGCCGGGCTGTGGTTCGTACGTCGGTTTACGTGCTGCCAACAGTAACAGCCTGGTTGATCAGGCCCTGATCCACCACGAGGCCTGGTCACAGACCGCGTTGATCCCTGAAACCCTCTCCAGGTATACTTCAGGTATACTCCAGGTATACTTTAGGTATACTCCAGGTATACTCCAGGTATACTTCAGGTATACTCCAGGTATACTCCAGGTATACTTCAGGTATACTCCAGGTATACTCCAGGTAACTTTGGGTATACTCCAGTATACCCAGGTATACTCCAGGTATACTCCAGGTATACTTCAGGTATACTCCAGGTATACTCCAGGTATACTCCAGGTATACTTCAGGTATACTCCAGGTATACTCCAGGTATACTCCAGGAATACTCCAGGTATAAAAGCCTGTTAACATGTTTACACTACCATATATTAAGTGAACAATACTGCTAGGCCTAAAAAATGCATATACAGTACATATATTGCTTTCATTAAAATATTTTGGTACTTAGATGATCAGTTTGTGAGACACAAACTACCTCGTCTGTCTGGCACCAATAATCATTCCACTGACAAAGTCATTTTGATCACATTTCTTCACCATTCTGATGTTCAGTCTGAACAACAAGTGAACGTCTTGACCACGTCTTTGGTCAAGACGTTCATCACATGTTTGCATTAACAAGCTAGTGTCCAGGTGTACCTATTAATGTGGCCACTGTGTATGTATGTAGGTATGTATGTATGTATGTATGTATGTATGTATGTATGTATGTATGTATAATTGTTGTATGTATGTATGTATTATGTATGTATGAATGTATGAAATGTATGTATGTAGTATGTATTATGTATGTATGTATGTATGTATGTATTTGTAAAATATGTATGTATGTATGTAAGTATGTATGTATGAATGTATGTATGTATGTATGTTTTGCATGTATGTAAGTATGTATGTATGAATGTATGAATGTATGTATGTATGTATGTAGTATGTATGTATGTATGAATGTATGAATGTATGTAGTATGTTGTATGTAGTTATTATGTATGTATGTATGTATGAATGTATGTATGTATGTATATATGTATGTATGTATGTATGTATGTATGTATGTATGTATGAATGATGAATGTATGTAGTTTTGTATGTATGTATGTATGAATGTATGTATGTATGTATGTATGTATGTATGTATGTATGAATGTATGAATGTTGTATGTATGTATGTATGTATGTATGTATGTATGTATGTATGTATGTATAATGTATGATGTATGTATGTATGTATGTATGTAGTTATGTATGTATTTTATGTATGTATGTATGTATGTATGAATGTATGTATGTATGTATGTATTTTATGTATGTATGTATGTATGAATGTATGAATTATGTATGTATGTATGTAGTATGTAGTTATGTATGTATGTATGTATGAATGTATGAATGTATGTATGTATGTATTTTAAGTATGATGTATGTATGTATGTATGTATGAATGTATGTATGTATGTATGTATGTATGTTTTGTATGTATGTAGTATGTATGAATGTATGAATGTATGAATGTATGTATGTATGTAGTTATGTATGTATGTATGTATGTATGTATGTATGTTATGTATGTATGTATGTATGTATGTATGAATGTATGTATGTATGTATGTATGTATGTATGTATGTATGTATGTATGAATGTATGAAAAGTATGTATGTATGTATGTATGTAGTTATGTATGTATGTATGAATGTATGAATGTATGTATGTATGTATGTATGTATGTATGTATGTATGTATGAATGTATGTATGTATGTATGTATGTATGTATGTATGTATATATGTAGGTATGTAGTAAAGATGTATGTATGAATGTATGTATGTATGTATGTATGTAGGTATGTATGTATGTATGTATATCTCCAACGACAAACAATAATTACTGACTCACATGCTACATTAGTTACTAAGATAAATCTCTGACAGTAACTACATTTTCTCTCATAAATGTTGATAAATGTCAGGGAAAACATCAAGTTTTTCAATCCTGGAGTTTCACAGACAGATATTAATAACAAATATCTTCGTCTTATTGTATTTATAAATATACACAACTGTAGTTTTATCAAAATAATACAATAACCTTAATAAACAAATATATTTGTAGCCTAGCATTAATAAGTATATTACTGTGACTCACGAAATCGTAATGACACGATTGTAAACAAACCATACCACGGGCGGGGATTGAACCCGCGATCAGAGAGTCTCGGGTTCGCGGGTTCTATCCCCGCAGGTGGAATGGTTTATATTACTGTGTTTGAGACGACTAATGACTATTAGTCATAACAAACCACAGAACAGGTAGGGTTTGAACTCATGGCGAGTGAGTCACAAAACTGGTTCCCTTGTTTGTACTCGTGTTACTCAGAGTTAGTGAGTCAAGACTGTTAGTTACGTCTAACACAAACAAACTTTCAACGTTGAAGACTGAAAACAATCAGACGAAGAACTGTAGACAATCAGACAAACAACTGAAGACAATCAGACGAAGAAGTGTAGACAATCAGACAAACAACTGAAGACAATCAGACAAAACTGAAGACAATCAGACAAACAACTGAAGACAATCAGACAAACAACTGTAGATAATCAGACAAGGAACTGTAGACAATCAGACAAAGAACTGAAGACAAAGAACTGAAGACAATCAGACAAAGAACTGAAGACAATCAGACAAACAACTGAAGACAATCAGACAAACAACTGTAGATAATCAGACAAAGAACTGTAGACAATCAGACAAAGAACTGTAGACAATCAGACAAAGAACTGAAGACAAAGAACTGAAGACAATCAGACAAAGAACTGAAGACAATCAGACAAAGAACTGAAGACAATCAGACAAAGAACTGAAGGCAATCAGACAAAACTGAAGACAATCAGACAAAGAACTGTAGACAATCAGACAAACAACTGAAGACAATCAGACAAAACTGAAGACAATCAGACAAAGAACTGTAGACAATCAGACAAAGAACTGTAGACAATCAGACAAAGAACTGAAGACAATCAGACAAAGAACTGAAGACAATCAGACAAACAACTGAAGACAATCAGACAAAGCTGAAGACAATCAGACAAACAACTGAAGACAATCAGACAAAATTGAAGACAATGAGACAAACAACTGAAGACAATCAGACAAAGAACTGTAGACAATCAGACAAAGAACTGAAGACAATCAGACAAAGAACTGAAGACAATCAGACAAAACTGAAGATAATCAGACAAAACTGAAGATAATCAGACAAACAACTGAAGACAATCAGACAAAACTGAAGACAATCAGACAAACAACTGAAGACAATCAGACAAAACTGAAGACAATCAGACAAACAACTGAAGACAATTAGACAAAGAACTGAAGACAATCAGACAAAGAACTGTAGATAATCAGACAAAGAACTGTAGACAATCAGACAAAGAACTGAAGACAATCAGACAAAGAACTGAAGATTCTCAAAGAACTGTAGACAATCAGACAAAGAACTGAAGATACTCAAAGAACTGTAGACAATCAGACAAAGAACTGAAGACAAACAGACAAAGAACTGAAGACAATCAGACAAAGAACTGTAGACAATCAAAGAACTGAAGACAATCACACAAAGAACTGAAGATAATCAGACAAAGAACTGTAGATAATCAGACAAAGAACTGTAGACAATCAAAGAACTAAAGACAGACAAACAACTGAAGGCAATCAGACAAAGAACTGAAGACAATCAGACAAAGAACTGTAGACAATCAGACAAACAACTGAAGACACTCAAAGAACTGTAGACAATCAGACAAAGAACTGAAGACAATCAGACACAGAACTGTAGACAATCAGACAAAGAACTGAAGACACTCAAAGAACTGTAGACAATCAGACAAAGAACTGAAGACAATCAGACAAAGAACTGAAGACAATCAGACAAAGAACTGAAGACAATCAGACAAAGAACGGTAGACAATCAGATAAAGAACTGAAGACAATCAGACAAAGAACTGAAGACAATCAGACAAAGAACTGAAGACAATCAGACAAAGAACCGAAGACACTCAAAGAACTGTAGACAATCTAACAAAGAACTGAAGACAATCAGACAAAGAACTGAAGACAATCAGACAAAGAACTGAAGACAATCAGACAAAGAACTGAAGACAATCAGACAAAGAACTGAAGACAATCAGACAAACAACTGAAGACAATCAGACAAACAACTGAAGACAATCAGACAAAGAACTGAAGACAATCAAAGAACTGTAGACAATCAGACAAACAACTGAAGACAATCAGACAAAGAACTGTAGACAATCAGACAAACAACTGAAGACAATCAGACAAAGAACTGAAGACACTCAAAGAACTGTAGACAATCAGATACAGAAATGAAGACAATCAGACAAAGAACTGTAGACAATCAGACAAAGAACTGAAGACAATCAGACAAAGGACTGTAGACAATCAGACAAAGAGCTGAAGACAATCAGACAAAGAACTGTAGACAATCAGACAAAGAACTGTAGACAATCAGACAAAGAACTGAAGACAATCAGACAAAGAACTGTAGACAAAAAGACAAAGAGCTGAAGACAATCAGACAAAGAACGGTAGACAATCAGACAAAGAACTGTAGACAATCAGACAAAGAACTGAAGACAATCAGACAAAGAACTGTAGACAATCAGACAAAGAACTGAAGACAATCAGACAAAGAACTGAAGACAATCAGACAAAGAACTGAAGACAATCAGACAAAGAACTGAAGACAATCAGACAAAGAACTGAAGACAATCAGACAAAGAACTGTAGACAATCAGACAAAGAACTGAAGACAATCAGACAAAGAACTGAAGACAATCAGACAAAGAACTGAAGACAATCAGACAAAGAACTGAAGACAATCAGACAAAGAACTGAAGACAATCAGACAAAGAACTGTAGACAATCAGACAAAGAACTGAAGACAATCAGACAAAGAACTGAAGACAATCAGACAAAGAACTGAAGAAAATCAGACAAAGAACTGAAGACAATCAGACAAAGAACTGAAGACAAAGAACTGAAGACAATCAGACAAAGAACTGAAGACAATCAGACAAAGAACTGAAGACAATCAGACAAAGAACTGAAGACAATCAGACAAAAGAACTGTAGACAATCAGACAAAGAACTGAAGACAATCAGACAAAGAACTGAAGACAATCAGACAAAGAACTGAAGACAATCAGACAAAGAACTGTAGACAATCAGACAAAGAACTGAATACAATCAGACAAAGAACTGAAGACAATCAGACAAAGAACTGTAGACAATCAGACAAAGAACTGAAGACAATCAGACAAAGAACTGAAGACAATCAGACAAAGAACTGTAGACAATCAGACAAAGAACTGAAGACAATCAGACAAAGAACTGAAGACAATCAGACAAAGAACTGAAGACAATCAGACAAAGAACTGAAGACAATCAGACAAAGAACTGAAGACAATCAGACAAAGAACTGAAGAGAATCAGACAAAGAACTGAAGACAATCAGACAAAGAACTGAAGACAATCAGACAAAGAACTGTAGACAATCAGACAAAGAACTGAAGACAATCAGACAAAGAACTGAAGACAATCAGACAAAGAACTGAAGACAATCAGACAAAGAACTGAAGACAATCAGACAAAGAACTGTAGACAATCGACAAAGACTGAGACAATCAGACAAAGAACTGAAGACAATCAGACAAAGAACTGAAGAAGAATCAGACAAAGAAACTGAAGACATCAGACAAAGAACTGAAGACAAAGAACTGAAGACAATCAGACAAAGAACTGAAGACAATCAGACAAAGAACTGAAGACAATCAGACAAAGAACTGAAGACAATCAGACAAAGAACTGTAGACAATCAGACAAAGAAACTGAAGACAATCAGACAAAGAACTGAAGACAATCAGACAAAGAACTGAAGACAATCAGACAAAGAACTGTAGACAATCAGACAAAGAACTGAATACAATCAGACAAAGAACTGAAGACAATCAGACAAAGAACTGTAGACAATCAGACAAAGAACTGAAGACAATCAGACAAAGAACTGAAGACAATCAGACAAAGAACTGTAGACAATCAGACAAAGAACTGAAGACAATCAGACAAAGAACTGAAGACAATCAGACAAAGAACTGAAGACAATCAGACAAAGAACTGAAGACAATCAGACAAAGAACTGAAGACAATCAGACAAAGAACTGAAGAGAATCAGACAAAGAACTGAAGACAATCAGACAAAGAACTGAAGACAATCAGACAAAGAACTGTAGACAATCAGACAAAGAACTGAAGACAATCAGACAAAGAACTGAAGACAATCAGACAAAGAACTGAAGACAATCAAAGAACTGTAGACAATCAGACAAAGAACTGAAGACAATCAGACAAAGAACTGAAGACAATCAGACAAAGAACTGAAGACAATCAGACAAAGAACTGTAGACAATCAGACAAAGAACTGAAGACATTCAGACAAAGAACTGAAGACAATCAGACAAAGAATTGAAGACAATCAGACAAAGAACTGAAGACAATCAGACAAAGAACTGAAGACAATCAGACAAAGAACTGAAGACAATCAGACAAAGAATTGAAGACAATCAGACAAGAACTGAAGACAATCAGACAAACAACTGAAGACATCAGACAAAGAACTGAAGACAATCAGACAAAGAACTGAAGACAATCAGACAAAGAACTGAAGACAATCAGACAAAGAACTGAAGACAATCAGACAAAGAACTGAAGACAATCAGACAAAGAACTGTAGACAATCAGACAAAGAACTGAAGACAATCAGACAAAGAACTGAAGACAATCAGACAAAGAACTGAAGACAATCAGACAAAGAACTGAAGACAATCAGACAAAGAACTGAAGACAATCAGACAAAGAACTGAAGACAATCAGACAAAGAACTGAAGACAATCAGACAAAGAACTGTAGACAATCAGACAAAGAACTGAAGACAATCAGACAAAGAACTGAAGACAATCAGACAAAGAACTGAAGACAATCAGACAAGAACTGAAGACAATCAGACAAAGAACTGGAGACAATCAGACAAAGAACTGTAGACAATCAGACAAAGAACTGAAGACAATCAGACAAAGAACTGAAGACAATCAGACAAAGAACTGAAGACAATCAGACAAAGAACTGAAGACAATCAGACAAAGAACTGAAGACAATCAGACAAAGAACTGAAGACAATCAGACAAAGAACTGAAGACAATCAGACAAAGAACTGTAGACAAACTGAAGACAATCAGACAAAGAACTTAAAAATTACTCAGTAGAAACCAGTATTTAAGTTTTATTTTCTTACAGAATAAGACATAAATTATGACCAACAAGGAACAATATCAATCAAAACTTTTTTCTAAGTTTATTATGATCTATTAATGTAAAGTTTTATGCTGCTAGAAATGTTCCATATAACCAGAGGCTTTACAAGGTTGTTGTCAAGTGTTCAGTATAACCAGATGCTTTACAAGGTTGTTGTCAAGTGTTCAGTATAACCAGATACTTTACAAGGTTGTTGTCAAGTGTTCAGTATAACCAGACTTTACAAGGTTGTTGCCAAGTGTTCAGTATAACCAGAGGCTTTACAAGGTTGTTGTCAAGTGTTCAGTATAACCAGAGGCTTTACAAGGTTGTTGTCAAGTGTTCAGTATAACCAGAGGCTTTACACGGTTGTTGTCAAGTGTTCAGTATAACCAGAGGCTTTACAAGGTTGTTGTCATGTGTTCAGTATAACCAGAGGCTTTAGAAGGTTGTTGTCAAATGTTCCATATAACCAGAGGCTTTACAAGGTTGTTGTCAAGTGTTCAGTATAACCAGAGGCTTTACAAGGTTGTTGTCAAGTGTTCAGTATAACCAGAGGCTTTACAAGGTTGTTGTCAAGTGTTCAGTATAACCAGAGGCTTTACAAGGTTGTTGTCAAGTGTTCAGTATAACCAGACTTTACAAGGTTGTTAAATGTCATTCAATCTTGTAAAACCAATACAAGTGTTCCTGTACAATACAAGTGTTCCTGTACAATACAAGTGTTCCTGTACAACACAAGTGTTCCTGTACAATACAAGTGTTCCTGTACAACACAAGTGTTCCTGTACAATACAAGTGTTCCTGTACAATACAAGTGTTCCTGTACAATACAAGTGTTCCTGTTACAACACAAGTGTTCCTGTACAATACAAGTGTTCCTGTACAACACAAGTGTTCCTGTACAATACAAGTGTTCCTGTACAATACAAGTGTTCCTGTACAATACAAGTGTTCCTGTACAACACAAGTGTTCCTGTACAATACAAGTGTTCCTGTACAATACAAGTGTTCCTGTACAAACACAAGTGTTCCTGTACAACACAAGTGTTCCTGTACAACACAGTGTTCCTGTACAACACAAGTGTTCCTGTACAATACAAGTGTTCCTGTACAATACAAGTGTTTCCTGTACAATACAAGTGTTCCTGTACAATACAAGTGTTCCTGTACAATACAAGTGTTCCTGTACAATACAAGTGTTCCTGTACAACACAAGTGTTCTGTACAATACAAGTGTTCCTGTACAATACAAGTGTTCCTGTACAACACAAGTGTTTCCTGTACAATACAAGTGTTCCTGTACAACACAAGTGTTCCTGTACAATACAAATGTTCCTGTGCAATGCAAGTGTTCCTGTACAATACAAGTGTTCCTGTACAATACAAGTGTTCCTGTACAACACAAATGTTCCTGTACAACACAAGTGTTCCTGTACAATACAAGTGGTTCCTGTACAACACAAGTGTTCCTGTACAATACATAGTGTTCCTGCACAATACAAGTGTTCCTGTACAATACAAGTGTTCCTGTACAATACAAGTGTTCCTGTACAATACAAGTGTTCTGTACAATACAAGTGTTCCTGTACAATACAAGTGTTCCTGTACAATACAAGTGTTCCTGTACAACACAAGTGTTCCTGTACAATACAAGTGTTCCTGTACAATACAAGTGTTCCTGTACAACACAAGTGTTCCTGTACAATACAAGTGTTCCTGTACAACACAAGTGTTCCTGTACAATACAAATGTTCCTGTGCAATGCAAGTGTTCCTGTACAATACAAGTGTTCCTGTACAATACAAGTGTTCCTGTACAACACAAATGTTCCTGTACAACACAAGTGTTCCTGTACAATACATAGTGTTCCTGTACAACAACACAAGTGTTCCTGTACAATACAAGTGTTCCTGTACATACAAGTGTTCCTGTACAATACAAGTGTTCCTGTACAATACAAGTGTTCCTGTACAATACAAGTGTTCCTGTACAATACAAGTGTTCCTGTACAATACAAGTGTTCGTGTACCAACACAGTGTTCCTGTACAACACAAGTGTTCCTGTACAATACAAGTGTTCCTGTACAATACAAGTGTTCCTGTACAACACAAGTGTTCCTGTACAATACAAGTGTTCCTGTACAACACAGTGTTCCTGTACAATACAAGTGTTCCTGTACAATACAAGTGTTCCTGTACAATACAAGTGTTTCCTGTACAACACAAGTGTTCCTGTACAATACAAGTGTCCTGTACAATACAAGTGTTCCTGTTACAACACAAGTGTTCCTGTACAACACAGTGTTTCCTGTACAACACACAAGTGTTCCTGTACAACACAAGTGTTCCTGTACAATACAAGTGTTCCTGTACAATACAAGTGTTCCTGTACAATACAAGTGTTCCTGTACAAACAAGTGTTCCTGTACAATACAAGTGTTCCTGTACAATACAAGTGTTTCCTGTACAATACAAGTGTTCCTGTACAACACAAGTGTTCCTGTACAATACAAGTGTTCCTGTACAATACAAGTGTTCCTGTACAACACAAGTGTTCCTGTACAATACAAGTGTTCCTGTACAACACAAGTGTTCCTGTACAATACAAAATGTTCCTGTGCAATGCAAGTGTTCCTGTACAATACAAGTGTTCCTGTACAATACAAGTGTTCCTGTACAACACAAATGTTCCTGTACAACACAAGTGTTCCTGTACAATACAAGTGTTCCTGTACAACACAAGTGTTCCTGTACAATACAAGTGTTCCTGCACAATACAAGTGTTCCTGTACAATACAAGTGTTCCTGTACAATACAAGTGTTCCTGTACAATACAAGTGTTCCTGTACAATACAAGTGTTCCTGTACAATACAAGTGTTCCTGTACAATACAAGTGTTCCTGTACAACAACAAGTGTTCCTGTACAATACAAGTGTTCCTGTACAATACAAGTGTTCCTGTACAACACAAGTGTTCCTGTACAATACAAGTGTTCCTGTACAACACAAGTGTTCCTGTACAATACAAATGTTCCTGTGCAATGCAAGTGTTCCTGTACAATACAAGTGTTCCTGTACAATACAAGTGTTCCTGTACAACACAAATGTTCCTGTACAACACAAGTGTTCCTGTACAATACAAGTGTTCCTGTACAACACAAGTGTTCCTGTACAATACAAGTGTTCCTGTACAATACAAGTGTTCCTGTACAATACAAGTGTTCCTGTACAATACAAGTGTTCCTGTACAATACAAGTGTTCCTGTACAATACAAGTGTTCGTGTACAACACAAGTGTTCCTGTACAACACAAGTGTTCCTGTACAATACAAGTGTTCCTGTACAATACAAGTGTTCCTGTACAACACAAGTGTTCCTGTACAATACAAGTGTTCCTGTACAATACAACTGTTCCTGTACAACACAAGTGTTCCTGTACAATACAAGTGTTCCTGTACAACACAAGTGTACCTGTACAATACAAGTGTTCCTGTACAATACAAGTGTTCCTGTACAATACAAGTGTTCCTGCACAATACAAGTGTTCCTGTACAATACAAGTGTTCCTGTACAATATAAGTGTTCCTGTACAATACAAGTGTTCCTGTACAATACAAGTGTTCCTGTACAATACAAGTGTTCCTGTACAACACAAGTGTTCCTGTACAACACAAGTGTTCCTGTACAATACAAGTGTTCCTGTACAACACAAGTGTTCCTGTACAATAAAAGTGTTCCTGTACAATACAAGTGTTCCTGTACAATACAAGTGTTCCTGTACAATACAAGTGTTCCTGTACAATACAAGTGTTCCTGTACAATACAAGTGTTCCTGTACAACACAAGTGTTCTGTACAACACAAGTGTTTCCTGTACAATACAAGTGTTCCTGTACAATACAAGTGTTCCTGTACAAACAAGTGTTCCTGTACAACACAAGTGTTCCTGTACAATACAAGTGTTCCTGTACAACACAAGTGTTCCTGTACAATACAAGTGTTCCTGTACAACACAAGTGTACCTGTACAATACAAGTGTTCCTGTACAATACAAGTGTTCCTGTACAATAAAGTGTTCCTGCACAATTACAAGTGTTCCTGTACAATACAAGTGTTCCTGTACAATACAAGTGTTCCTGTACAATACAAGTGTTCCTGTACAATACAAGTGTTCCTGTACAATACAAGTGTTCCTGTACAACATCAAGTGTTCCTGTACAACACAAGTGTTCTCTGTACAATACAAGTGTTCCTGCACAATACAATGTTCCTGTACAACACAAGTGTTCCTGTACAATACAAGTGTTCCTGTACAATACAAGTGTTCCTGTACAACACAAGTGTTCCTGTACATACAGTGTTCCTGTACAACACAAGTGTACCTGTAGAATACAAGTGTTCCTGTACAATACAAGTGTTCCTGTACAACACAAGTGTTCCTGCACAATACAAGTGTTCCTGTACAATACAAGTGTTCCTGTACAACACAAGTGTTCCTGTACAACACAAGTGTTCGTGTACAATACAAGTGTTCCTGTACAACACAAGTGTTCCTGTACAACACAAGTGTTCCTGTACAATACAAGTGTTCCTGTACAATACAAGTGTTCCTGTACAACACAAGTGTTCCTGTACAATACAAGTGTTCCTGTACAATACAAGTGTTTCTATACAACACAAGTGTTCCTGTACAATACAAGTGTTCCTGTACAATACAAGCGTTCCTGAACAACACAAGTGTTCATGTACAATACAAGTGTTCCTGTACAATACAAGTGTTCCTGTACAACACAAGTGTTCCTGTACAATACAAGTGTTCCTGTACAATACAAGTGTTCCTGTATCAACACAAGTGTTCCTGTACAATTACAAGTGTTCCTGTACAACACAAGTGTTCCTGTACAGTACAAGTGTTCCTGTACAATACAAGTGTTCCTGTACAATACAAGTGTTCCTGTACAATACAAGTGTTCCTGTACAATACAAGTGTTCCTGTACAATACAAGTGTTCCTGTACAATACAAGTGTTCCTGTACAATACAAGTGTTCCTGTACAACACAAGTGTTCCTGTACAACACAAGTGTTCCTGTACAATACAAGTGTTCCTGTACAATGCAAGTGTTCCTGTACAACATAAGTGTTCCTGTACAATACAAGTGTTCCTGTACAATACAAGTGTTCCTGTACAACACAAGTGTTCCTGTACAATACAAGTGTTCCTGTACAACACAAGTGTTCCTGTACAATACAAGTGTTCCTGTACAATACAAGTGTTCCTGTACAATACAAGTGTTCCTGTACAATACAAGTGTTCCTGTACAATACAAGTGTTCCTGTACAATACAAGTGTTCCTGCACAATACAAGTGTTCCTGTACAATACAAGTGTTCCTGTACAATACAAGTGTTCCTGCACAATACAAGTGTTCCTGTACAATACAAGTGTTCCTGTACAATACAAGTGTTCCTGTACAATACAAGTGTTCCTGTACAATACAAGTGTTCCTGTACAATACAAGTGTTCCTGTACAATACAAGTGTTCCTGTACAACACAAGTGTTCCTGTACAATACAAGTGTTCCTGTACAATACAAGTGTTCCTGTACAATACAAGTGTTCCTGTACAATACAAGTGTTCCTGTCCAATACAAGTGTTCCTGTACAATACAAGTGTTCCTGTACAATACAAGTGTTCCTGTACAATACAAGCGTTCCTGTACAATACAAGTGTTCCTGTACAATACAAGTGTCCTGTACAATACAAAGATGTTCCTGTACAATACAAGTGTTCCTGTACAATACAAGTGTTCCTGTACAATACAAGTGTTGCAGTACAATACAAGTGTTTCTGTACAATACAAGGATGGCACTGCATGTATATTTCAGGATGACACTGCATACATCCTTCAGGATGGCACTGCATTTATCCTTCAGGATGGCACTGCACATATCCTTCAGGATGGCACTGCATATATATTTCAGGATAGCACTGCGTTTATCCTTCAGGATGGCACTGCATCTATCCTTCAGGATGGCATTGCATCTATCCTTCAGGATGGCACTGCATCTATCCTTCAGGATGGCACTGCATCTTATCCTTCAGGATGGCACTGCATCTATCCTTCAGGATGGCACTGCATCTATCCTTCAGGATGGCACTGCATCTATCCTTCAGGATGGCACTGCATCTATCCTTCAGGATGGCACTGCATCTACCTTCAGGATGGCACGCATCTATCCTTCAGGATGGCATTGCCATCTATCCTTCAGGATGGCACTGCATCTATCCTTCAGATGGCACTGCGTCTATCCTTCAGATGGCACTGCATCTTCCTTCAGGATGGCACTGCATCTATCCTTCAGGATGGCACTGCATCTATCCTTCAGGATGGCACTGCATCTATCCTTCAGGATGGCACTGCATCTATCCTTCAGGATGGCACTGCATCTATCCTTCAGGATGGCACTGCATCTATCCTTCATGATGGCACTGCATCTATCCTTCAGGATGGCACTGCACATATCCTTCAGGATGGCACTGCATCTATCCTTCAGGATGGCACTGCATCTATCCTTCATGATGGCAGTGCATCTATCCTTCAGGATGGCAGTGCATCTATCCTTCAGGATGGTACTGCATCTATCCTTCAGGATGGCAGTGCATCTATCCTTCAGGATGGCAGTGCATCTATCCTTCAGGATGGCAGTGCATCTATCCTTCAGGATGGTACTGCATCTATCCTTCAGGATGGCAGTGCATCTATCCTTCAGGATGGTACTGCATCTATCCTTCAGGATGGCAGTGTCATCTATCCTTCAGGATGGTACCTGCATCTATCCTTCAGGATGGCAGTGCATCTATCCTTCAGGATGGTACTGCATCTATCCTTCAGGATGGCAGTGCATCTATCCTTCAGGATGGTACTGCATCTATCCTTCAGGATGGCACTGCATCTATCCTTCAGGATGGCAGTGCATCTATCCTTCAGGATGGTACTGCATCTATCCTTCAGTGATGGCAGTGCATCTATCTTCAGGATGGTACTGCATCTATCCTTCAGGATGGTACTGCATCTATCCTTCAGGATGGCAGTGCATCTATCCTTCAGGATGGTACTGCATCTATCCTTCAGGATGGCAGTGCATCTATCCTTCAGGATGGTACTGCATCTATCCTTCAGGATGGTACTGCATCTATCCTTCAGGATGGTACTGCATCTATCCTTCAGGATGGCAGTGCATCTATCCTTCAGGATGGTACTGCATCTATCCTTCAGGATGGCACTGCATCTATCCTTCATATTAAGAACATTTTCTAACAAGATTGTAGTTAGAGAAGTGAGTGTTGGAAGACGTTATCAGTATAAGTGAGGAAGTATAGTGAACGTGACGTCGTTTACAACTGACTGCGAATAATGTCTAATGTACAATACAACTGACTGCGAATAAAGTCTAATGTACAATACAACTGACTGGGAATAAAGTCTAATGTACAATACAAGTGACTGCGAATAAAGTCTTAATCAATATAATAGTAAACAACTGACTGGGAATAAAGTCTTAATCAATATAATAGTAAACAACTGACTGGGAATAAAGTCTTAATCAATACAATAATGTACAATACAAGTGACTGGGAATAAAGTCTTAATCAATATAATAGTAAACAACTGACTGGGAATAAAGTCTTAATATAATAGTAAACAACTGACTGGGAATAAAGTCTTAATCAATATAATAGTAAACAACTGACTGGGAATAAAGTCTTAATCAATATAATAGTAAACAACTGACTGGGAATAAAGTCTTAATCAATAAAATTTAGTAAACAACTGACTGGGAATAAAGTCTTAATCAATATAATAGTAAACAACTGACTGGGAATAAAGTCTTAATCAATACAATAATGTACAATACAAGTGACTGGGAATAAAGTCTTAATCAATATAATAGTAAACAACTGACTGGGAATAAAGTCTTAATCAATATAATAGTAAACAACTGACTGGGAATAAAGTCTTAATCAATATAATAGTAAAACAACTGACTGGGAATAAAGTCTTAATCAATATAATAGTAAACAACTGACTGGGAATAAAGTCTTAATCAATATAATAGTAAACAACTGACTGGGAATAAAGTCTTAATCAATATAATAGTAAACAACTGACTGGGAATAAAGTCTTAATCAATATAATAGTAAACAACTGACTGCGAATAAAGTCTAATGTACAATACAAGTGACTGGGAATAAAGTCTAATGTACAATACAAGTGACTGGGAATAAAGTCTAATGTACAATACAAGTGACTGCGAATAAAGTCTAATGTACAATACAAGTGACTGGGAATAAAGTCTTAATCAATACAATAATGTACAAGTGACTGGGAATAAAGTCTTAATGAATATAATAATATACAATAAAATTGACTGGGAATAAAGTCTTAAAGAATATAATATTAAATACAATACAATGATGGGAAAAATTTTTAAATGGCGTAACGTGTCGCCTACAAAAGCAGGCTTCTCAGCCGACTGAGAGGAGACAGGAAAAAGAAAGTAAAGACGATTTTAATCGCCATCATTTTTGAAACTTTATTTTTTTGGGGGTTCAGCCCCCTCAGCCGGGGAAAGAGTTGTGCTCCATGTCGGGAACCCTTTTTGGGGGACGCTGAAAAACAACGGGAATGGAAACTTTTTTATCCCCTACGTTTTAACGTTTCTGAAATCCTGTTCCCGCGGGGTGTTTTTGTGTACACCTGTTAACTGTGTCCACGCGGGTTTTATACTGTGTACACGGGCTGTTTTCGGTGTCCAACGCGGGTGTATACGTGTAAAACGGGGCTGTTACTGTGTCCAGGGCTGGTTTTTATACTGGTACACCGGGCTGTATCCTGTGTCCACGCTGGTGTTTTTACGTGTACACCTGCCTGTATACTGGGTCCCGCGGTGTTTTCTGTGTACCCGTGCTTATACTGTGTCCACCCGGGGTGTATACTGGGGTACACGCTGCTGAATACTTGCCCCACGCGGGTTTTGTAAAAAGTTTTACACGCTCCCTGTAAACTGGGTAAAACGTTTTGAAATACGGTTACCCCGCTGCTTTTATATTTGGTCCACGCTGGTGTATACGGGGTTACCGGTTTTGAAATTACGTGTCCCACGCTGCTGTTACTGTGTCCACGCTGGTGTTACTGATTCCCACCTGTTTGTAAAACTGTGTCCACGTGGTGTAAACTGGGAAAAAACGCGGGCTGTATAAGGGTGTCCACGCTGGGTATACTGTTTACACCTGTGTATACTGTGTACACCCCGGTGTTACTGTTTTTACACCGGGTTTTGAAACTTTTGTCCACGTTTGCTTTTATACGGGTGACACGCTGGGTAAAACTGTGACACGCTGGTGTATTTTTGGGGTCCACGTGGGTGTTTTACTGGGTCACGCTGCTGTTTTACTGTGTACCGCTGGTGTATACTGTGTAAAACGTGCAAAAAACCCGTGTAAAACCTGCTTTTATACGGGGGTACCGCTGGTGTATATTTGTGTACACGCTGCTGTAATTGTGGTACACGCTGCTGTATACTGTTTACACGCTAGTGTATACGGGGTACCCAGGGAATACTGGGGTACACGCTATTTGTAAAAACTGTTTTCCACGCGGGTGTTTTACTGTGTACACGCGCTTTTATACTTTTGTACACGCTAGGGAAAATAGTGTCCACCCCCGGGTGTATACTTGTGTACACGCTGCTGTATACTGGGGACACGTTGGTAAACTGTACACGCTGGTGTATAGTGTAAAAACCGCTGCTGTATACTGTGTACACGTGGGGGTAAGTGTACACGCGGTGTAAATGTGCCCAAGCTGGTGAAACGGGGACACGCGCTGTATACGGGTGAACAGCTAGTGTATCCGGGTTTACACGCTGGTGTATACGGGTGTACACCCCTGCTGTTTTAACTGTTTACCCGCTGGTGTATACTGTGTACACCCCGGGTTTTATACGGTTACACGGGGGTTTGTATCCCTGTACACGCTGCTGTAATGTGTACACGCTGCTGAAATACTGTGCCCCACGCTGGTGTATACTGTTTTACCCCTTGTTTGTATACGGCCACCCCTGGTGAAAAACGTGTACAGTTTGCTTGAAATACTGTGTACACGCTGGTGTATACGTGTACCCCGCTGTGTATACTTTTGTACCGCTGGTGTAAAACTGTGTCCCACGCTGCTTTTATACTGTGGTAAAACGCTGGTGTATACTTTTGGTACACCTGTTGTATATTTGTGCCACGCGGGTGAAAACTGTTTTACACGCGGGGTTTTATACTGGTACACCCCTTGGGGGTATCTTTTGAAACACGCTGGTGAACTTTTGTACACGCTGTGTATACGGGATCACGCTGGTGTATACTGTTTTACACGCTGCGTATACTGTTTTACACACTGTTGTATACTGTGTAAAACGCTGGGGCCCAATTTGTAACAAGGGTTTCCCTGAAATACTGTTTTACACCTCCCTGTTACTGGGACAGGGCGGGCTTTTATACTTGTACACGCTGGTGTATACGGGCCCACGCTGGGGGTATACTGGAACGTGCGGGGATACTGTGTACACACTTTTTGTATACTGTGAAACCGCGGGGGCATACGGTGTACCCCTGTGCGAAAAATGTGTACACGCTGCTTTTAAAACTGTGTAAAACGCTGCTGAAATATGTTCCCAACCGGTAAATACTGGGTACACGGGTGTTTTATTTTGTGTCACGCTGGTGTAAACTGTGTAACGGTGCTGTATATGTGTACACGCGGTTGTAAAACTGTTTACAGGGCGGGGGCATACTGTGTACACGGTGTTTGTTTTACTTTTAAAACACGTGCGGGATACGGTTCCCACGCGGGGTATACACAAAGGGTTGGTACACGCCCCCTTATACTGTTTTACACCTGGGTTTTACACTACTGTGTACCGTGGTTTTATACACTACTTTTGTGAACGCTGCTTGAAATTTTGTGTACACGCGGGTGTATACGTGTACACGCTGGTGTAAAACACTAAAATGTACACGGGGCTGTATACGTGTACCCCTTGCGTTTACTGTGTAACGAGGGGTTATACTGTGTACACGCTCCCTGTATACTGTGACACGCTGCTGTATACTGTGTCCCACGTGGTGCAAAACTGTGTACACGCGGGCTTTTATACTTTTGTCCCGGGCGGGCTGAATACTGTGTACACGCTGGTGTATACTGGTTACACGTCCCTGTTTTACTGGGGTAAAACGTGGAGTTATATGGAACACGCTCCCTGAATACTGGAAAACCACCTGCTGTATACGTGTAAAAACGCTGAGTATCTGTGTACACGTGCTGTATACTGTGAAAAACGCGGGGTATACATTTAACTGTGTACACGCTGTTTTATACTTGTACACGCTGGTGTAACATACTGTTTAAAAGCTGCTGAATACTGTTACCCTGCTTTTATACGGTGTACACGCTGCTTTATACGTGTACACGCGGGTGAAATCCCTTGTAAAACGTGGTTTCTGGGTAAAACGCTGCTGTATAAATGTGTACACGCTGCTTTTATATGTTTACACGCTGGGCATACTGTGTATCGCTGCGGTATACTGTGTACACGCTGCTTTTATATTTTGGGGGAAACCACGCGGGTGTATACTGTGTACACCTGCTGTATAACTGTGTCCCACGTTTTGGTGTATACGTGAACACCGCTTGTATCCCTGGGGTAAAACCCCTGCAGTATACGGGTGTACACGCTGCTGTATACTGTGTACACCTGCTGTATATGTGTAAACGCTGGGTATACTTGTGTCCGCTGCTGTAAATGTGTACACCTGCTGTATTTTTGGGGTTACACCCCTGGTGTATACACTACTGTGTACACCCCTGCTGTTTATGTGAACCCCGCGGGAAATTTATACTGGAACACGCTGCTGCATACGGGTTTTACACGCTGCTGTATACTGTGAACACGTGGTGTATACATACTTTTGACACGCTGGTGTATACTTTTAACACCCCTGCTGATATGTGAAAACACCGGGGGTGTATACTGGGGTACACGCTGTTTTGTATACGGGGTGTACACGCTGGGGGATACTGTTTACACGCGGGGAAAATACGGTTTTAACGCGGGCTGTATACGGGTGAAACACGTTTGCTGTAAAACTGTGTCCCACGCTGGTTAAACTGTGTACACCCCCGGGTTGTATACTGTGTACACGCGGGTTTAAAAACTGTGTCCACGCTGGGGGTATAAGTTACACCCCTCTGTATACTGTTTTAACCTGGTGTTACTTTTGTACACGTGCTGTAAATTTTTTACACGCGGGGCTGTATACTGTGTACACGCTGCTGTTTTACTGTGTAACGCTGGGTAACGGGTTTTCACGTGGTGTATAAAATTTCCCTGTGTCACGCTAGTGATCACAAGGGGTACACGTGGGGATACACTACTGTCACACGCGGTGTTTACACTACTGTGTACACGGGGGTGTATACTGTGTACACCGGGTGTAAAACACAACGGTCCCAACGCGGGTGAAATACTGTGTACACGTTGGTGTATACACTACTGTGTCACGCGGGTGTATACGGGTGTACCCCTGGGTATACTGTGTCCCACGCTGTTGTTATACTGTGTACCCGCTGGTGTAAAATGGTAACGCGGGTGAATACTGGTACAGGGCTCTGTTATGGGAAACAACGCTGGTGTATACTGTGTACACGCTGCTGAATACTTTTTAACAGGCTTTTGTAACCGTTTACAGGGCTGCTGTTTTCGGGTGTACACGCTTTTGTATACTGTGTACACGCTGCGGTATACTGTTTACCCCTTTTCCCGGTATACTGTGTACACCTCCCGTATAGTGTGTACACGCTGCGGGTATACTGGGTCACGCTGCTGTTACGGGTAATACGCTGCTGTATACGTGTACACGCTGCTGTAAAAAACTTGAACACCTGCGCATACTGTGCCCGGGCTGCGAAATTACTGTGTACATCTGCTTTTATATGTGTACACCCCCGTGTATACTGTGTACTCCTGGTGTATACTGTTTACCCGCTGCGGTTTTTACTGGTCACGCTGGTGTAAACTTGTACACGCGGGTGTATACTGTGTACAGCGGGGGTATACTGTTTACGCTGGTGTAAACACTACTGTGTAAAACGAAGTGAATACACTACGTTTTTACACGCTGCTGTATCCACTACGGGGGTACCCGCTGGTGTATACCTACGGGTTTTCACGCGGTTTTTAACATACTGTTACATGCTGCTGTATACTGTGTACACTTTGGGTTTATAAATATGAAACACGTGGGTAAAACTGTGACACGCTGGGGGTTTTTACTGGTCACGCTGGGTAAACACTTTTTGTGTACACGCTGCTGTAAACATTACTGGCACACTTGGTGAATACACTTTGTTTCCCCTTTTTTTGTATACTGTGTACACCCTGGTGTATACACTACGGGTTACAGGGGGGGTTGTATAAAACTATTTTTGTACACCGGTGTATCCACTACTGTGTACACGCTGCTGTATACTGGAACACGCGGTGATACACTACTGTTACACGCTGGGGTAACATACGGTTTTAAAAACCCCTGGTGTATACCACTACGTGTACCGCTGCTGAAACTGTGTACACGCGGGGTGTATACACTACTGTGTACACGCGGGTTGAATACACAAATGTTTTACACGCTGCTGTACAACAAACTGTGTACACGCGGGTGTATAAAACTACTGTGTACACGCTGGGTTACACTATTTGTGTAAAAGCTGCTGTAAACATGTTTTGTACACCGGGTGTAAAATGTGTAAAACGCGGTGTATCCCAACTGTGTACACGCGGGTTTGGAAAACCACAAATGAGTAAAAAACGCTGGTGTATACCCTCTGTGTACACGTGGTGTATACACTACTGTTACCGGGGGTGTATACACTACTTTTGTCCACGCCGGTGTTTATTGTGTACACGCGGGTTTGTATCTGTGTAAAAAGGGCGGGTTGTTACACTACGTGTACACGCGGGTGAATAACAACTGGGTACACGCTGGTGTAAACACTCCCTGGAACACGCTGGGTATAAAATACGTGTACACGCTGGTGTATACATTTCTGTGTACCCCTTTGGTTATACACTATTTGTAAAACACGCTGGTGAATAAAAAAAACTGTGTACACGCTGGTGAATTCACTACTGTGTACACGAGGGTGCATACACTACTGTGTACACGCTGGTTAAAACCCCTATGTGTGCACGCTGGTGTATACACTACTGTAAACACCCCCCTGGTGTATACACTACTGTGTACACGTGGTGTATACACTACTTTTGTACACTTGTGTATACTGTGTACACGCGGGTTTATACACTACGTGTAAAAGCGGTGTATACACTACTGTGTAAAACCCGTTGGTGTTTTACTGTGTACACGCTGGTGATACATATGTGTAAAGGCTGGGGTATACATTTAACTGTGTCACGCGGGTTTTATACACTACTGTGAAACACGCGGTGTATACACTACTTTTGTACACGCGGGTTGTATACAAAACTGTGTACACGCTGGTGTATACACTACTGTGTACACGCTGGTTTTAAACATTTACTGTGTACACACTAGGTATAACACAGTGTACACGCTGGTGTATACAAACTGTGTACACGCTGGTGAAAAACATTTACTGGGGAACACGCGGGTTTTATTCACTATTGGTACACGCGGGGTGTATACACTACTGTGTACCCCCCCCCCCGGCCTTTTGTATACCTACTGTGTACACCTGGGGGAATACACAATTGGGTAACGTGGGTATACTGTGAACACGCGGGTTTGTTACACTATTTGTGTACACGCTGGTGTATACACTACTGTGTCCGTTGGGGGGATACACACTACTGTGTACACAAGCGGGTTGTAAAACCCTACGTTTTACACGTTGGTGTATACACACTAATTGTACACAAGCTGGTGTATAACTTTTGTGTCCCCGTTTGTGTATACACAACTGTGTACACGTGGTGATACTGTGTCCCGCTGGTATATTAACCAAAGTGTAACGCGGGTGAATAAATTTACTGTGTACCCCCTGGTGTTTTCATTTACTGTGCAAAACGTTGGTGTATACACATTTCTGGAAACACAAGCTATTTTGGTTTTAACCCTACTGTGTAAACTTTTGGTGATACACACTACTGGTACAAAAAGCTGGTTTTTATACATCTGTGTACACGTGGGGGCATCACTACTTGTACACGCTGGTGTATAGGTACACGTTGGTGTAACACAACGGGGTACACGCTTTGTTAAATATACTGTGTACACGGGTGTATACACAAATTTGTACCTTTGGTGTATACACATACTGTGTACAAAAAGCTGGTGTATATACACGCTGAGGAAATACCACGCTTGTATAACCCATTTAGTTTGGTTTTAACCCCCAAATATAAAAAAGATAGAGAGAGAGAAGGGAGAGGGGAGAGAGAAGGAAAAAACTTGCTATTTTGGTTTAAAAATCCAACGCCCCTTTTTGGGCCGAATAAGAAAAGTGAAAATTTGTGTATTCAACAATTTGGGCCAAAAAACCCATTTAAAATTTAAAACGATAAAAATATATTTGATTTTTTTTTTTTATTTTTAAAATTATTGTAAACTTATTTAAAATTTTAAATTTAGCGGGAAATTAGGAAAAATTTTAAATTTCGCTTGAAAAAAAGTTAGGTAAGTTTTCTAAGGCCCCTTTTGGTACAAACTTTTTAAATTTTTTTACTTTTAACAAAAACGAAAAAAATATATTTTTAAAAACGTATAGGAGAAAATTTAGGAAGGACAATTTTAAATGATTTCTTCATAACTGACAAGTTTTTACCTATTCGGGGCCCCACATATATAAAAACACAAAGTTGTTAGAGATATGTGATAACAAAAGAAAAAATTCAGCAGATAACGAAATTTTTAAAAAAAAGTCAGATATAAGTCAGGCAATAACGGGGCTCAAGGGCTACAAAACACAGTCCTTTTTAAATACAACCTAACCTAACCTAACGTAATTTAAACCTAACCTAACCTAACCAACCAATTTAAACCTAACCTAACCTAACTTAACCTAACCTAACCTAACCAAAACCTAACCTAACCTAACCTAACCTAGCCTAACCAAACTTAACCTAACCTAACCTAACCTAACCAAACTTAACCTAACCAAACCCTAACCTAACTTAACCTAACCTAACCTAAACTCTAACCTAACCTAACTTAACCTAACTTAACCTAACCTAACCAAACCAAAACCTAACCAAACCTAACCAACCTAAACCTAACTTAACCTAAACCTAACCTAACCTAACCTAACCTAACCTAACTTAACCTAACCTAACCTAACCTAACCCTAACCTAACCTAACTTAACCTAACCAAAACTTAACCAAACCCTAAACCTAACCTAACCAAACTTAAACCTAACCTAACTTAACCCTAACCTAACCTAACCTAACCAAACTTAACCTAACCTAACCTAACTTAACCTAACCTAACCTAACCTAACCTAACTTAACCTAACTTAACCAAACCTAACCAAAACCAAACTTAACCAAACCAAAAACCTAACCAAAACCCTTAAAAAACCCAAACCCAAACCTAACCAAACCTTAAAAAACCTTTAACCTAAAAACCCTTTAAACCTAACTTAATAAACCTAACCTAACCAAACCCTTAATAACCAAACCCTAACCTAACCTTTTTAAAACCAAAACCTAACCAAAACCAAAACTAACCAAACCTTAAAAAAAACCAAACCAAACCAAACCAAAACCCTTAATAAACCAAACCCTAACCTAACCAAACCCTTTAAAATAAACCAAACCCAAAACCCCTAACCTAACCTTAATAAACCAAAACCTTTAACCCAAAACCCAAACCTTAAAAAACCTAACCAAACCTAACCTAACCTAACCTAACCAAACCCAAACCCAAACCCTAACCAAACCAAACCTAACCAAACCAAACCTAACCTAACCGAACCAAAACCTAACCTTAAAAAACCAAACCAAACCCAAACCTAACCTTAAAAAACCCCAAACCAAAAACCTAATAACCTTAAAAAACCAAACCCAAACCCAAAACCAAACTTAACCAAACCCAAACCCTTTAACCGAACCAAAAACCTACCAAACCAAAACCTGAAACCTAACCTAAACCAAACCCAAAACCAAACCAAACCCTTTAAAAAACCCCTTTAACCAAACCTAACCAAAACCAAAACCTAAGCAAACCCCTAACCAAACCCAAAAACCAAACCGAACCAAACCCTAACCTAACCAAAAAACCTAACCTAACCTAACCTTACCTTACACGCTGGGTATACAAAATGGTTTTAACACACGCTGGTGTATACCACGTGGTGTATACACCCCGGGGGTTTATACCCCCCAGGGCTGGTGAAATACACACGCGGTGTATAAAAACGCTGGTGTATACACACGCTGGTGTATACACACGCTGGTGTGTCCCACACGCGGGTTGTGTCCCGCTCCCGGTTTTTAAAACACAACTGGTGTATACACACTTTTTGGTTTGTATACCCCACGCTGGGGTATACACAGCGGGTTTGTGCACACTGCGGGGTGTATCCCACCCCTTGGTATACTCATGCTGGTTAACACATGCTGGTGGGGCACACTTTGTGGTGTATACCCCCCGTTTGGTGTTACACAGGGCTGGTGGGGAAACACATGCGGGTTCCCAACGCTGGTTTATACTCACGCGGGGTTTATACAAAAGCTGGTTTTATACACACGCTGTTGTATACACCCGGGTGTATACACCCGCGGGGAGATACACACGCTAGTGAAATACACACCCCTGGTGAAATACCCCTCTGGGGGCACACAGGGGGGGGTTTTATGGACACGCTTGTGTATACTCCCCGCTGGTGTATCACATGTTGGTGTATACACACGCTGGGTTTACACACGCGGTGAAATACACCGCTGGTGAAACACACGCTGGAGTGCACACATGCTGGTGTATATCCACGCTGTTTAAATACTCACGCGGGTGTATACACATGCTGGTGTAAACACACTTGGTTAACACACGATGGTGTTTACAAAAGGTTTGTTTTTAACACACGCGCTGGTGTTTACACCCGCTTGTGTATACACACGCTGGTGTATAAACGCGTGGTGAATAACTTGCGGTTGTATACCCCGCGATGTATACACACCGGGTGTAAACTCACGCGGGTGTTTTAAAACACGCTAATTAAACCCCAACGCTGGTGTATACACCCCCCTGATGTACCACCGCTGGTGTATACTCCGTGGTGTAACACACGCTGGTGTATACACACGCTGGTGAAATACACACGTGGGTATACACACGCTGGTGAGGGGCTCACGCTGGTGTAAACCCACGCTGGTGTATACACACACGGGTGTATACACACGCTGGTGTTTTCCACCTCTGGTGTGACACATGCTGGTGAAATACAAAAACCGCTGGGGTATACTCACGCTGGTGTTTTTACACATGCGGCAAAAAATAACCCCTGATTCCCTGAGTGCTTGGTTTATTTTCCCGGGGAATGACCGGTCTTAAAGGCCCCAGTAGCGGGCGGGCAGTGAAAATTTCCCCTTGAAAAAACCCCTTTTTTGAAATGGGAAAGTCCCCAAAAAGGGGTTTTCTTGGTTACCAAAAACCCCACCAATTATGTTTTCTTGTTGATGCCAGTAGTAAAACTTGAGCCCTAACTGGGGGCTTCTGTCTCGGTGAGGGTTTTTGGGGTATAGGAAGATAATTTAATTTTGTTTTTGGGTCGTCCCATTTCGCCCCCAATTTGCTGGGGGAGCCCCAAGGTCTTGTTGTTTTGGGTGTTTAGTTTCAATTTTTTTTGGGATTTTGGCAGTGGTAACTTGGCTGAGTTTTATATTCTGAAAGCCTTCTGTCAGGAGTGGGAATTTGAAGCACGAATTGAGCGGCACGTAATGAGGCCCCCTTTCTAAAGCATGTCATAGTACTCCCCATGGGGCGTTTGTTGCCACAATCTCGCAGGGCCCACTTGCTTAAAACCCATCAACTTTTTTCCCCCTAAACACTTCATCTTTCAAAGACCTCACTACGAAAGCAGCCACACACCTCTAATTTTCTCCCGCGGGGCGTCTACACTATCCCCTGGGGGTTCTGCCCCCAAGGGAAAATTGTAGGGGGAGACAGGCAAGATCTCGCAGTCCCTGAATGACATGGGAAATGCCTCTAACAGAGACGATGAAGGTACGCCGGGTCCTCCACGGGAGATCCAGGGGGCTTTTGATAACGGGAAATGAGGCACAATTTGGTTCTCACCGAACCAGCCCCTAGACCCCGGAGGGTCCCTAGAAGCCCCCACAAATTCGCCCCGTCCCGACACTAAAAAACGCAACACGGGAAAATGAAACCAAAATTTAAAAAACTTTGGGCATTTTTGATACTTAAGCACAGCAAACCCAACAACAAAAGGAGTCACATGTTTTTCATCGTTACCCGCCCTCATCATGGGCAGATTTTTGTTTTGAAAAGGGAAAACCTCCCTGGCATGGGCCGGGAGGCCTTCTACAGTTTTTCCCCCCATTCTTTTTGTTTTTTGACTTTCCCCAAAAAGGTCCTGGTCACACCTAAACCCTTCCGCCTAATTATATAATGCCCTTTTCTCCCCTTGAAATGTTAGAAGGATAAAGGGCCCGGGACCAAAAACCTTTTTTTCCTAAAAAAATATGTTTTTTAGTGTTTGCTTACGTTTTTCTTTCAAAAACCCAAACACGCAGGTGTACACACACGCTGGTGTATCCCATAGCTGGTGGGGCACACATGCTGGTGTATACAAAACATTGGTGTATACCACGCTGGTGTATACCCCCGGGCTGGTGTAACACGCTGGTAAATTTACACACGTGGTGTATACCACGCTGGTGCATACCACGGGGTGTATCAAACCCCTTGTGTGTAACATCCCGGTGTATACACACGGGTGTTTTTCACACGCTGGTGTATACACATGCGGGTGTTACACACGCTGGGTTACATACGGTGGTGTATCCCACATGGTGTAAACAATCGCGGGAAAAAAAAAAATACACGTGGTGTATACTACGGGGGTGTAACCTCGGGGTCTTACAATCACTGGAGTAAAACGCACGCGGGGGTTACAACAGGGGTTTTAATACACAGGGCTGGTGTATCCCAAAACGCTGGTGATAAACATGTTGGGGGTAAAAACCCCGGTGTGTACCATGCGGGTGTTACAAAACGCTGGTGTTCCGGGACCCCTTGTGTGTACAAATGTTTGGTGTTTTCAACAGTGGTGTATACCCCCCGCTGGGTATACCCACGCGGGTGTATACACTTGTTGGGGGTATAAAAACCCGCTGGTGTATAACATGATGTTTCATACACTAGTGTATACATCGCTGGTGTAAAACAAAAGCTGGTTTTATACCACGCTGGTGTTTACAATCCCCTGGTGTTACCCCCGTGGTTTTTTACACATGCTGGGGGTCTACACCCGTTGGTTTTATACACACCTGGTGTATACACACGCTGGGGGTTTCCCAACCCGCGGTTTTTTATACAAAACGCCGGTGCATACACAGGGTGGTTTAACACGCTGGTGTTACACTGCTGGTTTTTACAATCGCGGGGTGATACACATGCTGGGTTTCTTTCGCTGGTGTATACACACGCTGGGGGTTACACACGTGGTTGTAACACGCTGGTGTATACACATGCGGGTGTTTAAAAATCGCGGGTGTATACCCCCCGGGGTTTATATACAGACGTTGGTGTTACACGGGCCCTGGTGCATACACAAGCTGGTGTTTTCACACGTTGGTGTATACACCCGGTGTATACACACTTTTGGTGTTTGCAACGCGGGTGTATACATGCGCTGGGGGTATACAAAACCTTTGGTGTATGCACCCCTTTTGGGGTTTACAATCGGTGAGTATTTTACACGCGAGTATCCCACACCTGGTGAAAACACATGCGGGTATAACACATGCTGGTGTATACAATCGCTGGTATATGAAACCCCTCTGGTGTAACACAGTTTTTTATACACATGCCTGTGTATACACACGCCTGGTGTATAATAGGTTTGGTTATACACGCTGGTCTTTTAAAATCGCGGGATTTATACAAACGGGGTGTATCCCTTGGGTGGTGTATACACTCGTTTGGTGTATACAATAAAGGGGAGTAAAACGCACGTGGTGTATACACATGGGGTGTAACACGCTGGGTATTCTCATGCTGGTTTTTAAAACCCCCATGCGGTGAAACACACGCTGGTGTATACACTTTGCTGGTGTATACCACGCGGGTTTTGTCTACCCCAACGTTGGTGTTTTACAATCACTGGTTATACACACGCTGGTGTATCCCACACGCTGGTGTATACACACATGGTGTTAACATGCTGGTGTATACCCCCGCTGGTGTATACACAGGGGTGTCACACTTTTTTGGTGTTACACCCCGGTTTTAAACATACGTGGTGTATACACAGGGCGGGTGTATATACCCCACGGGTGTATACATACGCTGGGTATACACACGCTGGTGTATTACCACTGGTGAATAAATACGCGGTGTATACAACCTGGGTATACAATGCGGGTGTATACACAAGGGGTTTTTAATACACCTTTGGTGTATACAATCACTGGTGTATCACAAAGGGGGTATATAAAACACTTTTGGTGTATACAATCACGGGTTGTATACACAAGGTGGTATTTACACACGCTGGTGAATACAATCACGGTGTATACAAAAGGGTGGTATATACCCGCGGGTGTATCCCAATCACTGGTGAAATAACAAGGTGGTATAAAACACACGCTGGTGTAAAACAATCACTGGTGTATACACAAGGGGGTTTAAAAACCGCTGGTGAATAAAAATCATGGTGAAATAACAATTTGGAAATATACCACGCGGGTTTGTATACAATCACTGGTGAAACACAAGGTGGTAAAATACACACGCTGGTGTATACAATCCCTGGTGTATAAAAAAAGGGGTATATACACACGTGGTGTTTTCCCAATCCGGGGTGTATCACAAGGGGGTATATACACACCTGGTGTTTACAATCACTGGTGTATACACAAGGTGGTAATACACACCTGGTTTTAACAATCACTGGTGTATACCCCAAGGGGGTTATACAAAACGCTGGGGTCCCCCAATCACTGGGGGAATACACAAGGTGGTATTTTTCCCACACGGGGTGAATACAAATCACGGGGTGTATAACAAGGTGGTATAAACACACGTTGGTGTTTACAATCATGGTGTATACACAAGGGGGGTTATATACACACTTTTGGTGTATACAATCATGGTGTATCCCACAAGGTGTAAATACACACGTGGTGTATACAATCACTGGTGTTTTACAAAAGGGTGGTATTAAAACACGTTGGGGGAAAAAACAATCACGGGTTGTATACACAAGGTGGTATTTTACACACGTTGGTGTATACAACCCTGGTGTATACACAAGGGGAAAATATACACCCCGCTGGGGATCCCAATCCTGGTGTTTTCACAAGGTGGTATTTTAAAACACTTTGGGTTTTGTATACAATCACTGGTGTATACACAAGGGGGGTAAATACACACGTTGGTGTAAAAATCACGGGTGTATACAAAAGGGTGGATATACACACTTTGGTGTATCAATCCCTGGTGTATACACAAGGTGGTTAAAAACCCCGACTTTGGTGTATAAAAACACTGGTGATCCCCAAAAGGGTTTGGTTTATTTACAAAACCTGGTGTATCCCCAATCACTGGTTTATCACAAGGTGGTATATACCCACTTTGGGTGTATACAATACTGGGGATCCCACAAGGGGGAAAATACACCCGTTGGTGTATCCCAAAACCCCACTGGTGTTTTAACAAGGGGGTATATACCACGTTGGGGGTATACAATCACTGGTGAAATACAAAGGGGTTTTATAACACGTTGGGTGTATACAATCACTGGTGTATACAAAAAGGTGGTATATCCCCCTTTTTGGTGTATACTATCACTGGTTTTATACAAAAGGGGGTATAAACAAATCCCTAGTGTATAATCGAGTATGTTAAAAACCAACACTTGTATTACTTTTTGGGGGAGGGGTTCGTTCCTCAAAGATGTAATAAAAAAATTAATATGAAAATATTAAATATTATTTATTAATAAAAACGTTAAGTAACTTATAAAAAGGGTAACTAATACTTTTTTAAAAGTAGAGTTAAGAACAGGGAGAGGTATTTAGAAAAAGTAACAAAAACACCATTTTGATGTTAAAATTCCCCTTTTTATTTTTGTCATCGTTGTGTTATAGGAGTCTTAATACAGTTGTATAACACTTCCTGTAAACTATATCGTTTTGTGTAAGCTAACTTAGGTTTTTGTTAAGTTAGTGTTGTTAATATTAACATATAACGACTTATATTTAACTACATATTGGCAAATTAAAACACAACAAGTACCAGTAAACTGCAACAATCTTATATCATTATATCAACAACAAGGACCAGTGGTCTGGCAACATGATGGATAAACAGTTCTTGGAGCATGGCAGTAAACTGCAACAATCTTATATCATTATATCAACAACAAGGACCAGTGGTCTGGCAACATGATGGATAAACAGTTCTTGGAGCATGGCAGTAAACTGCAACAATCTTATATCATTATATCAACAACAAGGACCAGTGGTCCTGGCAACATGATGATAAACAGTTCTTGGAGCATGGCAGTAAACTGCAACAATCTTATATCATTATATCAACAACAAGGACCAGTGGTCTGGCAACATGATGGATAAACAGTTCTTGGAGCAAGGCAGTAAACTGCTACAATCTTATATCAATTACGCCGCCACAAATGTTAACAGTAACTTATCAGCAGCAGAATAACCGACGCTCCACCGTAACTATATACAGAGTCACCAGCACCACAGACAGTAACACACACTGGTAGTTCAGTGTGTGTGTGTGTTATAATTTAAGAAACAACAAGTACCAGTCGTCTAGCAACAAGATGGATAAACAGTTCTTGGAACATTTTATATCACCTGTTACAGTATCTTATCAGTAGCAGAATAACCGACGCCCCACCGTAACTATATCCAGAGTCACAAGCACCACAGACAGTAACACACACTAGCAGTTCAGTGTGTGTGTGTTATAATTTAAGAAACAACAAGTACTGCTCTTCCACAATTGTTTCATCTTCACTGACACTTCTGACAAGTAAATCATACATTTATAAAGGTATGTTGTATTTTCTTACAATCAAGTTATAAGCCTAAAACTTTCAATATCACACACACATACACACACACATACACACACACAACACACACACACACACACACACACACACACACATACACACACACACACACACACACACACATACACACACACACACACTCACACACACACACACACACACACACACACACACACATACACACACAACACACACACACACACATACACACACACACACATACACACACACACACACACACACACACACACACACACACACACACACACACACACACACCACACACACACAGGGGTCAGTTCTAGACCAGTGCTATTTTTGATATATGTGAACGACATGATGGAAGGAACAGACTCTGAAGTGTCCCTGTTCGCAGATGATGTGAAGTTGATGAGAAGAATTAAATCGGACGAGGATGAGGCAGGACTGCAAAGAGATCTGGACAGGCTGGACATGTGGTCCAGTAACTGGCTTCTCGAATTCAATCCAGCCAAATGCAAAGTCATGAAGATTGGGAGGGGCAAAGAAGACCGCAGACAGAGTATAGGCTAGTGACAAAGACTACAGACCTCACTCAGGGAGAAAGACCTTGGGGTGACCATAACACCGAGCACATCACCGGAGGCACACATCAACCAAATAACCGCTGCAGCATACGGGCGCCTGGCAAACCTGAGAATAGCGTTCCGATACCTTAATAAGGAATCGTTCAAGACACTGTACACTGTGTACGTTAGGCCCATACTGGAGTATGCAGCACCACTCTGGAACCCACACCTGGTCAAGCACGTCAAGAAGTTAGAGAAAGTACAAAGGTTTGCAACAAGGCTAGTCCCAGAGCTCAGGGGAATGTCGTACGAGGAAAGGTTGAGAGAAATCGGACTGACGACACTGGAAGACAGAAGGGTCAGGGGATACATGATAACGACATACAAGATACTACGGGGAATAGACAAGGTGGACAGAGACAGGATGTTCCAGAGAGGGGACACAGAAACAAGGGGTCACAATTGGAAGCTGAAGACTCAGACGAGTCACAGGGACGTTAGGAAGTATTTCTTCAGTCATAGAGTCGTCAGGAAGTTTAATAGCCTAGCAAGTGAAGTAGTGGAGGCAGGAACCATACATAGTTTTAAGAAGAGGTATGACAAAGCTCAGGAAGCAGAGAGGGAGAGGACCTAGTAGCGATCAGTGAAGAGGAGGGGCCAGGAGCTAGGACTCGACCACTGCAACTTCAACTAGGTGAGTACAACTAGGTGAGTACACATGCAAGGAGCTATGAATCGACCCCTGAAACCACAAGGTGAGTACACACATATACACACATACATACACACACACACACCACACACACACACACCACCACACACACACACACACACACACTACACACACACACACATACACACACACACACTCACACACAGACACACACAGAAAGATCTAGGAGTGAGTATAATACCGAGTACATCGCCAGAAGCACACGGCATATGGGCGCCTGGCAAACCTGAGAATAGCGTTCCGGTACCTCAGTAAGGAATCATTCAAGACTTTATACACTGTATACCTCAGGCCCATACTGGAGTACGCAGCACCAGTTTGGAACCCACACCTGGTCAAACACATCGAGAAATTATCGAAAGTGCAAAGGTTTGCAACAAGGCTAGTTCCAGAGCTAAGGGGAATGTCCTACGAAGAAAGGTTTAGGAAAATCGGTCTGACGACACTGGAGGACAGGAGGGTCAGGGGAGACATGATAACGACATACAAAATACTGCGTGGAAATAGACAAGGTGGACAGAGACAGGATGTTCCAGAGATGGGACACAGAACAAGGGGTCACAATTGTAAGCTGAAGACTCAGATGAGTGAAAGGGATGTTAGAAAGTATTTCTTCAGCCACAGAGTTGTTAGGAAGTGGAATAGTCTGGCAAGTGATGTAGTGGAGGTAGGAACCATACAGTTTTAAGACGAGGTATGATAAAGCTTATGGAGCAGGGAGAGGGAGGACCCAGTAGTGGTCAGTGAAGAGGCGGGGCCAGGAGCTGAGTCTCGACCCCTGCAAAACCCCAATTAGGTGAGTACAAAAAACCCAAAAACCCTTAAAAATTTTTAATTTTAACCAAATAACAAAAAATAATTTAATTTTAAATTAAAACCCAAAATTTAATTTGGCCTCCAAATTAAACCCTCCCTTAACCAACCAACCAAAATTTTTTTAAAAGTTACCCCAAAATTTTAATAATTAAAACCCTTAAGGAAAAAATTCAACCTTTCCCTTAAATTTAATTAATTAAAAATTTTTAACCTAACCTTTTTAACCCTTTCCAAAACCCAAACCAACCAAATAATTAACCTTCAAATAACCTTCATTCCCCAAAAACAATTAAATTAATTAAAAACCCTTTTAAAAAAAAAAATTAAAAAATTAACAAATTAATTAAAAAATTAAAAAACCTTCCAAATTTTTAACTTAATTATTAATTAATTTAATTAATAAAAACTTAATAAAAAATTAACTTAAATTAACCTTAACTTTTAAAAATTAATTAATTAATTTTTTTAAAATTTAATTTAACCCCCTTAATTAATAAAAAATCTTAATTTCCCTTAATTAATTAATTAACCTTAATTAATTAATTAACTTAAAAACCTTAATTAATTAATTTTAAATTAATTTTTTTATTTTTTTTTTAAAAAATTAATTTAACCTTAATTAAAAACCTTAAACCCTAAATAAAACCAAACCTTTTTTTAAATTAAAAAAATTAATTAATTATTAGATTAAATTAATTAATTTCCAAATTAAAACCTGAAAACCTTCCCAATTAATTTAATTCATTAACTTTCCTTATTTTAAAAACCCTTAATTTAACCAAAATTAACCATTAAAATTTCCAACCCCAATTAACCCAAATTAAACCAACCTTAACTTCCCCTTAATTAACCAAACCAAAAAAATTTCCCCAAAAACCAAATTTAATTAAAACCCCTTCCCATTCCCTTAACCTTCCTTAATTAACCAAACAACCGACCTTAACCCTTCCTCCTTTCATTAACCTTTTTTTTAAATTAAAAATAAATAGATTCCTAACTTCCTTTAATTTAACAATTTAACTTAAACCCTTAACTTCTAACCTAACCTAACAAAAACCAAAACTTAACCCAACCAAACCCTTAACCCAAAACCTCCAAACCTAAAATTAAACCAAACCTATCCAACCCAAACCCTTTTTAACCTAACCTTAATTAAAAAACCCTACCCAACCAAACCAACCTAACCCCCAAACCCTTTAACTTAAACCAACCTAAAAAAAACCCTTTTTTCCTAAAACCAACCCAAAACCCTTCCCTTAACCTTTTCCTAACCAACAAAACCAAAACCAAAATTTTAAAACCAATTTAACTTAACCTTTTACAAACCCAAACCTAAAACCTAATAATAACCAAAACCTTAATAACCCTTAATTAACCCTTAACCCTCCCCTTTTAACCTAACCTAACCTAACCTAACCTAACCTTAATAAACCAACCTAACCAAACCCTTAAAAACCCTTTCCCTTTAACCCTTTTCCCCTTAATTTTTAAACCCTTTAAAACCTAACAAACCTTTTCCTTTTAACTTCCTTTAATACACCTTAACCAAAAAAAAACCCCCTTAACCTTAAAAAAAATTTAAACCTAACCAACCAACCTTAATAAACCTAACCTAACCAAACCTAACCTTAAAAAACCCTAACCAAACCAAACCCAAACCCTTAATAAACCTAACCAAAACCAAACCCAAACCCAAAAACCTCCCAAAACCCGAACCTAACAACCCAAACCAAAACCTAACCAAAACCAAACCAAAACCAAACCCAAACCCTTTAACCCTTTCCCTTAAAAACCCTAACCTAACCAAAAACCTAACCTTAAAAAAACCTAACCAAAAACCAAACCCAACCCTTAAAAAACCCAACCAACCAAACCCTTTAACAAAAACCAAACCAAACCTAACCGAACCTAACCTAACCTAACCTAACCTAACCAAACCCTAACCGAACCAAACCTAACCAAACCTTTAAATTAAACCAAACCCTAACCAAACCAAACCCAAAACCTAAGCTAACCTAACCAAACCCTAAGGTTAACCAAAATTTAACCAAACCCTAACCAAACCCTAACCTAACCTAACCTTCCCTTACACGCTGGTGTTTTACACATGGTGTATAAAAACCCGCGGGGTATACACACGCGGTGTTACACACCTGGTGTATACCACCCCTGGTGTATACACACGCGGGGAGTTAACACACGCGGGTTTGTATACCACGCTGGTTTTATCCCAACCCCGCGGTGGGGTTACACACGCGGGGTTTTGTCCCAAATGCTGGTGTTTTACACACATGGGTAAACACACTTTTGGTGTATACACCCCGGGTGTATACCCCACGCGGGTTTGTGCACAAAGCTGGTGTAAAACACACGCTTGTGTTACTCATGTGGTGTATACACCCCTGGTGTGCACACGTGCTGGTGTATACACACGCTGGTGAAATACACACGCTGGTGGGCAAAATGCTGGTATACACCCGCTGGTTTAAAAACTCACGGGGGTTTTGTATACACATGTGGTGTATCAACCTGTTGTATACACACGTTGGTGTATACACCGCTGGAGAAATTACACACGCTGTGTAAAACCACACGTGGTGTATACAAAACCGGGTTGTGCACACCGGGTGTATGGACACGTTTAAATACTCACGCGGGTTTGAAATACCCCTGTTGGGTGTATACACACGCTGGGGTTTCAAAACGCGGGTTTAATCCCCCCCCCGCTGGTGAAAACACGCGGAGGAACACTTGCGGTGTAAATACACGCTAGTTTATCCCCCACCGGGTTTATACACATGCGGGTTTTTTACACACTCTGGTTTATACACACAAGGTGTATACACAAGGAAGGTACAAAACCGCTGGGGGAACAAAACGTTTGTGTAAACACACGCGGGTGTATAAACGCGGGTGTTTTCAATGCTGGTGTAAACACCTGATGTATACACCCCGCTTTTTGTAAACTCCCCCTGGTGTATACCACGCAAATTTGTATACACACGCTGGTGTTTACAAAACCTTTTAAGACACACCCGCTGGTGTTTTACTCACGCTGGTGTATACACAGCTGGTGTATACAAAACGCGGGGGATAAAACCACGCTGGGGGTAAAACACACGCGGGTTTGTTTTGCCACCTGGTGCTACACCGCTGGTGTAAAACCACACGGGTTTGTATACACCGTTGTTTTTTAAACACACTCTGGTGTGCACACATGCGGGTAAACACACCTGGTGTATACTCACGTGGTTTTTAAACACATGCTGGCTATAACACGCTGAGTTCCTGTTTGTTTTGGATGTATCTTCGGGGAAATAAAGGGTTTTCTTAAAAAGGCCCTTCAGAAGCTGCACAGGAAAATTTCCCTTGAAAAAAGGGCCTTTTTGAAACTGGGATTTTCCCCAAAAAGGGTTTGGTTCTTGGTTACCATATCCACCAAAATTTTTTTCTTGTTGATGCCGTAGAAAACTTAAAGCCCTAAAGCTGGGGGTTTCTGTCTCGGTAAAGGGTTTAGTGTATGGGAAGATAATTTTAATTTATGATTTCTGGTCGTCCCTTTCCCGCCCATTTGCTGTGGGAGCACAGGTTTTGTAGTTTTCGTGATAGCTTCAATTTTTTTTGGGAAATTTTGGGCAGTGGTAATTTGGGCTGAGTATTATCTGCCTTTCCCTTTTGTCAAAGGGTAGGAAATGAAGCACGAAATTTAGCGGACGTAAAAAAGGCCTCCTTTTTTGAGCAAAATCCTTTGGACTCCCCCTGTGGCGAGTTGCCAAAGAATATCGCGGGAAATTGCTATGGTAAAATCAACGTTTTACCCACCATAAAACCATCAAACTTTCAAAGACCTCCTACGAAAACCGTTCCCCCCCACCTCTAACTTTACGCAGGCGTTTACACTATCCCCCGTGGGTTCTTTTTCCCCCAAAAAATATGTAGGCGAGACAGGCAGAGATCTCGAGTCCCCCTGGAAAAAAGCAACGAAAAAGCCCCTAACAGGCGATGAAGGTACGCCCCGTGTTTCCCCCACAGGGGGCCCCCACGGGGGATTTGATGAACCCGGGAAAGGGGGCACAACTTGTTCTCACCCAACCAGACCTTTAGAGGGCCCACGGTGCCTAGAAAACCTCCCCTAAAGCCGGCACCGGGGGCCAACTATAGAACGCAAAACTGGGAAAATCCCAAAATTTCAAAAAAAATTGGCATACATGATACTTTAAACAGCCGCAAAACCCCAAAAACACAGGATTTACAAGATTTCATTTGTTTTCCCGTCCTCATCATAGGCCCGAGGTTTTTTGATAAGGACCTGGGCCCCGCATTTGGGGCCCGTAGGGCCCCTTCAAAATTGTTCCTCCTTCTTAAAAATTTTAGCAATTTCCCCAGGTCACGTGCGTCACACCTCCCCTCTCCGGCCCTATATAAAATAATTTTTCTTTCTCCCCTTTTATGGGTTTGAAGTGCAAGGGGGGCCCGGACCGAAAAAGTTTTCTAATAAAATAAGTTTTTAGTTTTTTGTTAAGTGTCTTTTAAACCCAAAACGCAGGATACACCCAAAGTGGGGGTATACATACGCTGGGTGCTCACATGTGGGGTTTTACAGACAAAGGGGTATCCTTTACGCTGGGGTATACACACGCTGGGGTTTTCACGCGGTTTAAAACACCCCGCGGGGAACACACGCTTTGGGGCATTTCACACGGGTGGGGGTATACAACGCTTGTGTGTCAAATTGGGGCCCGGGTATACAAAACGCTGGTGTATACAACGAGGTGTATACACATGCTGGGGGAATACCACGCTGGGTAAAAACATTTCGGGGGTGTAAAACACACGGGGTATACCAAACGTGGGGGTATCCCCCCTGGTGTATACATTTCGGTGGTTTTTAACACCGCTGGTCCCATACAATTACTGGAGTAACCACGTGGGGAAAACACACATTGGGGTATACACACGTGGGTATACACCGCTGGGGGTTTTACACATTTTTGGGGTATAAACCCCTTTGGTTTTGTTTCACATGCTTTTTGGGATTCACACGCTGGTTTTATACACACGGGTTTTGGTACACATGCGGGTTTTATACCACAGTTGGGGTATACCACCTGGTGTAAAACACACGCTGGTTTTATACACATGTTGGTGTATAAACCCCCTGGGTGAAAACACTGATGAGCAACACAAAGGTATACATTTCGCTGGTGTAAACAAAATTTGGGGTATACACACGTGGGGGTTTAAAAATCGCTTTGGGGATACACACGCTGGTGTATAAAAATGCTGGTTTTCTACAACCCCTTGGTGTATACCCCACGTGGTGTAAAACACACGCTGGTGTTTACAATCCCCTGGTGTATACAGGGCGGGCCCGGGGCATACACAGGGTGGTGTAAAAACCGCGGGTATACACATCTGGTGTTTTCAATCGCTGGTGTTTTACACATTTCTGGTGTTTACAATCGCTTGGGGGTATACACCCCGCTGGGGTATACAAACCGCGGTGTTACACCCCGCTGGTGTTTACACATGCTGGGGGTTTACAATCGCTGGTGTATACACACGCTGGTTTTATACAGGGCGTTTGGGGTAACACAGGCTGGGCATAAAAACAACTGGTTGGGTTTCACACGTTTTTTGTATACACACGCTGGTGTAAACACACTTTTGGGGTATGAAAACTCTGGTGGGATACCCTGCCTTGGGGTATACCCCCCCGTTGGTGTTTGCACAAAGTGGTGTTTACAATCGGTGGAGTATATACACGCTGGAAAAATACAAAACGCTGGTTGGTTTTACACATTTCGGAAAATACACATTCTGGTGTAAACCAAAGCGGTAAATTTCACCTCTGGGTATACCCCACGCTTGGATACACATGCCTGTGTATACCCCACGCGGTGTATACAAAAGGTGGGGTTTCAAAGCGGTCTATACAATCGCGGGGTTTTACAAACGTGGTTTTAAAAAATACGGGGGTGTATACACTCGCTGGTTTTAAACAATCATTGGAGGGATACGACGCTGGGTATACCCCATGCTTGGGGTAAAAAACGCTTGGGTGTATTCCTTAAAGCTGGGTATACTCATGCGGTTTTACAAAACGCTGGTGTAAAACAACCCGCTGGTGTATACAAAACGCTGGGGTCTAACACGTTGGTGTAAAACAAACACTGGTGTATACACACGTGGGTTTTATACACACGCTGGTGTTTTCACAAAACTGGTTTTATTACACATGCTGGTTTTAAACACCACGTGGGTTTTACACACCTGGTGTACACACATTTTGGGTTGGGATAAAACACTGGGTTTTTTTATACATCGCGGTGTAAACCCCAAAGCTGGTGTATATAAAACAATGGTGGGATAAAATACGCTGGGGAAAACACACGCTGGTGTAAATACACATGGTAGATACATACGCTGGTGGTTTTCACACGTTGGGGTTTTATACACATGCTGGTTATACCAAGGTTTGGGATATACACACGTTGGTGTAAAACAATCACGGTTATACACAAAAGGTTTGGGGATTAAAAACGTTGGTTTTATACAATTTACTGGTGTATACACAAGGTGGTATTACACACGCTGGTGAATACAAACACTGGTGTTACACAAGTTGTATAAAACACGCGGGGTATACAATCACTTTGGGGTATACACAAGGTTGGGGATTTACACCAAAACCCGGTTTATACAATTTATGGGGGTTTTTTACACCAAAGGTGGTATTTTAAACACGCTGGGGAAAAAACAAAACACGGTTTATACCCAAGGGGGAAAATACACCGCCTTTGGGGTATACCAAACATGGTTTTATACAAAAAAGGTGGTTTTTTTATACACACGCTTTGGGGTAAACAATCATGGTGTTTTAAAAACAAGGGGGGTATATACACACGTGGTGTTTTTAAAAATAAATGGGTTTTATAAAACAAGGTGGTATATACAAAAACGCTTTGGGGGGGGTTTAAAAAAATTTTCCCGGTGTATACACAAGGTTTTGGAAAATACACCACGGGGTATACAATCAACTGGTTTACACAAAGGGGGGTCTTAAAAACGCTGGTTTTAAAACAAACACGGTTTTTAATACCACGGTGGTAAATACACACGTTTTTGAAAACAAAACACAGGTTTTATCCCCAAAAAGGGGGGTAAAACACATTGGTGTATACATCACTGGTGTTCCAAGGTGATATACACACGTTTGGGGTTTACAATACCGGGGTAAAACACAAATTTGGGATATACAAAACGCTTTTGGTTGGTTTTACAATCACGGTGTATACACAAAGGGGGTATATCACACGTTGGTGTATACAATCAAATGGGGTATACAAAAAGGGGGTAAAAAACACAAAGTTGGTGTATACAAAACACTTTGGGGTTTACACAAGGTGGTATTAACCCCAAGCTGGGGTATACTTCAATGGTTATCACAAGGTGGTATATAACACTTTTGGTTTTATACAAACACGGGTATAACAAGGTGGGGGGATATTCACCCCGTTTGGGTGGGAAAAATCACTGGTGTATTCC